>JARFIY010000158.1:2457500-3082500 GCA_036346155.1 Sinelater perroti
CGTTTCCGCTATAAGCACAGAGTCGCCAGCATATCTTATATTATTTATAGCTATTCCGTTAATTTTAACACTCTCTGTACTTTAGTTCAATGCTGTTTTGAATATGATATCTGAATATACGTTGAATAAAAGTGGTGACAGAATGCACTCCACGCCTTGTATTTATTTCCTCAGTAAACCTTCATGTTCTTGAAATATTTTAGATCATTTTTGTTCTATAAAAATTCCAGTTATAGTATTTTCAGACACAATTTTAATTCATTTTCATCGTCTATTAAATTTAGATCAAGAAGTGTGGTTTTTGGCTAACTTAAGATCGGTAGAGTTTAATTTTTACATCAGTTTTATCTAACATGGATGTGATCTTACAGTTAAATAGTTAAGAAACATTAAAGAAGGCAGCAACTCCTTGGCAGCTCAATTGCGAATCAATTTGTTTGCGATCTTCACATATCCTTGAAGGTACAAGGTGATCTTGTAGGTGAGGGCGCACCCCCAGTAGTTTCAAAGCTGGAAACAAATTGTAAAACCACACTTGAGTGGTGTATTTCCTTAATGGAACTTCTCCGACTGCTGTAGTAAACTTTTGACTGTGTTAGAATTACATTTGCTTAGTTTTCCCTTTTTTGTGATATGATTTTTACGTTTTTACGTTTTTACGTTAAATAGAACAGTAACTCGTTAACAACACACTTTAGAATATATTTGATTGCAATTTTTATGTACTTATCCTTCGTAGTCCAACGTAGTTTTGTATATGAACTCATATCCTCAGAAGTTTTAAAAGTTTGAAACTAACTTTAAAACTATTTTTGTGATTAATGGTTCTAATGAAACTGAATGCTACAGCAGTTAATTCACACACACCAATAATTTGTATGTTCTCAGATTGATATGCCCCTCAAAATGAATTAATACTAATAATAAAACAAGGTTTATTATTATGGAAACATTATCTACAAGTTCTGGAGAATTATGAATTAAATTAAACAACATTACAGAGAAACACTTATGTATCTTCCAAGACATTATCAAAATTATTCTAATCGTAACAATGAATGGTATTCGTGATAATGAGACTGTAATTTTTGGAACGACTCTCAATGGTAATAAATTTCTAGACAAAATTTTCTTCTAAGCCAGCCGAATTTAAAAAAGAAATTACAAATCACAAAAACCATGAAGCATTCGGATTTAATTCAATAACAGGTGAAGCACTCAAACAGCTTCCCAGAAAAGCTTTTAGTTTTACTAACTACTATAACACATCACTCAATAAGTTCGTAGGATGATTGTTAGATGGCGCCACTATCAACAAATCCACATGATTGTTAAGAAGTATTAGCCTTCAAATAATACGTGTCAAAATTTCGTAACAATCTGACGATTAGTTTACAAGTTACAGTGGTCTTAGTGACGCTAATTTTTTAATTTTCAAAACAATGGAAAATCTGTATTTCGTGTTTTGATAAAGCATTGCTTTTTAATGGGAAAAGATACCGTTCAAGCAAAACAATGGGTTGACAAGTGTTGCTTGGACCCTGTTCCATCGAGGCAAATGGAAGAGAAGTGATTTGCTGATTTTAAACGCGATTGTACGAACATCGATGATGCTGAACGCTCTGGTCGCCCAAACTTGGCAGTTGTTCTAGAAAACATAAAAAGTCTACAAAATAGTTTTGGCCGATCGTAAATTGAAGTTAAAGTGAGATAGCTGACATCTTAAAGATATCAGAAAGCTGTGTATTCACCATTTTGCATAAACATTTGTCTATGTTGTCTGTTCGAAGTGATGCCCCGTTTGCTTACAGTCGATTAAAAACAACAACGCGTAAACGATTCAGTGCGCTGTTTGGATCTGTTTCAGCACAATAAAAGGGTAGTTAGCTGAGTGGACAGCAAAGGGCGAAAACCGCTCAAGGCGATCAAAGACGCAAATGTTGGTTGGTAAGGTATTTTGGAATGCGCACGGTATTTTATTCATCGATTACCTTGGGAAAGGAAGAATCATCAATAGCGAATATTATATGGTGCGTTTGAAGGAAGAAAAACGACCCCAAATGAAGAAGAACAAAGTGATCTTTCACCAAGACAATACACCGTGTTACAAGTCGATCTCAACAATGGTAAAATTGCACGAATCGCACTTTGAATTGCTTTCCCATCCACCGTACCCTACGGATCTGGCTTCCGGCGACTACCACCTGTTTGCAGACCGAAAGAGAATGCTCCAGGGAAAGAGATTTGTATCCAATTTTGAGGCCAAAGATAAATCGTTCTACAAAAAAAGCATTGAAAAGTTAGAAAAGCGTTGGAATGAATGTGTCACTCTTGAATGAGACCATCCTATTGAATAAAGTCGAATTTTGTCTAACAGTTGTTTCATTAGTCATCCTAGGAACTTATTGAGTGATCTTCATATTAACCGAAAGCAGCTTCTTTGCGTGCTTGTGTCGTATCCTTTATGTAAAAATTAGAATTTGGGTGTCTTTCGGGAAATGTCGTTGATATTTTCTGTCGGGAACAGATATAGTCTTGTAGATTTCGAACGTGGAGTCAACATAAAGAAGTATACAAAATAATTTGTGCTTAATCGCTATTTTCAGTTATAGATTTTTTTTCTTGAACTCTGCAATTATATTTTCCTCGTCATTCTTTTTAGTATCTCAGTGTGGGCATTCGTTCTGAAACAGTTGACTGAGCTAGAGGAGTTAAAAGTTTACTTAAATCAAATTAGTGATTTCAGCTTTCTCTTCGACATCTGGTAGTATGGGTTCATCTCTACTTGAATTTTGCAGTTATAGTTTGAATTAGAACGATCTTAATAGTCATTTTATATATTTTAGGATGGCAACAGTGACATATTACTTTAGACCAAGTCAGGTAGCTCCTTCTCTCTCTCCTTCGTCACTTTTGCGCGATTGCTATACTTTTAGGTTTCTATTACCTAAAAGGGAATCCTAATGAAATTGGTGCGGACATCTATCTGTCCGTCTGTATCTGTCACGACTTTCAACTCGAAAACTGAACCTAAAGACATAAGGGGGGTATCATTCGAAAGCCTATGGCATACCGGGTTCACATCCGCGAGCTGGCATAGGGGGGATGTCCTACAACAATGCAATAGGGTTTTTTTAGCGAACGCAGCTTCCAATATGTTATTCCTTATAACATTTGATTAAGGCAGCTTTCAAGCTGGAGACCAGCTTCTATTTCTGTTATTTCTGACATCTGTCAACTCTTATAATTTTTGATCTGTGATAGGTAGAGACATAACGTTTTCGTTATTCAACTAAGGGCCATAAGTCAAGTCCAGACGCTAAAAATCAGCCTGATCGGAAAATCTCGAGACCGGTTTGACCGGAAGTGGTCGCAAATTTTTGTTTATGTATAGCAGCCCCGGACATCGGTGAAAAAGGAGTTCCACGCCCGTACTTGTTTAAATTTCACCACCATAACTTTAGAAGTTTTTTTAACTGTTTTGGGCATTTTAAAATAAAAATTGGTAGACTAACTTGCTACATATTACTCACTATCACCTAAACCTAATATAACAACAGTTTTAAAACCGGCTGGGGATTTACTGGTTACATACGTCTCGGCGCTTGACCTTGTATTAGCGCAGTCTAAAACACCTGATTTTCAATTTTAAGTGGAAAATTTAAGTATTTTACAAATTGTTTTTCAAGAGTCATCGACTCAACGAATACGCCAATCCGACTATAATGAATTTATAACAATATTCAGGTTAGTTTTGGAAAACTTTTAACTAAATCGAAATTTTAATTTACAATTTAATCAACAGAAATTTAAAATTTGTAGTTTTATAAATACTTACTATGAAAAGCTTTCATATTTTACCAAATAACTTATTATTTGGAGAACCCCGTTGCTAGAATGACAAACAGATCTGAAAATTTTCTAAAAAACTTTGATATTTTTGTAGAATTGTAAAAACTGCATTAAGTTTTCGTCGTACTTTAAACTGCATAAACAAGGGAACAATATTTTGGTACATTGAAATTCCGTTGAAAGAGTTTTGTTCGCCGAATCAATTTCTAACGGTTTGTTTATTTGGGCGAGAGTTATCGGCTGAAAGGAAATAAAAGTTATTGCTGTGCCTGTAGTGCTGTACAGTTGCACAATGTTTTCCAATTTAATACGCACATTGTGCTGGTTGGTCTCGTGATACGCCATCAAATTTGATGGCCATTACACGCTTCCTTGCGCACCATTACATGAGCTGTTTTTGGTTTACTGCTGCGTTGTGCTGGCGCTAGCTTAAAGTAGTTTTATTTGACAGACCCAGAAGTTCAAGGTACAGTTTACCTTTAGCAAGCCTTATTTTATTGTACCTGAATCATTCTTAGAGATTAGAGCGTCATTAAATATTCTAAAAAAGTGAATTGGGATAATTTGGAGTTATGTTGTTGAGAATTATATTTTTGAATATACGTGGGCGGCCTGAAAAGTTTTGAGCCTAACAAGTATTTTTTCTGTTAAATTCAATTTTGCTTTTCCTTTTAAGTCAACACACTTTTTCCAGCGATGCTCCAACTTCGTTAACTCGTCCAAATAGTAGTCGGCGTGTTGCTCTGAAAAGTAGGCGTCTACGGTTGCGATGACCTCCTCGTCGTTGAAAATCTCTGTCCTCCGAACCAAACTTTGAGCTTAAGAAACAGGAAATAGTCTCTGGGGCCAGGTCTGGCGGTCAATTAATTCAAACTGCAATTCGAATCAATTTTTGGTTCAAAGTGAGCAAGAGCGGGACCCAACGCGCGGACAGCTTTTTCATGACCAATTCTTCAGTCAATATATGATAAGCGCGTTTTTTTGATGTGCACACAGCCTTAACTATCTCCCTAATCATTTGGTGAACTTTTTTGATGTTATCGGTCGATGCTGCACTTGTTGGCCGTTCCGAACGCTCATCGCCAGCCAAGCTGGTACGACCACGTTTAAATTCAACACGGCTCTAATTTGCGCAGACGTATTGACTATCAAATGCAAGTACTTAATTACGGTACGATATTCGATTTTTCCATTTATACAAAAGCAATGCCAAACAACTAAACGTCCAAAATGGCTGAAACTTTTACAATTACCTTTCAAAGCATGTGCGATTGTATTAGCAGAATGGTTTTTATGAGTAGGGCAATTTGTATGTTGAAGCTCAATACTTTCCAAACTGCCCACGTATACGTGAAATGTAAATTTGAGCTTTTCTTGGCGCACTAAACCCCATGTAAAGTTATACTGCAAAATTGTCCAGTACTCCGTTTTTGACCAAGATGACATTGAAGTTAATGATGCCGAGAAGAAATTGGTTCATTAAGATGCATCAGCGAAATTGGATTAATACAAAGGCTAGTAGAAAAGTCTTGCATTTTACGTTAATCTTCAAAATACTTTCTGCCACATGCGTCTAATCAACTTTTGCATAGCAAAGTCAAAGACTTTATTTTCGGTTTTAGTAGGCATTAAAATAACAGAGACATGTTATATTTTAAAGCTTATTGAACATATCGCAACATTGTTCGTCGGTTAAAGCGTGTGGTACCGAAAGGGCCCATAGCCCATAGACAGTTGGTCGTATAGAATGGTACGATGTGTCGGTGCAAGAATATACAAATACTTTTCTATTTGGCGATAAGTCACATACTTGACAGCAGCAGTACTCACCGAGATGTATGGGGATGGACTTCGATCTTGGGTTCTTTGCAGACCAAGTTTCTTTTTGGAACTCTTGATACCACTCGAATATGGATATTATTTTCCAGCACAGGAGAGGATTGCCTCAAACATTCATCAACACTCGAAACAGGGTGCAAAGTTGCAGCGTTGTTAGAATCCTTTTTACTGTCACAGTCTAGGAGCAACTAACCGATAGAAGTCGTCTTTCTGGTTGCAATCCGGGATTGAACCTATTTCACTATTCTTGAACTTGCCTTAACATGCGACCATCACTTACCCCATATTGCAAAACTGTTCTAGTATGTTAAGTATCACAAATTTCCGAAATAGCCTAATGGTCACTTTACACATATTCTTTCTGTTTTTTTCGTAACAAAACTTTGGACTAAATTGAAACTAAGTATGTGTATATTACTGATATGGGCAAAATTCTACGATTCTAATGAATGTTATATCGTAAAATTTTTAAATTTTTTTAGTTAGGAATTATGCTAGCAAAAAATGTTATAGATTAAAGTAAAGAGAGTGGGGTATATAGTATGCCTAAATTACTCTTAGGTAAGATAACTACTTACAATTGAGACAACACAACTTTCATGCATTTGATGAGTCTCTCGTATATTTAGTTGTATCAAATCAAAGAAAATATTTCTTGTTGATTTATTTAAAAGGTTTTTACGGACATTTTTTGTTGGTTTATGTGGTTCACTTGAAAGCTGATATACGAGGTATGTAAAGAAGTAACGAGACTGAAGTTTTATTATTTTGTTAGGCAATGACATATACTTGAACATTGTCTCTTTCAAAGTGATTTCCTTGGGCAGCCACACAGCGCTGGAGACGGTTCTTCCAAAATGACGTCCTTTGAGGTGTATTTTCACACAAGGGAAGAGGATAAAGTCACACGCACTCAAGTTGGGAGAATAAGAGAACTGAGGAGCCACAGGGATGTTTTTACTTGGCAAAAACTTATTTTCTGAAATCGCCGTGTGACAAGGCGCATTTTCCGCATTCCAATGTGGAACCGTACAATGGTTTGCGTCAAATGCAACTCTTTCCCGATTATTCTGACTGTCAGCCGACGATCAGAATGCACAAGCTATTAGATTCTGTCGACATTGGTGTAGTTGTAGGCTGAGCGCTCCGTGGATCATCTTCAATCGCCTCTCTTGCTTCTGAAAATACCTTAAACCACCGAAACATCTGTGCCCTTGACAAAACAGTGTCTTTATAGGCCTGCTGAAGGTTTGCAACCGTTTCTGTCGCACGGTGTCTAAGTCTGAAGCAAAACCGGATCGCATACCGTTGCTCGACCTTACTATCACTCATAGTCAAAACACGCTCGCCAAAAATGTTTTACGAAACAAATCGCTACAGATAACGCATTGCCTCAATAGCGTTCCCACTCGCACTGAACGATCGGATGTCGACCCGCCTTTCCTCCAAACGAGCAGCCCCCAGTGTTCCCAAATTACACGCAACACTGTCAGTCTCATTACTTTATTTATACACCTCGTATGGGAGACAGGAGATAAATAATGAAAGGGTGTACCCACATCTAGAAGTAAAGTAGTGAAGAACAAAAAGACGCAGGCAAAGTGAGTGTAGATGTGAGTAAAACGCTTAGAAATTGAAAATAGATGTTAGTTATCGAGGATTAAGTTTGAGTTGTATGGTGGATGGGGAAGCTCCTCAAATTACAGTCCTTTGCAGCAACCTGAGCAATTGCGGCCTTCTGAACAAGGGTGTTATTGTGTAGAAGGTAGACAGTTTGATTTAGCATGCCACTCTTTTTTTGTGCAGTAAGCTGGCATAATGAAATCCGTTTAGCACTCTGTTCCTTTTTTTGTTGTACGTTTGGTGCAAAGCTTTGGTGGAGGTTCTTTTCTGATAACCGTGGAACTTAGGGTTACAATAACGGGGGTGTGGTCAGAGGATAGATCGTAATTGGATTCTGTTTTAGTGTAAGTACTTGCTGTGCCGTTAACAACTGCATGATCAAGGAGGTCTGGGAGTTTGTGTGGGTCGCTAGGCTAGTACGTTGGCTCGCCTGTTGATAGGTAACCATAGTTATGCTGTTGTATTATTTTAAGTTGCGTCCTTTTGGGGTAGTAATTCTTGAACCCCAAGCTGTATCTTTGGAGTTCCAGTCTCCCATAACAATGAATTTTGAGCCTCATAGTCTTCAAAAGAGATAATATGCTTCGGTGGACTATAGATAGCGGCAATTACTAGTGGATAAGGGAGAGCTCTAACTTGTATTTTTACGCTTTGAATTTTGTCTGATTGATAGTGTTCAAGTTCGTAATGAACGATTGTGTTCTTTATTAACACGGCCGATCCAGCATGAGCTGTTCCATCTGGGTGGTTAGCGTAGTAAATGGTAAAGTTTGGTATTTTAATTGTTGTTCTTGTGGTTGCATGGGTTTTCGAGATTAGTCAGATGTCTATTTTTTGAAGGTGTGGGAATGTTATTATTTCAGATACATGATTAGCAATGCCGTTGGAGTTCCAAGTTGCAATTCGAAGTGAGTTCGCCCTTATTATGCTATTTTATTGATTACCGTTGAAAACATGTTGAGGACCATGCTGTTTTGGCTGATTAGGTGTGCTTTAAATTCTGCAAGAAAGTTGGGGAGTGTGTCATTAATATTCGTTGGTTGGGCATTGGTTGATGAGTTAACATTTCTTCCTATGACTGCTTGTTGATGGCTTACTGCATTTTGAGGGAATCGGATAGATTCGCCGGTAGTGGTGATTTGATGATTTAAGGGGGGGGGGGAATTCGTTGGCATTTGGTGGTCCTTGTCTTGCTTGTGGTTTGTTCATTACTGGCCGGAATGAGGTATTTCTCTTTAGAAGTCTTTGTACACAGAACACCCTTTGTAGTTGACCAGGTGACTGGCTCCACAAGGGGCACATTTGGCTGAGGAGTTCGGTGGTTTTTTGCATATAGAAGTACTGTGATCTCCACCACATTTAACATAGGTGAAGGGCCTGTTGCAGTACGTCTTCGTATGGTCATAATTTTGACATCTCAGACACTGCGGTATAACATTTTTTTTCTTTGGTGGTTCGATCCGTACTTTTAGATTATCTAGGTATTGAATGTCAAAGATCTTCTTATTATTGTCATTGGGCTCTAGGTCGACCATGAACAGCGGCAGTGGCAATTTAGTTAACTTGTGACGGATATTTATAATATTATGTACTTTGTGACCGTATACGGCTAGCTCATCTTTAATAAGTTGGATTGAAACAGTCTGATGGAGATTGCGAATGGCTACTCTATATGCTCTTTCTTCTTTGAGCTGATATGTGTGATGTACAATGTTCTCTTCTCTAAGGTATGCCGTGAGTTTCCTATACGAGTCTGGGATTCTGGTGCTAATTTTTATAGTGTTGCTAGCTAACGCTATTGCATAGTATTGTTCTGTAGCTATTGCAGTACTGATGCTATCGGTTATTTTTTTATAGTCATTCACTCTATGAATAAAAATTGGCGGTGGTTTAGGAGTTTTTGTTGGCTGGTTGTCGGGAGTTTGAGTGGAATTGTCGTTGTTCTTTATTGTTTGTGATAGAACTTCATATCGATTGGTAGTGGTTGTTTGGTTGATTTGGTGTGTGTTTTTTGGTAGGTGACTTTTTTTTTTACTGATTTCCATTCGTGTTTAGCTTGTGCAGAGTTTTCTTGAATATCATCGTCGTTTGTATGTGATGAGTCATCTTTGTCATATGTTTTATCTACGCACATATGTGTGTTTTGATTTGGGGTTATTTGCATTGCTGGTAGATATTCGGTTGCGTGAGGATTGGGTACGTAAGAGGGAGGTATTATTGTTTGATTTTGAGATGAGTTTTGTATTTGATGAATTGGTTGATTGGCATATTGATTTAGCTGTGACTGATATTGGGTACTTTGCGCGTTGGATAAGGGAAAAGGGCAGGTTGCTTTATGTAATTACATGCACAATAAAAAGAATGTGTACGTACAGTTGGCAGGATGTTGTGGTGTATTTAATTCAGATAGCGATTTAAGCAATTGAACTTATCAGCATGTGGCACACAACACTTTCAAAGATAACGGAGCAGCGAGCCTGTTTACGAAAGTCAAATGGCAACTTTTCCTTAAAATGAGTTAACAATATTTCCGTTTAATTTAATGATCGTTGGCCAGAAGTATTGAATAATTTTTTTTTGCCAGAGGTTTGAAAATTGTTCATAACATGTCGCACGTTGTCGTTTTTGAATCGCTGATAAAAATCGGGGTACTAACCTTGCTAGTGGTACCAACCTTTCTTATATCAAGGTGTTTATTTAGAATGCACTGTATTGGAAAGTTCTTAAGCTTCTAGATGATTCTTCTACTTTTAAACGCCTCACAGTACCTTACGCTCTACAAGGGCGACGTTTTCTTCCGAAAACACTTTATTTTCCCGACTTGCTCGTGATTGTTTTCGAAATAGTTTTTCCCATGTCGTCAGACATTCTGAACTCTTTTTACTATTGAACATTCTCGTTTCCATATATTTCGGCATAATATCCATAACGCTTACAGCTGGCAGACAGTTTTTGCAATTTCCCCCCACATATATAAAGGAGTTTTTCAATAAGAATCCTGGCTAAACATTCAAATGATATTCTTGCTTATTTTAATGTACATTCAATACCATTATGTTTTGAAGAACACATTATTGAAATACCGATCACGGCTGCTTTGGCGTTTTGCATGATTCGATGCAGCATATCAGTTTGCATTCCACGAATAGGATGTTTTTTTCGAATCATCCAGCGTTTGTGGTTTACTCCAATAAACCTGCGCTTTAACATGACCCGAAGAAAATAGTCCAGTGCCGTTAAATCTTCGGATCTTCGTTAATAAGTTGATGGCATTGCCAGAAGTGTGGCTAATGCCACCGTTATGTTGGAATGGTATATCACTTAAGCTCGAACGACGATCAGTCACCGTAAAGGTATCTCCTTCATCATTTAAAATAAGGCAACTTATACCTCCTTACCATAGTTAACTTTTGTGGATGTAAAGGTGTTTGTTCAATTCACGTAGCTACTCCACCAAAAGTGGGCTACATCAGGAAAGATTGCATTTTGCTAAAAAATATGAACAGTTTCCAGCTGCTTTCACACCAAATTGGAAAATATATGACTTATATGATGGTTTAGTGAGCTGCAGACGGTTTTATATGTGTCTAAACGCAAGTCTAACCGCAAAATTCGCCAAGTTCCACATTATTTGAGTCATCTTCAACAGTGGACTTATTGCGACTGTAATTTTCTTAAAGTGAACGATATGTTGCATTTTGATAATGTAGATAATATAATTTCTAAGCGTCAAACGACGCATGATTAAATAATACACTATACTGAATGTAACTGACACTAACATATGGTTGTGACTCAAAATTTTTGATTATTATAGGAAAACCCATAATTATCTTAAGAGTCTAAAATGAAAACCTGTGAGTTTGTAATATATTTTTTCAAATAACAAAAACAATAAAAACACAAGGATAAATGATAAAGATGGTGGAAGAACCTGCGTAATGAAAATAAAAATTAGAGTTTTGTTGTAAATCATTTATAATGGAAATGTTGTTCTATAATAACATCGACTAATAGTTGCTTTAATATGTTTTTGCGTTTTCTCTAGATTTTATGATTTGCTTTATACCGACATTTATACTCATCATCGGAAATTACAAATTCTGTTTCATATTCATATGTATATTTCAAAAACGCGTTCTTTGACTTTTAAGCGCTTCAAATTTCTTCTCTGGTATCAATTACAATCTTATTTGGTTGAGAAAAAATTTGGCTCAAGACATGAAGAGACGAAATATTTTTGTATAGCTTTAATTTGAACTTATCTGGTTATTTAGCTTACTCGTGAATCACTCTTTACTACCTTTAGAGAAAGCAACCACGTTTTTGCTAACAAATGATTTTAAATTCGCTTCTTCACATGGTTTAGGTATTTCTAATTTTGATTTTTGAGTTTTTTAAATTAGGTTTGTCAAAATTCTTACGGATATACGTTGTTATACGAAAGAGAGTTTTCATTAGCAAAATAGTGGAAAATTATAATGGTCGTTACAAAGGTTTTTAGTTGTAAAATTTTTGAGAGACGAAAAGGAGCAGAAGAATACTAAATTTTAGTCACGATCTTTTACTTTTTTAGAAATATAATCCATAGCTAAGTCACTGATTGTCTCAAGATTTATACTACGACTTTTTACAAAAGGTGGTAATTAAAATTAGGCTTTTCTTAAGTTTCATATCTTGTTTTTTCGACGATTCTGACAGAATACGAAATAAGACTGTCATCCACATTTGATTATTGGAAGTATAACAGCAATTACTTCTCAACAGCCTTATATTGGCAATAACTTTAATGGACTTGTAAGCACCGCAACCACAACATGTGGTTTGTTACTAATTGTATGTTAATTAAATACAGGGGCTTTTTTACTACCAATTATATTTTGACATTATGTAATTGGTAGTTTGGTGTTTATTGATGTATGTTTATTTTCGGCTAACGTAATAAAATTTTAATTTAAATTATTTGAATTCAAAAAGGGGACAAATGATTGATTAAATGGGCTATGAAAGTTTCTAGATCAGGAATGGAGGAACAAATAAAGTAGAATGTGGTCATTAAACAATGCTTAAATAACATTTTATTATATTTGTCCTTCAACTTGCACTAGGATGTCAGTAAAATAAACTAAATAAAAGTTAAGCAAATTGTGCAAACAGTTGTAAGCTATCTAGAATCTAATAACATTCTCAAACTCCCGTGGATAGTTAAAAGTTAAAAAAGCAATAGCGATTACACTTACAATTTATTGGTAGATTATTATACAAAAACATTACAGGCAATGTTAATTTAAAATTGGCTGGTGCTCCGCCTTACGGCACTACACCAGCACTACCGCAACCGTATTTAACAATTTTACGCAGTCCTGTATTTTACAATGCTCAATTTCCTTAAAATTATTGTGGCCGCAAATTTACCCGCCCCGGCATTCGCCTTAGTGCAGAACCCGGGAAAACCACAAAAACCCGAATCAGGGCAGGCGACTCGAAACCGCTGATGGCTCCGAGTCCTCCTAGCTATTACGTCACTACGCAAAGAAACAGACTAAAATCTACCTTGACTTACGCCGCACTTAGTGTCTGTTAGATTGTTCAAAGAGTTCGCACCTCGCACAACACTTGTTTTTCCCAACCCCCGCGCGCCCATCACAAGTTCACGTCAACCCGTAATCTCGCGCACCGTTCCGCAAAAACCGCAAGAGCCGCCCACCATTCACGCACGTTCGAAAGTCCCTCAAGCTCCTCCTGCGTTCGTGGCCATCTCCAGCCGCTGGCAATCAGGGTCCTCTCCGCCCTGGGCCTGGTCTCCTCCTCTGCGTTGCAGGTCGCAGGACGTGCATGGCGTCGTCGACCTCCCCATTCGGATTCGGACTAGATATGACCGGAAGTTGCCATGCCCAGTAATAAGCTGGACGGTGTGCCGGTTAAAGCACTCCGCAGGTTGTCGCGCCGTGTCGACCGTGGGAATGAATATCCGCGCATGTCGTCCCGTCTCCGCTGCTTGCCATCTCTGCTCCCATCTTACTCTCGTCCTGGCTGGTAAACGGTTTTTTACGAGCCCCATTGGTACCGTCTCGAATATAAGCTTTCCATCTCCTGCCGCTGCCTCTTTGGCCAACTGGTCCGCACTCTCATTGCCTGGAGTCCCGGCGTGCGCCTTGGTCCAATGGAACCGGACATCGATCTCGACCGACAGCGTCTTTGCAAGGCTCCACACCTCAACTTGCAAATCCGTCGGCGCTCTCATACTCTTGAGAGCAAGTAGCTCTGACTTGCTGTCAGATATTACAGCGCATCTTGGGATCGTTGCTCTGTGCCTCTGTATGTAAGCTAGGCACTCTCGGATGGTTACTAACTCGCACTGGAAAATAGTGCTCCAGTCTGCGAGTTTTTCTCGTTCGTAGTGTATTTCTTCGTTTCCTTGCATGACCACGAATGCGGCCCCTGCTCTTCCGTCGTCTCCCCGCGATCCGTCCGCGTAGCAGCACAGTTGTCGCCCTCCGGCTCCGCCACGCTGAATGGGATGCCGTGTCGCTCGGCCGGGTGCCCCGTCTCCTCTATGGACTGCCTCCGCCCAATGACGCCCTGCCGCAATTCCAGCTCCTCTCGAAGCTGCTCCTCCGGCCCGGTCGTCAGCCTCCTGCGATCGGCCGCCTCCTGTAAAATAAAATGCAAAGGCGGTAACTGGCTCAATACTAACGCGGTTTCGGTGGCTACAGTGCGGTAAGCACTTGCAGCCTTAACTGCGAGTATCCTCTGTACGCTGAGCAAGTCCCTAGTTTCTCTAACTTTGCACCCTTCGGCCCATATTTCAGCAGCGTACAGCATTGCCGGCTGTACTGCCCCCTCAAATATCCGCGCCGCCGCTTTACCGCGAAAACCCCAGGTTAATCGCGCCGCCGCTCCGATCCGATGGGAAATCTGTTTCCCTTTATTGCAAACCGCCCGTATGTGACTTTTCCACAGTAATCGATCATCGATTTCTACTCCAAGGTACCGGATGTGGTCCTTACAGTAGACGCGCTCGCCGTTGAGCAGGAAAGTCGCTCTCCTGCCCAGGTCGTTTACCGAAAAATACCGCCTCCGTCTTTTTTGCATTAAACCGCAATTTCGCGCTATCCGCCCATGTTTTAAGCGCTCCGAGCTCTTCGTTTCCGCGCGATTTTAGCGTTTTAAACTGCGCCGCCCGAACTATAAGGGTGTCGTCCGCGAATCCCACAATCCGGCATCCTTGCGGCAACTGAACTCTTAATATAATCTCGTATATCAGCTTCCAGTATGCCGGTCCAGAGCACGAATCCTGGGGACACCCCCGCGTTATTTCTCGCGCCACGATTCCGTCGCCCGTTTCGACTTGCGCCACCCGTTCGCTAAAGTAGTGTTTTACTAGCGAGAGATTTCGTGGACACTCTCTCTTAGCTAGTTCCTGAATAATTCCAGGCCACCACGCGTTATCGAACGCCCCCGCGATATCTAAGGCGATTAAAGCGCAATAATCTTTCGTGTCCCTAGCGTTCCTGACCTCGGAGACCGCGTACGCAATCGCGTCCGTCGTTGACTTTCCCGCACGAAAACCGTTATGTCGCTCGTGAAAACCGCCGTTTTCCCGTACTACATATTCTACGCGCGTTGTAATGATACGGTCTAACGCCTTACCGACCACCGGGAGCAAGCTTATCGGCCGGAAACTGCCTGGGTCGGTAGGATCAACTTTTCGCGGTTTCGGAATAAAAAGCACCGTCTGTATTTTCCAACATTTCGGAAAGATGCCGAACTCTAAAGTCGAATTGAAGATGCTTTCGAAGATAGCCGGAGCAATCTCAAAAGCCTTCAACACCGCATCCGCGGTAACGCCGTCGTGCCCCGGGGCTTTTTTGGCATTCATTCGCGCTATCGATCTATAAATTTCGCCCGTGGTTATACGAACGTCGACTCGACGGTTGCCGACAATCCTAGCCGTTTCGCGCCTAATTTCCGCCTGATTCGCGTCGTCTTCTTCCGCATCGTCGCGGGGAAGAAGTTTTCCAATAAAAATTCCGCCGTTTCGCGAGCTCCTCTTGTGTACGTACCGTCCGCCTTTCGTACAAAAGAGTCGCAAGTATTTGGGCGCTTCCTGCGTATAACCCGGGACGGGTCTTTCTCCGCGCTGCGCGTGCAAAACTCTTTCCATTTTTTCGAATGCGTATATTCAAGGAGGTGCTTGTATTCGCGACACGCCTCGCGATAAGCTAGCTCCCGTTCTGCCCTATCTTGTCCCCTGCAGCGTTGATATAACCTGCGTTTCCGCCTAACTTCGGATCGATTTTCGGTTAATTCCCTGGTCCACCAGGGAACGCTCCGATGGAAGAGTTTGCGCCGTGGCATGGATGCTTCGCATGCCTTTACGATTGCCGCGTTTAGTTCGGCCGCCCTACTTCCAAGTTCCTCGGGGTCCTTAATCGCCGCCGACCCCGAGTACCTATCCCTGTATTCTCCGAAAGTTTCCGCGAATTTACCCCAGTCGGCTTTTTTATTGCCCGTTATCACCGTTGCCCGAGTATTTGTACCGCCATGTTATTAGTTTGTGGTCGGAGAGCGATCTACACTGCCAAAGGAAGGTCATTTGGAAAGCTCGGAACGAACAAAAGGAGCAGTGCTAAGGAAAGCTCTTAAAAGTTCCATAAGAGAGTGGCCGAACTGGTGCAAGTGTCAGAAAGAAAAAAACATAAGTAACATTCAATGCCACTTGTTATTAGCGTGAGACTGTAAAAACGGCGGCCCACCAAGAATAAAATTTTATTGACGGCCCTTTACGAGAGACATTCTTCTGATGAAAGCTGGCACTATAAAAGAATATGGCGGCGTTCGGACAATCATTGCGTGATTTGTTGCATCATAAGACTAAAATATCTATAAGTTAGTATAAGGGTGCAGAGTGCCTTTTGCTATGGTGGCAGGTCACTTTTAATTCGGTGTAATGGTGCCAAATACATGAAAGTGGCATCGACGTCTACCTATTTTAATAGTAATATTTCAGTTAAGAAAATGTTTCTGTAGAAGAGGGCGTCCCTTTTCTCTGAGCACGTATACCGCGTGAAAAAATCGACATTTTCCTTGGCCAGAGCGATCTTTAAACATTCACTCTATTAGAAAGCTGTGGCACATTAGACAACGAAACATGTCTAAAAGGCTTTGATAGTCTAGCATTAAAGTCGAGTTCATGGCGGCAGTGAAAGATGAATGGATAGAAAATACCCCAGAAAACGATAGGCGATTTAATCGAAACCCTAATGGTTAAAAGTATTGTATGACAGTGAAGAAGATTCAACCAAGTATTAATTATGTTTTGTTGAATACCTGAAGAAGAGTTGCATAATAAAATTAACTAATTTTGCTGTCGCAAGAACATTTTTGTGAAGGATTGTACTAACTTACGAATTTTTGGATATTATGGATCAATATGGCTTCCACAATTTTTTCCTATTATCATTATTTGAAATAACCAGTTAATAAAATTTCGCTTGCATCCAGGAAATGACGCCACTAGTTTCCTAGCAAAAGAACTAACTTTCCTACTAAATTAGAGTTTTTCGCGTCCTGGTCTTCATGGCTCTACGTCTATCTCTCATTTTACATGGTAAATTGTTTCAATTAGTCTTCTGGTAGTTTTCTTTTCTTTTTTGAAGTTGATTACTATTCTAAAAATTTTAGGCCATGGGTGGTATTTAATTCTTTTAAGTTCCCGTGTCATTTTAATCCTCTTGCCTCAATTTCTTTGGGACTTTTTACTTTTTGCATTCTTCTTCTTATTTTTTGTGGTTATTTATCATCTTAATATCTATTTCAACAACTTCTTGTCTCTAGTTATTTCGTGCTTTATTTTCCAGGTCTTCTAAGCATAATGAGGTATGCTCTGTGCAATTGTTTTATACATTCATATTGCCTATGTGTCTTAATGTTTCTTGACTACAATATATTTTTCAATTTAGTTATAATTTTACTTTGTTTGATGCATTTATTTGTTTTTCTAATCGTCGCTCCTAAATTTGCTGCATCCCCGCTTTGTTTTAGTTCACTTTCAGATCAGTTTTGTGTACATCTAATTTTTTTTTTATTATTTTTCTAGTCTATTACAAGCATCTGTTAATGTTAAGATCTGGTAATGGCAAACATTATTTGTGGCGAATTTTGTGTTTTCCTATATCCATGCCCTCACATTTGTATATATTGGTAGTTTCTAAATTCTTCTTAAGAACTCATCTTAAAAACAAATATCGAATACGTTTGTTTCTACTTATTGTGTGGAGTTTTTCTTTTGTCCTTCGTTAATAATTTTAAACCACATGTGAAACCTTTTAAAACAACTATTGTTTTTTAGTCACTATATAACTTTTTCTAGTGTTACTTTTTGCATTTTTTCTTTTAATATTGTTTCTGTTCCAAGCAGAAATATTTTGAATTTTAAATTATCGTCCTTACATCTGATTTGAATTCTACATTAAAGTTTCATTTGCAAATTGCACACTTGTCGTATATTACTGCACTGTATGTTGTAAATGGCTGCTATTTTTCTTTTATATTTATATGAATTTTAATTTTGTTATCTTTATTCGTTTTTGTGACTTTTCTATTCATTGATCTGTTGCGTTTAGTTTCGATCAGAAGTTTATCTATGTATGGTATCTTCTATGCTACTATTTTTAAATTTTTTCAAGCTTACATCTTTTGGTCCCCAGAAGAGATATTTTGTGTTTGTCATTATTTTAATTAATTCTACATTTTAATACATGCAATTATTTTCTTTGCTTTACCGCATCAAGTTTGGAATTCCATTGGTTATCTTGGTTTCCTGCATTTGATTCAGTTAATTTCTTCTTTTGACATTGTGATATAAAATACTTGAAGTAGTTTTCTCTGCTATATATTCTTGCCTTTTGTTAGCAACTAGATTATTTTCCTTTTTTATGTGCACTAAGGTAGTTGGCTAAAAATTTATGCCCGATTATAGGCCTTGTATCTTTTGCTTTTTTATTTTATCATCTAATAAACATAGAAAAAGGTTAAAATTAAAATTGTCGACACAATTGGTGATCCCGATTTGGCGTTTGGTGCACTTCGATTTTATTCCTGTATTTAATTTGACCATATGTTTTTATTTGAAAAAATGACAATAGGACATGTTCTAACATGTTCTTTGTTGCCGTACTATAATCTGAAATGGCCATATCAGACCAGAAGACATAGTTACCATCAGAATTTATTTTAAAAAAGGGATCAAACGTTTTTTACTGTTGTATGACGGCAATGTAAGGAACAATGCTTTCTTTGTCCTGCAAATGAATATTTTCCTCCTTCTGTTTTTAAAAGTAATGTTTATTTTCAGCGCAATGGCTCCATCTGGGGTAGAGTATGTCTTATTTATGTCTGTTGTGTGGTTCAAAAAGTATTTTCTCGCCTCACCCTTTTAATTGTACACAGGGGCAGATATACTTTTTATAGATACTATAGGGTGATTCAAATTGAACTTTAGGATGTTTTTCCTGAATAAAACACAAAGTATAGAATAATCCTAATTTCATTGCCACCCTCTACGACTTAGCTGACATGCGACCATTCTTTTAATGAAGTTTTCCAATGGGGCTCTATTTTATCAATTATATGTTTCTCTTTAGTCCTTCAATAGTATCAGTTTTCTTAACATAAACCCTAGCCCCACAAGGAAAAAGTCTAATGGGGTTAGATCTCAAGTCTACGGTGACCAATCGAAATAACACGATCAGGAAATTTGGTTTAATAAAGTTCTATGTAACATGTGGCTCCATTTTGTTGAAACCATATGTCATTCAATTTCAAATCGTTCGTGTCATTAAGAAAAGCTGTTTAACATCTCCCAATAGCATACACCATTGATAGTAACAGCGTTGCTAGTTTTGTTCTTAAAAAGGGCCGTTGATACCTTCAACCCCAAGACACACCAAACACTGCAATTTTGTCTATATATTGGTTTGTCGTAGATTTTCACTCTTCATTTAACCATTTACAGAAACATGAGCTTTCACGCTCAAAATGAGTTTAATTTAGGCCACCTTGTATATTGCTTTTTTTAAATTTTTTATTTATATGGGTTATGCAATTTCTGGTAATTTGCTGGGACTTCACCAAGAACTTTAATTCCACTCTCTAAAGCCCCTTTTTTAACTCTGGTATTATCTGATCTCTTGTTGCTAAATTTTTGAATTGTTTTATTTTTTCTACTTGCTATTATGGTCTGTAAACAATTCCCATTTTTCAAAGTAATTAACAGTTTTTATTTATATTAGTAATATAAAATTCTCCAAGAGGTTGTCTTCTATTATTTTTATTTGACAATCTTGCTGGTACAACACGGATATCTCTATGAAGAAGTCAAAAAATAAAGTTTAATATACTAGGGCTGTAACATAAATTTTATGCTAGTTTTTAATAATCACATTTATGTAAAGGTAGCTTATACACATTCTTATTTAAACAACACGAAAAGAAGTAATATGTTTTTTCTTAATGTCTGGCAATTTCTGTAGATCCGTTCTAAGCAAATTTTTAAATTATATTGCGAACCAGTTGTGCACAAACGCTTCTCAAATGCATTTCCTTTAAACTATCGATTGTCTGGAGCTTTTTAAAGAAAACGCAACAAAGTTCAATTTACCTACCGTGTTCCTTCCAACATTTTTAGTTACTAGATGCTTGACAATGCATAATGTTTAATGCGGCCTTTTCTTCTCGGACATAGTTGTAGAACTGTTTAAAAGTAACCATAGCGGTTTTGATAATGACGCTAAAAGGCTATTAAGTTAGTAAACAAATTAAGTAGAATTGCATTATCAAAATCCAATTCACCTTTTGTAAAAATTTGCGTTTATATATTACATATATATTACAAAGCCGTCGAGTTAAATCCGGAAAATGAAAATAATATTAAAATAAAGACAAATTACATTCATTTACCTGAAACTACACACCCAATTAAACTAAATAGTATTGAGGATAATATTATTCAATGTAACACTTATAAACCTGATGCAGGCCAACAAATTGTATAGTCATGCCTGGGACTTTCTTCTCTTGTGGGCTGAAACGGAGTTTTGCTGGAACACGCACTCCCACCTAGCGATCACCTTCAGACTTTCCTCAATGAAGTGGAGCGCCATGACGTCCTCTAATCCCCAGCACCATCACAGAAGCGGGAAACTTTGTGTGCATGATGATAGTCACTTTAGAAGCATCTTGGTAGCGTCAGCGGTTATTTTGGATAAAGCTTTCATATCTTTCAACAGTGCTTGGGATTTTGACTCCCATCTTATTTTTTTCAGTGAGCTGTTGACTGCTTGTCGACCTCGTCATGCTCATTTTTTTCCAGGTCAGTCAAGGAACCCGATTAATTCGCGGACGAATTAATTATTTCTCTTGCGACGTAATGCTTTTTGTGGGTTGCTCCGTCATCAGCCATATTCTATGTAATCCTTAGCTACGTCGTAAGCTTAGGTCTTTTGTAGCCAAACCAGGTAATAATTGTCGGCGCGACGAGATTCGAGTATAGCAATTCTGCAGCGATGTTCTCGGTCCATTTTATCCACAATCGTAAGTTGTTGATTATGTAATGCTAACTTGTTGTCGATTACGCCTTTTTAAAAAATTCCGGATTTACCTCGACAATATCAAGGATTTATGTTGATATTGATGTGAAAGTAGGTATTATCTTTATTTGTATGAAAAGTGTGGAAGCAGCCTGTAACTTCGTTATATTTAATTTATTTTAACAAAGTGACCGGTACACTACAAAGGCAGGAGCTGAATCGAACCGTTTATGTTCTATTTATTATGCTTCTTATAACGCATACGTTACTCGTTAGTCACCTATGACATCAGGAAATACGAGTTGTTCCGCTAGTCTATTATCATATTTCTATTTATATCGGTTAACAATTATGAGCATTTTACCGGCGAGGGATTTTGAAAAATTTATTTTATTTAGTTGCTGTTACAAAAAGCAATTTTGATGCTTTAAGGTTGTGATGAGGAATTTGGGTGAGTTTAATGACAATATCGGTATTTCCATTGGTTGATTTTACTGTGAAATTTAAAATTGGGCTTTACTAACATACGTTGCGTAGCGCTTTGGTTAAAAAATCGAAACCTGAAAAGGCTGTTGCCACAACTGACTTAGCCAGCGTCGCTTGTTCGGGCGGATCGCCACTGTGGAAACAAGCAATTTGCTGCCCATCATTCATGATCCCGGGAACTTTTTGTCAAGACTTTACTGCAAGAGATAGAGGCCATTAATTTCTCCAAGATGCTCCTGGACAACATTTCAAACCAGTCAACAGTATCATGCATTGTGCACAACAACCAAAGTCGGTATGTACAACCAAATTATTCTTATCAACAACTACCAAATGCAAATTCAAACACAATTTTTAATAAACGATAATTTGCACTTCGAGTAATGCAATGCAAATAAATACTCCGTTCCAAAGCGATATCGCATTGATACAATTCAAATGCAAAGACCACAAACACCTCACGATTCTGAATGGCATCTAGTTGAAAACAGAAAACGTAATCGCAGCAGTGATAAACCGCAACAAAAACAAGCAACCTAAAATTACAGACTATGGTTAAATCCCACAAATCGATTTTTCACCATTAGCTGGAACTAACGAAGGCCAGCAGGAACCAATATCAACGGACCCCAAACCACCGCCGATCTTTATATCAGGTGTCAAAGTCATTGAGCCGTTAATCAAAATGCTGGAAACCGTAGCAAAGGCAGAATATGAAATTAAAATATTATATAATGATGAGGTTAAAATGCACAAGCTTATAGTTAAAGCATTAACGTGAAAACACGGAATTCATCCATATCAGACAAAGCAAGAGCGCAATTTTCGAATAGTTATCAAAATTGACACCCTTCCACTAACCTGGAAGAATTAAAGGTAGAATTAAATGGCACGGCCATTAAGTTACCAATGTATGGAACATTAAACAAAGATACACTAAGAACGAACTACCGCTATTCTTTGTTGATCTGAAACCGGACGATAGTAATAAGGAAGCTACAACATTACTAGACTTGAACTCATGAGTAAAGATTGAACCACCTCGTCCTACCCGACAAATCCCACAGTGCGCCAGGTGTCAGCGTTTTGGTCATACTAAGAACTTCTGTAATCGGAGCCCAAGGGTGGAAAATTCCGGAAGTCACGCTACATCTCAATGCCTACGTAAAGACAAAATAATGAGGTACGCTGTATTAACTGCAACGGGAATCACCCCGCCAACTATAGGGGTTGCACGATCTATAAGGAATTGCAACAAAAAATGTACCCTTCATTACGAAGGAAACAACTTGATAATGCCTCCCATAACCTCTCCAGACGCACTCAATCTAATCTAACACATGCTCAAGCGGTGAGAAGTAACCTACCACTGATCTCTCCAAACCAACTCCAACCTCAACAACTTTCACCAACTACTTCATCAGATGACATAAATGAAATGAAAAAAATGATGAACAGCCTTCTGGAACAGATTACACGTCTGACGGAACAAATGGGAACAATGTTTAACCTATTAACCGCTCTCGTCGTTAAACCCAACAATGGCTTATCACATTAGAATTGCACAATGGAATGCCAATGGGCTGTTACAACATAAAGAGGAACTAACTTATTTCCTTATAAATCAACAAATAGATGTCATGCTGATTTCAGAAGCGCACTTCACTGACAGAAGCTTCCTCAAAATCCCTGGATTTGCAGTCTACTCAACCAAATCACCGACGGTGGGGCTCATGCCGCACAGCGGTGATAATTAAAATCACTATTAAACATCATGAACTCTCCGAATATAAGCTAGAGCATCTCCAAGCAACAACAGTAGTCATAGAAGATTGGACAGGACCAATAACAATATCTGCGGTATACTGTCCTCCACGCCACAACAACAAACAACTTCAATATGAACATTATCTACTGACCCTGGGCAACAGATTTATCACATGCGGAGATTTTAATGCCAAGCATGAACAATGGGGTTCTCGAATAACTTTAACCAAAGTCAGAGAACTGCTAAAAGCAATTACTAGCGTTAGAGCACATTATCTCTCCACTGGTGAGCCTACTTACTGGCCAACAGACCTAACGAAACTCCCCGATCTACTAGAATTTGCTATAGTTAAAGGAATCCCCCTTAACCATAACCATTCAGTCCTGACTAGACTTATCTGCTGATCACTCACCCATCATATTAACATTTGGAACGCATGTGTTAATCAATCAAAGTAATCTCACCTTGTGCAGTAAACATACGGATTGGGACCTGTTCAGAGAACAAATTGAACACACTCTTCCAACGGATATTCCATTAAAAACAGAAAACGACTTAATCATAGCAATAGAGCACTTTACTGCAATTATTCAGCAAGCTTCTCGGCAAGCCACTCCACAAAAACCCCAACGCATCTCTACCACTGACTGCCCCCTATTGGTCAAACAGAAAATCACCGAAAAGCGCAAACTCCGGAAAAAGTGGCAAACAACCAGACATCCTGCAGACAAGCGGAGATTTAACCAAGCCGCAGCTGACCTCAAAAGAACTCTGTCTGACATAGAGAATCAGGGTATTCAAAACTATTTGAAGTCCTTAACACCGACGGAAGCAACTGATTACTCTATGGAGAGCAACCCGAAAGCTCAAACGACCAATCCAACATAAACCACCCATACGTCTGGAGAACGGAACTTGGGCTAGAACTGACAATGAAAAGGCTCTCGTCTTTGCAACACACCTAGCGGAGGTATTTCAACCCTTCCCGTCAGAAATCACACAAGCTGAGGAAAATATAATTCAACAATCCCTGCATGCACCACTCCAGATGTGTCTTCCACTTACAAAATTTACAATAGCTGAAATAAAATCCCAAATTCTGACCAACCTTAACCCCCGAAAGGCTCCCGGGTATGACCTAATAACGGGGAAAAGTCTAAAGGAGCTCCCTGAGAACGGTTTTCTGTATATCACCTATTTATTTAACGCGATGTTAAGACTGTGCTTTATCCCTCCGCAATGGAAAGTCCTACAATCATTGTTATTCCCAAACCTAGAAAACCTAAAGAACAACTAACGTCTTACAGACCAATAAGCCTGCTACCAGTCCTATCCAAGGTTTTTGAAAAACTCTTCCTAACTCGGCTCACACCTATGATACAGGATAATAACCTACTTCCTGATCATCAGTTTGTATTTCGGCAACAACACGCCACTGTCGAACAAGTACATCGAGTCGTAGAGAAGATCACCAAAGACTTTGAGGCAAAAAGGTACTGCTCAGCTGTATTTTTAGATGCAAAGCAAGCGTTCGATAAGGTTTGGCATGATGGCCTCCTATTTAAAATCAAACCTTTACTGCGTCCGGATTGCTTTCTATTATTAAATCCTACCTCGCTGACAGACAGTTTGAGAGCGGGTAATAAAGCATTTAACAGTTGGGCTGAAAAGTTCGTAGGCTAACATAGAAAAAAAATTTTTTTTGATAAAATTGGATTTTATTATTCAATATAATTGCCTTCGAGGGCGATACACCGATTATAGCGATCATACAAGTTTTCTATACCATTTTTAAAATATATTTTCTTCTGTTTCGGCAATTACCTCTTCATCGGCGCTAAATTTCTTTCCAGCGAGCATTCTCTTGAGGTCTGAGAACAGGAAAAGTCGCTGGTGGCCAGATCTGGAAATACGGTGGATGGAAGCAATGTTAGCCTAATTCATGCAATTTTGCCATCATTTTCATTGACTTGTGGAAAAAAAAAAAAAAAAAAAAAAAAAAAAAAAAAAAAAAAAAAAAAAAAAAAAAAAAAAAAAAAAAAAAAAAAAAAAAAAAAAAAAAAAAAAAAAAAAAAAAAAAAAAAAAAAAAAAAAAAAAAAAATAATAAAAAAAAAAAAAAAAAAAAAAAAAAAAAAAAAAAAAAAAAAAAAAAAAAAAAAAAAAAAAAAAAAAAAAAAAAAAAAAAAAAAAAAAAAAAAAAAAAAAAAAAAAACCCCCCCCCCCCCCCCCCCCCCCCCCCCCCCCCCCCCCCCCCCCCCCCCCCCCCCCCCCCCCCCCCCCCCCCCCCCCCCCCCCCCCCCCCCCCCCCCCCCCCCCCCCCCCCCCCCCCCCCCCCCCCCCCCCCCCCCCCCCCCCCCCCCCCCCCCCCCCCCCCCCCCTTACTTCCCCAATTCATTTTCAATATTATAAAACATTTTTCTGACATATTGAGAATATCCATACAGCTAAGTTGTTCGTTCATCAAGGTGACTATAACAACTTCCAGTTGCCATAACATCCCAGACAGTTGCTTTATTTAAAATGTATGGGTTGTTTGGATTTTTTTTGAACACATCCTACATTCAAAAACCACTTGGTTAACTAAACCCAAAGTTCTGCGTCTTTCTTCTTTGATATTCAGTTTTCCTAAAGTACATGATTTTGAATGCTCATATTGTCATACTCTAAAACATAATGAAGCTCCACAATACGATAGCCACTGATGGGTGATGTTGGCTTTGGTTCTATTTCAATTTCTAGTGGATAGTTGATGATCTTTTCATATTCCTCAATTGACCTAAGGCCTTCACCAAGTGAAGGTCTTTTTAGTTGGAATAATTTAGCATCATATTTATTTTTATACCACAAAGGGTTACTAAAAATAAATTTAAAAAACAAAATAAATTAACAACAAATAAGCTTGGCTAACGTTTCGCTTTAGCGGAAGTGACGAAATCGATCGATTTTGGGCTGCGTTGCTAAGTCCGAAACTCATGCAAGGAAACTCGAACAACCCGAAGGGTGTTGTTATGGCTGTCTTCGGTACGTCCTCCTCTGCTACGGGGATCTGATGGTAAGTTCTCGCCAGGTCGATTGTTGAAAATATTTTGCTTCCATGGAGATGCTGTGAGAAGTTCTCCACGTGTGGAACCGGGTATTTATCTGGCACTGTGCCAGCGTTTAGTGCACGATAGTCGCCGCATAGTCTCCACTTTGTGTCCTTCTTGGGTACTAGTTGGAGGCTCGTCTTTGCAACACACCTAGCGGAGGTATTTCAACCCTTCCCGTCAGAAATCACACAAGCTGAGGAAAATATAATTCAACAATCCCTGCATGCACCACTCCAGATGTGTCTTCCACTTACAAAATTTACAATAGCTGAAATAAAATCCCAAATTCTGACCAACCTTAACCCCCGAAAGGCTCCCGGGTATGACCTAATAACGGGGAAAAGTCTAAAGGAGCTCCCTGAGAACGGTTTTCTGTATATCACCTATTTATTTAACGCGATGTTAAGACTGTGCTTTATCCCTCCGCAATGGAAAGTCCTACAATCATTGTTATTCCCAAACCTAGAAAACCTAAAGAACAACTAACGTCTTACAGACCAATAAGCCTGCTACCAGTCCTATCCAAGGTTTTTGAAAAACTCTTCCTAACTCGGCTCACACCTATGATACAGGATAATAACCTACTTCCTGATCATCAGTTTGTATTTCGGCAACAACACGCCACTGTCGAACAAGTACATCGAGTCGTAGAGAAGATCACCAAAGACTTTGAGGCAAAAAGGTACTGCTCAGCTGTATTTTTAGATGCAAAGCAAGCGTTCGATAAGGTTTGGCATGATGGCCTCCTATTTAAAATCAAACCTTTACTGCGTCCGGATTGCTTTCTACTTATTAAATCCTACCTCGCTGACAGACAGTTTGAGAGCGGGTAATAAAGCATTTAACAGTTGGGCTGAAAAGTTCGTAGGCTAACATAGAAAAAAAATTTTTTTTGATAAAATTGGATTTTATTATTCAATATAATTGCCTTCGAGGGCGATACACCGATTATAGCGATCATACAAGTTTTCTATACCATTTTTAAAATATATTTTCTTCTGTTTCGGCAATTACCTCTTCATCGGCGCTAAATTTCTTTCCAGCGAGCATTCTCTTGAGGTCTGAGAACAGGAAAAAGTCGCTGGTGGCCAGATCTGGAGAAAACGGTGGATGCGGAAGCAATTCGTAGCCTAATTCATGCAATTTTGCCATCATTTTCATTGACTTGTGGCACGTTGCATTGTCTTGATGAAACAGCACTTTTTCTTCTTCAAATGGGGCCGTTTTTTCGTGATTTCGTCCTTCAAACGCTCCAACAACGCTTTGTAATAATCGCTATTGATGGTCTGGCCCTTTTCAAGGTGATCAATAAATACTGTTGCCATAAACCTTGCTAGCCGATTATTGCGTCTTTCCACTCTTTGGATTCGGTTCATCGCGTGCAGTCCACTCGGCTGACTGTCGATTTGACTCTGGAGTGTAGTGATGAAGCCATGTTTCATCCGTTGTCACATATCAACGAAAATTCGTTATTATTACCGTTGAATATCGCTGAACATTGTTCTGAATCAACGACACGTTGAAACTTTTGCTGGATTGTGAGCTCGCGCGGCACTCACTTTGCACACAGTTTTTGCATGTCCAAATATTCATGCAAGATATGTCCAACACTGTATTTTGATATCTTCAGAGTCTCAGCTATCTCGCTTAACTTCAATTTACGGTCATTCATAATCATTTTGTAAACTTTTTTATGTTTTCGTCCGTTACAGCCTCTTTCGGGCGTCCACTGCGTGCTCATCTCGCCTCGTTTAAACTTGGAAAACCACTTCTCAACGGTTGATTTTCCTGGTGCACAGTCTAAATAATGCTTATCAAGCCAAGCCTTGGTTTCAACGGTATTTTTTTGCCAAAAGCAGTGTTTTATTAATACTCGAAATTCCTTTTTATCCATTTTTTTAAAATTAACAATAGTTGCTTCACTCAAAATACGATATCTCCTAAACTAATAGTCCGACAGTTGTCAAATTTATACACGAGTCTTTTGAAGGTTAGGGTTAACTAAAAAGCACATGGATTTAATACTACTAGCGCCGCTTATGTGTCAGCCTACGAACTTTTCAGCCCAACTGTTATATATAAAAAAAATTATGAGTGCTGCTGCTGTCACACAGGTCAAAGGTCAAAGGTCAAAGTTCAACTCTAACTGAGTATACGTAAATGCCAACGTCATGGCAACGGCGTACGTCAATTATGTCAAACGGAGCTTTTTAATCGTGTTTTTATTTATTTTTAAAAACTACTATGCGAAGGGGCTCAAGCATGTCGGAGTTGGACAAGCTCTCCGGGGGGCCGCTGCCAGACCTCGTTATTATAATTGACAATCAGGCTAAAACACTAAAACTATGGATTACTTACTTCCCCCAGTTCATTTTCAATATTATAAAACATTTTTCTGACATATTGGGAATATCCATACAACTAAGTTGTTCATCAAGGTGACTATAACAACTTCCACTTGCCATAACATCCCAGACAGCTGCTTTATTTAAAATTGATGGCTTGTTTGGATTTTCTGTCTCAAATTTGAATTGTTTTGAACACATCCTACATTCAAAAACCACTTGGTTAACTAAACCCAAAGTTCTGCGTCTTTCTTCTTTGATATTCAGTTTTCCTAAAGTACATGATTTTGAATGCTCATATTGTCATACTGCCCACTCTAAAACATAATGAAGCTCCACAATACGATAGCCACTGATGGGTGATGTTGGCTTTGGTTCTACTTCAATTTCTAGTGGATAGTTGATCTTTTCATATTCCTCAATTGACATAAGGCCTTCACCAAGTGAAGGTCTTTTTAGTTGGAGTAATTTAGCATCATATTTATTTTTACACCACAAAGGGTTACTAAAAATAAATTTAAAAAACAAAATAAATTAACAACAAATAAGCTTGGCTAAGATTTCGCTTTAGCGGAAGTGATGAAATCGATCGATTTTGGGCTGCGTTGCTAAGTCCGAAACTCATGTAGGGAAACTCGAACAACCCGAAGGGTGTTGTTATGGCTGTCTTCGGTACGTCCTCCTCTGCTACGGGGATCTGGTGGTAAGCTCTCACCAGGTCGATTGTTGAAAATATTTTGCTTCCATGGAGATGCTGTGAGAAGTCCTCCACGTGCGGAACCGGGTATTTATCTGGCATTGTGCCAGCGTTTAGTGCACGATAGTCGCCGCATGGTCTCCACTTTGTGTTTTTCTTGGGTACTAGTTGGAACGGCGATGGCCACGGGCTTTTGGAAGGTCATGCGATGCCTTGCTGTATCGTCAGGCGGAACTCTTCCTTGGCTATTTTGAGTTTGTCTGGGGCAAAGCGCCTGGGTCGGGAACTAACCAACTGCCCTTCCGTAGTTAGGATGTGGTGCAAGGTGTTGTGTCAGGAATCTGTTGGAACTCCAGGCTGGTCATAAATGGCCGTAAATGGATGGTTCGTTGATGTTGCTGATCTAGCCGGCGACGTCCACTTGGCGTCCCGTCGTCGTCAGAGTTGTTCATTTATCGAGTATTCGTTGGCTGCGCATGTCCACCAGTAGTCCATAAGAAATCGGCTCCGATGATTGGTTTTTGGGCATCGGCGATTATGAACCTCAAGAGCGCCTTCCGGGGGGACCTTGTCTTCGCCGGCGGGCGTTCCCCGGTGAGCCTTTTCTCGGGAGACGGCGGAAGCGGTGATACGGGCTTCAGTAGTAGCGAACGGCGGAGAGCTTTTCTCAGCGCGTTCCGGAGGGCTTTCGAAGGTAATTCCCTGGTGGACATCGGGAGTGCCTTTTTTCTCTGGCTATGATAACGGCCCGTTTGACCGGGGAACTCGGCTGTGGTAATCGCGAGTGTTGCCTGGTTTTTTTCGGGGGTGACTTGGCTATGATAAGCGCAAGTACACCCTGATTTGCTTGGAAGCACTCGGCTGTGGTGAGCGCGAGCGTTCGCTGGCAGCGTTTGCGGGGATAATTTTGGTGGGGGCGAGACTCAGCATTTGTCTCGATTTCGCGGCCTACCGGGCTCGCTATACATTGTTTTCGACAAGTTTGCCGAAAAAAATGCCGACTATGACTATAAAAATACATCTGAAATGTATCCTCTACGGAAACTTTCAACGGCCGTAACTTTTACCCCCGATGTTTCCTAAAGTTGGGAGGGGTGTCAATAGACTCGGCTTGTTGACACCAAAATCGATAGATTTTGTCACTTCCGCTAAAGCGAAAGTTAGCCTAAGCTTGATAACAATTGCTAACCTTGCAGTCAGTGCCTCTACGGTTTGAAACTTTCTAGGAAAATTGTCAGTCTTTACATCACTGGAAGATTGAGAAATGATGCTAAAAATATATGTACGTAAAAAACGAGAACTAAATACAATAAAATGTAATACTTTTCTCCTGGAGATTTTAATTCTAGAATTCTAAAAAAAAATATGATAAAGGTAAACATAATTAAAACGATATAATGCTAAGGTCGTGTTATGATTGTCCATTCAATATTCAAAATTTACTTCGAAGTAATTGATGAGAAATTAATTTGAAAATTTCCACTTACCTCTTGTCTAATCTTCATTTTTTTTGCCGCCTTTGACATTATTACGCCAGTTATTCGCAAAGGGCTGAAATGGTGAGGTACAAGTGATGGGAGTGCGTCCTGACTAAGACTTAGTTTTTCGATCCAAATACAAATACAAAACCATTTGCGCCATTTTCAAACATAAACGTAACTAGAACGACCTTCAGGGCAATTTAAATGGCAAATTGGGCCGTCTTAACATGAATTTGTTATTTTATATTGAAATGTACTTATTCTTTTTACTCTCATAAGTTGTGCAAACTTTTATACTTTCCAAGAATTGAATATTGGAAGACCTCTACTGATTTCACTTTTTTAAGGTTTATATGATTTTATTTACTTTTTATTTTCTTTATTAGCTTTTAATGATGCAGAAATAGCTAAACAAACCGCTACAATGATAATCGATAAGGAAACTATTTCTTCTAGCTATCGTAAAAACCTTTTGAATTATGGTGGTGATTTTTTTTAATAATGCGAATAATCAAAAATTTATGAATAGAGTTATACAAATGTAAATACAATACAAGTGAATATAAAGATAGTAATGAACTTTTTTATTCTTATATTTACTTTGTTCTTAGAATAGTAATTGTGTACAAGGAAGAAATTAAGAATCACTGTGTTATATCAGCTGTTCTTATCTTTTGCGATTTCATAGAAGGATAACCGTTGTATTAGTACCTTCAAACTTGATGGTAATGTGCTATAGAATTCACCTGTTTCAATGATCGAATAATTAAAAATTGCATCTTGTATATATCCGTAATTATTTCATAGTTAATAGCACATGAAATTAAAAATTCACACGAGCATTTACTAATCATAACTTTTCTCTTTTATGCATGTGATCGATAGCTTTTGAGTTCAAGTCGAGGGGTAAGTTGTGTGTGTAGTTGTGAAAACTTTGTAGTGCCGTTTTTGCTATAGGACCATCAATTGCATTTGGTCTACATGTAATTTGGCTAATTTGCTTTCTGTGCTTTGTGTAGTTGTGGAACGGGATACCGCGTGTGTTTCAGTTTGGTATTTGCCCAAATATGAGCACACGCGAAACACTTAATGAGCAATCGGAGAACCAGGCCGTAATAGCAGGCCTTATATTGCATTGTGTAAGCGGATGATGTCGAGGCCATTACATTAATAATGCAGCGTTTTACGAGCCCGCTAAATGGCGAGCTGTTGATTTTACTTTTGGCAATTTCTGCGTGTGTACGGTTTATGTGTAAAGTATATGGCGTTTGTGCATAGTACTACGCGGCATTTTATGTATTTTGTTCTTTGAATATGATAAACAGTTGGTGTAAAATCAGAGCAAAACCGCTTTTTTAAATTTCAATGGCCGACCTTCACACCCAGATAGTTTTTGCGAGCTGAGTGAAAAATCTGGGCCAAGTAGTTATTTCCGAACGTACGTTTATAGATTGCAAGCTTTTTGATGTGCACCAATGAAAGTTTGATGTATATGGAGAGATTAAATGAGAGCATGTAACTTGGATGTTTTCTGCAAAGAACTTTTAGTGTTGACCTTGGGCAACGCGCGCAACAAGAGAGTAATAAGTGTCTGGCAAATAAATTGGCCTAAATTGGAAATTTGTGATTTTTAAATTGCTAAGCGGATAAAATAAATATAAAAATGATGTGGTTAGCATTTATTAAGCTTTTACTGTTATGTAAAGATAAATAATATTTAATACTTAATATTTATTTAGCTGTCCATGAGCCTAGACTATTGCTTTGATTCTGTCTGGCATATTATTTACGCACTCTCGACATGCTGTAAAGGATTCAAGTACTGTGGAGTTTTAGACCACAAAACTCTAAGTATTTTTTTAAATTTGTTTGGTTCCAAAGCAAATTTGTATGGTCTTTTTTGTTCTCAATGTGGATTAGAAGGGTATTAGAAACGTTTCCAATACATATTTGTATTGTGTGTGCTCCGTTGTCCCCGGAACAAAGCACATACGAGTTTATTAAACAAATTGTGCACAGAAAACATTACTGTACATGTTTTAATAAATTGGCTGGTGCTCCGCCTTACGGAACTACACTAGCACTACCGCACCCGCATGAACAATTTTACGCAAAACCTGTTTTTTATAATTCCCAATCTCTTGCAACTATCGTGGCCGCAAATTTACCTGCCCCGGGATTCGCTTTACTGCACGACCTGGGAAACCACGAAAACCCGAGTCAGGGCAAGCGACTCGAAACCGCTGATGGCTCCGAGTCGCACTTAGTGTCTATTATTAATTGCCCAAAGATGTCGCATCTCGCACCAGCACTTATTTTCCCAACCCCCGCTCCTATCACAAATTTGCGTCCACACGCAAGAGCCGCTCACCATTCGCGCACGCCCGAAAGTTCTTCGATCTCCTCCCGCGTTTGTGGCCATCTCCAACCGCTCGTAATCAGGGTTCTCTCCGCCGTGGTCCTGGTCTCCTCCGCGTTGCAGGCCCGCAGGACGTGCATGGCGTCGTCGACTTCCCCATACGCGCATCTATTAAAACGCCCCGCAGCCTGTCGCCCGTGGGGATAAACATTCGCATATGTCGCCCCGTCTTCGCTGCTTGCTATCTCTTGCTCTCGCCCTAGCTCGTAATCGGTTTTTTACGAGCCCCATTGAACCATCTCGAATATAGGCGATTTTGGTGCTGCCGCTGCCTATTTGGCCAAATGGTTCGCACACTCGTTGCCTGGATTTCCGGCGTGCGCCTTGGTCTAATGGAATTGGTCTTTACAAGGCTCCAAACATCGACTTGCAAATCCGCCAGCGCTTTCTTATACTTCTGAGAACAAGTAGCGCTGACTTGCTGTCAGATACTACAGCACATCTTGGGATGACTGCTTTGTGCCTCTGGATATACGCACTGGAAGATGGTGCTTCAGTCTGCGAGTTTTGCTTTTCCGCAGTGAATTTTTTGCTCTTCTTGTGTGACCACGAACACGGCCCTGCTCTCCCGTCGTCAGGCCGCGATCCCTCCGCGTAGCAGCACAGTTGTCGCTCCTCCAGCTCCTCCACGCTGAATGGGATGTCGTCTCGCTCGTCTGGGTGCCCCGTCTCCTCCATGGACTGCCTCCGCTCGATGACGCCCGGCCGCAGCTCCGCTTCTGTCGAAGTTGTTGCTCCGGTCCGGTCGTCAGCTTCCTGCGATCTGCCGCCTCCTGCAAAACAAAATGCAAAGACGTTAACTGGCTCACTACTAGGGCAGTCTCGGTGGCTACAGAGCGATAAGCACTTGCCGCCTTAACGGCGTGTACTCTTTGAACGTTTAGCAAGTCCCTACACTCCCTGCCGGGTGTACTGTCCCCTCAAATATTTGCGCCGCCGCTTTACCGCGAAAACCCCGTTTGTCGCGCCACCGCCCCGATCAGGTAGTAATTTTGTTCCCTTGTCACAACCGCGCGTATGTGACTTTTTCAGTCTAGACGATCGTCGATCTCTACTCCAAGGTACCGGATGTGATCCTTGCAGTAGATGCGCTCGCCGTTAAGCAGGAAAGTCGGCTTCTCCTGTCCAAGTCGCATGCCAAAGAATACCTCTTGTCTTTTTTGGCGTTATTGCAATTTTGCGCTGTCCGCCCATGTTTTAAGGGCTCTGAGCGCCTCGTTTCCGCTCGGTTTCAGCGTTTTAAATTGCGCCGCCCGAACTATTAAAAGGGTGTCGTCCGCGAATCCCTCGATCCGGCATTCTCTAAATATACTTTCGTATATAAGTTTTTAGTATGCCGGTCCAGAGCACGAACCCTGAGGGCACCATCGCGTTATTGCTCGTGTCGCGATTCCGTCGCCCGTTTCGACTTGCGCTACCCGTTCGCTGAAGTAGTGTCTTACTAGCGAGAGGAGATTGTGCGGACACTCTCTCCCAGCCAGTTTCCAGATATTTCTACGTATTCGACGCGCGTCGTTATGATCCGTTCTAACGTCTTACCGACCACCGGTAGCAATCTTGTCGGCCGGAAGCTGCCTGGGTCGGTCGGATCTTTTTTTCGCAGTTTTGTGATAAACCGTACCGTTTGAACAAAGCACAGTGAACCACATCATCACTGACAGAAAATGTTTTTGCCAAGAATTTTTCTTAAAATTGTTCAGATTTTACCTGTCCTGGCGAATCATGAGATTTATGTGACGACGTTGGTTATGATTCATCGCTAAAGATGAGTTTTACCAAATAGAGAACATCGTATGTGTAATTAACAACTATAGTGTCTGTGTCCACACTTTCCTCATTATGTATGTTAGAATACACTTCTTTATAGGTGGATAGCATTTTATCTTTCCTGGTATTTTTATATTCATTGGTTCTCCTGTTGTTCTGGACCTATTTCTAAGGCTGTACGGACAATTAGGAGGTTTTCCTTGTTTTTCGGCGATTCTGCTCGCAACAAACCAGAAAACCTTTTTTTTGGGGGGGGGGGATAACGATTTGTACTTGAGAAGAAAGTTCTGCCTGTAAAAAAGTTTCTATTTACATTTGCATTATTTTTGGCCACATCTAAACATAAATCACAAAAATAACGCAATAGTTTTGTGCAACACAGTCACGTTTGTGTAAGAAGCACAGTAATTCATCTAAGACACAACACCAGGCTGCCGCCGTTAGCTCAGTGGTCAAGTTATTCGTTCCTCTGACCTCGAGCCGGCGCAGGCGAGTTCGAGTCTCGCTCAACTCATGGTTGTATGTGATTGTCCTATTATTAAGTGCATGTTAATAGGCACAATAAATTCTTGAGGCTGCAGTGCCAGTAAGTGCGCCTAAAAAGACAGATACTACGCCGGGTCGCTTTGGGGTGCTTATGTTATACGTCTTCAACTAGTTATAGGAGAAAGGGTTGTTGCGCCACTATACAAGTTTTAGGAAAACGATTCTATTCAGGCGAACTGCATCGGTGTTTAATTTCAAACAGATTGCTCTTTTGTGCTGAAGAAATTGCAGGGAGATTTTCGAGAAGTAAAAAATACATCATGATGTCAGAGAGTTGTTACTAAATAGCATTTTTTCGTTTGGGCGCACTTGCAGACACTGCAGTACTATGCAAGTTAAACTCTATGTCATACACATCCATAAGTTTCCAGAGAGACTCGAACTCACCATTTGCTCTTGACTGGTCGTTTACAGCGACGGTCTACTAAGAGGTATTTTGCTAAATATTAAAATTTATCTTTAAAAAATTCCCTTATGCCATGGTTGAAGAAAAAATGGAAAATATTTACTTACTTTAATGGGAATTTTGACAAATGCCTGTTTAATGATGATTTAATTAATCAAATGGAAAAAATTGCTGTGTGGATGTAAAAGTAGCATGTTTTTGTTATCAAATATATTACATAAGAACACGACAATTGGACCTACTTTTTGTAAGTAGATTTTTGTCAGCTTATTTTTTTGGGAATGTTACCGCCCCTAAAATATTATGCAACGTGCAGTGAAGTCGTGCTATTGAAGCTTCTGTTATTGTGCGGCTGGAATTTTGCTGAATTTTTATAAACTTATGCCAGGATTATTCTAGATTTTTCATTTCCATTTGCTTCATATAGTGAGCTACCGTTAACATAAAATTTACTTCAAAATAACAGAGAAGGGGGTTGAATTTCCTTCTACGTGCGAATAAAATGGTTTCAGTGAATAAGTAACATCTCTTTGTTGATTAGATTTTATATACTGAGGACGATTTGACTTTCACTGTTTTTTTTACTCTTTCAAGAGGTACAAAAATATTTAATCAACTTATCTGCTTTCTTTTGTTGGATTAACCTTGAAAACTGCAGGCAACTTATTTCTTTCTGATCATTATCTCTCCTTAAAATACCTCGAAAAATGTTGACAATATTCTACAGTGGTTTGATACTGAACATGGGTGTGTTGCATTGGACGAAACACTGAGAAGCACTGCAATTTTTAACTATGATATTTTTGAAATGTTTGAAATAAGGAAGTGTTTTTCAAGATTATAACTTCTAAGGCTTGATAGAGGGTAAACGTGCGAAGAACTAGTAATTTTATTTTAATGTTATGCAGAATGTGCTAGAAACTCTCATGTAAGCTATCCCTTCTTGAGTAGTCGTACTTTGTGGCATAGTAACGAATCGTATTTCGACAACGTGAACATTATGGTCGGTATTAATTAAATTAAAAAAAAGTAACGATATATAATATCGATATGACAAACTTCCATATCATCCGCTTTAATTGAATCTTGAAAAATCGAAGTATTAGTTCTTCCAGCTTCCTGATTCCTATAATGCGCAAGTACTTCAACCCTGTCAAATTCACACAAAAACAGAGCGATTTTTTGAATTTTTTAACACTAATACCAAAATGTTAAGGTTTGTTTTCTTTTTCCAAGAAAAAATGGATGTCAAAAATTAACCCTCTAGCAGTATTCCTGCTGTAAATTTGGCCGCAACGTTTCTCTCTGATCGTGAAGGCAGCGATGATTTTGCCATTTGATTTCGTCTTTGTTGTAAGGCAAAACCAGATTTCTTTACCTTCTTGGTATTATTGGCGGCGATGGTTTACCTGAATAAACATTTCTTTAAGTTGAAACAGATGAATCACAAAATAGGTTTCTTTCCTCCAAAGCTTGTATTTTGAATAAAGAACAAGAAATAATACAATGGTTTTTGTATGATTTTCAGTTATATAACGTCTTTAATATCTTATAAATAAATAAAAAGTAAATCTGACTTAAATTTGACTATATAAGTGTCTGTAGATTAAATTACAGATTTCTATAGAGCAACTTTTAATTAAAACGCATTGAATTTTGCAATAATTATTTTAGATATCAGTACTTCATAATTTCTTTTCTCTAAATCTAAAAAAGAGTGTAGTCTAGTACGTCACCATAAAAGATTTGGCTTATAGTACCTTTTTGTTAATAATTACTGTAGTAGATAACTCTTCTAAAATGTTATTTAAAATTTGTTCAGCTTTGAGAGTATAGTATGGAAGCATAAACGTGTATTTGATGCCTGAATTTAATTTTTTTTAAGAATTGATTTAAATACTTTTACATAATGATTAAAAGAGTACTTACATCCAATACTGTAGACTCATCAACGCTACGCGGTCGTCGAAATCCACGAATTCGGTGCAAAAGTCATATTGTAAATCACATATATATCGGATCTTTTTACGAGCCATTAGGTGGCGGGAGAGGGGCACGGCTGCTGAGAGTTGTATGTGGATACCTGAAGGGGGTTTCCCCTGTAGAGTACCTTGCACTTCTACTTCTTTAGTCAATATAACTAGATCAGAGCAAGACGAATCCTCAACCATTGCTCAACAGATTATCATTAAGTGTCTCACGAGGAGGTCGTAAAACTGCCCAAAGTTTGAGAGGGCTTACAGTTGAAAATGAAGGTCAACAACGTCGCCGGGGACCAACACGTCTGTCTGAAGAGTATTTTTGAATTTTTATCTTCTTCTTAAAGATTGCCACCGATTAATGTGTGCTGAAATTGCTTCTGTACCAAGTTTTTAGCATCGTTGTTCCAATCTGAGGCGTTGTCATACTTTATGACAACACTTGGTCCCACACAGCTATCCAAACTCGACAAAAATTGAGGTTCTATCTTGGACTACATGAAATCATCCTACAGTCTTATCGTTCTGCAGTTTGCATTTTTTTTGTAATCGCTAGGAGCATTTAGTTGGAAAAATATGTTTCTAAGCCAGGTTCTGTAGAAAAAATTCTGTTTGTCTTTTTACGAGGCATCAAAAGTTCAAAAATAATTTCGGCTACATTTGATTCGCCCAAGTACTTACGTTTCGTTTTTTTGTAATTTCTATTCCTTTACGGCTATTAAACAGCAAGATTTAGTGCGTATAGTGCTTTCAAATGCATTTTAATCTTAAATGTTTTTAAATTTGGCTCCATTTCTTAGCCTTTGCTATTATCAGCTTACGATGTAACCAAATAGTTTTGTAGTATTCGTTTTGAAATGCTTTAGTTATCAATGCTACTGATTAAATATAATTGAAAATAATATTTCCTCTATTTCATTAACCATTCAACTAGTTACAATTTGTAAACGTTATGCAGTTCTATAATTTTAATTTTTTAAGGAAAATTGTCAATGTAGCAATAGGATTTTCTATGCATAAATGGGTCGGGTACTATACAGTAAATTCTCAGTAATTTAGCTTTAGTGAATGTAATTTTTATTAAAAAGCACTTTTTATAAGGCCATTAGCTTTTTTCCACTGCAAAGTTGGGTGTTTAATGAAGTTGCTATCTATTTTTCTAGTTGACATTTGTGACGAAAAACTTTTTGTGTTTAAGTTGTTATCATTAATTGGTTGCGGGTTGCAATTTAAATTTGATATGACAACTGCAGAACCATAATTGTGGAAGCCAACTTCTATTTCGCTTTTAGTTAGATTGAGTTGACCTGATCATTATAATTTGTATTACAATTTCTGTTGCCGAGGCAACCTATTTTAATTTCGTAGTAATCAAATACTTGTAAGTAATTATAGACGTTCTAGTATACTTTCTAGAAGCGTCTATTTATTGTATCATTTCCTGATCGATCCACATTACTATTTCTTTTAATGATAACAGAAAAGCAGAAACTGTCTTGGTGTGGAAGTTATTGACAACGTCAAAGATTAAGGAATATGAAATGTAATGGAAGATTTGTTATAAATTATGTTAAAAGAGTTTATATATATAATGAAAGGTTTTATTAGCAATCAGAATTAACAATCCTAAGAGCTAATGTGCTCGCTTAAGTACTAAATATTTACAGTACTATGACATGATAAGGGTACTTCCAGCGAAGTGTTCTCTTCAACCATCAATTAAGTCTATTGGTCAGGTTCTTCTCAAACGTCTGTCAGGACGGTCTTCAAGTAGTGGATGTAGCAAAATGTCGCTGTGGCTTTCCAATTTGTCATGGTGGCGGATGCTTCGTTCCTTGATGACGTCTGTGACGTAGGGTACTTTTAAATAATCGTGGAGTGTCTGGTTAGTAACGTACCAAGGTGCATTTGCAATCATTCGTAGAATTTTCGATTGGTACCTTTGGATTATGGTTATGATACTTTTGCTTGCACACCCCCAAAGTTCAGCTCCGTATAGCCATACAGGTGAGAGGACAATCTTGTAGAGCCGCAGTTTGATCTCTAGAAACAAACATGAGTTTCTTCCCATCAGCCAGTTCATATTTTCTGTTTTTAAGTCAAGATGTTTGCGCTTTTTTTTCCAATTAAGTTTACTGTCCAAGTGAAGTCCTAAGTACCTGGCCGTGTTGAACTGCGGTATATTCACGCCATTGATGTTGACTGGTGGACATTGATCTTTCCTCAGCGTAAAAGTTTCCATTTTATTAACCATCTTTGTAGCTCATCTGAATGGTTTTGTAATTTAGTGGCGGCTGTTTGTGGGTTTTGGTCCCTGGCTAGGATTACTGCGTCGTCTGCGAACGTTCTGGTTGTAGTGTTGACAGTTGTTGGTAAGTCACATGTATAAAGATCATACAAAACTGGCCCGAGTACGCTTTCCTGTGGAACACCTGCTTTTATTTCACATAATTCAGATACCGCTTGATTCACACTTGTTTTCAAACACGATTAGATAAATACGATTTAAGTATTAGGAAGTAACTTGGAGGCAAGTAGCGTTTGATTTTAAATAATAGGCCTTTATACCAGACCTTATCAAAGGCCTGGCTAACGTCCAGAAAGATTGCCGTGCAGAATTCCTTGTTTTCTAGTGCTTCATTGATGTCCCGTACAATTCGGTTTTAAATCCAAATTTATGGAGCGGTATCCAGTCGTCTGGAGCTAAATCTTTAATCGTCGAAGTAATAGCCGTTCTAAGACCGTAGATATCATAGACAGTAAGCTGGTTGGTCGATATGAAGATGCTAGTTTTGGATCTTTTCCTGGTTTCGGTATTAATATGCTGCTCTAAATTGATTAGTCCAGTAGTTGAGTCTTAGCATTGCATTGTATATGTACATTAAAAGTATAATTACCTTCCTTGAGAGTTCTTTTATCATTTTTGGTGTCAATTGATCCGTATCAGGCGCTTTTTTGACATTTAAAAGTTTTATATCTTCTTTCACTTCCTTTGGGGTCATTATTTGGATCGGTTGAATATTCTCTGGAGAATACTAAATTGGAAGGTTGTTTAATCTTGATGAGTTTTTTTATGGAAACAAACAGTAATTTTTCTTGACGGGCACAAAGTTTTTGGCTTTGTTTGATAAACTTCTCCTTTATCTACCCTTATGGGAAAAGTCACATGGGGTAAAGTCAGAGCTGGCTATTCATGTAGACTGCGATTACCCTACCAACGTTCCGGTAATTGGATTTTGAGCTACTCTAACAGCGCGTGTAAAATGAGGCGGACCATCGTTTTCAGACTTTAGGTGAACATTTTCATAGCTGGCATATTCTCCTCTTGTCTGGATGTTAAACAACGATCGCTTCTACAGACGGCAGTTCTTGCTGGTCGTGAATGCTGCGCCACCATATTTGCACCAGACTGCCACACTTCATAACTGCTTGCAATCTAGACAGTATCAGGCGTTAGGTTAGTGTTCAATGTACAGTACAATACAACAATTTAGGGATCTGCAATAAAATTACATCACTTTTATGATTGCAATGTTTTATATTTTATTCAAATGCTGTGATTTTTTAAAAAAGCTATCAACCTCTTTTAATAGGGTTTTGGTATTGTTTCACCATGGTATCATCGCAATCAACTGTATCGACTAATAACAATGAACAAGGTCACTTGAAATGTGTAAACCAAAGAACACTTTAATGGATTTTTCCTTATTTTCTTTTTGTTTCATGCATCTTTCGTGCCTGTGGTCGTTACATATGTATTCATTACAAGCATTTTTATTTCTACCAACTTCCTACTTGTTTTCTCCCTATTTCTCTAATTCTTTTGTTCTATCTACTTTTGAACAATTCTTCCATTAGAATTTTTGAAATTTGACATCTAGTTTTATATAAACTGCTGAGATGCTCGCTGGATTTTAACGTGAATTCGGTGATTCCTTAATAATAAAAAAGCGTATGAAAGTATCTAAAATTTATTTATTCCCAACTCTTGTCAACATCATCCCTTTTTCGTGATACTTCTAGTTTTTCTATAAGAATTTGCCTAGCCAGTTGTCCCGTTTGGCTTCTTATAACAGATAATTTGTCCCCAATTTTGTGTCAGTCGAAAAGAGGGAATTTCGTCTCGCTGTAAATCGAAAAAGCCAGAAATTAAAAAGTACATGTATAAAACAAAAACAATGAATTGCGAACCGTGATCATACAGTATCGTATATAATTTTTGTGGAATTTACCATCACCAATTGCGCAGAATGCGCAGAGCGAGGCGACCTTGCATTTCAACATGATCGACAATTAATGTAATGAAATAATTGCACTGCTCTGTTGCGTTACTTAAAAAATTAGAGCAAGACCAACATTGCAGAATCAGCGGTTGTTACTAGTAGGCGAGAACGTCAATTAAGGCCCTACAAATAGACTGTGCGAGCAGAGATTCTAAAATAGTTGCATGAATTGTGAGATTAATTGTAATTTTACTTATTTATAATTTATTGTTTTTTACATTTTAATGGAAATCCCAGCGTGATATAAAACTAAAGTTGCTATTATCTTCAAATATAATGTCCGAAATAGTGAACTCGTAGAATTAATCCAGAAACACCACAACAGTGCGTATCACTATCAAACATCGAAGTTGCAGAAAAACTAGTTTGGGTAGAATTTAAATATTTTTATAGTTGTTTAAATAATTGTTAGACATATACATTTACAGGGGAGAAGATATGGGGTGATAATCAAAGAATAATGGGGTCTGACAAATCGTTTTGAGCTATACGTTACGCGGTATGCAGTTCAATTGAGTTTGTAGACAGAAATTCAAATGGTGACATACTAGATGATTTAACATTAGAATACTTAAGCTACTAATGGACAAAGACGTAGGAAGATTTGCTAATAGGATTTGATGATTGTGCACCACTGACAACACGACACACATGATAATGATATATCAGTCACTCCACAATACACGGTTTGTATAAAAAGTATCGGGAAAAGTTTCGGGAAATAGATGTATTTGAGATATTGCTACAATACCTCAACCTCCCGGAACGTCCTTAAGGTGACGCGTACAAGCTTCTTTGACGGCACTTAGGGTCCCATGGTGGTATCCTTTGAGGGAGGATTTTACTTTTGGGAATAGGAAATAGTCTGCTGGTGCCAAGTCAGGACTGTAGGAGGGGTTGGGGAATCGTTGCGATGCCGCGGTCTTTTTCAACGCGTTGCAGAAAGTCTTCGCAAGCAGACACACGTTTTTGCTTTTGGTCGTCTGTCAATATTTTTGGGGCGAGTTTAGCGCAGATCCTTCTCATCGCCAAATTTTCAGTGATAATGCTGTGCACATCTTATCAATGCCAATTTTATCTGCGACTATGCGCACACTTAACCGACGGTCTGAATTTAGCACTTCACGCACACATTGCACGTTGTCGTCGGTCCTTGAGGTCGACGTCCCTCCAGCGTGGGGCTCGTCCTCCACACTCTCTCGGTCATTTTTGAAGAGCTTGCGCCATTTAAAAACTGCAGTCTGTGACATGTTTTCGTCCTTGAACACTTAGCGAATCATGCCCATGCTCCGTACCCAATTTCCCCTGTCCAACACAATCGTTCGCTGCATTTTGCGCTTGCACCGAGTCACTCGACAAGGGTCCACTAAAAACACAATCTAGCCTAAACGAACGCTCGCGGGCGACTGGCGCTTGGTGCATCTTGAAGCTCACATCCCCCACCACTGAGTATGCGCAGTGCGAGCGCGTTTCGACGTACAGTCACGTCAGGAAAAAATTGTTCCTGATATTTTTATACAAACCTTCTATATGAAGAACGTACACAGTCATGACGTCAGATACTTCTGTGATGTGTGAATTTCGATGTTCAATGTTGTGGTGGATTGTTGTTTGAACTCCGAGTACTGGAATGGTGAATTAATTCGATTTTTACAACTGATGTTTTTGCTCTTTTATCTGATTTTGCCTTATAGGAATTATTTTAAATCAAATGACAACGCTTTTTAGATGTTTAATAACGAAATTGCAGATGCTAAGAACGTAGTGATCTCCAACAAAGTTTATTTTTTACTTCTAAGAGTGTAAGTAAGGAACAGATTTTCGATGGTGGATATTAAAATACAATTCGAACTCTACAATAAATACGCGTTCTATTATTTTACATCACAGGTTTTCATTAGAAATTTTTTTCATTTTAAAGTAGTCTAATAAATGTTTTGTCACTGAAGTGGTCGCATGTTTTACTGGAGTTTTTAAGGAGAAAGAAGGAATGTTACAGGAATTGAAAAAGATAGGAAATTGTTTAGGGGGAAGGCTTTCTCCGATAACCTTGTAACGTGTGTGGTTATACGAGATTCTTTCTGGCGCTGCGAACTGTTGATTTTCAGTGTTTTTTTGAGAAAAACACTATCGAAGCCCCGCATGCGATGCTTTGCGATTAAAATTCCAGAAATTATATACTCAAAATTATTTTATTTTATAGCATTTATGGATCTTGCACCATCTTGAGGTATTTCCAAGGCTGACCAATTAAAATCTGTCACAGGCACAGTCTCAGTATGATCATTTATGTGGTCTTAGAAGGTAAGTTTCTTTTAGTCGGCTTTCATATTTGAAGACACAGTTTGACGTGGTCATCTTGGTCTCCATTTGGTCATATTTTGGGATGTGTAACATCATTTTTATCTAAAAATTAGGACAGAATCTGGGGACATTGATGATTATGGGAGATTATTTTACCATTGCTTTCATTTTATGTGAAAAGGGGGTTTTATTATTGTTTTTTACCTGCATAGATCTTTTATTTCTATCTTGCGATCATCAACCAAACATTAGTATTAACAAAATCTATCAATATATATCACATAAGAGTGTTAAAATTAATAAATAGGTCATGTTCCATAATCCCACCACCTTTTCTTTGAATCTTCCATTGAAACGATAGTGCAATTTAAAGTTTTTTGATTTACGAATAAGGATTTTTAAGCATTTTCCAAATGTGGTCAGATTGGCCAGTTTTGGACCGATTTAGCTTTGGAAAAAACTGAAAAGTCTTATGTTATTATTAGCTTAATACTAGAAATAATTAGTGATGTATTGACTTACAGTGAGCTCAAATCTGAGGCCCCTAACTATAGTATAGGCTGTTACGACCAAAAGTGTACTGTGTCGTAATTTCAAATTTGAACAAAGGAACTTCAATCAAAGCCAAAGCTGAAACACACACCTTTTTGAAAGCGGTGCTCTCCTGCATAAATCGATTCCTGTGCTGTAATCCTGGGGATCCAGGAAGAGGAAATAAGGGTGTGGGTGAAAAGATAGGACAAGTTGCCCCAATCTTCACAGCGGAGCCTATCGGAAGCGTCTTTTCTGGTGCAACAAGGTTCTTTCTTGGTTCTTCGTCGGGCCAAATACAAAGGAAATCGGACCGAGTTTTTTCTACTCTCGAAACGCAGTCGGGCAACAAAACGACCTCCGGGAAGAGAAAAATCTGGTCGGCAAAATATCGAGTTCCGCAACAAAACGGCCACGCGGTAACTCCGCCAATCAAACACGCCGGCTAACTCTCGCTCGAAACGCTCTCGGCCACGGAAAATTTAAAGCCGGTCGCACGCCTTCTAAACCATCGCAACTAAATTCAAAAATGAAGAGAGTGACCGAGAGAAAAGCCAGCATGGCTGCGGCCGAAGGCCGTTTTGCTTTATATATCAGCGGACCGCGCAAGCGGGCAAATTGTCCGCCGCTATCTCAAATCAAAATTAAAGCGCGTATACAGGAGGGAGCCAAAAGACGGCCGGCTCTAATTCAAAATCCAAATAAAAGTTATTGGAGATTGGCGCAAGCAACTTACACCCATAGTAACAATTTATACTTTATGATAATTGTTCAAAGTAGCGATATAAGCTAACATGAAATTTTATTAGTCTTTTAAGAATTTGTGTTGTCTCTTGTACATCACAGGTAACTACTTAGAATCTTAAGTAAGTCCTTGTTGATTCCTACTGGGCTCTCGTACATCAATGGCTTCATGCGCCAGCATAGGGAAAAATTTAGAATTACTTCTGGTGATTGCGCCGACCATGTGATGGGACCACCTTTTCTAATTCAACGATTAGAAACCTGGTACAGGGTGTTTGAGGACATCAAAATCGAAGCAACGTGAGATTAGGTGATTTTATATAATTATTTGTGATCAGACACGTATATGGTTCTACTTATGACTATTGCGACTGTTGTTTGTTACAGTTGCGGTTAGAGTAGTAAACTTTATTGCATAGGTATGTAATTGTTGCTCCTTTAGAATTCGCCACGCGGTATCCTTCGAGTATACATTTCATGGGCAAGTTCATGTGTATATACATAGACAATGATTCGGCATCTTCTCAAATTCTGATATGTAAGCAGTTTTTTATCTAATACTGTGACTTGAACCACCCAGTTTCTATCATCGCCGATAATTATCTTCCAATTCGGATACCTCCTGTTGCAAAACTATTTTCTATACATCTGTTCGGCTTTACCGGCACCGATTTTTGCTGCACCGTACATTGAATGGTTTTCCACGAGCTTCTGTGTCGTAAAATACCGCATTTCTGACGATTTTTACTGCACCGTACATTGAATGCTTTTCCACGAGCTTTTGTGTCGTATAACACCGCATTTCCGACAAGAAATAAAAACATGACTGAGAAAATGTAACAGGTGGCTGCATCATTGTGTTGCAAGCTAATGCCACAAAACTCGACGCGGCAGGTGGTTGTTATAAAACTAAAGCAAGTAACGAAAGCATTTTTCAGTTGCATTTCCTGCTTCAAACCTCATGATAGTTGAAATACAAATAAATATTTACGACCAATGCTTTGCTACTCAAATCAAGAGATGTCAGATAGCCTGTACATGTAGCAAAGAGAACATTGGAACATTTCTTAGGATTTTAAATTTTTTAATTGCAGTGTTATCGGTATAAAAAATTTCACAATTTTAGTATGTGTTATTTAATATTATTTTTAGCAACAAAGGTTAATATTCTAAGGGTATTCTGATAACTCTCTACTCTTAACCGTAAGTCTACTACGAGGGTTATTATTTTTTTTCAAGGTCTGATTGGTCGCTAAACGAAAATCACAGTCAGAATTAAGAAAATTTTATATGGAACAATGTGATACAACATTAAGCTACTTTTCGACGTAATCGCCGTTCCGATTCATACATTTGTCGTGGTACCAATTTTCCAATACCTCATCATAGAAAGCAGCCGCCTGTGTTTCAGCCAATTCTGTACGCTGGTCTGCAGCTCGTTATCTGTGGCGAAAGTTTGTCCTCCTAGCCAGCGTTTCACGTGGGCAAAGAGATGAAAATCTGAGGAAGCCAAGTTAGGACTGTATGGTGGATGATCAAAAATTTCCCATTCAAAACGGTGCAGGAGGATCGTTGTTGCAACTGCAGTATGCGGTCGCGCATTGTCATAAAAAGGACAATGTCTGACGACAACATTCCTCTTCTCTTGTTCTGAATTTCCCTTCGAAGACATTGAAGAGTTTTGCTGTACGAAGCTGCAGTGATGGTTGTGTCACGTGGCATGAATTCTACCAAGAGAACACCTTTACGGTCCCAAAACACTGTAGCCATACATTTTTTGGTGGAGAACGTGCGCTTGAACTTCACTGGTTTACGGTTTGGGGAGTGTGAATGCATCCACTGTTTGGATTCTCTTTCGTTTCTTCAGTTTCGTAATGGACTCACGTCTCATCTTCTGTGACAATTTTGTCCAAAAACTAATCTCCGTCTTAATGGTAGCGCTGGAGGATGGTTAATGCGGCGCCCATTCGCTGAGTTTTGTGATGGTCAGACAGCATCTTGGGAATCCATCTCGCGGTACTCGAGTCTTTCACTCGCAATGGTATAGAGAGCTGACCGTGAAATTTCCGGAAACAAATCACTCAACCTAGAAATTGTGAACCGACGATTTCCGCGAATCGCCTGATCCACGCGCTGAACAAGATCATCGATTGACACTGGCTTTCTTCCCTGGCCTGCAGAAATCGAATGACTGAACGCAATTCACATTTGGCGGGAGACTCTATTTTTCTAAGCATGTTTATGTGCTCCCTACGTACTCAGAAACGACAACCGCGAATCGTCGCGTTCCCAGGCCCAACTACAGACAGCGCAAGACGTCTGCGCATAGACCTAGCGGATTTTCCCTGAAGCTTTCCTTTAACGACCAATCGGACCTTGAAAAAAAATAGCCTTGGTAATATTGAGACACATAAGATAGCTATCGTAACATTAGTAGTGTTTCTATTCAATATTAGCTACTCTTATTGTAGTGGTCAAAATGACAAATATCAGGATAACCTTGTTAAACCTTGATGAACCTGCAGGTAATGCGTTGTTATGGAGCTTCCAATAGCTGAGGGTTGCACGGCTATGCCTGTGTGGATATCAGTACGGTTAGAAAATGGGCAAGACTTGTGAAACGAAGAAATGCAGTCACAACAAATCTAAATGATTAGACTATGTGGTTGGTCTCTATGTGTAGAACGTATTTCTGCTAATGGCATCTGAGGCAAATGCATGCTGCTAGAACTGTTGTGATTAATTCTGAACAAGTCCATCACGTCATTTATTTTTTTGTTTAATTACACTAAAGTGAGAGCAAGATGAATGTCATAAAATAGATTATCGGAAACTTTTGGCTTGATATGAACAAAAAGATAATACCTTTGTCTACCACTGGTGACTAACTCTAGGTACATCATTATGATTCTGAGAATAAACGGCAATCAAGCTGAGCACAAGCATAAAGAGTCCTAAAAGTACTAACGGTTGTCTTTTAGGGCGGAAATGGCAAATTATATATTGAATTTTGAAAGCATCAACTATCAACTCCAGCGAGTGCACATTTTGAAAAATCTCTGAGCTCGAGTATAGCTAGTCAGGCCTGGTACCGAAGCAATTCTTCAACAAATTCTGCAACACGTGCTATCGCACTTACTCTAAGGCGCAGATTTTGTCTTTGCAATTTTTATTTTCCTGAAGCTAAAGAAGAATGCAAAAGAACAATGTACACTACTAATAAAGAAGTACAAGCAGCTCTGCGTCTTTGGTTCCGGCAGCAGACACTTGATTTAACTTCTCTAATAAAATGAAGTATGTAGTGTTGCGTATATGGAGAAAGATTGTGATTTTCTAGAAAAATAATGGTAATTATTAACTTAGAAGTAGTAGTTTAATGTTTTACATTAAAAATAAGTTAATTGCATATTTACCAATATTTAAATTGACTAGTACCGTTTGCCAAATGCAACCGATACACAAACACTGAATTTGGCTCTTAAACGTCCAATGCAGATATACTATATCACACTTGGTAAGTTCAAGTAGTGTTCTATAGAACATTCAGTTTTGAGGAGCTCCATTTAACTTAAAGGTGACCTAATCCCTCCAGATAATTTTGGATGGGGTTGTTTCTAAATTGACAAAAACTGCCCTTAATGACATTTGAAGAGTGAGCATTTTTGGTTCACCTTGTAAAATATATAGATATTGACAAAGGCATGAAATGCATGACAGTTATATTGGACATATGAAAACATCTAAAAGATTGCGCGTTTAATGTGACTATAACTATCAGATAGGCAATCTTTTCTTTTTTAATGCCTTGAAAATTTTCATCATAACGAAAGAAGCTTCGGGCAGTGAAACAGATTCACTATCATATAGTTTATATTGTCGTTTATAGTTGTACATGTATATATTATAAACACAACATATATCCAAACTGCGACTGTTACATCCAATGGTCTTCGTATCTCAATTGCATCGTGCGGAGATTATAGAAAATTGTGTACTGAAGAATAAAGGTATGAACTCTTGAATGGCCAGTTATAAGGAAAAATGAAATCTTACTAGTCCCTAGACAAGTATACAATGGGTAATGTTTTTAACTTGTGCTTGCAAAATGTAGTTAAATGGAGTCGTTACAATACGCCTTCCATCGTTTAGAGAATCAAAAAATTGCAGCTTGTGGTATCGTTAATAGTAGTGTACTGCATATTATCAACTGTAATTGTGGCATTTGTACAGATTTACAACCGAAATCGCTGCAGTAGCACGCAAGCTTTGTTTAAATGTTTTACTAATTTTTTAATTCTTTAGAACAAGAAAATATTTAGGCATGTCTAAATAGCGCAAAATTTTCAGGCCAAACAGCTTAATAATTAAGTTTTTTTTTGTAGCTGGAAAAAGGGTTTAGAAATTTAGAATGCAGCTAATATTTTCTTAATTTTTATAATCTTAAGTTTCATGTTTTTTTAACTTTCAACTATAAACAATTTATACTTCTTCATGGTTAAAAACGATTTATTTGTTTGTTTTCACTCACATTAAATTTAGTATACCAAATTGTTGTTGGTAGCAGACTCAATCTTATTTATTAAAAATGTGAATTGAATGTTTTCGAGACTGATTGATAAGTGAAAGTGTTCCTGGCAAATACGCAAGAAGTTGAACAATACGCTATTATAATAAAGTGGGTGGTACATTATACACGAAAATTTGCACAACGTCTTCTTCTTCTTTTCCTTGTGCCCTTCAGGGTGTCGGATATGAGGTCCAGTCCTTCCACTCCTTCCGGTTCTTTGCCATTCTTTTCATATCTGCCAATGTTTTGCCCCTCTTGATACCGATTTCTTCGATCCTTTGTGTCCACCTCTTTCTGGGTCTACCCCTGTTCCTCTTTCGTTCTCCTGTTGACTCTGTGATCTTTTTTAGTAGCGATTGTTCATCTTTTCTTATTATGTGGCCATACCATCTTAGTTGCTTTCTTTCTATAAAGTCCATTGTTCCTTCTTGTCTTAGAGTGTGTCTTATTCTTTCGTTCGTCTCTCTATCCGATTTGGTTTTCCCCTCGATTCTTCTTAGGAACTGCATTTCACCAGCATTGATCTTGCTTTCGTGCTTTTTGTTTATGGTCCATGTCTCGCTACCATATGTTAATGTTGGTCTTGCTATTGTGTTGTAAACTTTCAATTTCACTTGCTTGTCTATTTCTTGTTTTTGTAATATTGGTTTGTTTATTGCGTAGTATATGTTCCTCGTCTTTTTCATCCTATTTGCTATGTCGACTTCTATTCTTCCGTCATCTGTTATTACGGAGCCAAGATATTCTACTGCTGTGACTACTTCTATTGTATTCCCGTTTATTTCTATTCTTCTTACCATCTCTGATTTTTTGTTATTTATAATCATCATTTTTGTTTTGTTAGTGTTTACTTCCATACCCATGTTCTCTATTTCTTCGCTCCATATTTTAACCAGTCCCTTCATTTTATTGTGGGTGTCTGCTATGAGTATTATGTCATCTGCGTACATTAAATTGTCTACTTTGATTGGCCTTAGTTGGTAATGTCCTATTTGTGTTTGCAGATGCTGTGTTTTTGTTCTTGTGTTTAATAAGATTTTGTCCATCAGTGTTATAAATAGCAGTGGACTAAGGCTATCTCCTTGTTTTATTCCTTTTGTCATGAGGAACGTGTCTGAAGATTCTCCGTTCATCTGCACTTTCCCTTTGACATTCTGGTACATGTTCCTGATATTTCTGATGAGTTTTCTTGGTGTTTGTAATTCTGCGAAATACCTCCATATGTGACTTCTCTTTATATTGTCAAACGCTGCTTTTAAATCTATGAGTGTCACAAACAGCTCTCCTCCTATTTCTATTGTTCTCTCCGTTATATTTCTTATTATGTGTATGTTGTCTGTTGTTTGTTTTCCTTGTCTATATGCTGCTTGTTCATCGGCTAGCTTGTGTCCTATGTAGTGTATGAGTTTTGCAGAATCTTCGTGTACATTTTGAATACTGTAGAGGAAAGGCAGATGGCTCTATAATTTTCACATTTTCCTGTTTCTCCTTTTTTGTAGATTGGTATAATTATGTTGTTTTCCCAATCCTCCGGTATCCGTTCTTCTTTCCATGCTTTCTTAAATATTTCATGTATCCATATCTTTCCTTCAGGGCCCATGACTTTTATCATCTGTGCCTAGACACCATCTGCTCCCCCTGCCTTGCCAAGTTTAAGTGTATTAATTGCCTCTTCTACATCCTTCATTTCGATTTCTATTGCGTTTTCTTGTTGTTCTTCATCCGTATCTTCGTATTCATCTTGTTCTTCCTGTTGGTTTCAGTTTTCCTCAAATTTTTCCTCTTAGTATTCCTTCCATACATGTAGTATTTCTGTTGTTTCCGTTTTTAATTAATTGTTTTTGTTTCTTTTCCTCTTACTTCTTTTCCTTTATTACCTCTTAACTTTTTTACTATTCCCCAAAAATGTTTGTTGTTTTTAGTGTATAGTTCATCTAGTTCCCGTCCAAATTCTTCCCAGCATTGAGTCTTTGCTTTTCTTATGTCTATTTTGGCTTTGTTTCTTTTTCTTATATAATCTTCTTTGTCCTCTTGACTTTTGGTATCTATATATTTTTTCCATGCTTTTTTCTTCTCTCTAATTGCTCTCTTTACCTCTTCGTTCCACCATCTGGTCCTCTTGGTGTCCCGTTTAAATTTCTTTACTCCGCAGATCTGTCTGGCGTTCTTTATCAATGTTTCTTTGAATACTTTCCATACTTCTTCCACTGTCCCTTCCTTTCTTTTTAGTTCAAATTTTTTGAGTTCGGCATCTATACTTTTCTGCCCTATCAGTATCTTTTAGTTTATATGGTATTCTCTCGTATTATTTTTTCTCTTCTTCTGTAATATTTATGTCATTTAGTAATGCTCTCACCAATCTGTGTTGGGTGGAGAGTTCCGCTTCTACTATTGTTTTCACTTCATCTATTTTTTGTTCTAGTTCCCTAGTGTATACCACGTAATCTATGAGGCTTCTTGCTCCTAGTTCTTCTGCTACATAAGTGTACTTTTCTTCTAATGGTTGGTACCAAAAAGTATTACCGACTATTAGGTCATTTGCTATGCAGAATTCAATCATTTTTCTCCCGTTTCTGTTCTGTGTCGTTTCTCCGTATTGTAACAAGCTGCCTAATCCTGTATTTATGTTGCTGCCTACCCTAGCATTCCAGTCTCCTATTATCAGTATTTTGTTACTCTTTTCTTTCGCACTATCTATTGTCCTCTGTAGTTGTTCATAAAATTCTTCCCTCTTATTTACTTCTGCTCCCTCTACCGGAGCATATATTTGTATTATGTAGAAAATTTGACCCAGGTCCACTTCTACTGCCATTATTCTTGAATTAATTGTTTCTGGTTTTATTACTCTTCTATTTAATCTGTCGACGATAATTATTCCTACTCCTTCTTTACTTCTTTGTCCCGGATCTGTTCCTGAGTAATATAACGTACACTCATTCGTTAGCTTTATATTTCCTTTTCCTTGTTTCTTCGTTTCCCTTTTTCCTAAAATATCTATTTTGAACTTGCTCATTTCTTCCGTTATTTCTATCTCCTTTCCGTTTAACGCCGTTATATTCCATGTCCCTATGTTTACTTTATTGACATCTTTCTTTACTGCTGGTATTGTTTTTTCGTATTTTTTTCCTGTTTCTGTTTTTTTTTTGCTATTGAATCATAATTCGTTGATGTCTTGTGTTCCGTATTGTTTTTGTGTGCTGTTTCTGTATAATTGTATTTTTTCTTCATATCTGCATCTTTAACCTTTTTCTTAGCCGTTTCTTCTTCAGTCGTCATTGGAGATTTGTAACTAATTTTGTTCGTTTTTTGCCACACACTCTGCCACACTTTCCGGATCGTCCCCTCTTTTGTCATTATCCATTCTCATTCTGTCCTGCTTATCCAGTTGCTTTAGTCTATCCAGTGTAACTACCTCTCCATTTATTACCAGTTTGTTATATCTTAGGATGGCATGGTAGCCATTTTGCCTATATTGTTTCATATATGTTATTAATTCCCTCCGTTGTTCCTGGATTTCTTTTGAGTATTCCTCCTCTAGGTAGATTTTGGTGCCCTTTAGTTTTTTGTTGATTTTAGAATCTCTATCTTTTATTCCAGCTTCTTAACTCTAACCTTATTGGTCTTCTTCCTCCCTTCTGTTCACTTCCTAATCTTCTTATCTCTGTTATTTCCTCTTCCATATTCATAACTATGTCCATATCGCGTAAAATTACTCTTACTTTCTCTTTTAAAAGTATATCTTTCTCCTCTGATTGCTCCTCCACTCCGTGTATGATTATTTTATTTTTCCTAATTTCCCTCTCTAACATTTCGATTCTTTTTTCTTGCAGTAAAAGTCCCTGTTTCAGTGACTTATTTTCCGTATTCAATTTTGCGTTATCATTTTTTAGTTTATTGAGTTCTGAAATTTATCGTACTTATTTTCCATTCTCCCGTTACTTTCTTCTATATTTTCTGATTTTCTGTTTATTTCCTGTAAAAGTTTCATCATACTCTGTGGTTCTGTACTGTTTTCTTCCATTTCTATCAGTGGTTTAATAATTTTTACCGTGACAGTTGAAAAAGTGAAAAAACTTAAGGCCGGGCCTGTTACTCTGCGTAAAATATGTACGGCGCGCTAAGCGGCTGACCCGGATCGGCTCCGCGGAGGTCGTCGTCCGCTTCTTGCCGTCTTTTAAATTTCGTTATAAATGGCTTTAAAATTGTCTTTTCCTACCTTACTCCAATGTTTCTTCCTTGCTGCTATCTTGTTACACTAATTGCAGGGTGTTTTACCTTTAGATTCTGAATTTATTATTGTAAAATCACTTTTATTTGAACACGCGAAATCAGCTGTGTTTACTACACTTGTGCCCAGGACCGGACCTTGCACAACGTAAGTTGCGTATTATTATTTTCCATTGATTTTTTTCTTTTGCTGTGTTGATCATTTCCGATTGTGATTTTTGGTTCGTGCAATAAAGTATTGACATCAATTTTTATTTAGTTGTCATAATTGTCTGAGATCATTTATTCTTTATTAACTTGAAATTTGATTTCTTTTAGTAGTTAATGATCGTGTCGTGCTGTTTTTTCGTGCACCTGTGTTGTACTGTTACCTTTACAATTAAAAGATGATGGTTTGAGTTGCATACTTTTCCATATGACATTTTTGCATTATTAATACATGATTTTCTACTAGTACTAATGAGTATGTAGTCAGTCCAGTTTATATGTTGTTCGATAATATTTACCTATAGATGTATAAAGGCTTAGTGACGAGCTTTAATATTATTTTATTATTGAGTTTTATGCTGTTAGATATGTTTGCTTCTTTAAAATGATCAAATAAATGCCATTTTGTCCTTTACCAGTTTGCATATGTGTTAAAATGACGATTTACTTTCCAACAGGTTTTGCTATTTCACACTTTGTGTTTCCCACTATTCTTTTTAAAGCCGTTTGGCCTCTGTTTCTGCAGCCTCTTGAGCTCACTGTACTTTCCTCATTGTCTTTATAGAATTTTTTCCAGTATCCTTATCTCTTGCACCAGTCTGGACAAGTTCCTTACTCAATAGTGGCTGTAATATTTTATATCTATAATTAGTTTTCCATAAATAGCTTGCTTCCTGTGGACTAAAACCTCACACTCTTTATGCTGTTCATTTACAAGATAGTCCTTTTATGAAGGTCTTTCCACGATTTTGTCCTGTTATATTTTCCCAATATTTTTTATGTTATTTCTCTAACTCGGGTTGCTATTGTATTTTTAGGAATTTCGAGAGCCAGTTTGGGGTCTGTATATGAAGTTGATGATCCTTTTTGTGGTAGCCTGCCTGGCATTGCCTGCAATTCCACAGTATCCTGATACCCACAACAAAGTTAAATTTTGTTGTGCCCAAGTACTGGGTTCTTTGCGACGTTACTTTCGGATTCTTCAACGCCTTGTGGGATGTCTGACTGCCCATAAATATATTTGTTCACTTATTTCGATAAGCCCTCAAATTATCTTGCTCGGCGCACTGAAGTGTAGTAAACATCTCCACTTAAAAAATGACTTTATATACATATATATTGAAGTGAAAAGCTTGCTCCCATTCCAGACTCCATTTTTGTATCATCTGTATATCAGACAATTGTTTTGAGTCTGTTCCTGTTGCTCATTTTATTTGTATATTTATTTTGCTCCATAATCTGGATACATTCAATGTGCATTTTGGCATCATTTGCTCTGTTTTCATACCCAATATGTCTCTACCCATATATTCCATTTTCGGATGTTTCACTTCTATGCTTTCGCTACGAATGGATGCGTTGCGCAGTCTGTAAAGAGCCACTCTTGCCTTTCCATGAATTAAAAGTAAAGAGGAAGGAGGTCTAACATTGTCTTTATTGTCGCCGTTGGTGTTATTCTTATAGGGCTCGTTATTCCCAGACAAGCAAGTCTTTGTATCTTACATCGCTTATAGCGGTTCTTTGCGTCATGTTTTCCCACCATACGAAAGTTACATATAATATAATGGGTTTGACCACCGTGGTATATATCTAATAGATCACTTTTGATTTCAGACATCATATTTTTCTATGAGCTCGTCTGGCTAACACCAGTGTCGCTTCCGTTTTTTTTCTTGTGTTGATTTCAGGAGAGTTTTGAATCTAAAGTCACTCCAAGCCAATTTACCTCATCTAATAACTTAATTTCTACAGCACGGAGCCTAAGAAGTTCCAATCCGTCTTTATTTTCTCTTCTTATAGATATTACTAAGGTAGATTTAGGGGGACTATTACTACTAGTCCTAATTGCAAGCTGCGATATTTTTTTTACCAAAAATGCAAACGATTCTTTTGGCGAAGAATATTCCTAGTTTATGTTAGTTTAAGCGAATGGACATTACAGAAAGGATTTTAAATTAGGATATGGTTGCCTTTGTCCAAATAAATGGAAAAAAATAAAAAATCGTGCTTTTTTAAAGCCGACCTACTTTCTACCGCGTTTATGAAGAGGTTTTCTATCCACTGTCTTACCAAATGCCATATACGTGACCAAACTGGCCTTTACAGCACTACACCAGACGGGTTTGATAGTTAACAGAACGAGCCCGGCAGGTTACTCGTGAGGGATGCTTTTTTCTGGAGTTGACAGTTGTTAATCCATTGCCGCCACACACAACTAATGCCTGATCTGCACGTTACATTCTCGCTCCAGAAAAATATCGTAAATGATTTCTCAGTATAGGTGCTTATACCGTCGCTTATGCTTCACTTTCGCTTTCATATGAGTACCTTCGGTGAGGATGATCGTTACCTGATATTTTCGATGTGACGACGCGAAATATGCATAAAAAGATTTTACACTTCGTCCCTAAGTACAGATTTAGAATATTTATTTCGACTAACTTAAGTGGGAGTAAAATCAGAGGATGATCGAAATACCAATGTGGATTGGACCTAATTGGTCATGTTGGAATATTAGAAATCTAATAAACCTAGTTTACAAGTGCCAGATGATTTGAATACGATTGTGTAATCTAAAATGAAATGTACAAAATCTGTCATATTTCCAAGACGATAACAGCTGTTTTATCTGTGGACAAAAATATAATAAAAATCTTGAATTTTTGAATTATTACGCATGGTTTATGAGTTTTTATTGGGATCGGTGCATGGACTTCTCTGGGAAATGCTGTCTATTTATATAGAATATTTACATATCATTTTGAAAGAATTGTCAAAAAATGTACCTAATAACATCGTAAAGTTATTCGCTAATAAAACTTTACAGCTTCTTTCATAATTCAAAAAGCTACTACATAAAGTTGTGCCTGTTCTGTTCACATCGCAAGTCGATAACGGGTTTCGTATTTTGCTTGGGCATAACAGTGCGTGTTTACCGCCTCCAAAGCCCTTAGTATTTTTTTTTAATTTCAATAGCGCCAATAAACTGATAGAACAATATTTTGATGTACTTATATGTTCAAACTATCAGTTTTGAAAGTTTATGGTTAGATACTACTGAAACTAAGCACTTTTCTGTTTGGACTTTAGTCTTAGCACAATGGTAAAGAATATTTTCTGAAGTATGTGTGGTAGTTTCGCTGATTAAATGCATTGTTTACGCAAGTTTCCGTGTCTTGTAGCAAAATTTTACGTAGTTATGAGCACAAGTGTGAAAATGGTTAAGACAAAAAATATTACCTGACAAAAAGGGCCGTTAAAGCATGTCAATTATATGTATAAATATAAAAAGTAAGGGACATTTTTTTAAAGCTCCGTTTATAATTTGTCCTATTTACAAGGAACAATAAGTATTTAGCGTGGTACATATAACAATAAGTGCAAACAGCAGTTGAAACGGTTAATTGCTTATCGACATATAGGAGTAGGGATCAATTAAGATCACTTTATTTGGTACGCACCACGGGGCACTGACTAAGCACGTAGCACTTTAATTTGCAATTTCTCAATGATGCCCAGGTCGCAGAAGCTAGCGGTTCTTAGAGGAAGAGACCATACGCCCAAATAGGTTTTAAAGTTACCTTATAGAGCAGTAATTTGCTTTCTAGATTCAGTGCAGACTTCCTTCCAATCATCCAGTAAATTTTTCTGTATTGCAGCCCAAGATGTTTGCGTTTTGTTGAATATATGGGTGTTCCAAGTCAGACGTCGATCCAAATAAAGCCTCAGATATTTTGCGGAGTCGCCATGTTTTAGTTGTCCGCCGAGTGCAACCGCTGGACAGTTATCGCGGTTCATGGTGAAAGTGACATGTTGGGATTTGTTTTCATTCACCTTAATTCTCCATACTTTGAGCCATTGTTGGATTATATTAAGGGAGTTTTGTAAGTTGTGGAATGCAGTGGCAGGATTAATATGTGAGAACAGCCGTGTCATCTGCGAAAGTGGCGGTTGTGGTTAAACTCGTAGTTGGTAAGTCGGCTGTGAATAGTAAGTATAGGATGAGTCCCAGCACACTGCCTTGGAGAGCCCCAGATACAGCGGGTTAGAGATTCGTGGGTTCGCCTTGGCAGTCTACAAAGAAATGCAGATCTGATAGGTTACATTTTAGTATTTCGTAGATTTGGTATGGCAGAAACTTTTTTAGTTTATAAAATAAACCCAAGTGCCAGACCTTGTCAAAAGTCTGGGAAATATCTAAAAACTCTGCGGATTAACACCTATGTTTGTCAAGATCGCTATTAAACTAAACGATGAATTTGTTGTACTGTTACGTGTTGATATCGAAATGTGAACTGGTGATTGGGGGTTCATCTTTGTTCATCTGGGATTGGGTGAAGTCGTTTCAATAATAACTTTTCGAAGTCTTTGAAGAAAGTTGGCGAAAGGCTAATGGGTCTATAGGACATTAGATCGGTGGGTGTCGTTCCAGGCTTCTGTGTCATTGTTACCTTTGCCACTTTCCAGGCACTTGGAAAGTATCTAATAGCGTGCATTGTATATTTGAGTGATCCCTCGAATTTTCTCAGTGATAAGGTCAAAGACTGGTGCCTTTTTAGGGTTAGTTTCTTTACTGATTATTTTTTGTACTTCTGGAATCTTAAGTGGGTTGATGGGTAAGTTTATTTGAAAAGGGGAATTCTTGATAGTCAATTATTTTATCATCTTCCTTAGGACACTGACTGGGGGAGGGTTTGAATACATTCACTAGATGTTCAGCAAAAGTTTCTGCTTTCTCTTTACTGGTATGGGTCCTTTATCCATTTGGTTTGCTAATTCGTGGTTTGTGCATTATAGGTCTCTACTCAGAAGTTTCAGTAGCTGTGAGATTGGCTAGGTAATGTTGGATGCCTTGGTTTTTATATTGAGTAGAAGTTTCGTTAGTTGTTTGGAGGTCTGATTCAGTGCTCGTTTATCTGCTTCTGATTGGGCGATTTGCCAACGTTTTCTTAGGCGTCTTTTTCGATTATTTTTTCTTTTAATATTAAGGGATATTTGTTGGTGTTGGAATTTTTCTTGGTGGGTGTAGCTTCCCATGCCGCTTGCTGGATTATTTTAGTTAATTCTATTATGGCTTTTTTTATATCGTATTTGGTTTTATTGATATTTTTAAGTATATTTTATTAGTTAATCTGCTTTAGAAGTATTCCAAGTTCGTCTTTGTATAACGACTAGTGATCACGTTTAAATGTATGTTATTTCTGAATGGAATGTGATTATAATAGATGGATAGTCAGCAGCTAGTTCTAAAGATGATTTGATTGTAATATGTTGTGTATTTAACCCTTTAATAATGTAGAAATCGATTAGGTCAGGGATTTTCTAGCGATCCGTAGACCAGTAGGTCCAAACAATAAGTAATTTAGATTGTTTGGTTGAATAGCTGTTAGTAGTTTACTCTCATCAGTTCTTGTGACGCGAGGGCTCCAGTCTTGGTATTTTACGTTAAAATCGCGGGCTGCAATAAATCTATTTCCTAGACTTTGGAAGAATAGTAGGAATGATAGTAATTTTCATTTTTGTTGAGTGTTTTGGAGGTTTATAAATGGCGGAGATCTTTATAGTTGCTGTTTTGTCTTCAATTTGGATGATAGTAGCTTGCAAATGTTTTTTTTTTATATTTAACTAGCTCATTGTGTTTTATGTTGGATTTATTATAACAGTTGTTCCACCATAAGCAGTTCCATCAGGGTGGTTTGTGTTATAAATGCAGTAGTTGGGAAACCTGATGTAGTTTTTGCTGGTGAAGAGGATTTCAGTTATGAGTATATCATTTTGGTTATTTTCAAGGAATATTCTGATCTCCTGGGCGTGTTGGCTAAACTCATTGGCAGCTACTTTTAAGAGTTCATCCATTAAGTGGTTACAAGGTTTATGATAGTCTCCATTTGCATGATTAAGCTCTTCACCATGGATTTAAGTTCCTCCATATCGTTTGACTGTTGATTTTGAGATGTGACTTGTGGTTGTGGAATTGCATTTGTTTTCGAGTTTTGTGTAGGCTGTTTGTCTTGTACTGCATAAGAAACCTCAGGAATTCGATGTTTAGGTTGATATTCGCATAGGCTCTTAGTTGTGGAAAGATTTTTCTTGTAGTTGCTTTTGTGACTATACATCCTTGATAATTAGCGAAATGGTCTCAGCCATTGTTTACACGTTTAACCTGGTCATCTTTAGTTTTTCTTGGGCCTTCTTTAGTGGAGTGTACATTTAACACAGTGATCCGTTTGCTAGCAGTAGTTTTTCGTATGGCCAGATCTTTGACATTTGGCACATTGCGGGATTGTTCTTTTTGCATGAGGGGGTTCCACAGTTATGCTTGAGTTAATAAATAGTTTGATTTTCTAAATCTCTTTATTGTTATCTTTTTGTAGTTATTTCTTGTGAGGTGCCTGCCTTCACATCAATTTGTTTCAGTTTGATTATTTGAAGTATCTTCAGGGCTTCTGCATCTCTTTTTGTTGTGGTTGACTAAGTGCCACTGATTTTCTGACTCGTTACAGGCTAGGATGTTGTTGTTGATTTATTGGGTACATATTTGTCATCTGTGCGTGGTAAGGATTTAGTGAGTACTGGGTAAGTTGAGGTTGTGAAGGAAAAAGTTGTGATGCATTATAGGTCGGGTGTTGAAATTGCTGTTGTGGGTCAGCTTGATTTAGATTAGAATAAAACTTATGTTGCAAGTGAGCCGTACTTCATTATTTGATAATTTATGTTCAATTTCATTTAAGATTTAATACAGAGTGAAAATGATAAATAAGAGAACAATAATTTCCCTGCCGTATCAGAGACCTTGCGGTCAATTACGGTGATCAGCTCCCGTTTACTGATGGTCAATTAGAAACGTACTGCAACCTCGGGGTAGCTACCATTTACAAATTAGAAACTAATAAAAATACAAGCCTGATTTCAAATAGCAGGTAGAGCGTTTCCGGCATTTATATATAGGAGCGCGGCACACGTCCGCTTGTTCTGAAACACAATCACGGGATAAGGCATATACTATTAAGAGAAATAAATCAAAATTATTTTTTTACATTTACTTTTACTTTTATCTCACATTTTACATGCTGAAAGAAAAACTTCTGAAAGAATGAAGTGAAAACTACCAAATTAAGTAATAAATATATGGAAAAAATCTTAAAAATAAAAATAAAGTTTTCTTATGGTGTAAAGTTTCAGGTTACGCAAAATTATATATTTCATGCTCTTACTGCAAGCTCAATTATACTTACAAATAGTAGGAACAACCTTGGAGCTCCGTATGTAAGTGCATATGAACACGAGTTACGCGAGGCCATAAATTGCTTTTGGTTCGGAAGTCAATTTCTACTTATTACGGCAAGAAGGGAATGAGTCAACTTCCCCGCACTTTTGCTTGTTTGGAGTACGTACAGTGAGCGAGAGTTCTTTAGTTTGTTTACGTGCTGAGGACGTTAACTTCGCATTTAAATGGAGGTGTTAAAGGTGCATATTTCTGACGCAGTGCTATAGGAGTTTGAATAATTGAGCCTGCGATTTAGGAAATGGTATGAAACTTTTTTCTTAACTATTAGGAGTTACGAATTGTTTATAAATATTTTTCTGATAAAATTACACTTATTTTTTTTTAGTTTGTTGGTTTGTAAGAAATCTTTTATTGCACTGAAGTATCAAGTGGTCGACTCGCGAGTCGTCGGTGGCCGTGACTTCAGTGGAACAGAGATAATGTTTTCGACTATACTTTTACTGTATTCTGGCTCAAAAGCGGGTTTCATTGACCAAGCAACAGTTATCTTCAAACAGGGGCGTTGGGGATTCACTTGATTTATGGGTAGGCCTACTAGTAAACCCAAATCTGGTATTTAATAGTAAAAGTAGGTTCGTACCACCACATTTACACTAAAAGTAATATTCTTATATAATTCCCTGTTGCGGCTGAGATTGTAAAAGTTAAATCCAAAAGCTTTAAAAAAAATTCAATGAAAATATACAGATTAGTTGCGACAGTTTGGTCTTGTAAATTATTATCAACAACACTGATTATATTTCACCAACTTTTACTCCCTAATGAAAATCTGGAACCTCTTCTTTGTATTCTCGTTGTCATTGAACTCTTGAACTATCGTTAAAGTGATTCTGTATGGTGGAAAATAGGTCTGATTTGTAAAGTAGATGAACACAGCTTTTCTAGGCTCCAAACTTCCTTTGTTCTTACTTTGTCAATTTATGGGCAAAGCTGTTTCACTCGTATTCAATCACTCCAGTTGTTCACAATAAGCCCCTTTCGTGACATTTGTATCGAGAGGAATTAGTTCTATACTATATGGTTGAAAGTATTCGAAGGACTGAAACGTCATAGTGCGAGATAAAAATGCAAGTAGTGTAACATATGTAGGTCATATAAGTATGTTAGACAGACAGTGAGTAAGTCGGCAGAGATGACTGATTTTGAAGGTGGCAGTATCAATGAGCGCCATTTTTGCATCAAATTAGTTAATGAAATATTGATCTTGCTACAGGTGCCTAAATTAACCACAAAATGGAAACGTGTGGGAAACAAAACAGCCGCTCAACGAAGTTCTGGGCTGTAGAAACTTAATGGTCGTAACCGTTGAACTCCAGAGAGAGTAGTGATGAAAATTGGATATCTTTAGAGGCAACCAACACTTGTGTACTTGAGTACTTCTGACGCCGCATCAAGACTGTTAATCAAGAGTTGAAATACGTGTGACCGCCCACAAACACGGCCATTGCCAAACGTCTCTTTTAAAGGTGCATAACTCATTTACATTGAACTGTGGAATAATAGAGTAACACATTTTGCTACACAATCTGGCAATCCTATGAACGCGTCTGGGTTTAGCAGATGCTAGGAGAACGCTTCTCCAGTGAATTATGCCAACAGTAAAGTTTGGTACCACAGACATCAAGGTTTGATGTTTTTGTTTTGTTGTCCGAGCTCTTTAGTTCTTGTAGCCGGAAGGATGAATGATAAGATGTATTTTGATATTCTTGACAACTTTGTACTTGCAACCTGTACCAACAGCATAAATGTTCTAATTTCACAACGAAGATTATTTTGTAGTGTTTTGAAAAGATGGATTTGATAAAATTGACTGGGCACAGAACCCATCTGGGAATAATTGGAACGCAGATTACACACCAAGCCAATTCGTCCATTTTTAGTGTCTGGGCTCATTGCAGTTCTCTTGGAGGAATGCAAGGCAATTAAAAAACCTTTCTAAACGAGTGTACGTTGTGATTGATGCTAAAGTGGACCGGCATCATATTAATATATGCCCTTTGAGTCTGTGCTTCTACAATAGCAGGTGTCTGGATACTTTTGGATAAATAGTGTGTTATGGTGATGCAATCTTTGGGAATTGCTGGGCGATCACTTGTATGGTACGTTGTGTAATGCAAGACTCACTTCTCAATACAATTATAATAGATTTGAGTTAGTCGAACATGTACTTTTGATGAAAAAAAAGTTGCAAATGTTGACTTTTGTTCCTGGAGCAACTGCTTACTTAGATTTATCCTGCTAAGGATGTACTTAAAAAAGCTGGTAGTCAGGCTTGCAGAATAGAGATATCGTTTATTTGTATAAAGAAATCTTTAACTTCGAATTATGTGTAGCAAGCCTGAATATCTGAATGTCTTGAAGACGGGACCATGAACCTTCATTTGGTTAAATTTGAAGTGATCGTATTTTCAATAATTTAATACTTTGAGATATTTTAGCTCGTTATAATTTTTGATGGAATGCTCGCTGAATATTTTGCCTGTATACTCTCATAAGAGGTTCCAGAAAATTCTTTTTTAGAAGTTTTTTATCCTATTATGATTACGCATTTGTTAAAGGTGTTAGAGTGCATTTACATTTTCAAATATTGTTCCAGTTATATTTAAATTAGGGAGGTAAATATTTATTTTTTAAATGCAATCCAATTAATTATTAGTTTATAAAGCAGCTAAATCAATCTATCAACTCGTTAGATCGCTACTAAATTGTTGATTGAATAAACGTAGACCAAAAATCAAAAAAATAAAGGCGACAAAATTCAGAAAAAAAAACGTTCTCCGTCTAAGACGAAGACGCAACAATTTTTTCATCATAAATTATGAGAATAAAATCAGAGGTGAATTCTAATCATTGTTCTCTTATTGTGCTAAATTAGCCATCGCTTTTGGAAGCTATGCTAAGAAAATAAAGGCGTGAAAAGCGATCACACGGGATGGGACATTATCACCAGCTTTTCTGGCCTGATTAGTTACCCTATTATGTCCACTCAATAGCTTTTCCGGAAGTTATGAAGGTTTGTTATGCTAAGAAAGGGACAACCTGAATGTTGTGCCGGTCGATCGAGCGGTTTAATCACTGGTGAAGAAGAATCTGTTAACAGGGCATAAGTCATTAAGTTTTAATTTAATTTAGTTAGATTTGTCTATAAGTAATTAGTTCACACAACACTCACAATCAATCAAATCAAATATGAAATGTCTTTTGAGCTGAGGCGTTTTTTCTTTTCCACTAAGGGTGAGCTCTAATGTGACTGTGATCGCTATATTTCTTCATTAACGTACCTTATACGAAGATAACTGTGTACGACTTCGTTGGCCGTATACCATGGTGCGGTTACTATGGATCTGAGCGTCTTAGCTTGAAAGCGTTTCAAAAATTTTAATGTTAAAATAGTTTGTTGTACCTCTAACCTATATATCGTAGATCTAGATTGGTTTGATCGGTTTTAATATTATTTCCCAGAAGTACTTGTGATTTGCAATCTGGAAGCCAGTACATTTATCAATATACTATCCAATTCTTGTGACTTGTACTGATTTTATTTTGTTGTTCCTGAAGCGTTACTTTTTAAATCATATTTGTAATTTATTCATATGGACTTTGAGATTGTCAAAAATGTCATAACCGATTCAGAGTGCAAATCTCGTATTATTCTTCTGATGATCGGCATATCAATAGGATACAAAAGATACTATATTGGCCCCAGACAATTACCTTTTCCTGTGGAACTCCAGAGTTGGTAGAAGATAATTTTGTTTGATAATTTTTAAACTTGTCGCTACGATGTGATTTCAGAAGTCGCTAACAGTCTTAAAATATGCCTTGTCGAAAGCTCAGTTGCTTTTGTAAATGTAGCCGAGTAGTACCTTCTTTCCATAAAATCATTGCCATTCTTGTTTACGGCTAAGTGAATTTGTTTAGTGGTAGCATATTATTGGTAATCAAGGACTACGTTATTGTTTACTGGTGTAGATGTAAGTCCGTTTAGCATCAGTTTCGGAAATATTTTGATGGTACTAGAAACAAATTCACAGATCTGCAAAATTGCAAGTTTTTTAGGCTTTCGAGGTTTGTGAATTACTGTAATCGTAGCAACTTTCCATTTCAGAGGATGAAGCGTAATCTTAGGGCTGTGTTGAATAGATAGGTAATAAACTTGTAGTCTGGAAGTTTCTTTATCTTTTTTTCCAATCATCATACACAGAGACTTCCAAGGATACCATCTCAGATACCGTGAACATTAGTAAGCTTATCTGGAAGAGCGCTTCAAGAAGCAATTTTATTTTGCTTTCTTCTTTAACTAGGGTTTCAGGTGGAAATCGTCCAATTTTATTGATGTCTTCGTGCCCAAATTTTGTTCCCAGTACTAATAGGTGGCTTACTCTGCGATCTTTTCAGTTTTTTGGTTGCTTTCTAAAGTGAGAATTCTGTAGCTTTTAATATCAGAGGAATCTTTTAGTTTCTCTGCTAATGTTCTCATTACTCTGAACTTGTGACAAACTATGCTTTTTGTGTCACGACTTCATTAAAATCTTCTGCTGTTAAAGTTAATTCTTCCGTTTTTAAGGAAACTTCCAGTAACAGTTTTTATTAACTAGTCGTTTATTCCCAGGGTTACTATTATCAACGAGTGGTCAGCTGTCAAATTTAGACAGGACTCAATTTTTATTACACAAAAATCAAGTAAATCGACAAATTTGTTGGATTGATAAGGCAATATGTAAACTGTCCATGGAAGGATACTGTGCACCAGTATTATCTATTGATCTCATCAATCCTCTGCTTTTAATCGAGGTGTTTCTAGCCTTCCATTATGGGGTTTTAGCTTAAAGCTGCCTCCTGCTATGAATCTGGCTCCAGAGTATTGAAATAGTGTTCGTGTTGCTATTTATTGTGTCGCAGAAGACAGTAAACAGCGGAAATTATTATCGATCAATCTAATTCATCAGCACGATTGTTGTTAACCAGCATGTGCACTGCTATTAAGGTGTTGATTTGCAAAAGCTGCATATTACAGAACTCTTAAATCAGTTCTGTCTGTGAAATGCAATAAATAAATTTCAACGCTCTGACAACAAATTGGCAATTATTTCAGCTAATCTAATGTGAGAGTATAATATTCAGCTTCTTCCAAGTACATACCTCTCCCTCAGATTCGACCAGAAAATCATTTTATCTTCAGATTACTTAGAATTCTGTAAAGCTATTGATTGGGAAATAGGGATGGATCGGGATAAGTTCCCGTTACTTTTCCCAACTATGGCTAGGAAAAGATAATGATAAGGTGGGATTATAGGTCAGGATATGATTCCTTCCCTGTAGTAAAAGAGTGCCTATCCGCTCGTTAGGGCTAAGGCAAATTGGAAGGTACCAGAGCAAGAAAGGCTGCCTAAGCGACGAATTGACTAAGTAAAAAGAAAATCTAACACCTCAATACTTCAGGCGACACATCTCTAGAAATAGAAAAAGATGGAGACAAATCGTAATAAAAATAACGTGAGCTTGCGACTCCTGTATCAAGAAGACACGAAGAAGAAAAAGAAGAAGAAATCTAATTTGATGCGCCATTATTGTTTTTTACGACAATAGTAGTTAGTAGATTTAATATAGTTTCAATTTACTCTTCAGCACTTTCATGTTTATTTCATTTATGTTCTCCGATGGGCTATTTGGTGAAGTTTGTTGCAGTTATAATGTATGATTAGGGATTACGGGTTGGTTACCTCTCTCGATCTGGGCATCTGTGAGTTTCGGTTAGATTTGTTGTGCTAGGATTTGGATAGTCACTAAGCCGTTTTTTTTCCTAATATTCTTGTTGGATATATATATTGTAGTTGTCTTGCGTAAAACATTTCTAGATAATTCTAAACTATCAAAGTTTTTGTACAGCCAAAATGCTGACATAGCACATTAGGGCATTTAAGATTTAACTTGGGGTGGTCATTCATTCACTACTGAGTGAACTAGTCTGTTGATGTTATATATGCCCTTGTTACTATCAGCTGGTTTTAAGTCAACGAAAACTAGGTTAGCTGTAGCTCTTTTTTGTGACTGTTTGACCTTCAAAATATTAGTAGCTTAATGTATTTTTAATTCTCAAATTAGTTCTATATTAGACCAGATGTAAATCTCTAATGACTAGCTGAAAATGTAAAATTGTATGTTTAACTACAGTTGTAAATTTTTGTGATGCTTTTTGGAGTATTTTAACTCTTTTTGTTTTAAGCTATTGGTTTTAATAGTTCAATTAAAGGCTCGATTATTTTGACGTCACTGTAGGCCTGGTTGAGGCGGCGGTTGAGGGTCGTTCTTGGCTGGGTTTCTATTTTAGATTTCAGGTCCATCTGTATCAATTATACCTAACGTCCCAATATCGATCAGTGAGATATAATCAGTAAGTTACAATCGTTGTTATGTAAGTTCTGTTTTATCTCTACTATACATTTGAACAGAAAGTAAACAAAGACAGCTGATATGAAATGTAGCGTGGCCGAGTTCTGAGCATACGTTTGGTTGCCTATCTTCAAGGTCGTTTATTTGTAAATAAATTGTTCCACGTGCCCATCTTGCAAAAATTTGAGGGAAGGCAGGTGAAAAATTGTCACCCAATGACGCCAAAAATACCTTTTTGCCGGCAATCCCTCGTCCTAATACATTTCCGTTAGCTTGTTGACCACAGACGTGATTTGTGTGAAAGAGTAGTAAATTTGCGGTAGCTTTTCTAGCATTGGAATTTTGCGTAACCAGAATAGTCGCCCTTCACTTTACCATTAAATTACCATTTAATGATTTTAATTTGCAAAAATAAATTCTAGGTGTATTGGCCACTTCCCAGACTAGGATAGATAATGTTAAAGAAACGAAATGTAATAGAGGACGAAATATTTTTCCAACTAAATAAAAATTAAAGAATTAAACGTGGATGTCTGGGGTGCGTAAAAATCTCGGGTGACTAAACTCACCAAAATTATCTCAATTTTGTTTGAATTTAAAGATATATCGGTTCATTTTGACAATTATTCGAAGATTGTTGGTTTCTACAAAGTTCGTTCCAATTACTCGATCACTCTCTTGGATTTATCTTTTGCAGCTATAAGATTTTCAACAGAAGAGAACACTTAACATTCTTCTTCCTGATAGTATTGCCTTTGCCACTGTTTGGTCGCATTTTTCTCTTCAAATTTGAAAAATCTTTTGATTCATCTGAGTAATAGGAACTTTGTCTTAAGGTTGACTAAGCACTTTACCATTGAATATCTAATTATGTTGGCGCACCAGTCATTTTTCTCATCAAACTAATTTATTTTTCATTAGTATTAAAACTTTATTTTGATGTACAACTTTTAGATGAATAAATATGGTACAAATTGTATCGTACTTTTAGCCAGCGCTTCGTATATGTGGTATTGTGTAATGAGCAATTTAAATGTAAATGAAAGGAACAATTAGTCTTGATGAACATTTTTGGCACTTCCGAAGGTGCGCCTCTAATATATCTATTTATTACTAGCAACTTTAATCTGCTAATTGCTTTTTTTATTGACGAGTTCACCCCAAATTGGAGTGGGCGCCGCCTAACAGTTATTCCATTTGGACCTGTCCAAACCGGCAGAAATAGATCGCTTTGGAGCTGCCCTAACTATCTGCTTAGAATCTCCCTATAATCTGCAAACTTGTTTTGGAGATTCATGAAAAATTATAGCGGCATCCGAGTCAGACGAAATCAATAGCAAAACGGCGCCAACTTCTGCAAAGGCCCGCTGCCAGGACCACAGCAGCAAGATGGGGATGTATTTGCTCTTTTGCACTTGGAGGGACCGCGCGCGGTTCTTATTTTGTTTTAATTTGTCCATCTGCGGGTTGTAGGATCAAAATACGTAATTGCGCGGTGCCTTCACGTTGTCGCGTTCTGGAATTTTCTTATTAATTATTGTTTAGTTAGTGCACTTTTCGTTTTTGCATCTTTACTTGTTTTTAATATAAAATGAAGTGGAAGGGCAGGCCGCAGTCCGTTTATAAGGTAAGATGTATTTAAGCGGTGTGCAATGAATTGCACTCGTCTCTAGTAACCACCTGTTGGATTGGAAATTATTAGTTATGGATTTTCTAGTTATAGTACCATATTGTTTAAGTCGAATAAAATATTTCCTCCATATTTAAGTTAATGATATCACCCTTAAAGATTAGAAAAAGTAGTACATGTAAAATTTTTCCCAAAACTATTTACAGTATTTTAATGTTAACTGAAACATTAAAATTGTTAATTTTGATTAATACCGTTTTGTTAACTACGTCTCAAAACTATGCTTCTTACTTTACCCCTTTATTGTACAAAAATGTTCCAAACGATTAGCTGTGTTTTAGAAGAGAAGGCCCAAAATTGGGCTACTACTTTTTCATTTCTATCGCACGGTATGTTGTAAAGAATTCACGAAATTCGTCATAAACAATAGATTGGAAGGTTTTCTTTTAAATCATTACGATTAATTATAAAAAACTCGATAAATGATTTTTACTTCTTTCCCAAAAAATGACGTCAAAATGGACGATTTCTGAAGTGAGATCTAATTTTGTAATACAAAATAATGTAGAAAATGAGTTAATATGAATTTATTGCGCACATATGAATACGGCGCAAAACTGTGATTTGAAGTGGTGCAAAATTTTACTAAATTTTAGCTTTGAGGTTACAAAATTGTTTCGAAAGAAAGTAAAAGACCTTTCTAGATTTCAGCTTAGTGAGCTAAAAAATGGGATATAGCCTATTAAGTTTATTCACAAGAGTGCTGCAGGTATAATCGCCCCTTAAGAGCCACATATTGTAACATTACTCACGTTATTTACAATTCTCCTCTAACGTCTTCAGAAAAAATTCCATTGCAGAAAAGCAAGGGGTATCGTCATAATCTGGTCTAATTTCACATGCTAGTCATTCTAAATCATTAATTCGTTATTTGGTGGTGTTTTAGACCAGTGAGTCCAGTTTAACTTTTTTTGTTAATTTAACTTCATCAAAATTCCATCTTTTTGCAAATTTTCCTTTGGTCTTGAAACATTTACTACCAACTGCCTCTTCCACAGACATAATGCATGCATTTTTATATGAAGTGCCAGTTATAATACATGATTCTATTGTCCTACAATCTCTATTGCTTTTCTTTCTTCCGGCTGAAAGGAGAAGAGCAATTTCATGTGAAGGCTCAATAAACATGGTAATAGAAATGTTGTACATTCCAATTTTAGCTACTTGTTACTGTTTTGTCTTGAATGGGGCCTGCAGTATTTCGTTAACTTACTCTGCGACACTATATAATCAGCCTTTGTGAAGATGTTTTTCTTGGGGAGCAAAATTACCGTTGCTTTGAAACCATTGATGCAATTTCTCCTGTTTGTACTTTTAAATAAGTTTTAACGATTACATGTCACTGTAAATGGCTATAGCGTTGTCTGATTTCCTCTCTGTCTTTAAGGGGCCCATTAAGGTTTTGTCCAAGCGCTGAGTCTATAGCTGCATTGACCCAAATGCCTGTCGCAATATCAATTAGATCAAAGTTGCAAGTATGGCTGAAATTTCTGTCCAAGATAAGCGGCACTGAGGATTGCCATGGTTGTCGACAAAATATTTATACCCGACGAGTGAGCAACACTAATTGCGTCCAAGCGAGCCGCTTTCGTGGGCTGGTGGTTCATATTCTTTAGGGGAAATACCATCAATGGCGAAACTTAGTGCGCCAAACTAGTGTTATAGTTGAATTTCTTTTGGCAAATATTAATGCAGCAATTTGACGCTTTTCCTTCCTTCCAACATATGGGATTTTACCTTGGACAATAGTTAACCCCACTTCATCTACATTATTGATCCTTCTGACGAAGAATGCGTGCTGCTTTAACACTTTAAAACAGGTATCAACGTTGCCTTGCATTTCTACTAGCTGGTTGGTACACAATTTGATGAAGGTCTCCAAATATGAAGCTATAAAATCTCTTCTCTATTTGAAGTAGGTACTGAATCAACTGTTTTTTTTTTTAATTTAGAGCTTAGTACAGGCTTTTACCCTCGCTACTTTTGAAGGAGGAACGCTAGCTCTTATGCTTAAGGGCTGTAAGATTGTACGAAGTATGTTAAATGTTTTGGCAGCTTCTGGAGTGTCTATAGTTTTTCTGCAAACAGCCTGAATTGCGTTAACTCCATTTGCTCCACTCCACTTCTTCCTTTTGTTTTGAGGAACGTATTTCAGCCTAGTGCTGGGAATTGTGAAACAAAAATGGTCTATATAAGGCAATCAAACATTCTAGAAGCCTCATATATACTTAACACGAAGGATAGGATCATTCATATAAACTATGTAAAATTACTGCATAAAAATAAAGTTTGGAAATGTTCAGGTCTGCTTAGAATTTTGCAGCCAATGGGCAACATTTCTTAAATCGTAAATCTCTTAAACTTGAGATGTTTTTTAATAGCTTCGAGGTTTGGTTATTGCTTTGCTCCAATTACATTTTTGATACAAACATTTCAGCTTGCATCACCTTGAATTTATTTTGCACTGCTCTCTCATCTAGACATTTCTGTATCAGGCGCACAACTTAATTCTCTACCTTTCTCCTTAAATTGTTATATTAATTTATAAAAAGTAATTGGTCCCCCCTCCATCGCCTTTTTATCCATTTAGTCGAGTGGAGTTGATGCACTCAACCAGACTTGACGCCGAGCAAAATGCAAAGGTACTAAATGGTAAATGCACTAAATGTGACAAAATCTCCCAACCGAGCTTGTGGTCGCTTTCGAAGTCGCTTTGTCGGTGTGAGGCCGCGCGGGTTTTGAAGCGGGTTTTCAGCCTTCCTTGTCGGTGCTATAACGCATATCGGTTGCTGTTTCATGTGGTGTAAACAACTCATAGTGTATGACGCTCTGCTAACCCACCAAATTCACAGCAATATCTTTCTGGCGTAAATATTGTTGGATAAATCTACGATTTTCGTTTCTTGCGGCAAGAAATATTTCTTCTTGAATCTGCGGAGCAACAAGATAGCAATACCATAGCGTCTGCTTTTGTTTTCAGCTACGATTTCGGGGAGAACTCAATGCTCTTTCTTATAAATATTCCATAGCTTGACTTGTTACTTAAGTTTTATTGCGAATTCTTACCGTTCTACACCAATCCCTTTCCAAAAGTTTCAGTTTCTCAATTTTAACAATTTTCAGCTCTCCAGGACATTCGATACCATGTAGGTTAGACTTTCAATTTTTAAACCGTTAGAACCAGGGGACACGATGGCTCAGTAGGTTCAAGTAGTTGCCTCTGACCTCTAGTCGGTGTGCGCGAGTTCGAGTCTGGCTCAACCCTTGGGTGTGTATGAATGTTCTAGAATAAGTGCTCAATAAGCCCCTGAGGCTGCAGTGCCTGTAAGTGCGCCAAGAAAATTCCAGAACCACTTCTTATCCGCTAAAACAGCGCAAGTCACTTAACAGTACTTTTTCTTCAGTTTAAATGCAAAAAGGAAGCAACAGCTCAAATGTTGCTTATTGCACTGATTTTTAGGTTATGGTTGTGGAGCAGGCACCTCTTGCGGTGCATTGTAAAACTGATAGATGGCGCTTTACTATGAAATATGAATTTAAACATGAACCATCGTCGATTAAAGTTAGGAGCCGAGATTTAGGTTTCGTAATTAATGTATTGTACTCTAAAATCCCTCTTGAGAAGTTACACTGTTTCAAAATGAATTTCTTTTTCAATAATTATCTCAAAATTGAACGAAGATAGATAAATATAAACAAGTGGAGGTGTCCTACCAACAAAAAAGGTTTTTAGAATATATTCTTAGTTTACTAATTCTTGCAAAGTTCACAACCTTGCTGCAATTTATAGCACAACGTTTTAGAATTTATATTGCAATTTACTCATGAAAAAATACGTACTAGAAAACTTTATTTTTTATATTTTTTTAGTAAATGTAATAAATTACAATAAAAACTGTAAGAATTGTGATATACGTCCCAGTTTTAAGAGGAATTGAATTAACTACATAAACAAAAAAGGAAGAAAGCGTCTGCGAATTGGAAAAAACGTCGCCAAAACAGAAAATAGCTCTTAGCGTTGCATTTGCTCCTACAAAATTGAAAATTAGTAATACAACGGTTTTTTGTTTTTAAATAATTTCACGGTTTTTGTTTGAAGTTCATTTCTCGCTATTTCGAAACAAATGACTTCATCTCACACATACCGAGAAAACTTTTTTCTTAAAATAAATCAAGGATAGTCCAAGTGTCTGCGAGCTTCTCATTTTTGAAATACAGGGTGATCAAATTATAGGAAAACATCGCAAATTTAGTGAATTTCAAAAATACATGAGAGTAGGTGGACAAGAAGTTAATCATCTGTGAGTTCAAGCATAATTTCAACAGTTCTAGCGATATCCCTTTACTTTACGCGAAGTCGGAGCTGATCACACCAAGCCTGATGATGCAAATTTGTTGTAGTTGATTTTTCTTATGTAGTACCTAACAGCACTGACATCCATACAGATGTTGCTATAAAGAGCACTCATTCGTTGAGGCATATCAATGAGCAGATAGTCCTCAGCCGTTAGGAACTCAATAACGGGCGTTGCTTCAATTGAATGTCCTTGTTATTTATCATTTTGATCAAGCGCTAGTGGATGTCTTGATAGTTAATGAGTTAAAGAATATTATGAGCCAAATTTATGTGCTTTGAAGCAATATTATCAAATGTTTTAACTAGGCGGTAAGGGTTTTTAAAACACCTTTATAATTTGTAACTTAGTGTGCTGTAATACAACGCTAATATCAATTATTTTGTTTTGGTGCAACATTTTTTTAAACCCGAAGCCTTTCCCGTTTTGCTTAGATAATTGTAATGTACACTGTCTGCAAATGAAACTCACCACCCAGATATTCACAACACAGAGTGGTAAAATGTTGTGAGAATGGCTTTAACTAATGTAAAAAGGTAAAATAAAACAATATTTGTACAATAATAAATTTATTAGTTATTATAAATCAATAATGGATCCTTCTTTTTAGAGGTAATATATACAATTGAGTATAGTGATCAATTGTACAATTAGGTCGAAACTTCTGACCACCTTTTTTGAACTCCTCATTAAAAAGTAGAATAGGAATCTCTCATAAACCCGACCCATTGAAGCACCCCTAAGGGGGGCTTTCCTGCTTTTTTTATTTTAAAGTGGCATATCTCATGAACGATAATATATAGAGTGCTGAGACCTTCATAGTTGATTGGTTGGTCTAAGTTTGAGTTTCCAAGGTGTTTATGAGTTTCAACATTTGTATATATTACCGTTTCGCCCCCTGATCTTGTTCTAATACACTTTGATGTACGACCAAAGCGGCAAATTGTTTCTTGGGGCAGTTCAGTCCATGGTGCATTAATTTACCTGTTTCCACAGTTCAACGGTGGTAGTAGCTGGAGTGGGATTATGGAGTAAGGGACGGCCGATCCTGTCCCATACATGTTCAATCGGAGAAAGATAAGGTGATTGCGCGGGCCAAGGAAGCACTGGAACATCGTTTTCGATTAATAATTGCCTGATGTGATCCGCTGTATGAAGACTTGCATTATGGTGTTGGAATATTCCGTTTTCCATCTCTTGTAAGAAAGGTAACATTACAAGACACAATATGTTTTGTACGTAGCTGGCGGCAGTTTCCGTGCCTTGAACACGTACTAAAAGCGATCTTGAATGACGGCTAATAGCATCCCAAACAATTATGCCCATTGTCGGCGCCGTATGTCGTCTTGCAATACAAGCCTCGTCACCCCTTTCTCCACTCCTTCTGCGTACTCGCAATCTTCCATCATGTTTCCATAAACAGAAGCGGGATGCATCACTAAAGACAATACATTTCCATTCCTCTTGCCACTGTTCTCGTTCACGACACCATGCTAGTCCTGCGTGTGTGTGCTCTGGTGTTAAGGGCAATTTTAATAAAGGTCGGTAGCTACAAAACCCCATGTTCTTCATACGGTTATAAAATGTACGTAGGGATGTCTGCCGACCGATGGGAGTCCACTATTCCTGGGCTATAACAGTTGCAGATTCAAAGTGGTGTCGCACAATGAGGCGTTTTAACAAAAAGTCTTTTTGGGTGTAGTCCTCTGGGATGCATCAAAACCTGGTCTGCGTGCTTTAGCCTGCTCGGTAATCCATGCATTCTGACATCGTAGCACTGTTGAGTGATTTCAATTAAGACTACGATATGAAACACTACCTTCATGTAACCCCACAATACGACCCATTTAAAACATCGTTAATTGCGAATATCGTGAATATTAGTTCATAGATCAACACTAACAAAATATATCCTACAAACAGTTTAATTTATCACAAAATAAATATTTATGGTTTTCCCTAAGAGACCCTTATACCTGCGAAGCCATGAAATACCGTTACATAATTGGACCAACCCCATACGGTAATTATATGTTATTACCTCTGGACCTACCTGTCTGTAAAATTCCAGGAAGATATTTACATGCCTTAGGGGTGGTGTAATTTTAATTGCAGACAGTGTATTTTTTATTCGTGAACATACGATTACTATCAAGTATAGAACACTAGCCGTTTTAAAATTCAGTTTTTATCGTGTCGATTCAAAATACACACAAAGAAAAACTAACAACAGCGTAAATGAAACACCTTAGAAGCAAACAGGGAGACTAAAATGAATAGGAACAGAAATAAAAACATTAGGGAAGAATTAGAATTGGAGGCAATAACAAATATAGCATGTATAAAGCAACTGAAATGGTTTGGACACATTTGCAGAATAGACGAAGACAGAGTGATGGTGAAAATAATGCAAGCCAGAGGGGCGGAAAAATAAAAGGCAGGAAGACTTAGGAACAGCTAGTGGGACAGAATTGAAGAACTAGGAATGGAGAGAGGCAAGACTTGCAGGAAATGAGGGAGTGCGGGGGACAGGAAGCAATGGAAACAATGGGTGGAGTTGACATCCAATGCCTAGTATAATAAAAGCACAAAAGCATTGAAAAACAAAGAATAAGAAATTTCAGGGTATTGGAAATTTCTAATGAAAATCAGAATCAGAGGTGGTAAACTTTATCCTTTTCATAAAAATACGAGTCGCTGGAGAAACTACTTGTGAGTCTTTCTTTATGTTGGAAACGTTCGTTTATTATTTATTAGGATGTCTATGTTTCAAATAATAAAATCCTAGTTTTTCTTCTATTTTTGGAGACACTAATTCTTCAGGTACTAAAATACAAGTTTTGTGAATAATAGCCTTAATATTCATCTAGGAATTATTTCTATTTGCTACATGTACTTTGAAAATACCCTACATTTTGTCACTCTGTGGAAGCACAAGCAACATCCTTTCGAATCCCTCTTTACCCTTGTGCTTATTGAAGTCTTAAAAACACTGTTCACCACATTGTATCAGAGATCTTTAAAGTGCAGTTCTGTACATATTAAGGCGCAATGATGTGTTTTCCCGAATATTCCTTGCAATTAGTGCTATTTATTTTTTTCAATTAACATATTTGTATTGTTATATAAATATAGGCAGGATTTAATTTCTGTAAATATACTTTATTATAATAAATAATACTAAAAATTTGTGACGTCACAACATCCGAGTCTATTTGTCAACCGATTTGTGAACAAACTAAACTAAACAAGACGATTAAGTATAGTTTTTCTGTAGTCACTTCAATTTTTAAAATATGTAGGATAGAGGCTATTCCACTTATTTAAAATTTAGGGTGTAATGTAGGTATTATGTCATTATTTAATAAATATTAAAAATTTCAGTGTCACAATTTGCAATCATTTAAAAAAAAAACTAATGTCAAGTGGAATTTAATGTTTTAGTTCTCAAAAATTTTATTTTTCACGTCTTAATCAGTCCACTTCATTCGCCAAGTCTGTAGGCGTGATCTCTTACTAATTCTGTTCTTTGTTTTCGTTGCCGTAGTTGCTTCAAAGTTTGTGTTTCAAAAAGTTTTATTTTTGTGTTTTTTCGATTATTTTTTACTAAATCAAGAACAATAGCGCAGGCGGAGATTTTTTATGCGTTGCTAGTGAGACTTATTTGAGTGGGTGGCTTACAAAATACATCCCGAATCGCTCATGATTACGTTAAAGCCATTGGGTATGTTTTGTTGGCATATCTCTAGCTCTTCTACCAACCATTGTAGATAACCACACCACAGGCACTAAGAAAGCAACCAGTACAACATTATATGCCTTTTTTAACGATAGTTATTTTATATAATTTTCAGATGCCTTCAAATTTCTTGAGAAATATTATTCTTCATAAATCTAGGGAAAGCTTTGCTATTGGATTTAACACTTTCTAGGGACGGAATGTGCAGTTGCGGCTCTTCGGATTAATTACAGCACCCAAAACCTCTTTGTGCCCAGTATACTAAATCCCTTTCCTCCAAATTAAAGACTGTGGCACTGGTGCTTGGTACACTATTTTTCCATCTAACGCTTCTTAACGTTTACACATTCTTGAGTTTTAATTGAGGAGTTTTAAAAGGGCGTTGTGTTTCCTTTACTACTATTTAATACTTTTTAATATACTTGAAATGACTCGGTTCATATTTTCTTTCGCCTGCTTTGAACCGAAATTGCGATTATAGATCTGTTCAGTATGACACTCATGGAATGAAAAATACCAAGTTGGCTAAAATAGGTAAATTGCAGTGTTATAAAAATCGCTACTGTAACTTAGCGGAAGTAGTCCCCTTTTATTGGAAGGAATACTTCAAACTACAAAAACTTTAAATCAGCCGCCATGAAAACTAATACAAAATTGTTTCTTCTCTTATATGGGGATGTGAAATAAGTTTTAACTAGTAGGAGGTAGATTATCACTGTAAAATATAAATAATTAGTCACTAATCAAATAAGACAGTGAAAATCAGCTATCTTGTGATATTCTTCTTTTATTATCCTTGAAATAGTAATCGAAACTTACCAAATAAATGAAAAGTGTAATAACAGTTTAAGTTCACAATAAATATATAAAAAAAAAACAAACGGTCCGCACGTGGCAATACGGGCATCAAACCCATCCTACGTGAATTAGTTTCTCTCTATCATAATTTAGATTATACTCAAAAGCACGTAACGAAACGAATTTTATAATAGTTATACAGCCATCCTTGATGGCATTGTTTTAGTGTAAGTAATAATACTCACAGAGGAAGTATTAGTTTCAAAGAATTGTTTTTAATTAAATACACTAAAATATTTTTTTTTGGGTTAAAATGCAAAATATTTTTTCAAACTTAAGATTAGCTTCAACAAATAACATATTTAAACAGTCAGTTTCTTTTATTTAACAATTATGTAGATATTTACTTCTTGTTTTAAATAATTAGGTGTCCATTAATGATTAGTGATTGCAAAAGTTGCTTATTTGACTCATATGATACGAATTTCAAAGTTTAGCCTGAGGATGTAAGAAATATTTTATTATATCAATCACTATATTCATCAAGGTTCAGCCACTGTTAAATAAAATGAAGATAGCAGGATTGTGGTGAAAATTTATTAAAATTTCTTTATGTGGTAATGAGTGAAAAATATTGTTGTTCCAAGCTTTTCAAAGCTAGCACGATGACCAAGATGAATTTTATATGTTTCAATAACCGAATCGTGGAAATATAAAGAGAACAAAAAATGAGCAAGCTCGGTACATGGATAAATGAAATATAAACCGGAAATGCCCGAAGGGAACTTTTCCTGTAGGGTATCACGGTGTTAGTGCAAGGGGTACCTTCATCTGTTGTGCAACGGATTATGACCAAGTTTCCCATAGCAGAAGCCATAAATCCGATAGGAATTTTTTTGAAGACTAGAAACATAGTTTGGGGACTCGATCCTTACGAAAACTCATTGTTCACTACCGTCTAGGAAGAGGATCGCCAATTAACTGTTGCTGAAATTGCTTCTATCAGAATGAGCTACGGAAATGCTCAGATAATCCGAGACGTTATTGCACTTTGCGACAACGCCCAGACCCGCACGACTAACTAAATTTGACAAAACATTGTGTATTTGTTTTGAACTAATCTAGACTTAAGAGCAAAACAATCGACCCAACATTATGCCCGAGCTTTAAGAGAACTTATATCCACTCCGATAGCATTCTAAGTAAAGTTCAGTCTGCTGTTTGAAAGCTTGAAAACTGTAGTTTCAAATGATACCACTTTTATTGGATTCGGACTTGTCTTGACAAACTTATGGAACTAAGAATATGTGTAACACAAAAGAGTTGAAAGAGAAAAGGTGATTATGAAAGAGAAAAAAATGAAATCCTTAGTTGAAATTAATTTAATGCTTTTTTCAATACACGGGTGTTGCCACCTCTACTCCTAATTGCACTTTTCAAGCGGTTACGCACAGATCGGATAACTTTTCCTGTGCTGTCTTCAGGGATTGCTTCCTACTCTTCAATCAACGCCGCTCTTAGTTCCATCAAGCTATCTGGTACAAGATTTCTGGCCCAGACTTTTTGCTTAAGCTGATTCCAAGCATGCTCAATTAGATTCAAGTCTGGGCTACACGGAGGCTAGTCCATTTTCGATATACCGATGTTAGCCAGGTAGGTAGTGGTCACTCGCTCATTGTCGTGTATTAGCAAGGAGTCCTCGGCAACAAATTCCTCAAACGGAACAACATGTTTCTCCAAAATGTACTTGATATACTGGTTTGTTGTTAAACCTCCCCTGCGTCCTCCATTAGGCACGGAAATCAAGTCAGTTTTTCTGTGCATGGAAATGCCCGCCCAGAACATGCAAGAGCCACCTGCATCAGCAACAATTTTTTGAATACAACAATGACAAAATCGCTCCCCGGGCTTTCTATAGACCCGATGATTACTGTTGTTGCTATGTATGTGACTCATCGGTGAATAACATCTGACTCCAATGGCCGAGGTACCAATCGAGATGTTCGCGAGCAAATTCCATTCGTCTTTGCTTTTGAACTACAGTTAGCTTGGGGCTCGTATCTGCTTTTTTTGAGGTCAGGTTGGCTGTCTTTAGTCTTCTTCTTACTGTCCAAACGCTGGCGACCACATCTCTGACCGCACTCGGCTTTTGCTTAAGGTCAACGCCAGTTATTTGTCGATTTCTGAGGAATATTGAGACAAGAAATTGATCGTCTTTCTCCGTTGTGACGTTCCTACAGCCGTCTCCTTGCCGGCGGACATAGCCATCGGTTTTCCGGTACCGGCGCCACACTCTCGACACAATTAATTGACTCATTGTCAGATTTAATCGATTTGCTTCGGTGGCTGTGGTATCTATTTTCGTGAATCACTCGAGCACTACGTCACTTACCTACATTAACTTTCGATAAATGGCTGAGATGAATTATCGGATTGAAAGCGTACTGCAGTCTAATCAGCAAGATTCGTAAAGCCCCGTTCGTGATAAATTTTTTTTTGAATGCGTCATCCGATTAATGCAATAGTAAGTTTATTAAGGCTCAATAATAAAATACTTCTTCACGTTAATGTTTTTATTTCCATTTTTTAAGACTAGAACAGGAAACGAAAATGCACGTGCATTTAATAAGTCGATTGTTTTGCTCTTAAATGTAGAACACTCCCCTTACAGTAAGGGCTCATCATCTTGCAATTATCTTTTGTTTAAACCATTAAAAAATCTTTTCTAAGACAGAGGTTGTTTTCAAATTTTCACAGAAATATCCAAGATAGAAAGGTTTTGAGTTTCGATTAACCTCTAGAAGTTTTTTTTTTTTTTTTGATGGGGGAGTAGCCAGAATAAATTGTACAAAAGCATTTTTAAATTTTTAAATTTTACTTATACTAATATATCAAAATTAATCAAAAGAAATTGAAACTACATAAGTAGAGGTTTTTTTACTGCTATTTAATAAGGTTTTTAAATAAAATGATCTTTCGAATTATCGCTGTATGAAATTATAGTAATTGAAATGCTGAATCACGAAGATATCAATAGCTAGATTTTCTATGTTTGATTTTAGGCCACTGATTTCACAAAAAAGAATGTATATGACATACAAATAATTGTAATAAGTAAAAATGTGGAGAATAGATACAAATAAAACTAATTCGTGATTTATTTTAACATTTTTTTCCAGGATTAAATAATATATCATCACCCGGCCTCCCTTGTCCACTGCTGGACATATGCCTCTTTTAGTGTCTTCCATATTGTGGACTAGGAACCTTACCCACCTGGGATATTTTTGTTCTTAAAATTGGCATTTCTATTTAGAGGGTGGTTGGCATTAAAACTCCACGCTTGCCAGGCGTGTTGGCGAGTTGGATAGGAAAGGTAAAGGAGGGACTGTTGGGATTTCAGGTTAGGACATGATTTCTCCAGGTATTTAAGGATGGGGGTAAGACATGGCTCGCATAAGGCAGGAGCGCATCCCTGAAGTAGGCTTGATTCCGTCGGGATCACGGAGTGCGTCTACCTGCTACCTATGACATGTGATAAGAGGCCAAGATAAAGAAAAAGCGCCCAACCCTCAAATATATATGATTATAAAAAAGATGTTGCAGTATGGGTTTACTCTGTGGGAAACTCCACATGCATTTAAGAAACAAGATACAAAATAGAAAATCCATTAGTTATGACAACTTAGGAGTTCAGTCGGACTCAGCGAGTCGTGCCGTTTCAAGTTTCTTTTGGGTTAGATCGTCAAGAGTTCTACTGTTAAAAGATTTTGATTTCTAATACTTTTCTAATATTTAATATTATATTTTTTATTGTCTGTTGAACCTGCGTCTAGAACCAGAATTGGTACAAACCACAGGGCGTTTGTTATTATTCGCAGTACTTCAGATTGGTAGCACTGTAATTTTGCTAGGTTAGCCATATATGTGGACCACATGGATTTTGTGGTATTTGTTCTTCTTTTCTTGTTGCATCGGATTTATATTTAGGCGAAGATCGAGGCGCGGCATGCTCTTCTTCCGATTGTAGATATCACCTGAGCAGAGTTTACACATTAACTCGAATGCGCTGTATCCTTATTCATTCTTCTGTTTTGCTAAGGTGATTCTGTAGATGTCTCGAAGCAAAAATTTGATCATGGTATGAACCAATTAATACCGTGTCGTCGGCAAGGATGGCAAGTTCTGCACTTCTGGTTGTTGGTAAGTCAGCTGTGTATATAAGGTAAGTATACTGGGCCGAATACACTACCCTGGGGAACTCCAGATAGCTGTGCTGGCATATCCATATTTAGTCAGAAAATGTCTATTGGCGAGATAAGATTAAATTATCCCAAAGAGTACATGTGGTAGGCTACCTTTGATTATGTTTTTAAGTAATAAAAGCCACAATTTTTCAAATGCTTATGGGTACTACCGTACAAAATATTCTACTGTTCAGGTCATGCTTTATTTTGGTGGCAATTAGATCTATCTGTTCGACAGTGGAATGTTGTCGCCGAAAGCCTCATGGATTATTTGGTATTAATTCCCTTTCACCGATAATAGGCAACATTCTTTGCAACAGGAGTTTTTCAGATATCTTTGATATTATTAGCAGTAAGTTTGGTCTGTACGATTTCGTTTCGTTGTGTGCCTGGTTTAGCTATTAGGATTATTTGGGCTACTTTCCATTGAGAGAGAAAGTATACAAGCCTTACGGTAGCATTAAATATTATCGTGATCATTTTGATTTCTTTATGTGAAAGATTGTTTAGGGTATTTCTTGTAATCAAATATAATGTGAGCTTCCCAGAGGCATAATTCCCGACGGAAAAGGTGTAAAAACGGTAGTCAGGTGCTGCGCAAATGTTCTTGCTTTTTATTGTCATATTTTGCCCATTCACTATGTTAAGTTCTAATAGGGAAACATGTATTGGCGATCAATTAGTTTCTATGGTCGTGGAGATGTTTTTAAATTTTTTAACAGCACTGTTGTACTGAAAAGTCACTACTTCTTTTTGAGCATTCTTTCTTTCTTTCTTTAATCGTATCTTTGATCACATTTGGACAGTTTTGTTTAATAGCTGAATTTACCTTATCCACTAACCCAGTCCACTAACTGAATTATCTTTGTTAACTTTTGAACTGTTTTGTCTAGGTATATTTAGTTTTATTTTAACGTACGATTTTTTGGGGGGAGGGGGCTACGAACAGTTAAAAATTAGGCTACAGTGTGTTGATTTTTCTTGCAAGATGAACTTTAAAAATCAATAAACTCTGTTACTTGAATCAGCATTGTATAAATAAAAATTCAATATACTAGAACGTAATCCTTAAAGACTGCTACAATAGATATATGCAATTTATAATTGAATAAAGGCCAACACTACAGCGAAACAGCTGATACTTAATGTAGGGTAGATAATTTGGTCCAGTAGAAGAAACTGGTAGAGGGTGGGTGAAAAGTAACTAATTAACTAAAGAACTTGTAGTATCACTAGAGTTATGAGCAACTTAGTCTTTAAAAACTTCTTCTTTATCATATGCCCTTGTGCCCTAAAGCGTTGGGCCAGTTGCCTCGATCCACTTCTTCCAGTCTTTTCGATCTTGAACCAGCCTATTTAATTCTACTTCCTCCATTCCCCTTTTTCTGTTTATTCCTTCTATCCATTTTATTCTGGTCCTGCCTTGTCCTCTTGTTTTTCCTGGTCTTGTCTCGAGTACTTGTTTGGAAATTCTTTCTGCATCCATTCTAAGCACATGTCTGTACCAACCCAACTGCCTGTTTTTCTATTCTTCCATTCAGGGGTGTTTTCTCCACCTGCTCTTTGATTCTGGTGTTTCTTACTCTATCTCTTCTTGTTTTGTTGGCCATTATCTTAAAAATTTTATTTCTGCCGCTTGTATGCGGCACCACAGTCCAGCTTTCTGCTTCTTATGTCAGGATAGGTACATATACTGCATTATACATCTGGATTTTCGTTTTATTTTGAATTTTTTTCCTACTATGGTGTTGTTCATTTGGTAATAGGCGTTGGTTGCTTTCTTAATTCGGTTGCTGATTTCCGCGTCGTTAGTTCCGTTACTTTATATGGTTGTACCTAAGTATTCACACTCTTCTACTACTTCTAGTACTGCTTCCTTGCAGTGAATTCTAATATCTTCTTCATGTTCCTTGTTTATTATTCTCATTATCTTACTTTTCGATGTATTTATCTCCATCCCTTTCGCTTCTATTTGTTTTATCCACACGTTTAATTTTTGTTGAGAGTCTTATTATGATGATATCATCTGCATATATCAGTGCTTGTATGTACCAGATGTACCGGAAAGTCTTTACCGGCTTTTTCCAATAGGTGTCGCTAGGCTTAATATGCAATATTATGATTTGACACGTGTTCATTTTATTCTACAGGCATCGAGCTTCAACGTTGTAGGTTATATTTTGTGAAAGTATCACCGTCATAAATTTATACCTCTTCAAAAATGTCAAGTTATGTGCCTGAAAACGTGCATTTGCGGCATGCATTACTTTTTTTTATTTAATCAAAAAAAAAAGCCGCCGAAAGTCATCGTTTGCTAGTTGAAGCATACGGTGAGCATGCTCCTACCATAAAAACATGTGAGGCGTGGTTTCGACAATTCAAAAGTGGTGTTTTCGATGTGCAAGACAAAGAAGGTTCTGGCAGACCGAAAAAATTTAAAGATGCGAAACTGCAGGAGTTATTGGATGAAGACCCAGCACAAACTCAAAAACAATGTGGCCCAGGAAACTATTAGCGACCGATTACGATACATGGGAAAAATCCAAAAGATGGGAAGATGGGTGCCACGTCAATTGAATGACAGGCAAATGGAAAATCGAAAAATCGTCTGTGAAATGCTGCTTCAAAGGTTTGATCGAAAGTCATTTCTGCATCGAATAGTGACGGGTGATGAAAAGTGGATTTATTTCGAAAACCCTAATCGCAAAAAATTATGGTTGTCACCTGGAGCTGGCCCATCAACCGCGAGACCGAATCGCTTTGGCAGGAAAACGATGCTCTGTGTTTGGTGGGACCAGAGTGGCGTGGTGTATTATGAACTGTTGAAACCTGGTGAAACAGTTAATAGTGATCGCTACCGACAACAAATGATCAACTTGAACCATGCATTGATCGAAAAACGTCCAGAATGGGCCCGAAGACGAGGTACGATAACGCGCCGTCCCATACAGCAAAACCGGTCAAGGAAGCATTGAAAGCGCTTGGGTGGGAAATATTATTGCACCCGCCGTACTCTCCAGACCTTGCCCCGTCCGACTATCACCTTTTCTCATCAATGGGCTCTGCATTAGCAGAGCAGCACTTTGCAAATTTCGAAGAAGTTAAAAAATGTATTGATGAATGGTGTCGCTCAAAGAAAAAACAATTTTTTTTGGAATGGGATTCATAAATTGCCTGAAAGATGGGCAAGATGTGCAGAATTAAATGGTCAATATTTTGAATAAATAAATTTTTCCATTATATCAAAAATTATGCATTTTTTCAAAAAAAAAAACGGTAAAGACTTTCCGGTACACCTGGTATATCGGTGCTAGATTCGTGTACCCGACTATGATTTTTCTTGTATGTTGTTCACATCTTTAAAAACATGATAGTAAATAGGATTCCATATTTCCAACGTCGATTGTACAGGAAACATAAATATATATTGTGCTTGATACCATGAATGCAAACAGTTATATTTAGGTGCTTGAAGATTACGTGTGTCCCACAGTATCTGGCTGGGATAACATCGACCACTTTATTTTCATGGAAGATGGTGCACCACCCCATGTTACTTTTAGTGAGTGGTTAAACCACCTTTTTCCTTTGGCTTGAACAATGCGAGAAGTCGAGATCTCATTCCATGTGATTTGTACTTGTAGGATTACCCAAGAGAGGGAGTGTACACAGGACAAAGTCTTGGGGGCACAGATTTAGGAGGTCCTCGGCAATATCGCAAGTGACTTCGTTTTTAAGTACTAAGATGTAGTTTTATTTTATTGTGCAATACAATACATATACAATGTTTTCAATACATTTGTATGAGATATATGGACTTTATTGCCAATTTTAAATGCCTAGTTACATTTCACCAACATTTTATATAGAATTCCATACAATGTGAACTAAAATAAGAAAATATAAGCTGGTAATACCTACAATTCTCATAAATATTATTACATATTAATTGAAGAAGTTTTGCAGAAAATAATAATGAAATAATGTTGCTTAATATGTCATTATTATAAATATAAAAAGCACTCTGCTTTTAGAAACAATAGAAGATGTGAAAATTACGAAAGCTGAAAATAAGTTTTATCACTCGTCATAAAAAGTAAAACCAAACAAGAGTATACATAATAAAGAAACAAGAATCGGTAATTAAAGGGGCATTTAAATACAAGGACATTGTTTACATTATCTCGAACAGCGGTAAACAAGTCGATAGATTTATGGGCAAAAGTCCAAAAATATGCCAGCAAAACTTCTTAATAGGAATGAATCCATGACCATTAATAACAGTGTTGACATCCACCGTTATTGGCATGTAAATGAAGGGGGCGTCCACATGAGCTACTCCTGTATAGAAGTACAGTAATCTGAGGACTGTTATGAAAGAATTCTTAAATATTTAATGATAAAGTATGAACGGTGCCGGTTATCTTTTTAATTATATATTTTGACTTAGCGCAACTAATTGAGGGTGAAGATATCACTATTAAACTTCCTTTGGTCATTGTGTAGAGTCGTTTTTAGCAATGCATATTTCAAATTTTATTGATAATGTCTTAGATGGTAAATTCTATAAATTCTTATCTGAAACGTAAGTACTAAATAAGAAAACAGTAGGAAAACTACAAGCACATCAAAAAGCAATATAAGTAAAAGCTTATAAAGATAACATTGGGAGGCTGAAAGACAATTAAATATATAAGAGAAAAGACACAAAAAAGGGATATAGCAAAAAGTCTGTTTTCTAAAATCGAATTGAACTGGACTAATTTCCAGAATTTTTAAGGAATTGGAAGGGAACAACAAATACACGTGATGATATAAGAAGATCGCAAGGCTGAACTGGTATCGTCATCCAACCCTTTCCATTCACTGTCTGATATAGATCGCCCCTAAGTTCTTCCACGCGTCACAATCATCAGCAGACACTCTTTTTAGTCCATCTGCTTATCCCGTTTGAGAGTACCCTCTGCTTCTTTTTCCAGTTCACGGTCTCAAGCACTGGACCTCTTTCTTCCATTTCCTGAGGGTTTGTCCTGTTTGTTTCTGGCCTATGCACTTCAATGACTGTATGTCCATCTGTTGCTTTTTTCCTGATGAGCATTCATTTTTAACCCAATCTGCTAATTTGGCGTTCAGTATTGGCCATCCCCCCCCCCCCCAAACCAAAAAAAAAACCAAAACAAAACATCTCAAATGGCGGTGGGTAGGACATATACTCAAAGAACATAAAAATAAATGGACAAAGCATATAACAGAATGGACTCCCCGATTCCAAACCAAAAGAAAAAGAGGAAGACAAAGGAAACGATGGTCCGATGAAATAAAAAAAATAGCAGGTCCATTATGGCAGCGAACAGCTAAAATTAGGGAAGAGTGGAAAAAGCTAGAAAGGCCTATGTGTCGTAAAGACACGCCAACACCGAATAGGAATATTTAAAATGCAACATAAACAATTAACTTATAAACTATTGGCATATAAAGGCTATAATAAAAAAAAATGGCCATTCCATTGCGTCTTGGCTAATTTGTCGACGATACCTTTTGTGAATGGCTCGTTATGTGAATATCTGTAATACAACACTTACTATCTTCAATACAACTGGATTGAGCTATCAGGTTTGTTTATCCTATTTAATGAACCTATCGTCGTGTTTGTCTCATAATCTTGGTTCGTCATTATTTTGGTTTTGGCTTTTTTATTTTCAGTGTTACTCTTTTCAATCGTGCTTTAGTTCTTCTACTATAGACTGGAATCGTTAAAAAATGTGTGTGGTAACCACTACCTCATCCGATTTTCATTATTTGTGTGTATCTGCAGCCCATGCTACTTTTCTTAGTGCAGTTTCTATTGACCATAATTCTATTGTATCGAATGGCTTTCGGTGACCTGTAAAGACTAGATATAACGACTTATTGCCTCAATTAAAAGATCAACCAAATGTAATACACCGTAAAATACGTAGCTGACATTAATCAGCTTAAAATAAAAAACAGAAATCATTTACGCCTTCGCAGAAATTTATAATTTTTTTGGGAAAATAATTTTTGCATGCTCTGAAACAGATGGTAATGGGAAGTTGCAATATAGATAGGAAAGGAAGATGCTACATGATTTCCCGAGCAGTTTCCTATTATTTGTTTCTCTATCATTATGCGGTGTGGTATTATTGTGATCAGAGATGGTGGGGTTTCTTTTTCCTTTATTCATTTATTTGGTGGCATTTTTCTCTACCTGTAGCTGCTCGTATATTTTCCTGTAACGAGGTTACTGTGAAACTTGTAACTTGTTCCGTCCATCTTTTGGAGAGCGTCCTTACGGCCGCACTCTTTCGAACTTTCCCTCCTCTACAAGCCTTCGCTGATTGTCGTTATCTCTTTTGGTGATGTGTCTGAAATATTTTAGAACGCGACGTTTAACTATTATGAATAGGCCATCTTTTATGTTTAGTTCATTTATTCTGTAATCTGTCCACGAAATCCTCGGGAGTCCTCACCATCACTACATCTCAAAATAATCAAATTTGCTTCTATCAGCTACCTTCAACGCCCAAACTTATGTGCCATATAGTACTATTGAAAAAAAAAGTCAACTATTCTCCTTTGAGTGGTTTTTAGATATATTGTAATCTTATCATATCTTAATCAGCTTAACCATTGTCTCTGTTAATGTGTGTTCATAAATAGATAACGTCATTTACATTTTGTATATCTTGTAAGTTAATTCTGTTGTTTATGATCTCTGTTTTGTCTGTTATCAATAGTTTAGTCTTTTGATGGTTTAATTTTATCCATAGATGGAGTTTTCGGTTCCAACTTTGTAAAGCATTTCAGGTTTTATTTTTGTTGGAAAAACGTAAATTATTTATTCCCTTTCCTGCAATAGTAATTCCGCTTTACTAGTTGGTGAGAAGTTTTCGTATGATTTACTTCCCAAAGTATACAGCTTTGCCGTACTCTTTTTTTGTTTTGAAATGGAGTATCTGCCTTCTTAATCAGCTTTCATATAATTATTTTATGAGCAAAGTAAGATATTGCCTGATTCTCATTTCAGCTAACACTGTTCGCGGTTTTGACCAGTCCATACATCTCAAAGGTCATATTGTAGTCCAGGAAGTATATGTATGTATTTTTTCAGTTATTTTTCAGGCATTCAGAATGTGTTCCCTAGTGCCCTTTCCACTCTTAAATATCGCCTGTTGTTGCACAATTTGTAACTCTAAAATTCTTGAAGCACTGAGGTAAAATTATGAGTATTATTAAGTTTCTTGTTGAGCCTTATTTTAGCATTTCTGTATTAATTCTATCGTCGCCCATCGATTTATTTTTTAGTTTTTGAAATATTTGTACAACTTTTTTTAATTTGTTGTTATGCAGCTTTAATCTGATGTTCTGTTAGTGTGGCTGGTTGACTATTATTACCATCTGAATAAAGTTTTTACAGCTTTTCCTCTATATATTTTAATGAGTTTGTTTATAATAGGTCTAATAAAAAGAAATCCATTATTTTGCATGAAATTGGAGGTTTTATTTAACATACTTAGAATGAACCGATTTAAGTCAGATACCTGCCGTTTTGTTCGATAACTTGTTGCCATTTTGAAGGTAATTCCATTATGTCTCTCTCATAGAAGCTCTTGCCTCTATTGGCCAAAAACTGGGACAGTCGATTTTCACAAGCCTCTCTTGAGGCGAATTTTTCACCAGCAAAATAGTTCGCCATGGACAGGAAAAGGTGGTAATCACTTGGTGCCAGGTCCGGACTATAAGATGAAAGCATAAAAACCTCCCAACGGAGTTTCTAGCGAGTTGTTATCGATGTGTGTGGCCTGACGTTATCTTGATGAAATACAATTCCTGTCTTAGTGGACAAAGTTGACCGCTTCTCGGCGATTGCTTCCTTTAGACGGTCCAATTGTTTACATTACAAGTTCCACAAGAGTTTGGCCGTAGGGTAGCAGCTCATTGTATATGATTCCTTGCCAATCTCATCAAACGCACAGGTAAACCTTTCTGGCCGTCAATTCTGGCTTGGCTACCGTTTGCGACGGGTCACCGCGCTTCGACCACGACCGTTTTCGTTTGACGTTGTTGTAGTGATCCACTTTTCATCGCCAGTTACCATCTGCGATTCACAGATGGAGATTCGGTCCATGAGGTTTTTTTGCGCTAACTCGTGTGGCACCCATACATCCAGCTTCTTTTTGTATCCAGCCTTTTCCAAATGGTTCCAAACGGTTTTCTGTGCAATGTTTAGCTCCTGGGCAATAGAATCAGTGCTTATATGACAGTTGGACTCGGCCATTTTCATGATTTTATTCATATTTTCGACAATTGGCCTTCGAGAGCGTAGTGCACCTTTGACATCGAAATTACCGGAACGGAATCGACGAAACCAAAACTGCGCTTGATTGGCTGTTACAGTATTAGAACTATAAACACTATTCACATTTTCAGCTGCCTGGCTTGCGTTTTCACCTTTATTGAAGAAAAACTGTAAAATATAGCGTATTTTCTCTTTGCTGGTGTCCATCTTTGACGTGAGCTCAAACAAAACTGAGTCAACCATTCATAAAACTGTGTCAAATAAGTTTTTGTAGTACGAAATGTCAGCTTTCTAACGCCATCTAGTGTAAAGCGATCGGATTTTTAGAGTGCGACATACAATTTATTAAAGCCATCTATTGGAAAAATAATGGATTTCTTTTTACTAGACCTATTATTATATTTTTTATTGTCTGTTGAACCTGCATGTAAAACCAGGGGTCGTTTGTTATTATTCGCAGTATTTCAGATTGGTAGCGCTGTAATTTTGCTAGGTTAGCATATTTGAATATCAAAGCAGCAAATGTGTTTGATGGCGACCTTGTACATGATTATCTTGTTCCCAAGAAAGAGTTGTAATTAACGTCCCGTAAGCCAGTAGTATTTTGTAAGGGTGGGGTCTAGCTGGAATCTCTTATGCCTTATATGTGGACCACATGGATTTCGAGGTATTTGCTCTCCTTTTCTTGTTCAATCAGATGTAATTGTAAATGTTTTTTTTTAATTGTTGTCTTCTACTTTCCGTGATTTAGATTTAAAATATTTTGTTCTTTGTTTAATTTTTTGGAAAAGATCTGTTCCATTGTTGTGGGAGGAATTCTATTGCTTCATCATCATCATCAAGCCGTGCAATCTTAAGATTATGGCTGACGCATAGTTGCGCCTTGAAATCCTATTTGTGAGGGGGATTACTCCTCTTTCCTTTGGTTGATTACAAATCCTTGTGTGTCCTGGCTTCGCAAGTTATTTTCTTCCACTCCGTTCTTTCCTTGCATTTCAGTTTCCAGTCTGTTATTCCCAATGTACTTATGTCTTCTTCTACTTGTTTTAGCCATCCTTTTTTGGGTCTTCCCCTTTTCCTTGGACCTAGTGGGGTCCATTGTGTTATTCTCCTTAGCGTCTCCGTCGGGGTCCTCCTCATGATGTGCCCCGCCCATTTCAAACGTTGTGCCTTTATAAATCTTGTGATAGTTTCTCCTCTGAGTTCGTCTTCTATTTCTTTATTGGTTTTAGTCTTCTTTCTCCAGTTGCTGTTATATTTGGTCCTAATATTGTTCTCATTATTTTTCTTTCCGCTATTCTCAAGTCTTCTTCTTCTTTTGCTTATTATTGCTGTTTCTAGGGCGTACGTCAGTATTGGCCTTATTAATGCCATATACATTTTTATCTTAGTTTTCTTGGTGATTGCTTTGCTTTTCAGAAGGTTCATGTTTCTTCCATAGGCTTGGTTTCCTTTGAGGATTCTTTCTTTTATCCGATCTTTGCCTGATTGTTGTATCGTCGTTCCCAGATAGTTGAAATAGGTAACAGTTTCGAAATTGTGCCTCTGCGTTTTAAGGTATTTTTGTGTGTCCCTTTCTTCTCTTCCTACTTTCATATATTTTGTTTTACTCTGATTTATTTCCATTCCATATTGTCTTGCTTCTTCCTCTTCTTTTTTCTATTGCTTTTATTAGTTTCTGTCTCGAGTTTGCCACTATTGTTATGTCATCCGCATACGCTACTATTTGGATGTCGTCGGTAATAATACTTTTTTTGTCTAGTTTCATGTTCCTTATAATGCTTTCTAGTACTAAGTTGAATAGAGAGGGAGAGATTGAGTCTCCTTGTTTTACACCTTTTTTTATTTGGATTTCTTCCGTTGTTGTTTCATGAAATCGCACTTTTGCTTTGGTTTCGTGTATTGTCATTTTTAAAAGTTTTCTCAACGTTTAGGATATCTTTAGTGTTTTTAGCTTTTTCATCATTTTTCCTCTGTTGATTGAGTCAAATGCACTCTTAAAGTCTACAAAGAGTACATGAACTTCTCTGTTATAGTCTCTTGTTTTTTGGAGTATTTGTTCTAGGATATGTATTCCGTTGATTGTTGACCTGCCTGGCCTGAAGCCATTTTGATAGTCCCCGAGGATTTCCTCCGCTTGTAGTTTCAGCCTCTTGTTTATCAGATTTGCTAAAATTTTGTAGGTGGTATTCAGTAGGCTCTGTAGTTCTCACACTGTTCCTTATTTCCTTTTTTATGAATTGGTGTTATTATTCCTGTGTTCCATTCTTCCGGCATTTTGTTTTGTATCCATATCTGCTTTATTAGAGTGTGTATTTGTTTATGTAGTTGTTGGCCCCCATATTTCAGAAGTTCTGACTCAATTCCATCCTCTCCCGGGTATTTCCCGTTTTTCAGTCTTTTTATTACTTCTTGGACTTCCTTTTCGTCTTCTTGTTCGAGCGCTGTTGTGCTACCCTCTTCTGGTTGTTCCGTTTTGTCTGGTTCTGCATTAAATATTTTTTTGTAGTAGTCTTTCCAGATATTTCCTATTTTCTGGGGCTCGTATTCTATTTGGCTTTCGTTGTTTTTTAATCCCCTTGTTCTAGTTCTGGGTTTATTTGTTTGGTTTTTTATTATTCTGTAGAACTGTTTTATGGTTATTACTGTCTTGTTCAATTTCCTCGAGTTTGTTATTTAGCCAGTCGTTCTTTTTCCTTCTATATAGTATGTTTGCGTTATTTCTTTTTATTTCGTATTCTCTTCTGTCTTGTTCTCTACTCGTGTCGATCCATTTAATTCTTGCCTCATTCTTTAGTTTTCTTGCTTTTTCACAGTCTTCGTCTTCATTTTCTTTTTTGTTATCTTCCTTCCTAGCACTTCTTCCGCCGTTCGCTGTATGTGTTGTTTCATTTCTCTCCATATTATCTCTATGTCCGTAATGTTTGTTAGTTTGTTTTGTGTATTTTTAGCGTACGAATCTTGATATTTTTCCCTCGTTTCCTCGCACCCGAGAGCTTCTAGATTTACTTTTGTTACTTCCGTTTTGGTGTTATAGTGCTTCCTTATGTCTAAGTTCTTTAGCTTTGTTATTACTAAGTAGTGGTCTGATTCTGCTTGTGCGCCTCTGTAGGATCTTGTGTCTATTGTCTTGTTACGTATCCCTTTCGTGGCTAGTATGTGGTCAATTTGATTTTCTGTTGTGCCTGCCGGATGTCTCCATGTTGCCTTATGTTTTTTGGGGTGTTCGTACTTTGTAGATATAAGCGTCATATTGCAGGCTCCTGCTAACTGACATAGTCTGTGTCCATTGTCGTTTGTTGCCTCGTGTATTGTCCCTTTTCCGTTTCCTCTTACTTCGCTCAGGTACGGCTCTTTCCCTATTTGGGCATTTGCATCTCCCAATATTTTGCTATTGCTTATGAATTAGAATTTAGTACAGATGACTAGTTTTTTGGGTATCTGTCATCCCATTCAAGAACTCTGGATCCAGAGTAATAAATCGCCAGTCTTTAAGGCAATAGGACCGTTTCCTTTCCACTAAATTTCACTTAGATCCTATCAGGTCTATGTCTTTAATTTCCGGTTCAGTAATGTCGAGTTTCCAAGATCCAGCACTAGAACTTGGGCTTTCTAGGATACAATATTGATTTCTTTACAAAGAGATAGCTTATGTTATGTTTTTGCGTTATCAACTTCTCTTGTAGCATTATGACTCAACCACCCTTACATGGAGATTCGCATAGGGGAATATTTTGACTCTGGATATATTTTACTTTGAGACAAGCCAAGAAATTGTCTAGGGATTGAGTAGGTGAATGGAATTATGACTGTGACGTGATTTTCCTAAATTTAGTGGGTGAACAAGAAAACCGATGTTCGCATGGGCAGGATCGCACTCCTAAAATTTCTTGGCCGAGTTCGTGAGGAAATATCTGCCCGTTACCTCGGTGCTGATCTCGTTGTTGACCATAGACATTCAGGCTAATTTAAGGTTTAAAAATGAATTATAGCCGTAGGTAATACACACAACAAGACTTTGCGAAGATAATGCTCTTGCTTTGGCATATATAGCTTGAGGATTTCTTTTCTTATTGACTCACTGACGTTTAATCGTTTAATATTCTTATCTGAGACTCATTTTTTTATCCCCAACTACCAGCCCCTATTCTAACGAGTAGGATCATTCGAACGCATGTGTTGATAAGTCAATTTAGAGTTAGTCTTGCATGTGTCTCTAATTGTTGCAAATTGCTCGGCCAATTTCCATACCATTGTACTAGGAATTTGCATTATTGCCATACGCGATATGTCTTTTTCAAATTTAGACCACATTTCGTCATAAAGACTAGCGGTCACAGATATTTTCTTTAAAAATCTCAAAGAAGCTTGTGGTGCATGTGCTTTTTACTATCTTCTATTTCAATGTCTCTAATGATACAAACCGCACTGACCACAACCACAAAATAAATTGTACTAATAATAGTCTAACTACCCTTGATGATGCCTAGTATTACCGAATGGCACCCGAGAAAAACCTACATTATTATTAATGAAATGTCGCAGTATTAAAGGTAATCACAGGATTTTTATTGAAATTAAAAAGAGTCTATTCGCAACAATTTTAAAAGGTTTTCGAAATAAAAAAAACGCTAAAACTGATATTACACAATTAAAACTATAAAAAATATTTTATACACTGGGGAATTATGTAGCGCGACAAACTAACTTTTTTATTAAAAATAAAGGCGGAACTTTTGATGCTCTCAAAGTACTGACGACAGCATTAGAAGTAGATAATCTCACATAAATGGCTGTAAATAACGTTGGAGGAAAAAGTGCCATGAAATTGATGTGTACAGGGTCAATAGCACTGTATTTTTTATTGCAGTGTAGTTCTTAACCGCGTAAAACAATTTTGTTGTTTTGCCAAATTCTTGAGTGCTAATAGCTTTCTTATTATTTACGATGATCGCTGAAAAGCCTGTGAAGAATCCCATTTTACTTTATGAGATAATAAATTAAAAAGAAGGAAAGTAATCTCGATGCCCAGTGCAACTAACGGCGAGGCAACCTCATAAAATGTTGTGACTGGTGCTAATTTACCATTTTAATACGGAAGGTAATACACACTGCAAGCACACTATAAACGTGCAAATGCAAATTATAAAGACGAGTCAATAAGCAATGTTTATTTTGGTGTAGATTTAAAGCAATTTCTTGTCGAAAATATCAAGCCATACTTTTTCGACGAGTGATAAGTTTTTGAATTCCGCTTGGAAAGAAAGTTTTTGTTTTTGAATTCTTGATTAAGTTAATTAACATGTATAACTATTTCTGATATTCTTGTTGTGATTAGTCTGTTGGCGAATTCCATCTACTATAGAAGTCGCATTTTCAATAAAAACACACCTGTCTTGAATACCTACAGACGAACTACTAAGATAGGTACATGTAATGTGAAAACCATGTACGAAGCTGGTAAAATACATAATACCATCATGGAAATGACAAGGCTATCCGTAGATATTCTGGGGATCAGTGAGATGCGATGGACTGAATCAGGACAATGCTTAATAAACGAACACAATATTTACTACTCAGGAAACACTAACGGTGAACATATACATGGAGTTGGCATTATCCTTAACAAAAAAATTAGCAGATATGTTACAAACTTTGCCCCAATCTCTGAGAGAATACTTCTAATTCAGATTAACACCTTCCCCATCAAAACCAATATAATCCAAATATACGCACCAACGGCTGACAAATCCGACGATATAATTGAAACATTTTATGATGATCTGAATAACGTCATGAAGAAAGTAAAAAAGAATGAACTGACATTAGTAATGGGCGACTTCAATGCCAAGATAGGCCAAGGAAGCTGTGGTGAAATCATAGGACCGTTTGGACTGGGAGAACGTAATGAACGAGGAAATCGATTAAGTATTTTTGCAACAGAACAACAACTAGTCATCACCAACACGTTCTTCAAGTTACCACCAAGACGCCTATACACTTGGAGGTCCCCCCAAGATAACCCAGAACACGTCGTCAGAAATCAGATCGACTATATCTTGATCAATAAAAGATACAGAAATGCAATAAGAGCAGTAAAGACATATCCAAGTGCGGATGCCAAATCTGACCATAACTCTCTTGTCGGCACGATAACACTCAAATTGAAGAAAGTTAAACAACAACAAGCGAAGAAATACGATTTGAGGAAACTGAAGGATAAAGATATAAAACAAGAAATACAGCAACATATTAAAAGAAAAATCAAAGAAACAGATATAGCAGCCGACACAAAAGAGAAAATCCAGAAAGAGACAAATCAAGAAATTCTTGACATATATTTACGCCCAATGAGAGCGAAAAAGATGTGGATGACAGACGACATATTGAATATGATGGAGGAAAGACGGAAAAATAAGAACAAAGACGATACCAGATACACACAAATTGACAAAGAAATAAAGAAAAAGATTAGAGACGCCAAAAACGCTTGGATGGAGGAAAAGTGCAAAGAGATTGAATCACTAGATGGTAAACATGACTCTTTCAATCTGCACAAAAAAAGTGAAAGAAGCAGCAGGATTACAACGACCAAAGAAAACCGGATGCTTACAAGATAATGAGGGCAATACAATATTAGATGTAAATGAAATAAAAACAGTTTGGAAAAACTATGTTGAGAAGAACTTCGAAGATAAGAGAAACAACGATGCACTAAAAACAGGGGACTCCATAGGTAGCACAGGACCGAAAATTACTCAAGAAGAAGTGATAGCCGCAATAAAAAGAATAAAGGACGGAAAGGCTGCGGGGCCAGACAACTTCCACGCAGAAATTCTAAAAAACATGGAGAACGATGAAATTAAATGGCTCACGGTCATGTTTAATAACATATACGAAACAGGAGTAATCCCACTTGAATGGCTTAAATCCACATTTATAACCCTACCGAAAAAACCGAATGCGAAAAAATGTGAAGACTATAGAATTATTAGTCTAATGAGCCACCTTCTTAAAATAAGGCTAAAAATAATACATAGGAGGACATACAAAAAATGCGAAGCGCAACTAACTCGCACACAATTTGGCTTTCGAGACTCATAAGGTACAAGAGACGCTCTTTTCGCCATTCAAGTCCTCATACAAAGATGCAGAGACGTGAACTGTGACGTGTATATGTGTTTTGTAGACTATCAAAAGGCTTTCGATCGGGTCAAACACGACGAGTTAATATCAATCTTAAAAACAATTGGTCTAGATGATAAAGATCTACGTATCATTAACAACATTTACTACAACCAATCAGCAACTATCAAGATAGATAACCAAATGACTGAGGAGATGAAAATAGAAAGAGGTGTGAGACAAGGCTGTGTGCTATCGCCGCTACTCTTTAACATCTACTCCGAACACATCATGAAAACAGCTTTAGAAGATACTGACGAGGGAATACTCATCAACGGAGAACGGCTGAACAACGTAAGATACGCAGACGATACAATTATACTGTCAGATAACCTAGAAGGCCTACAAGCCCTAATAACACGCGTAGCAGAATCAAGCCAAAAATATGCTCTAAACTTTAATATACAAAAAACTAAATACATGGTCATCAGCAAGAATCCAATACCACCGGGACGTCTAATAGTTAATCAACAACAGATAACACGAGTTGAGAAATACACATATCTAGGGACAAGTCTAAACGAACAATGGGATCACTCAACTGAAATAAAACAAAGAATTGAAAAAGCCAGGGCAGCGTTCATTAAAATGAACACAATATTCAAGAGCCACGACCTCTTAATACCAATAAAAATTCGTTTACTGAGATGCTACGTATTCGCAGTGCTCCTGTACGGGGTGGAATCTTGGACGCTGACCGAGGCTACTACCAAGAAGTTAGGGGCGTTCGAAATGTGGTGTTATAGACGCATCCTGAAAATCTCATGGGTCGACCGGATTACAAATAGAGAAGTACTGCGTAGAATGCAGAAAGACTGTGAAATAATCATCACTGTCAAAAAACGTAAAACGGAATACCTGGGGCACATAATGCGTAACGAACATCGATATGGCCTACTGCAACTCATCTTGCAGGGGAAAGTGTACGGAAAACGAGGCCCAGGACGTAGAAGAATATCATGGCTACAGAACCTAAAGAAATGGTTCTCTTTAACAACAACTCAACTTTTCCGTACAGCAACCAATAAAGCTAGGATAGCCATGTTAATAGCCAACATCCGAAACGGATAGGCACTGCCAGAAGAAGATAGAAGTCGCATGAAACTGCATTTCAATTTATATATTAAAATATAGCTCTTACACCTTTCGTTCTTTTCGAAGTCTTAACTTGGTCAGGCACGATATCGATGAGTTCGGTTATCGTAATCTGTGAAATATTGGCCTATTTGGTTTGGAAACGTTCTAGTAGTTCTCTATGAGATGCAATTCTTTAGATACGGCCCCTCACTGCACAATCATCAATAGCATAGAGGTGACTGGTCCACAGAAGCTTCTGAATGCTGTTATTTGTAGATTTTCTCGGCAGTGTGGCATGTGGCGAAATCTCCACATGCCACACTGCCTTTCATGAGAAGATCTTCTTCAAATACAGCATTGTGTTTTCTAAGTTAATGTTGCTTACTAATTTCACAAACTGATCAAACAGTACCCTATACCATAATGGAAAGTTCAGCTTGCTCTTGAGCGTTGGTTCAATTGGTTGCATTTGCTAGATAAAATTAGAGCAATTTTTTTTATTGTGCAGTATTAGTTATAATGAGAAGTGGTTTCCCCCTGGGAGCGCCGCTATGACAGCCGATCTAATGGAGATATCTAACAAAGTGTTGCAACTCTCCTCCAGCTCTTAGTTATCGATCTGATAGTTTTGGTCAATTCGGATGTGTGCCGTAATTTTTCTTTTTACCATCTTGAAATTATGTATTATTATGTGTACAAATAAGTTTCCGCCGCTTTTTTATAAACAATTAAGAATTTATTGTAAAAAAAGGTACAAATAATGTCATTCAAAATATTGCCCATCGCTTTCTACTACTTTTGACCATCTTTCGGGCAGCAAGTGGATACCCAGTCTAAAAAATTGCTCGTCTTTTGAGGCGATCCACGAATCGACCCATTTCTTCAATTCCTCGTAAGAAGTGAAGTGCTGCTCAGCCAGACCATGAGTCATCGACCGGAATAGGTGGTAATCTGAAGAGCAATGTCTGGTGAATACGGCGGGTGGGTAGGACGTCCCAATTCAGTCCTTCCAACGTTTCCTTTACGATTTTTGCAACGTGTGGCCGAGCGTTGTCATGCTGAAAAATGACTTTATCATGCCTTTTGGCATATTGTGGACGTTTAATCTTCAATACTCGGCTCAATTGCATCAGTTGTTGTTGGTAACGTTCCCCGGTGACGGTTTGATTAGGTTGGAGTAGTTGGTAATAGATTACTCAAGCTGATCCCACCAAATGCACAGCATTAGCTTCTTGCCATGAATGTTTGGCTTGGCCATCGAAGTAGAGGCATGCCCGGGTTTACCCCATGACTTCCTTCGCTTTGGGTTGTTGTTGTAGTGGATCCATTTTTCGTCTCCCGTCACGATTCGATGCAGAAATCCTTTCCGATTTTGCCTTTTGAGCAATTGTTCGCAAGCGAATAAGCGACGCTCGACGTCTCTTGGCTTCAGTTCCTAAGGAACCCAATTTCCTTGCTTTTGAACCATACCCAGGGCCTTGAGACGTTGTGAAATAGCTTGCTGAGTCACTCCTAACTCTTGTGCAAGTTCTTCTTGCGTTTGGCACGGATCTTCCTCCAGTAAAGCTTCCAATTCTGTGTCATCATACACTTTGGGCCTTCCACTACGTGTTTTGTCCTACACGTCAAAATTACCACTTTTAAATTTCTGAAACCACTCCCGACAACTTCTCTCACTCAAATTAACATTACCGTATGCTTCTACGAGTAGCTTATCCGCCTCAACTGCAGATTTCTTTAAATTAAAGAAGTAAATTAGCAATTCCCGCAAATGACGCTTATTTGGCTCAAAACTTGACATCTTAACACGATGAAAACTAAGTGATGCTAGTAAAAAGTCAGAGGTATTAAAAGGTTATACTGTTGCCAGATGTCAACATATACTATACGACTTTTTACAGCTGACAATTTCGATGTTATCTTATCGGTGGCGCCATCTTTTGAAAACGGCGGAAACTTATTTGTACACCATTATATATTAATGATGACAAAAGACAATTTTCATAAGTCCGTTCAATGAGACCCACGAAACATCCAAAAATTAAGTGTCTGTTCATTTATGGGTTATCTCTCTATGCTCAAAAAACAATTTAGGAGTAATTAAAAGTTTAATTAAATACCCTATGAATGTTGTTTAGTAAGTGTCCTTAAGTAGTTTATCGTGAGTTTTTGTTGATGTTTGTGCTTCAATTGCTGTGTCGAAATTTTTATTTTGGGACAAATCTATGGGAAATAAAATTATGTGAGTAGATAGTACCGGTAAGCTCTTTTTAACAAGAAATCTGAAAGTATGTTGTCTTATATGTATATTTATGATTTTGTGCGTTTAAATCTATTTAACCATTAATAAAGAAAGAGGATAATTACATTGTAAAAGTATACACGCTTTGCACAAAATAAGTCGCTTAGTGTTTTTCATTGAAAACAAAATGGACATAGCCCATTGTTTTGCCTAAATCTAAGCTTGTCACTTTGTCTTCGCTTCGTTGGACTCTATTTTGTAGTTTTTTCATTCGTCTTTTTTGTTTATTCTTCTGATATGACACAACTATATTAATCTATTTTAGTATGTAGCAATTTTTATGATATTTCTTTAATTATTTATATGGTGTTGCGAGTTATTTTCAGTCTACGTTCTGATTTTATTATCTTTTCTATGCGCAGTTGAATTGTTTGTTTGTAATGTTCAATCTTCCTTGGGCTGATTTTTCTTGTTTTTTCATCCAGGTTTAAGATCCGACTCATTTAATGCCATCTTTTACATGATCTACATTATTGGTAATTAGTGATTTTCCATCCGTTTCGTGTGTAATTTCCAGTTTCGTTTTGTTGTCTTCAACTATTATTAGGATATGTTGTACTCCTAAATTTCCTCTTACATCGTCATTTCTGACTTTCTCTGTTCTTTAATGGTTCTCAAGAATTTTATAACCGAGAAATCTATGTACGATAGTATTATAAAATTATGTCTTTTTTTCTAGCCTTGTTTTTGTCATCCTACATCACATCCTAAATAATTGAATTGAATAACTTGTCCGACGGGTTGTCAATTTATCCGATCTTTGTCCGGACTGGTTATTTATTTTGTTGTTCGTAAATAAATTTTTACTAATGTCGCCCTGTAGTTACTACTCAATTCGATTTTTGATTGTTTAAAAATATATTTTACTGTCATAATTGTAGTTTAATTATTTACTATTCTTGTTCTCTTTCTTCTTTTTGGACATTGTTATAATTTTCATATATGAGTTAATGTCTCGTTCTATTAGTAGTTGTTGACAGTACCTATATAATTATTTCTTCCTTATGCCGGATGTATACTTTTGTCGCTTTATGTATCTGTGAAGTTTTATATATTTCTCATTGTTGACAATTTTTTATCATTTTATGCTTGGAATGTTTTTTATCATTTCTAGTTTTTCTATTTCCTTTTTTATTTTTCTTAATTTAATTTCATTGTTATATTTTTTATGAAAATGCCGCTTTTTGATCTTTATTACCTAAGATATGTTTTGCACCTAATTTGTTGTCGGCTCTCTGATTTTCGTAAATGCTGAAATATTAGACTAAACAATAGAACATGTTGCTGCAGTTTTTTCCAATTTTTAACAATTCTTTAATGTACATTTTACATCATGCTTTCTTTCACCTTCTGCTGATTTTTTTAGGCTGTTTCCGATTCAAATTACTAGTAATAGTTATATGTGATTGTATTTCCACACTTTGTTTTAGTATTGTTTTGAGCACTGAAGTTTATTAAAGAAAATTATCAGCTATCCTGGTGGGACTACTTTCATATTCTGCACTAGCACCAACTTCATTCACAGAAAATTTAGCTAATTTGATACATTGGGTCGCAGTTTCAATTAACAAATATATAACTTCGGTCAAAACTTTCAAGTTTAGAAATGCATGTTATACAAAATACAACGGTAGTTTATCATAGTTCACTTTCTTGTTTACTTGGTTCAACATTTGTGAAATTCGGAAGGAACGAAACAAGTCAAACATTGTAAACTCTGATGTTATGTTGTCAAGTTGTATTTTCAGAAATGTCAGAATATGATAATTTTGTTTTCTTTTTATTATATATAATTAAGTCATTATTGGCAACGGCTACCCAAGAAAAGTTTTCTGAAACTGTAATCTACAGTTTTACTAATACTTGACTGTTGTCCACTTCACGTGCCATAAGAGTACACAGTAGAGTCAATTTTTCTATTTTCTACTTGGACATTTGTTTCCCTTTAAACACATTTATTTGGTAGTGTCCAAAGAAGAGTCTTGTCGAAATTTTGTATATTTTAAGGTTTATATTTCCTCTTCTATTTCACTTCTCGCCGATTTTGCTGAAAAAATTTAAAATATTTAGATTTATTTTGCTGAAACTTTAGAAAGGAGAAAGTCATGTAATGATATGTTTAATGAATGCAGGTACAACCGATGTTTGCTTAAAAAATCTAACAACAGAAAAATGCAATTTTGAGTGTTTTCATGCAGCTCAAAAAATTTCGATGTTCAATTTTAATATTGAGACAAACAAGGCAAATCTACTAATTTTTAAAATTCCAAAAGCATGTGATATTGTGAAGGGATGAAATAGGGTGTCCAAGAAGCGAGTTTACAATTACTCCCGAAATAATCACACCCCTCCCCCCAATACACGAAAATTATAATATAGAGAATGCTATTTCATTTATTAATGAATCAGGAAAATATTTAGTCATTTGTGACTATTGTAGTTTGCCTTTCATTCTTAGAATAGGTCATGTCAATTTGTGCAAATTAGTATGTATGTAATGTAAGGAGCCAATCAAGTGTGGAACACTTAGTTCTGTTAAATTTTTATTAAAAAATTGTTCCTTATTCGAGATTTAACAACTACACTCACATCACTTTATAATCCCGATTTTCCCCTTTGAATTTATATATCTTACCGCCTTCCAATTCCGATTTAATGTTGACCAAATTCTATTCACCTATTTACTAGATAAATTGTGGGTAGATAAGCTTGTATATGGTAAAGGCCCTCCGAAGCTTAGAAAAACATTTTATACCTAATGTAAAATGTATTTTGGGCTAGTCCAACGGAGGCAAAATGAAATACAGTGAGTTTTTAAAGACTTACTGGTCTTTAACACAAACACAAATAAGACCAAAGAACTCACTTCTTGAAACCAGTTAGTTATCGCAAAATAGATTCTTCATAAGAACGTATGGATTTCTTATTGACCTTCAAAAAAAATTGTATCTTTTGAGCGGGTGATAACAGTTGGTGTATTCGTTTAAGGAAGATTTTGTTCTAAATTGTCGACAGCAGCAGAGAAACGTAAGCAGCGAGGATTGGAGGCAAAAGTGGCGTGATGCATGCACACATTGCAACAGCAATTGCACTCTGTATTCTTGAAACCTAAAACAATGCAAAGTACTTATACAATAACAATTAGATGCAGTAAACAGAAATAGAAATGAGAAAACTATAAAACGTGGCTGTTAATAATTTCGATAAAACAAGTTTTAGTAAGAACCAATTAATGCAAAAAGTATATCAGCAATTTTACAAATCGACAGTAAATACTCTTAATAAGCATTTTTACTGAGAAGCAACAGAGGTAAAACTTGTATTCTATATATTTTACTAGCGCGAACAAATTTATATTCATGGATGGAAATGTATAAAATGTATAAAAAATCTTTTAGCTAATGAGACTAACTTATCTAGTTAAGTTAAAATTTCTGCACTTGGTTTTCGTAAAATGGCGCGAAAGAATACTAAATTGCCACTTAAACCTCGTGGCTATAAACAATTTATTAATGACGAAGGCTCTTAAGAGGAACAATCATAATCTAGTATTAAGATTATTGATATCTCACCTGTAATACTTATTTACCTAAATTCTGCAATGAGGCCCTATCTGTGATGCTGTAACTAATTGGAAGTGCATCAATAGTGGAGTAACGCAAAGCTGTCCTTGTATACTATGTATAAACATTTTTTATCTTTTCTTCTTACCTGATGTATTGCTCTTTACGTATGGTACTAGGTGTTGAAGTTTATATATCATGCCTTTTTCGAGACAATACCATACTTAAATAACAGCTTTATAAAGGCTGTCCTGAACTCCTTAGTATCATCAAAAGAAGAAAACTTAAAAATTTGGCCATGTTCTGAGGAATGATAAATACAAATTACTTCATATACCCAAAATATCGTAGCTCGAAAATTTACGTCGGTGGTATGGGCTCAACACCATGGCACTAGCTAGAACAGCAGTTAATACAGTGAAAACCATGTTGTTGATCGCCAATGATCTCCTAGAGCATGGCACTTAAATAATAAGTTGTCTTTGGACCTCCTTGGAAGGTAGTCTCATTATAAATGCTAAGGCCGAGTACTTGATCATTGCAATTGCCCTTCTTCAGGCACCTGCCTCTTTTAAAGTAATTTTTGCATTAATTGTAAGCATAATTAAGTATAGACAAGAAATATATTTTTATTTGTTACATTTTATGTAAAACTGAGCCATTTCGGGCTTTTGGTAAGCATTTGAGGTTTTTAAAGAACACAGAATCTTCACATCTGATTTATACATATGTAGAAAAATCGTGCGAGATCAATATTTGCCTCTTTGTGGGTTGTAAGGTACTACGTTTTTCACCGAGATGTGCCAAGATGTGTACACAAACGTTCAAGTTCAAATTAATTCGAACTATCTGTAGTTTTTCTAACTATAAGGTCTCCAAATGCACCTCCCACAAGAATCCAGACTAATATTTCTGTAAAATGACATGCTTCCCGCTACAGCTAACGATCTTTCACATCAGATGTTCATAAAAGATCTAAAGTTGGAATTGGGCCCAATAATTGCCGTTGTAACAATTTAGCCCATACAAGTTTTTTGGATACTTTGAAGTAGGAAAACATTAATTGAAACAATTTGAAAACTACTTAATTAATATATAAAGTAACGTGGAGATTTAAAGTAGAAAAGTGATACTTTATAAGTAAGGGGAAAAGAGAGACGATGAAAAAATCACAAATATAGATAGCAATGAACCACAACTAAACTAAAGGGAATACTCAGATATATTAGTGTGAAACACCATAAAAGAAACAGTAGTATTTCGAAAATTTCAAATAACTTATTTAATAGGACATATTAGGCTTTTGGGCATAAATGGCCACTCCAGTACTGAGCTGTTGAATAAAGTAAATATTATTTGCTTTTTTACTCAAAGTCTCCGCTTATACATATCTGCCATTGATTTGTCAGGCTCTTAATCCTCTCTGAAGATGGTCGCCCCTATGAAGAGTACGATTCTTGTTTTTGAACATCAGGTCTTTCAGAAAGTGACTTAAATTTAGTTCTTAGTACTAAGTCCAATTATTATAGGACCTAAAACCAGAGGATTTTCTTGATACTGACCAATGACAGTTGTTTTTTTCTCGGCTTCCTGTATATGCAGCGATGGTAGTTTCACCCGGAGGAAAACAACTACAGTTCGAATCACATGTTATTAGTCCACTCAAATCAGTAGATTTGATTAAACTTGTCGTGGTACATGTGTATCATAATAACTAATAAAAACCACTAAGAAGATTAATCCAACTGTCGTTGCATTTTATTATTGTTATTTATTAAATTCGAGTACACAACAATGTCAAAAGATCTTGGTGTAAGTTTTTATAACAATACAAACTAATTAAATGTGAGCTTCTTCTTTTCTAAAAATACCAGCAAACGTTTATTTGCACTACAATAGAGCTTTTTGATGTAGTTCCGGTCTTCATCATTTTGAACAAGTCCAATTTGTTGTTGAACTCTTTTCATTTGTTGACTTGCTTCAAACATTTCCAATCAAACTTAAATCTAAGTTGCAAGTTTACTGGTATGAACTGTTCCTTCATAAAAACACTCAAAACATCACACACGTGTAAACCCTAGGACCATCTAGTTGCAATGTCCACTCATGTTGACCCATCTCACGTCTGCACCAAGCAAATAACTCAAAAATGCAAAATCAATACCCTTATGAGAAGCTCAAAAACTCACTTTAATCAATAAATTGCCTTTATTTGATATTATATTACCATCTATTATTTGGGGCTTTAGTCTGGTGTACCCTAGTTAAAACGATGTTTGTCTCAGAAAATTTAAGATCTTTGCTTGCTTGTGCTTTTTAGTCAATGGTAATTTCTGTTTCACTATCTTGTAAAAGACCTCGTTCTTCAATGCCTCTTGAATTGAGCTTCTGCTACCGTGTAGGTCAAAATGTTTCTTGATCTGTCGTGAAGTGACTTGATGCCCAACTTGAATTTCTTTTGCAAGATAATGTTTGATTTGGAAAGTATCGCGTTTTCTCAGTTTTTCTGCTGTCCCATTGGCTTGCCCATCTTTCTAGTTTTATCACATATGACACCGACCACTGTGTTCTTGTCACCTTTGCGCTTTTCGGCAACTTTCTGTAGTGCTAATTATCTGAAAATGGAGTAATTAATTCATTCTCCAGTAGCTACGTAAGAAAATATTGTTGCACTGTCCTAAATTTTGTGATCCCTATATTTACAGGTAATTAACCTATTACTAGTTAGCCTTTTAACTTTTTTTATTAGCTATATATTTAGCTTTGATCATAAGACATAACACAAAAATTAAAAGGAACAACGATCTGGATCAGTAATGACCTAACAAAAAAGGAACAAGTTGAGAAGAAAATCCTAACACAACATTTAAGGAATGCCAAGGAAAAAGGATACAGGGCAAGAATATGGAGAAATAAACTAATAGTAAATAACGAGGAATATGAAATAGAGGAATTAACCATAAATGAGAAACCGGAGAAAACAGAAATTGAAGTAATACAAAGCACAGCAGAAAACGAAACAGAAGCAAACAAGAAAAAAAACAGATCCACCGATGATGAGGAAACAAATTTTAATAAAGGCGCAGTACCAAAAAAGAAAAACTACATGCAAACCACCTTAGCCCCAATGAGGAATGAAAGAACAGAGAAAGGAGACGAAGAACATAAAAGAACACTCAGGAACATTACTAAAACAGGATGGAAACATCATACCCCAAAAAACCTATAGAAGGGGACAGGAACTGGACGGCTCAAGCGATGACGGATGATAACGAAAAAGGACAATCAACAAACACCGAGGAAACAATAAAGCAAACAATAAACACTACACCAAAGATAACAAATAAATTGAAACAAGAACCACAGCAAATTAATATAGGAACATGGAACGTGACATCCCTAAATGGAAAGGAAGAAGAAATAATAGATGAAATGAAGCAAAGGAAAATACAAATTATGGGACTAAGTGAAACAAAAAAAAACACGGGAAGGGATATAAACAACTGAACGAAGGATATACACTATACTACTCCGGAAACACAACAGAAACAAGAGCTAAAGGAGGAGTTGGAATAGTAGTAACCGACGAACTTAATCAAAGAATATTGAACTGGAAAGCAATAAACACAAGAATAATAACTATAGAAATAGAATTAGAAACAAAACTAGCAATAACACAAATCTATGCTCCAATCCAAGGAACGGAAGAAGAAGAGTTAGAAAGATATTATAACGAGCTACAAGAAACATTAGACATTAGAAAAACGTATGAAAATATACTAATAATAGGAGACTGGAATTCCAGAATTGGAAGAGACAAAAACAAGGGATTAGGGACCGTAGGAAACTACGGAGAAACAGAAAAGAATAGCAATGGAGAAAAAATGCTACAATTTTGCATATCAAATGAATTAAGAATAGGCCATACATTCTACAAACAAGAAATAAACTACACATTCGAAGCAATAAAAATATAGATTACATCGTATATACAAGACAAATGGAAACACTGATCCAAAATGTTAAAATAATCAAAAATGCAGAATTAAGTACACAACACAAATTAGTAACAGCTAGAATAACAATAAAACCTACCCCAAGCAGAAGAAGTAAAAAGTATAGGAGAATAAAGATATGGGAACTACAGAATGACGAAACTAGGAGAAAATACCAGAAAAACTACAACAAAGACTAGAACAATTCGAAGAACGAAAGAAAGGAATGACGATAAATGATATTTGGAACACACTCAAAGACGAAGCTATTCAGACGGCAAAAGAAGTATGTGGGGAAAAGACAGTACAACAACATACGAAAAGAACAAAATGGTGGAATAATGAGGTAAAACAGAAAATAAACAACAAAAGTTAGCCTGGAAGAAATACCAATTAACAAAGAAAGACGAAGATAAGGAAGAATACATAAGAAGAAGGAATGAAGCAAAGAATGAAGTAAAGAAAGCAAAACCCAGAGCTGGGAAACATTCGGGAAAGAAATTCAAGAAAATACAAAACAATAAAAGGAACTTCTGGAACATAATAAAATCATTGAAAACAAAGAGAAATAAAAACATAAAACTAGTTAAAGACCACACAGGAAAAATTAGTTTGAACCAGAAAGAAAATACAGAAACATGGAGAAAATACTTTGAAAACAAATTCGCAAAACACACACATCAAACACAAGAAGAAATGGAAGAACACGAAGAAGAAGTAGAAACAGAACAAGACAAAATAACATACATCGAAGTGTCAAATGCAATCAAAGAACTACGAACAGGAAAAGCTAATGGACCAGATGAGGTTGCGTCAGAAATGATAAAATGGGGAGGAACAAAACTAACGGAATGGATGACAGACCTAATAAAAGGGATATGGAAAAACAACGAAATACCAAAAGACTGGGAGAGGAACACAATAATTCCAATACATAAGAAGGGAAAAGAAAACGATTGTGATACTTATAGAGCGATATGTCTGGCATCAGTTGCAATAAAAATATACAGTAAAATATTAGAAAAGCGACTAAGAGAAGAAATAGGAGACAAAATATAAGACGAACAAGGAGGCTTTACAGCAGCTAGACAAACAACGGACCATATCAGTGTCATAAGAAAACTAATAGAAGATAGAATAGCAACAAATACACAACTATTCCTAACGTTCATGGATCTGAAAGCGGCTTTCGACACGGTTAACCGAAACAAAATATGGCACTGCCTGGAACAGCAACAAGTCACAAAACAATTGAGGAGTGCATTAAAGAGCATATATAAAAACGTCACAGGAATCATCCAAATAAATGGGATGAAATCAGAACCATTCAAAATAGAAACGGGATTAAAACAAGGTGATTCGCTAAGCCCGTTACTCTTTATTATATACATAGATCGAATAATGAAAAACTGTCTAGAAAAAACCCCAAAAACTATAATAGGATATAAAGACATGAATCAAATAAAAATAGAAGCACTCATATATGCAGATGATATCGTTCTGGAAACAGATACAGCCACAAAAATGCAAAAATCAATAGACATATGGACATCAGAACTGGAGAAGATGGAAATGAAGATTAACGAAAACAAAACAAAAGTAATGCAAGTCACAAGGAAAAAAGCAGAAAACATCCACCTAACATGTAAAGGAAACCAACTAGAAGAAGTAACGGTATTCGAATATCTAGGATCAATAATCAGTAACGACGGCAAAATAGAAATGGAAGTGGCTAACAAAGCTAGAAAAGCGATCAACATGTATTATACAATAAACCATACAATATTAGGAAAAAGGGAAGTAGGAATAAGCACAAAACAAATGGTATACAACACAATAGTAGCACCAACATTACTATACTCAATAGAGGCGCTAACAACTTTACCAGAACATAAAAGAAAATTAACTACTGTAGAAATGAAATTCCTCAGAAAAATACAAGGAGTTACTAAACTAGACAGAATAAAAAACGAAACGATATTTAACGAACTCAAACAAGAAAAGATAACGAACAAAATAGAAAAGAAACACTTTAATTGGCAAGCACATATTATAAGAATGGAGCCCGAAAGAACAACGAAAAAATATTTACAATCAAAAACAACACACAAGAAGGCACCGGGAAGACCACGGAAAACGTTAACTAACATAGTCCAAGATATAGCAAAAAAATATGACACTACACTTGAGGAACTACAAAAAATAGCAAGAAATCAAACTCAATGGAAAAAGTGGGTCCTAGAACACTACCCGACACCTTAATAGTTCAAGGGATGATGAAAAAGAGAGAGAGAGATCATAAGACATGTTTGCAGGTTTTACCAATATCAACCACTACACTTGCAACTGTCGTAAAAAAGAATCGAATAATAGCTCACTGCGGTGACAAACAAAAAATGTATTATAAATGTCTACACGCTTCTGTCTATCATTTTTCCCTATTTACAATAGATGGTTGAATTAGAATAATTGAACTGTCAGAGGTGCGTGAATTTCCGTGATAATGCGTTCTCTGTCGTCTCTATCTGATTCTTAGCACAACTTTCACGAATTGTCAGTTCTTAAATCGAGTCTACAATCCATGTATTTACTAGATAATGATATATATCTGTCATAATTTGTCGTAATCTGAACTAATGAAGGTATTCATAATTTACACTGCTCCAACACGTTGAAAAAAATACTACGGTAGTCTTGTAGCACACGTTACCTAAACCTACTATGGCGTGTAGTTCTATCAGCTCCGAACATGAATTGAGAGTGCCGCTAAATTAAATTTCGGTCATTTATTATATTTTTATTTCATAAACGGTCCATATGGATTTGAAATATTGCGGTTGTAACAGAAATTTATGGTATTACTTTACGAACCTACACGGTATTATACTTGTCCTATTCGGTTTAACTGTTGTTTTAGAATTTCAGTGTTCTATTTTATTAATGATAACTCGCCTTAAGATAATTAAAACTTATTGTTTCTATGAACAACACTTTTATCCGTGCCTTTTGTTTAAGTAGGTCCTTTGCCACTGGCAAAATCAATTCAGGCGTATTTTCCTTGATCATAATCTTTCGGAGAAGCATAAGTATGCTGCCGTCATCGCAACCGTTTACAAATTAGTTCTGTTTATTGGGCCAACATAGTGAACCAGGAAAACTACTAGTAGTTGAATATTATATTTCAGCGTTTTCAGACCAATATATGTCTGTCATTAGTCCTCTGATCGTTTTAGTTTCTTAGAAGCAATTTTTCCGTTACGTTCAGGTTACTGAACCTGTTTATGTAAAAGAGGGGAATTTCGGCACATAAACTGAGTTTTTCCTTGTAAGACGAAAGCGAGTATCAAAATGAACAGCACTTAGGTGTCTTAAGTGTCATTGATTTTTTATTGATACGTTCAAAATAATTGTTGTAATAACAAAATTCATAAATGCAACCAAAAAATTGATCAGATCTCATGCGTAACTTATGTTGTTTCAGATGAATTTTAACAATTAAAATAATATTTTATTTAAATCTTATCATTAATTGCGCGGCCTGCGCCATTTCTTAAAGTAAATACATTTATGGGCTATTGTTTAAATTTTTGTGACTCATTTCAAACGTCATGGCGCTATTTTTACTCCTATCTTAAGGTCGGCCATATCTTGATTGGCTATGTTGATTTTCTATAGATACGTAATTTTCCTAGTATAATTATAACGCAAAATATCCTTGTTTGTGTTTTTGTGACGACTCATCTTTCTGTTTTTAAATCGTTGTGTCTACTACATTAATTTTAACTAACTTTAAGAGATGACAAATGTTTTGGGGTTTAGCGGGATTCAAACCCACCCAAACCACGACTTGTAGCTCAAGGATAGATGCTCTATCCAGGGCTCCCATCCATTTCTCTGTATTTAATTGTGTTCTATTTTAATTATTTTGTGATTATAAATTCTTCGCGACTTCCATTTTTTGATAATATAATAATAATGCATTCCAATTGACTTTGCCACGCGGCTTTCTAATTTTGTATTTTTTGTTTATAATATTTTTTTAGTTGCATTAATAAAATACCCCATTGTAATACTAAATGGAGCTAACAAGAAGATAATTATGAAAAAGCGATGGAAGTCCGTGTATAAGTTAAAGATAATTTTGTTGTCCATGTTCGTACTCTCTCAACTATTTCATAAATGCAATATATTTCTTATTTCAATATAGTGCACTTGATTGACTCCAATACCAAATTAAGAAAGAAAGCATGTTGCAGTGGTGTGGCTGGAGAGTACGATAAGTAGGCTACTAAAAATTGTAAGAAACTATGTAAATTCTCGACTGAAACAATCCTAGTTATCAGCACCATAGATATCCGCAGACATTATACACAAACTGGCAATGGGTAATGCCGAGTGTTTCTAACAGAAACCAAGTAGACCATGTTCTAATAAACAAGAGCGCAAACGTTGATGTGTGAATTTTCTTGGTTTTTCAAAAATGACTGGGCTGCTTCTCGAAACTGTGTTTCACATTGAAATTCGCGATCCATACGTCATGCCACACAAAAAGAAAGGTGTACATCATCCCGTGAAGTGCATGCAATCGTGCGCAGCAATGGAAGGCCTGGTTTCTTTGGAGGAAGAGAACATATACTTGTAGCTATTAGCAGCCTGTGTGGGAACGCAACATCGAATTGAAAACTGTGTTTTGCTTGGAAATAACACACGCAAATGGCATTCGATGCAACAGATTTATTTCCCAAAATGTTGCATACAGTAGGATTCTCATACTCCTACCGCGCAGCAGAAGCAGTAGTGTACCAACAGTTTCTACAGTTGTACAGAAGATCTTTAAGAATGCAAACGCTGAAATAAAAACATCAATCTACGAAATAGCAACACATTGAAAGTTTTCTTTCCAAAAGTGATGTTTAGAGATCAAGAGTAGTGGTGTACCAAAATCTTAGTGAATGGTCCTGTACAGTAACGCGGACCAGATGCGCGCATATTTACATGACACTTTTAGAAGTGCTACCTAACGTAGAATACACGTGACCGCCAGGGTAATCTCTGTGGGCAGTCGAACGTGGTTAGTGTGAGAGGTAGGTCCGTTGTAATCGAGGAAAAAATTAACGTCAAGTTTTACTACAAATTAGGCAATTTAGCATGTACACAGTATACATCATAATCTGTGAAGATTTATATGGACGGTAGATCTGTTCCTGGTTTGTACCGCACAAGGTAACTAATGAAACGCCTCTGGAGGCTTCATTATCATGTGTGGCCAGGTTTAGTTCTTTCTGCGAATCATCGTCGCATGAGATAAAACCTCGTGAACCTGGCGACAATTCAAGTACGTGTGAAGAGACCTTTGCTGACAGTTCCCAAAAGCTTTATGAATGGGGATTATTTTGAAGGCTAATAAAGGTAATTCATCTTTTGTTTTATTTAATTTGGTATACCATTTACCGAACATTTTAAATACACCTTATATTAGTTGCCTTCTGGTGGGAACAGTACCAATGAGAAATATTGTGAGTCACAAAAAGAGAGAGACGCACTGTTGCCATACTGTTGCCATCTTATAGATTGAAATGAAGAGAAAATTAAAAAGCATGTGGTTTCAAACAAGGAAGGAATAAAATAGGAATGGATCCAGAAAAAATAAAAAAATTGTTAAAGAAAGGTGGTGTGGCGGCCTTTTCGCCCTTGAACCGCTTTATATCGCGGCAACATGGGGGGCTAACATCTGCCGCGGTTTGCCGTCGCACAGAACGCAAAATATGGGCTTTGCTCAGCCAACAAATATACACGCTCGCAGCGCGTTCGTCGTGTCTTAACAGCCCGCAAATATTCACGCATCGCAGCTCGGCCAATTCGGTCGTGTCTTAATACGCATATACGTTCCACAGCGCGGCAATTTGGTCGTTAACAACCTCATATTCACCGCATCACGTCCAGTACGGCGCATTTAACATCCCGCAACATACAAGAAGAAGCGCAGCAAGGTGGCCACCGTAAACCATCGCCGACGAAGCCGAAGCCGATTCAGGTGAGCGATTTGGCTTTACTTTCGGTGGATATCGGTAGCCGCCCCATCCGCTTGCGCTGGCCGAAGACGATTTGAGCCTTATCGGTTTACGGACCAAGAGGGCCGTACTATGTCTCCACCGCATCACGAGCGGCTATTTACACGCCTGCCTCACCATCTTTTTGGTCCTTACGAGCCTTATCGGTTTACGTTCCAAAACGGGCCGTACTACGTATCACACACGCAACACGAGCTATTTACTGCTCTCCAAAAGGAAAATTAGTTGATGACAAAAATGAGGAAATTATAAATGCCTTTTACAAACCAGTACAAATAACCAGGGATTAAACGCGAAAATAGTGGTCCACTCCGAAGAAAAAACATAAATGAAATACAACAGTATTTTACAAAACTTCTGAAAGCCGAGGAAGTAGGGGATAACCAAAGGAATAACAATGCCTGGCGATCAAATAATAAAAAAAACAACCTTAGAAAAAATCTGAAGCAAATTATTTAAAATAAAAAGCGGCAAGGTGAAATATATAGAAAATTGTTAAAATATGGAGCGGCACAATATCATGAAAAAGTATACAGATTTGGACAGAAAAAAGATACTAGAAGAATCACAAGAAGATAGTGAAACATACGATAATCGTATAGAGGCATAACTTTTTAAAACTTGAAACGGATACGAACACAATATAACAGGATGCGTGCTATTTTTACTTTAAAGTAGCTTTTGATTGTGTGAAAAGAAGAACCCTCCTTAAAGATATGAAAAAGTAAAGATCCTAAAGAAGGTTTTTAGAACCAATATCGAGTACATCCAAATTTATCGCGAAGCGAAAGGAGGCCTCTCAATCACCAATAATATTTATTATAACGCTAGAGAGAACATGATGAAGAAATAAGATAATCATGAAACGTCATAAATTTATAACATTTGATGACGACCTAATAATAATTATACATACCAGAAATAAGTTGGAAGAAATAGTCAACACAACAATTAAACAAACTTTGCAAAGATGGGTACTTATTCATAATAAAAAGATAAGGTAAATTAGGAAAATCGATTATATATACTGCCGAAATTATGAGCAAAGCCAAGAGTGGCGAAGATAAATTAGGAATAAGGGAAAAAATTCTTAACGCTTTTGCTTGGTTTAACACAAACCGCTGAAGGAGAATGTCAAAGCAGAACAAATCATAAATACTTAAGGATGTACAGAAGAGAAGATATTGCTGAGGAAATTGAAGAAACGATGGAGAATAGGAAAATTCGAGGCAAACTCAAAATCAAGTGTAAGAAGGAATGTGGAAATGGTAGACTGGAAGTAAAAAGTCAAATGATAGGAAAGAGCGAAATAAAGCAGTTTAAATGACCAAGACACACTACTGAACATAATGAAAAGAAGAAGGGTAAGAACTAACGGAAAATGGAGTTGCAAGCTTTGCTGAGCGAGGAAATTTCTGTAGGTTTTCGACAAAAATAATAATGTAGATGTTTTAGGCATCTATTACCCAATTATGTTTTTACGTTTACCATTCTACTATTTATTAGGATAATTAATTGAAATGTTATTGGAACTGATACTCTATCTGTAAAAGAATTTTTAATTTATTTTACTTACGTCATATGTTCTATTGCCTATCTCTTTTTATTTTTTTTGCCATTTTGTGCCAGTCAAAGATACGGCTTCTCGATAATGTCTAGTCCCCGTATTTAATGTTAACTGTCTGCTCGAAATCCGCGTCCATTACGTCACTAGGGTAAGTTCCAACTAAATGCACCAACAAGCTGAACAATAAGTGCCAAACGCAGCCCTACCACCTAGTGAGTTTACATGGAAAGACTTTCAAAGTCGTGCCTATTTAGGCATTCAGACTAAATGAAATAAAAAAGAAATGTGTATTTTCTTCTTCACATTCGCTGCGTTTGGCAAGAAATGTTTTTTTGTTCATTTTGTTTCATTCTCTTTCTATAGATTTTCCTTGCTGGTATGTGTTTCTGATATTCTTTCTCGAACATCTATCGTAATATTTTACCCAACTTTTTAATTTTTCTTTATTAGCACGGTACGATTCTATAATTACCTTATAATTGTTGGTTAAGGTACTTTACCTCTAGATGTTTCCTTCTGACATTAAAAACTATGCAATTTGTCCGGTACAATCAGTTTCTTTTCTTCCATCCTTAAATGTCTATTTTTGGTTTCGAAGAATTGATTGAATTCACAATAGAAAAGAAACTGAAATGTAGCGTAAGTCATTGTGCAACAAATAAATATAACGTCACTGTTTTTCTTAAGTCTGAGTCACTTTTGCCAAGATAAGAATGTAGTGTGGTTATCTTAATTGCCTTTTACAGGTAGATAAGCTGTCATAAATGAAAGTTTTGTAAAGTATTATGGGACTCCATTGTTTTATTGTGAAATCCTGTAATAGTAATTACGATACATTGATGGTTCTCCTGATTTAAGTTGTTTATTGGTATTTTTGCAAATATGTACGTCATTAGTCATTAAGGCATTTTAATATCTTTTAGATTTTTAGATGGCTGTAGTGCGATGATTTTAATAATCTCCTTTTCATATGTCTGTATTCTGTCAAAACGTTTAAGAACAGTTTTTCTCTAATATAGAATTGACAGTTCTGTAGCGAGTCAAATATATTACGAACGATACAAAGTAACCAACTTTTTACTGTATGTCGCACTCAAAGCTAACTGATTAATTTGTTTGTTTATACTGACGCATGAATGGATAGGAAAGGAAATCATAATCTTCTGGCTCTTTTTGAGAACGTTTTTGCCTAGCTGATAGTTGTATGAAGTTTGGCATTGCAGATTAGTTGTTCTGAGTTCTAGAATTACCACGTCGACGTCTTTGTGAAGAGCGCCAAATGTATGGCCAATTTTGGATCGCTTTGGGCTTGTTCACATGTGTTTTAGCACGGAAGTCGCAGACAGGTTAGACGTACATCATTATCGGACGAATTTTGGTCTTATATACACTGAGTGGTCGGTTAGCGAACATAATCCGTTCAAAGACGATGCTCGCTAGCTGAATTGTAACTGATCATCTATTTGCCATAGTTTTTTTTATGGGAATTTGATTAATTCGTTCTGGAGATCCAAAAAAATCATATAATTAACAATAATGCATACATTGTCATCAGTCTTTTCCGTGTCTGTTTAATGTCGATTGCTTTTCTCTTCTTTCTTTTCGGATTAATAACACGGTCGTTGTAAAGATCCCCAAGTCTATTGAGCTCAACTTGGTTTGGACGTCATCCTAACATCTTCCACTTCTTCAAATAATGTTTAATAGCCGATATCTCCTTTTTTCGTTTTCTTGTTTTCTAGAAGCACATCTCGCTAAGTTTTTTGGTGTTTTTGTTTAAGAGTTCTTGGAGTTCTTCTGCCATCATGTTCCGTAATAGACTCCTCAATGTCACCTTCGTTCACCTTCCAGGTCGTCGTTCGTGATGAAGGTACTGTTTAGCATGCGTTTCCAATATAAACCAGTCTCATCACAATTACGAATTTGTTGTGAATGAGGAGTACGTTTCTGCAATATTTAAAAATTCTCTAGCTTCCTCTTGAATGATAGTCATGCCAATTAGATCGCTTTTTATTTTCCTATCTTCTATTCGAACTACAAGCCATCTCTCCGTTTTTTCGTGGATGGGGCATTTTTATTTCTCAAGTTTAATTTTCGTTGCTCGTGTAGCTGCTCGAGTCCTCTTGATTACGTCTTTCTATGCTAAGATTGTAGCTAATGTAGACCTGTTCAAACCAGAAATTTTCTCACTACTCTCTAGCTTGGTTTCTGTGCTGAGCGCATTTCTTGGCGCCCTTTTTAGGCCCCGTAATATGATTTTTTATGTAAAAGTTTTAAGGGCACAAAAATCCAAAAAACTTCCGAGGTATGCTAGGTTTTGTTGCCAATGGAATTAGTTTCTCGTGAAGAATATGATGACCTGTGATAAAATGCTCCTGTTGAGCAACTGTTAGCGGATTTTCGCCCCAAGGAACGCTTGGAATGATCAGAATTAAAGGTAAACCCATTTAGGGGATTTTTAAGCCGTTGGTGAGAAATCTCGGCACTTTGGCGGCTTATGCTTCGGTCAGTTTGCGAAGATCTTATCTTAGATTCTTGTGCGCAATTAACAAAAAATGCACACAAACCAAATTTTTCGCTAGAGTCAAGGAAGCTTTTTTACAACCTGTAACGTGGAGAGAATTCATATATTTGCTAGCGCAACAATTATGTTATCTCTTCTAAATAACGGTTATAAAAAGTGCGCCGATAAAGAGTTTTATCAACTTCCTATGTATAGACTTAGAAATTGCACATTGTACAAAGGAAACCGCTGTTTTTTTAAATTAATATTTAATTGGAGCTACTGAAATTTATCTGATTTAAATCATGACACTTCCTTCTTTCGCTTTTCGAGTTAATTCTGCAGGTACATGCAAGAATGTTACTGCATTGCTATAAGCGGTTTTTCTATTTCGTTCAAACAACTCTTGGAAGAACGAGAGAGGTTTATGCAATCGACGTGTTTTATCTAAAGCCTTATTTGCGGTAGGTAATGATAATTCTATTGTAAGATACGTTTTGGCAATATAGATTACACGCGTGGAGCAGATTATCGATAACCGACATTCGAGATACGGGCCACAGTCGGTAAAATTGGACGATTTTGTCGAAGGTTGCTGCAGTGAGTGCCATGAGTTTTTCCACTGTGTATAACGACGTGCCGATATTTAAAACCATAATTACACGGGTTAGTCTATATTTATATATTTATAGTATTTTAAAAAATGGAACCTTAAGGCAGATTTGTTATCTGTTTAGTACTAGCATAAAAATGACAATTTTCCCTTCTTTCTGCGGTTATAATTATGTCGATCCAAAAAGAGCGATTTTGTCATGACTAAAATTGATAATTATATTTAACTGCATTATGGTCGTCTGTGTTTTAAATGAACTAAATCTGACTCCAATAGACCGAACTTTGATATAAAACTAGAAAGTGGGGAGCAAAATGGGAAATACGAAAAAGAAACTAAGAGAATGAATCAATTATGAGAAAGAGTAGGCTAACTGATAATGCAAATGATAACTCTGAAGGTCAGAGTGATTAGATTAAATTACAAAAGTTCATTAGGAAATTTCTGCGATTACCTGTACTTTCTTGTGTTTGTAGAGCTTTATGTATTTTTTCCTGTATTGTATTTTTGTTTCTTCTATCTTCCTCATTCACCTACATTAAATACAAGCTGTATACCATGCACGCTAAGATGTTGTCAAGCTACAGTTTAAAAAAGTTGCTAATTTAAAACAGTAAAGTCTAAGTTTGCAACCAAACATAAGGGTTAAAAATCTTCATTGGCAGTGAATCAGGTCGGTACTCTATTTAGAAGAAACGAAAAATATCACCACTGTCAAGATCCGGTGTTTGAGGGCCCTAGAAACGAACAAAACGGCCGGTGGTTAGAGAAGTTGTTAAGGACCCCCGAAAAACGGTAGCTGAATTAGCGCAGGTATCGGAAATAGCAGCAGCACTAAATTCTTTTTGCCTAGTGTAGAGTTAAAGAAGTTCGGCAAAAAGAAGCTCTTGCTGATACTTTGTGCAACAGAGATGCCTTTTTGTGATTCATATCTTCTGATGAAAAGTTGTTACTGCCAATTTAGTTATAGTTATCAAATCTATCCAATTAATTGAATAATAAATTCCTTTATCAGATTGTAAAATAAGGAGAAAGTGGTATAATGGTGACAGATTGTTTAATTTTTATATAACTGTACTATAAAAATCACTAAATATATTGAAATTTTGAATGAAGGACATCTTCTGATCTTTATTTAATCTCGTTGGAGAAATGTTGATCTTTATCATCGAGCGCGCACAGCTACCCCGTGAAAAGGAGAGTTGCAAAATCGACTCATATATAAAATACGGCTAATAGACCATGAAAGGCTAGCAACAAAGCTCAATTAAAGGTAATGGCAAAAGAATCGCAGGAAATACCCCAGAAGAAGACAGACAATTTCATCGATATGTACCATGGCCCAAAGGTCAAAGGCCTTATATGAGGATAAAGGAGGTTCAAACACATATAAATTTGTTTTCGTTATTCCATTTCATTGCAACACCACATTCTAAATTTATTCAACATTCACTCCTTTTATACAGAGATTTTATAAATATAAAGGTCGGTTCCTTTATTATCAGTTTTAAATTCACCATAAATTTTTTTACTGTTGGTGGTTTTCCATGTATATGATCAAAACTAATGTATTGTTCTTAATTACTTTTTAACATGTCTTTGATCAGTCTGATACCAAAATGTTTTCTGCTGTTTTTGAGCATTTTTTGAAGATGTGAGAAACTGGTTAGGGTTTTGCAGCCTTCGCGTTCATTCGATTTATTCTTTTCTGTAATTGTTGGTACGTTTTGGAAAATTGTACATTTAATTCTTTTGATCTTATATGTTAACATATTTTGGCTCCTTATATTTTTGTTCTTCTCTAAAAAAAGGTAAATTAAAATAGAAGGATAAGAATGAAAATTGTTTTAAATTATGTCCGTGACACCGCATGTGTGGGGTGTATGTGTTCCTAACAAGCACCCGAATTCAAGTATATAAACGTTAAATTAAAGATAATTAATTGAATTGTGCGAATCAAGAAATAAATGCAGTCTGTGGCAATGAAAAGTCTAAAGGTTATTTTGCATCATTTGCAGTATTTAGATTAGATCACAGTCGTTTTGAAAGATTGTCATTTGCAGCGAACTATTTGGCCTTTCTGGTATGCTCCTAAAAGGAGAATTTGTTACTAATTACCACATTATCCTAACCGTTCTCCATATTTTTAGTAGCTTATCTTATCCTATTCATTACGTTTTTGTTTAAGGAAAGTGGTTTTATCCTGCTGCTGTTAGATCTGATTTGGTGCTCTTCTAATTCATTTAATTATCATTAGAAAACATTAACATTCTTCCTGTAAAGCTGCTTGTGACCACCACACTATAATAAATGGATCCACCCATATTCTTACAAAGTTTTTAGAATGTTACATACATGTGGTAGTGATTTTTAGTTCTTTCGAGGTAGCCCCAAACGTAACGCGTATTTCGTACTCGTTATAAAACCAGACTTATCTCACGCACAATTTATTTTATTATAATAGTTTTAGCACAAAGTATAGTGCAAGACGTTGTTCATTTAGAAGTAGTTGTCTCTTTTCTGTTTTGAGAAGGGTGGTAGGTAGAAAAGCTCTGGTACGGTTTATTGTTAGAGACTGGATTTAGTGTTTATATGTAGATTACTAGTAGGTAGTATACTAGAATGACGAAAAAGTTTGAAACAATTAATTAATATTGTTAGAACTTTATCTGCTACAGGGGCCGAAAAATTAAAAAAGTCAATTGAATATGTGTTTCATACCAGGAAATACTGAAAAACCAGCTAGCACCAGTTAATTTTCAAAAATATAAAAAATAATTTAATTTGTTAAAACTGCATTTCAAAAGTAGTGAAAATGATTTTTTAATTCTTTTTTTATACTTCATATAAATAGACTCTTCTTCAATGTAAGTCTTCTAAAAGTGAAGATAACGATTGCAGCAACGCTTCCCAGCAATGGTGGAAGTGGTCATCGGATTGTTCAGATATCTCGTTGCGACTGATTAGATATTTTCAACAGTGCCAAAAGGTGTCCTTTTAAGCCAGGACTATAAGATTTGTTAGGTCTAAAGAGGTGAATCGGGAGTGTGACATATTCATTTGAATTTTCTTCTTTCAGCGGGGTATTCAAAAACCCATATGTATTAGTTAGTATTTACTCTTATTCGTACAAAGAAGTTTTTGTGGAACTATTAAATGGCTTTTTCTGTTCACCGAGCAAGATTTTTGAATCAAGTTTTGTCCAAATTCTCCCCACATTCCAAGTTTAAGTAATTGTTTAAAGCATCACCGTTTTTTATCTTCCTTGCCTCACCTGCAATTAGATTAACATTTAAATGGCGGTCTCGAACTACGGTGGCCTCGATAACGGTTCTTCATATTGGAAGTAGTCCTGAGTACTATTCTTTACTACACTTGTATCTGGAAGGTTTTTGTAATATTTGGGCTATACTTCATATAAGAAGGCAAATTTAAGTGATCATAGGCACAAGTTTAATTTCCGATTATAGTTAACCGGAAAACCAAGATAAAAAATTTTGTACGGCTACTTTGTCAAGCTATTCTTCTCTTTCAAAATCTACCATTACCAAACCACCTCTGGTGAATAGAGAAATAATAGACAAATCATAACATGTGAATGGAACTGAAACGTTAAAAATAACAGGGAGACGACTTTAAAAAAGGAAAAATTGAAACATTTGGAATTGATAAAATTTACTCCGTTATTTTCCAAATAACTTCCCACTTAAGCTAAGCTTTTGTGTTTTAAACGAACTTACAAAGTTCAATTAATACGAATATGGTAATATTTAAGATAAAACTGAAAACAGGGGAACAAAATGGAAAATGCGAAAAGCAAAGTATTAAAGTCAATTAATTGCAAGAGAGAGAAGCGAGCAAACTGATAATGCAAATGATAACTGCGAGGGTCAGACAGGTAAAATAAAATAATCAAAGATTACTCAAGTTGGTTAATAGATTAATTTATAATCTACTAATTTTACTCGATTTCTACAAAAAAAAGTCTAAATTTTTTCCTAAAAAAGTATTTGCCCAAAAAAGTTGAAACTTTTGTTACTTCTCAACGTAATTTACGTCTAAACGTACACGCCTTTTACGTCATCGCCACGATTTCAGGGCTGCTGAAAGCACTTCTTTAGAAGTGTATTTTGCCTACTGAAAAATAGCTGATGCAACAGCGGCTCGATTGGAAAATGATTAGCTACGGAGAGTGTCCTTCATGGTTGGATAGTCATGGCGCTATCACGTGTCAACATGTCCTAAGACATTGTTACTCACGCAGTGTTGTGTTCATCGGTCAGCATTCGTGGGATCTACTTCATCATAAAAAATAGACTCCACAGATCCTAATGAAAACGCCAAGTTTGGAGGCGTTATCACGCACATCTAATCGACTGTCTTCCATGACAACTTACTTCACTAGCGCAATTATGGTTTCGGTCCAGCTGGTTCGTGGCCGAGGCTGCTTTGGTTCACAACTTTCGACCTTCTTTAAACCCCACCTACGAACGCTATTTTTTACATGCATAACACACGGATGATTACACGTTCTTCTTGAACACTAAACGTCGCAATTTGAAGTATGCAAAACCACACTCACTGTACTGGCGTACATTGTGTGATGCTGCAATCTATATTACAAAATTCAGAAATATTTTCTGCGTCTTTTAAAGTTAACCGCATCGTTCACTTAATCTCGCTGCTGAAAACATTTGGAGACCTTAGAACTTGAACGCACCTCGTAGTAGACATTGCAAAGTTTCTGCTTGTTTGTAGATTGCTTAGAAAGAAACGTTTATATATTTCCTTTTCTATACTGAATTTGCGGTTTGCTGTTTTTTCTGTTTTCTGCCTTTATCATTCACGTATATTAACTACAAACTATATGTCAGATATAATCAATTAGACTAAGGTAATAAGGTAAAATAGACACTAAATGAAAGCTACTAAACTATATTACCTTTTGCTAAATAATAATCCACCTCTGTGGGCCGTTTACGTATGTTTAAACCATAGCGGGTTTACCTATATTTTAATTGTAGCCGCATTAAAGGGCAGACAATCGTGATAGGTCGCAACTTGAAATAAGTGCGTGTTTAAACTGCCAAGATCTGGTCTTTGAGGACCCTAGGAACGAACAAAACAAGCACTGGTAAGAGAAGGTCCCTAAAAATAGTGGCAGAACTAGTGCAGATGTCGGAATAAGGCAGAGTACCTATAACCTGTTTATATATTTTATTATATATAATGTTTGCATGGTGAGGGGCAATAAAAAAGCGTCAACAATAATAAATTCTTACTGACACCCTTCTAGAATAAGCGTCGATAAAATTTATCAATGTAGATGCGTTCTCCACCGGCTTTACTGACAGTGGCCGAATTTCAGTATGAAGGGGTTCGTCTAATCAATTGGATAATAAATTCTCTCACCTAACTAAAATATTTGGAAGTTTACACAATGGCATGGGATCGCATTTGGATACAGTGACAGATCACGTTTAAATCACGCCTAAATACATTGCAATTTTGAGTGATGGATTTTTACTTGTCTTCAATAATGACTTCCACCTACAACTTTTGCTATGCTTGATACAGTCTCCAGACATGTAAAACCTTTACCTCGCTAATTAACAATTCATAGTCAAAAGACCTTGAAAGCCTAGCAACAAAGCCGAGTTAATGAAAGCGGTGATAGAGGAATGGCAGCAACTCCAGTAACTACGAGTTTTAGTTGAATTTTGTATAGTTTTTAAATTTATTTCCGTTATTTCTATAGAGAAGAATATAACAAAAGAAGAAATGAAGTTATATAGAGTAGTAGTTAAAAGGCTCAAGGCCAAAATTGGAAAGAATTATAAAAATACCATCAATTACAGAGCAGAAAATTTTGGAAGAGTATAAGAAGTATCTCAGGAAAAAAATTAATAGGTAACATTAAAAATAAAAATGGGGAAATAACGAAATAAGGCGGGAAAATCTTGAAGCATGGGCAGAATAATATAGGAAAAATTCAATACGAATAGAGAGCGTCAAGGAGGTGAAGGAGTAGAAGAAACGGACTATTTAGAATAGTCAAGAGAGGAGGAGGTAGGAGGTGCAAATATAACTAGGGAATAAGTCTGTAAAGCAATTAGCAGATTAAAAATAAGAAGAGCCTGCGCCGAAGACGAAGTGGAAGCTAAAATGATTAACTAGGGGGGGGGGGGTATTATATGCAAAGTTTGGGAGGAACAACAAATACCGAAGGATTGTCAAAAGAACATTATAGTCCTAATATATAAAAAGGGACCACAGATAGAACGAAGTAGAAGAAAAAAATGGAAGACGAACAGGCAGCTTTTAGAACACAGAGACAAACCAATGATAACATAAGTATACTTAGAAATTTAATAGAAAGAACAAAGGGAACATGCAAACAACTGTATATGATTTTTAGAGACCTAAGAGCAGCCTTCGACAATATAGAGAGGAAGATATAATGGAATTGCCTAAAGGAATAAAAGTTACAGGTAAATTGCTCAGGGTAGTGATAAGCATCTACAAAAAGGTATACAGAATAATTCAAATCGAGGGGAAAAGATTAAATTTATTCGAGATGAAAGAAGAAATAAAACAGGAAGATATCCTGAGTTCGCTGCTTTTCATTATTGTGATGGGTAGGCTGCTGAAGAATACACGACGAAAAGCACCAAAGGCTAATGTGGGACTTTAACTAAATATATTAATAGCAGACACGTTGAATAAGACACAGAAGTTAATGGATATATGGTCATCAGAGATCGAAAATCTGAAAATGAAGATAAAGACGAATAAAACGAAACCTATGATAATAAATGAACCATCTGAAGAAAATGATGCATTAAAGGTAACATGTAATGAAAATGGGATAGAACGAGTACCAATTTTTAACTATCTCGAAAGTATAACAATAGAGGATGGAAACATAGCTATGGACAGGATTAGAAATGAAGAAATTAATGAAGAATTAGAGCAGAAGGCAATAAGAAATATAGCAGGCATAAAACAATTGAAATGGTTTGGACATATCTGCAAAATGGACGAAAACAGACTGGTGAAGAAAGTAATACAAGCAAGAGGGGTGGAAAAAAGAAAGGCAGGAAGATCTAGGGTCAGAATTGAAGAACTGGGGATGGAGAAAAGTAAGACCATAGAGGAAATGAGATATAGTGCGGGGGACAGGAAGGAATAGAAGAAATGGGTGGAGTCGACATCCGACGCCCAGTAAATGGCAAAAGGATTAAGAAGAAAGAGAAGAATTTTCGTTATTTCATGTCGTTGCTGCCCCATATTTTTACCCCAAAGTTTAATAATTAATTTTGCTCCCCTCTTTTTAACACAAGCTTGAAATCTGCGCGGCATGGTCCCAACCTAAGACTCAAGCATTTCAATGTTTATATTGTCCCATATGTAGTGAATTTTGATCTGAAAGTCGCCCTTGTTTTTATGGTACAGACACTCAACCTGATTTTTGAGAATTAACCATAAATTTTTAATGGGGTAGAAGTCTGGACTTAATACCGCCCACTCTAGGACTTTAATGTCGTTGTCCAGAAGCCATTGTTTTGTGCTTCGGGCGACATGGAGCCTAGCGTTATTCTATTGGAGAATGCAACCATCAGGATATAATGTGCCCATGGTCTCTAACAGTCTTTCACTTAAGATCTCCTGGTATCGCTTGGCATTGGTTGATCCGTGGGTTAATTGTAGCGGCGTAGCACCGCGAACGCTAATGCCTCCCCATATCATGATGGTCGGACTTCGAGCTGGGGCTGATATCTCTGGTAGTTTTCGAGCCCACTCTTTCGCCTTTTTTCGAAGGAGTTCGAAATAGGACTCGTCTGTGGATACGACCTTTGACCGGTCCCGGTTTAGGTTGGCTCGGCACCAATCTAGTGGTTGGCGATTAACTTTGGTACCTTCTGGGGCTTAAATTTTTGGATGCCGATGGAACGAAGGTACCAATGAATGGTCACGTGGTTAATCAGAGGACTACCACGCTCATGAACCATCTGGGCAATGTTTTGAGTACCGGAGGGAGAATCTAATGATGCGGCTGCGATCGACGGCTTCCAGCTCTGACTTGTGTCCGATCTTTTTCATCTTTCGGGCCCTTCCCCTTGACCAAATTGCTTTAAATTTGCGTATACCTGATTTTTACCCATCTTCGTCATTTGCCAAGATCTTTTGCACTCAGATTGGTATTTTGGTGAAGTAAATGGAGTACAATCCGACGTCGATAATTGTTCTTGATGACCGATTTGTTCGCCATTTTTGATGAGATGGATTTTCTGTTTTTTTTTTGTGTGTGATATGCTTTACTTCGGTGGTTTGGATCATTGTACTTTTGCAAGATCAAGTTATCATTATTTGTGCCGAACTATTGAAAGGACACCTCTTTTGGCATATACGCGAAGCATGCACGCGAAGCGCATAAAGTTACACAAATCCAATAAAAATTCAAGCAAGTCCAAATGTGGAGCTTAAACCTATTATTGCAGTAAAGGATGTCTCTGGGTCATTTAGGACCTGGCGTCATCTCCGCTTTTGTGTCAACTTCTTCAAATCTATACCCAAAAGAGTAATTCGTCACTGATATCTTGTTCATCTCTTTTTTTCTATATGGTTTTATCATAGTGCTTGACTTGGTGTTCCTCTAATTTTCGCTTAATTGCCATTAAAGGCATATGACTGTTCTTACTGGGAAATAACTTTTGTCCAGCACGTAACTTTTAAGCCAGATCGTTAATGAACAGCTCTATTATGCAGAACACCTGCTTTTCTATGAATTTTTTTGACGCCTCATTCTGATAAACATCTTTGTCTTTTGTTACAACCAATGGAATAAAAAAGAAATTAAATAGAGGAAATAAAGTTTAAGGCAGTAAATACTCAATCTTAAAATATATAAAAACGGTCTCAATTTATTAAGAATGCAGAATGCTTTTTAACTTTATTTTTAAATTCATTGAGTCTATCTCAATCATCTTCGACGTCTTCTTCGGGCGAATATAACGATTTCAGCAATGTTGTCGTTCTCCATAGCAATGATGGAAGTATGTGGGACAGATTGTTCAAATACCTGGTTGAAGCTGACTGAATGTTTTCAACAGTGCCAAAGTGTCTCAATAAGTGAATTTTGATTTTCGTAAATGACGAAAAACTATGTGCATTCGTTTGCATTTCAATTTGCTTATGCTACCTTTTCTCTATAGAGGTGAATTAGATCACATTCATCATTTTTGTTCTAAGCTGGTATTCAAAACCCATATGTAAAAGAAAGTTATTTTTCTGTTTACTCAATTAGTTTCTGGACTTAAGTTTTCCCCATATTCTCCTTATGTTTAAAGTTTCGACAGTTCTTCAATCCACCACCGTTCTTTATATTTTTATACCGCATCTGTAATTAGTTTAACATTTAAATGTTAATCACTATGCACAGGCCTCTTGATATCGGCTCTTAAGCATTATTGTCTTTCGTCATTGAATGATTATGTCACCTAAACATTTAGACTGACAACAAAGCATTTGTAAGTTTTCTGGGGCTGTCTTTTTTAGTTTCGCCCAAAATTTGATTGCGTAACGTTATTAAGACTTCTCTGCATTTTCCTCCGTGCTAAGAGTGAAAACAGAAATGTTATTTTTAACGTAGCAACACGCGGGCTCAACTGTTGACGTATACTTGCCCCTATAACAGATTTTGCCTTTAATTTTATTTTTCATCCCTCTGGGAGAATTTTATTTTATTATTTTTGAAGAAAGGAAGACCATATAAAACAGAAATTTAAAACTACGAAGTGATAAAAACGCGAATTATGTAGATGGGTTGCGGTTAGAACTTGCCAATCGTGTCTCTTGAAGTATATGATCGATTGAAGTTTTTCTTCGGCACTTTTTAGTGCTACTGACAGTGAAGCTCAAAATTTACTCGGTCCCTTTCCGAATAGCTTCATTTTCAAGCTAAAGCTTCAAATAGAATTTATTGATGTAGTTTTGGGGGGCTACCTAACATGGGCTGCTGGAGCGCTGAAGAACATCACAAAATAATTTAACTTTTAGCTAGGGTAGAGGGTTCTGATAATTTTTGTTATCTTCAGGATATTTCTTTAAGGTCAATTTTAAGACTTTTAAGAACGTTTTTTGTAGGTTATAATTTAAATAATCGGAGAATGTTAACTGGTGCTTAGCGCCACAAAATGAATTTTTTGTTTGTTTGTTGTTAGCCGCTAGATTTATATCTCCGGTGGCACTGCAGTCTTACGAGTTTATTGTGTTTCTTTCATTTTTTTACAGTATTTTCTCCAGTATCTTTGTTCCTTGCACCATTTGTACAAGTCTTACTGGATAGTTGCTCTATTCTTCTGGATCCATTATTGAGTTAAAGCCATACACTCGCCCAAGATATAGATGACTGCCACTCTGTTTTTCTGCAACACAAGTCTCCATTGTACAACCCTATTTTGTTGAGGTGTCCTCTCAGAAAACAATGTTCCGCAAAAAGACCTATAAGTTCATAACTGATAATTTCTGCTTTGTACTCACAATTCTTCAATTCGATTGCGTGATGATCCTTTTATAAAGGTTTTTCCATGTCTTTGTCCCGGTACATTTTTCCAGTATTTTTTATGTTGTTTTCTAAATAATTCTCTCAATCGGGTTCGTGTTGTACCTTTAAGTACTCCTATGGTTCGTGGCCCATATAAAGAGTCGATAATCCTTTTTGTGCTAGCTCGTCAGCTTTTTGGTTGCCTGAAATTCTACAATGCCCTGGTACCCACAACAAAATTAACTTTTGGTCTGCCCGAGCACCGAGTCCTTCAGGGCAATCCTATACCACCTTGGATATTACCCTTGGGTTCTTGAATGCTTTTACTATCCGTGAATATGTTGATTCATCTATTTTGATATGCGTTTAACTTATTTTGCTTGACGCACTGCAGTATAGCAAATATCTCCACCTGAAAAACGGATGTATATTTTTCTAGTAAAAAGCTTAACCGCAAGTTTCTCTTTTCATAGCATGAAGACCTGGTCTTTAATCCGTCTGTATACCGGATAGTTTTAAGAATCTATTCCTATTTCTTATTTCGTTTATACATTAATTTCTGTTTATTAACCTCGACATTTATGTTGAATGAGAATTTTGGCGTGTGGTCCGTTTTCATATGTCATATTAAGTCTGTTAAGAAACGCTGCTGCCTCTCGCAAGATTACATAATAAAGAGGAGGAAGATCTAGTAGTGTTTTCATTGCCACTACTGGTGTTGTTTTTAAGGCGCTCGTTATTCCCAGACAAGCAAATTTTGTATCTTACTTAGTACTGTTCTTTGCGTCATCTTTGTCCACTATACTTTGACCACTGGTGTATATTTTGAATGTGTTGATTCCAAGTTAGTGTTAAGTCCAAAATAACTTCAAGATACTTTACTTCACCTAATAACCATATTTTTACATATCTGAGTTTAAGAAGTTCCATTCCCTTTAAGTTTCTCCTTTTGTGAATGCTACTACGGCAGATTTGGAGGAACTTACTTTTAGTACCTCTGCAGTTGTCCATTTTGTAACCAGATTTAGAGTCCTTTCATACGTTCCCTAGCTATATTGTTAAATCTTTACTGGGACATGATGACCAAGTCATTTTATATTTCAATGCACTATATTCGTTCCCTTAGAGTGTCTTTAACACCCGGGGTGCTCCTCTACAGGATTCTGAAGTAACTTCTACCTGCAGACAACCTCTTGCAACCCAAGCCGTTATTGTTTCAGCTATCAGGAGTACAAGTGCTAATCTTTCTTTAAGCATACAGTCTATCCACCTGTAGCTTGTTTCGTCGAGTCCTCTACCCTTCAACACTATAATGATCGAATCTAGGGATGTATCATCATACGTTCTCTCAATTTCCCAAATGCAGCTAATAGCATTTTCTGTTTCTGTAGATACTCCTGATTTATATGCATAATGGTTTTAATGTAGAGGTCCAGTGACTAATTCACCACCCCTGATATGCCTGTCGAGCAGTTTTTCTAGAATTTTCATTACAAAAGACATCAAACTAATTGGTTTTAGTGACCACTATATTTTGTCTTCATCTATCAAATTCTTAGCATTCTTCCTAGATGCCCACTTTAGAGGTTCCAGTTCTGAATTATGTCAATCTCTGGGTAATATATTAGCAACCTACAACCCTGGAAAATGTACTCTGAGTAGTCCTCTCATTGCTTCCTCCGTTTTCAAATGAGTTATAGGGCTCTGAGGATACTTTGAGAGTATACCTATAAGGTGTGATTGTGAGGTCACGTAATACATAAGAGGAACATATATAAAAATGTGTACCCAACAACTGAGGCAGAGATGTAAAATGAAATAAAGATACCATGAAAAAATATATATGGGAACCCCGCTGATTGTCCACTTTGATCTGTGCGATCTGTTTAACGGACGTACTGCTAATTAAGACGCTTCCTGGCTTATAGTTTGAGACTTTTACACTGTATTGTACCAATATTTGATACTAAAAAGTTGATTTAATTTAATAATAAAACATTATATTTGATCTATGATTTTGTGATCACTGTACCACTAAATTAATCTTACAATTGATGGCTAATATTGGAACTTCCAAGGCTATTGTTTTATTTTATTAGTTTATCTGCGAGACTCTTAGCCCAACAAAATATTGATCGACATACATGTGTCAACAAATGCCACAATTAAATGGAATCAATATCCTTTCCCAGGAAAACATTTTTACGCCTCCACCAACAATGCACAAAATCGAAATTTACTTTGCAGTAAGGAACAATAATGCACGCCTCACCTGACTGCTTGCCACATTGCTATCTTATCAGCTTATCTCGCGGCCTAATGAGGCGAAGTTCATATTGACTCACCTGTCGCGATGAAAGTTCCCCGGCGGAATTCCGATCGCCTCGCACTGTCCTGCCAATTAGCCTTAATAACAATGGCATTTGGGGAAAACTTCACCCGCGCCTCGGGCGCAGCGTCCTGCGGCGTTCGTGATATTATCGCGCGCTGTTCCGGCCGCGTTTGATATTTCAGTTTCATGTTTCGCTCTTTAATTTAGTCCGCGCGCTGCTTTCCGCGGTGGAAGGTGTGACGGATATAAGCGCGACTTTGTTGATCCACCGGCCAGAAACCCTGCCGGGGTGCTTAGCGGCTGAGCGGCATGGAGTTGTCCCCGGTGCAAGCCAAGACGGCGAGGAATACGTGACGTCCCTGAGCATCGAAATCAAGGAGGAGGAGTGCGTGCGGAGGTCCAAGCAGGCGAGCTTCGCGGCGCCCCCGGCTCCCCACAAGAATCTGAAGCTCACCAAGCACACTGTTGCTCCTGCGGAGTACCGGCCAGCTTACGACAAGTCCTCTTATCCAAGGTCGGTGTTTAACAAGGATGTGAAAAGCAAGGCCGATAAGGGAAACCGCAACGCGGATGCGGATAAGAAGAAAAACAAGACCGCGTCCTTCCTCAGGCGAATTTTTAAGTCATCCAAAGAAGAGAACAAAGAGAACAGACACATCAACGGCGATGAAAATCTTGACAGCGAGAGCAACGCATCAGTATCCAATAAGGGGGGAAACGGTACCGGGTTCATCGATGTGGTTTTCGAAAAAAGCGTCGTTGCTCCCAATTTGGAAGCGATCGCTCTCAATTTAAATAACATCGAGGAGAAAAATCGCCAAAACTCCCGCTGCTTGCACAACAAAAATTATGCCAAACTGCCGAATGCAATTGATAACAAAATCTACTTGGTAATTTCCCTTTGTAACATTTGCGGTTAATGCAGGTCTCTTTTTGTTGTTTTAGCTAGGTGAAAGGGGGTCGGGAATAAGGGCGCGCGGCGAAGTACAGGACTTTTACGAGCTGCGAGATGAGCACCTCAGCAACGGAACGCTCTTCGAAGACCCCGAATTTCCTGCTGATGATTCTTCCATATCCTCCAACCGAAGGCCCGACAGGCACTACGAATGGTTGAGGCCGGGGGTAAGTTGTTCTAAGCGGTGAAAATTAGTTTTACCAGACAGATCCTTTAGGAAATCTGCGATGATCCCCAACTCTTCGTGGAAGGCTACTCACGCTTCGATGTACAACAGGGCGAACTGGGGGACTGCTGGCTGCTGGCAGCCGTTGCGAACCTCACGCTTTACCGCAGACTGTTCTTCCAAATTGTGCCAGACGACCAAGGCTTCGATGAGAAGTACGCTGGAATTTTCCATTTCCGGTAATAAACTCGCAAATATGGCCTAAGCCGTTCTAATTTGTTTGGTAACGCAGATTCTGGCAGTACGGAAGGTGGGTCGACGTTGTGATAGATGACAGGCTTCCAACTTACAGAGGGCAGCTTATCTTCTTGCATTCGACGGAAGAAAATGAATTTTGGAGTGCCTTATTAGAAAAAGCCTACGCTAAGTACGGGTGCTTATTATTGATAGAGAGTAGCCGGCAATTTTTGTGATACTTCTAGGTTACACGGTTCTTACGAGGCTCTAAAGGGGGGATCCACCTGCGAGGCTATGGAAGATTTCACCGGCGGGGTCACCGAGATGTACGAGATGAACGCCACGCCGCCTGACCTCTTCAAAATCATCTTGAAGGCTTACGAGCGGGGTTCGCTGATGGGCTCTTCCTTAGAGGTAAGGACAACGCACGCAACTTAATAAAACGAATTGTGTAATTTTGTTAAGCCTATGGAGGCTTGTAACAATAAAAATGTGGAGTTTATAGCCGAATGCCGTTGCTATGAAGTGCGCTGTTGCAGGCGAGTTTTTTTCCTAAGGGAGCATGGGAGTGGTTTAATCACAGGCACGTTCGTATCGTGCGTTAATTGAATTAACAGCTAGATGTTTGTCCTTTGCTAATTAACCCAATTTACTTTACATTACGAAAAGTTATCTCCACGGCAATATTTTATTTTTTGTTATAGCGCATTGAAGAGTATACTTAAATTAATAGAAAATATTTCAAATGTAAATTAAATTAATTTTTATCATAGCTCTCTTGATTATCAGCACTTTTTATTCTTCAGAGACTAATTTGCTATTTCATCGACAATTCTTATCTTTTAATTGCGATTAATAAGAGTAGATACGCATAGGGTGGACTCCAAGACAAAGTAAGGATGCACGAATTGCTGAATCAAAAGTGGATCAACGAGAACAAGCAAAGAAAACAAATCTTCCTGCTTAAACTTCAGTGAGTTATTCAATGATGATCCGCAGGGGGGTGGCGGTCAAGATAATGAATATAAGAAAAAACCATCTGGAGGCAAAAAAGGCAGATAGGGAAGAATAAGTGATGCACAAGCGGCACCTGCGGTCGCACAGAAAGAACTTTGTATTAGCAGCATGTTGAACTTTAAGAAGCACGGGGTATTATTCTCAGATGCAGAAAAAGGAAACGCTAGATGAACGTCGTAAATGACTAAAACCAAGATTAGAAACTACACGAAGCTCAATATTTTGATTTTATGCCGGAACATAGCCCGGAAATGGTAATTTGAAATTGATAAGAATGCACTAATTAGTGTAAAATGCGCGTGGGATCTGAATACCATAAGTATACCCAATGGCATATCGGAACAACGGATTGTATTCCAAACATAACTACATAATTGATTTGATTGCAATGACTAACGCTTCAGTTATGTGCAACACCTCATTGTGGTCGTTCTAATGTTTTATATTTTAATCAGACATATTACAGTAGCTTCCTTATTTCAATTATTTTTATGTGGAAGAGCCTATTAATTGATTAACTCACTTTTCACTTTTACACCCATCATATTTTTTGAAAAGGAAAACAATTTCATTTTGTAAATATGAAAAATTGCCCAAAAGGTTTTTGGGCGAAGAAATGAACTTGGTGATAGCCTTAAAAATAAAATTTACCTGAAATAGCCAAAATAGATATAACGAATGTGAAATAGAACACAAAAGCGAAGAACAAACATGAAATTTGGTTCTTTCCCTATCTTTTCCAGATTGTAAAAGCAATGAAAATTTTGAGTCTTCTTTAAATGGGGGAGGGGGTCAGAAGAATTGATCATAAAATTGGAATGAGAATTTTTCATTACAGAAAGACCATTTGGAGTTTGAGAATAAAATTAGAAATCTTAAGCAAGGAAAATCAATTTTAATTTAATATTAGGGATTCGGCCACTTTGTCAATATGATGGAAAAAAAAGAGAGCTTCTATCAGTGGAAATATGAAAGATGTGTAGATATCTACAGATAAGGTTTGACGAAACCCATCTAAAGGACAGAAATATCGCCAGGCTTTTAAATTTTTTCTTGGCAATCAAAGGGAGTACCGTCCTATTTGTGAAGTCTTACCTGAAGCATTCTCCAGCCTCATTCCTAGGCACCAACCACCTGAAGGCTACTGCTATTTGCCTTCAGATGAGATATCGGGGTAGTTGCCGCCTATCACTTTTTCATGTACCAAGAATGCCATGAATTTGTACGCCTTCCGGAAAGACGACATCTCTACCATCCTTAGGAGGATCTCAGTACGTAGCATCTCTCGTAAAATAATCCAGTGGTTAATACCAACAGCAAGACGCTGCATGGGTGTAAATTTTGTGAACCCTGAAACCAGGGAGAATACAAAAAAAGATTCAACTCTGGAGATTGGTCGAATTATTGCGAAAACTTTTTTCTAATTCGCATATCCACGAAGGGAATGAACTCGTCCATATCGCCATCGATAAAGCCGAGGCATTTGTTGATTCGCTGAAGCGTCAATGTGGCCTTTAATACCGATCTTGACTTCGTCAACCACCAGAAGCCAGCGTACTGCTTCACTGCAATAACCAACGCCACCCGCCTCCGTCACTTCTCCGATATTTTCCGGATCTTTGGAAAGTGTTGGGCATGATTATATTCTTCAAGCATCGGAAATCTAGTACGTCTCTCCAGGACAATTAGCCAATCAGTTTTTTTCCTACAATTGGGAAGCTTGCAGAGAAACTCAACCACCAGTGCTTGAGGACAGTCATCCAAAATCTAAAATTGATCGCAGAAGAGTCAGTTCAGCTTGTCTTGACCACACCACCATTTTCCAGCTTCTTTAGATGGTGGTAAAAATCACGAAAGGCTTCATGGAAAAAAATTCTGGGCACTTTCTTAATGCAGTCAAGGTATGGAACGAGCTAATCTCAAGATGGCTTTAAGGTTGTTGCCCTCAGCGTTATTCCGTAGTTACGTCAGGGTTATGACCCAGTACATAAACAACATAGTGGTGTTGATAAGCTTATTACGCCCACGTTGTAATAGTACGACGGCTACAAACCTAGAGATCCTTGAAGGTTGATGTTTTCAGAGAAGAATGGGAAACGACGCGGAAAAAGTACAAAGATAATATTCTCTACCAGGATAAAACTGAATTGGCGTGATAGCCACTCGAGATCCTTGGATAGAAGAGACAAAATACCTAGAAGTGACCACGGACACAAAACTAACCTGAAAGACTGACGTGAAAAGGACAGCAAGTAAAGTGAATGAAGCCCGGCAAGCTCCAAGACCCTAGTTGTACTCGCGGAGCCGATTATCCTTCCGGAACAAACTGATCTATAAAAGCATCTTGTTGCTCATAATTATGTATACAACACCAGTGTGGGAGTGCGCTGCAAAATCCCAAAGGCAGAAGTTCTACATTATCTAAAAGCTCCGCACCACGATGCAGAATTGCCAACCACTCAGGAATTTATTTCCAGATGCACTGAACCGTTTCACTCCGACGACCAAGGACATGGAAGTCCATCAATTCGTGGCCTATACAACTATTTAGTTGACAGAGGCGCTTAGCAGAGAGTAGAGATTAATGATTGGACTCGAAGACCTCCAATCCCGCTAAGCAGGCCAACGTCAACGTATAGATTATTGCTACTAATTTTATTTCTTTTGGGTTTTTAACAGGGTAGAGAAAATGTAAGTATTAAAAATCAAAATAGAATGGAAACAAAAATCAACAAAAAATTCTATTTTGATGTTGAAATAACCTCATTTAAGCTTTTGGTTTGAAGAATTAGTCAAAAACAGGCTGTTTGTAATTGATTTGAGAAAATAAAGAGAAATATTTAACGTTTTCCTTCCAACTAAACGTGCATTTTTAATGCTATCTACGTTTAATCATTTTATGGGAGAAAATGCAGTTAAGGATTAACTAAAATATTTATGCAAAAGGGTAATGGGAAGGGAAAGGATAAAGATGAGAGAGAAAGGAGAAAATAAGGTAGGAGAGATGGTTTAGGGTAAGACGATATGACGAAAATAGTGAAAGATACGGTGTTTTGCGAGACAAAAAGAAAGAAGATATTTTTGAGTTAATATTAAATAAAAGATAAAATAGAGAAAACTGTATTGGGCGTAAATCAGAAAATAGTGGTAGGTCGCATATAACATAATGATCGTAGTCCTCGAATTAAGAACGGATGTCCACGGTGGTAACGGTCATCCATGTTTTTCAAAATCCTTCTGGTGTCGTCATTAGCACGAAGGCCGTTTGTCGAAAGCTAACATATGGGTTTTCAACATAAACATGGTCACTGCCAAACGTCGCTTGGGGTAATGCAAAACTCACCACCATGGGACTGTGGGACAATGGAAACAAGTTCTGTAGAGTCGCTACACGATCTGGCAATCCGATGAACGCATCTGCGTTTGGCGGATGCCAGGAGAACGCTTCTCATTCCAGTGTATTGTTGCGAACAGTCAAATTTTGTGGTGGAGTCATCATGGCGTGAGGTGGTTCGACCAGCAGCCTGAACACTAAGATGTATCTTGATATTCTCTACAATTTTGTGCGTCTAAAACTTTGGCAACAGTTCGAAGAAGGACCTTTCCTGTACCAACAGGATAACTGTTCTATCCATACAGAGAAAGTCATTCTGTCGTGGTTGAAAAACTGGACTGACTTACAGAGCCCCGATCTTAATTACATCGAACACCTTTGTGAAGAATTGTGACTTGGATTACATACCAGGTCAAATCGCTCATCTTCAGTAGCTGGATTATTGCAGCTCTCATGAAGAAATGGAAGACAATTTATATATACACATCCAAAACTGGCAGTGTTCCTAGAAGAGTGCAGGTTATGATTGATGCTAAAGATGAACCAATATACTGTTAATACATACCACGTGAGTCTCTGCTTCCATAACAGTGGGTGTTCAAATATTTTTGACCTTTAACGAACCTATGGTACAATTTTTAGTAACTTAGTGAAATAAAATTGCTACTCTGCTCACCTGTTTTCGGCTTTTATTTGGACTCTTTATAAAGCATCTAGGAAGAACAGATGAAGCGCAGCTGCCCGAATCTTTTACGTCTAAGGTATCACAATGATGGTAGCTGGTAACATTTTGAGAAAATAGCGTAGCTTGGTGCTTCTCAGAATTTTCAGTCAGTCCTAAACAATCCGTATGTATTATAAATAAACAAAAAGACTTTCCTGTCAGTTTAATGTAGCTGAAATTATGAATTACTAAAAGAAATGCAAGAATAACGTACAATAGATAACAAATAGAAAAATCATTAGACACCTAGCTACAAGAAGATTTACGAGTATTTGTTATTTTAATAAAATTTAATTCGTATAATTGGATAGAGAAAAAAAACATCTAAAGGCACTAATGATTTAATTGCCTCAAAGATTGAGGCACCATCTTCACAGCTTGCGGGAACCAGTCCGTAACAATTTGAAACGGATTAATACCTATAAATGTGAAAGGTCTAATATTGCAAAAAAACTTTAAAACTAGACAATATTGTGATGAGGTCCACTCTGTTTGATCATAAGTGTGCACAATTGAACAAAATTTATTGTTGATTGCCGATCAGGAGCTTAGAATTTTATTGTTCACTATATATGCACACCCAAGCATACTTTACTAATTACTCAGAAGTTGATCAAATTTTGTTCGCGCATTAACGTGTTTAGATCGAAACAAACTTATCATTGGTAACTGTTACGTGGGTATTGTCGCAAACTGAGTTTCTGGGTTTGATTATTGTGATTTTAAGACTGGGTGTAAGGTTAAGTGTAATCACAGTGATCAAATACCACCCACTGACTTACATAGTTTTTCTGCTTCAAATTTTTCCTTGGTGAAAATAAGTTCAATTTCCATTTTCTCGTTTTCCATTTACCCTTATGTTTAGTTCTCTTATCAGATAGGTTTGATCTTCTACCCACAATTAATTGAAGAAACACGGTTTGTTTATCAGACATCTGCATCTTATTGAATCATTAAATGATGATGGTCTTATCAAAAAAAAAGTTGAAAACTATATGCAATTATTTTTATAGTGTATTGCATGACAACAATTTTTTTTTGATAACTTTTCATCTAAACCTCCAAAACGTTTCATTTTGTCACCTGATTATGGTTGATATGTGGTTGCCTTGTAGTTCCTATGTCACGTCAGCGAGATATCCTCCGCGAGCAAATAACGTAATTGGGTAAATTAGCCGTGATAGTCAAAGTTTAGGTCGTGAGTTAGAAATTGCCACAGAGATAGATAGAAAACCAGGGACACTTTGTTTCACACTGTGGCTTTTGTGGTACGCATTGTACAGGAACCTGAAATGTTAGCACTGAAGGACAACTTGTTTCCAGGCATTATTATGGCGTAAAAAGAACTGGACAACTGTTGTATCTATTGCAATCCTTCATCTGTTATCTAGATAATCTTATAAGAAACCCAAACAAACCATAATCACTGGAAACTAAATATTTAGCAGCATATTGCAGTCGGAGTTGTTTCTGTCAAATAAATATGTGAATAATATACCTTAATCTAGATTGCAATATCTGTCTGTTCAGTCTTCAAATCAAGATTTTGCGCGTATTTTCCCAAATTCTGAACCCTCATCACCTGTTTGCGTTTACACATAAACTCTCGCACCGGTTTGTTAATTCAGCAAGAGCCGTCCACCACTCGCGCATTTCGTCAATATTTCGATCTCCTCCCGCATTCGTGATCATCTTCACCCTTCTCGTTTGAGGACGCTCTTCACTCCAATCCTATCCTCCTCTACGTTATAGGTCAGCAGGATTTGCATGTTTTGATTTTCCGTCGACTGTAGGGAAGAATATCCGCACGCGTTGCCCTGTTTTTGCTGTTAGTCACCTCCATTTCAATGTTGCTCTCGGCCTAGTTCGCATCCGCATTTTGACGAGCCCTGTTGAGATCTTCCTGCTCTTGCCCTAGCTTATTTCACTTTCTCGCTGGTTTCCATGAATCCCAAAGTACATCTTAGTTCAATGGACTGTCTCATTTTTATCTCAGTCAACACTGTTTTGCAAGGCTACAAACCTCAAATAGTAAATTTTTCGGAACTACCTGTCTAATCTATTTAGTCCTTTAAGTTCACATCGAGCACTAATTTGTTTAATACTTCCGAAAGTTCCTCGATTTCCTCTAGCATTCGTGGTGATCTCTAACTGCTCGCGATGATCACTTTTCCCGCTCTATCCCTGGGCTCCTCTTTCGGATTGCAGATCAGCGTTGTCAACTTCCCCATATGCGCATCTATCTTGGTCTTGCGCCAGCTTCCGGATTTTGAAGAGGTGGGAGTGGAATGTACTCAGCAGCTTTGTTCTGTGTCGGCTGTGTGGAGGAATATCGCCCCCTTTCCGTTGTTAGTCATCTTTGCTCTCACCTTACACTCAACTTAACTCGCAACCGTGTTTTTACAAACCCCATTGAAACCGCTTCGAAAATTAGCAGCCTTGCTTCTACATCAGCCTTTTTGATTAGCTGGTCCGCATGCCAATGGATTCGAATCTTAATCTTGGTCGACAGCATGTTTTAAAGTTCCAAGTCTCGATTTGCAAATTTGTCGGCGCCCTCATACTTCTGAGAGTAAGTCTGTAGTTGGCGGTATATTCCCGGTAAACAATACTAAAGTGTGCTAGCTTAGCTTGTGTGTGGTGGTCTTCCCTTGCATAACTACGAACGTTTAAATAGCAATATCGTCGTCTAATTTTTGCCCTCCCAAGTCCAAAGAATCATCCAGAACAAATCTTCAATATTTTGTCGAGTTTGGGCAACTGCATACAGCTGGGCTTTGCCGTGAAGTAGAACAACGTCTTTGACTAGAAATTTCCGTATTTTCAACTGCTTCTCGTCTTCCCAGAATAGTTTATGTTGCGCCTACACTTAAGTCTTCTTAAAGGTGTTGTACCTAAATTGTCTTAAGTCTTCTCCAAAATTCTAAACGGTCTCATTCTGTCGTGAGAGACTTGATATTTCCTTTCATCACGGACAGGGATAGCTGCATTATGCTCTAACATTATAATATTGACTATACTGGTAGTGTGAGGTATCCCTACCTATTGAGTTTCCCTCCATTGATCTCAAGGCACGTAAAAAAGAAATTCCTATTTATATTTAATATACTTTCGTATAATACATTATTCTTGATTAAAAAGGATGGTATATACAATACTGCTCAAAACGGTCTCAGCAATATCGATAATAAAAAACTACCCCCAGTTTGTTTGTTTAGTCTGCTTAGTTCTTTACCCACTCTCCGCATGCGCCTCACAAATTCGTATCTATGCGTAATCGCCTGCACCGGTTTGCAAGAGTCGTCCATCACTTGCACTCTCTCTGAAGTTTTTCGATTTTCTCCCGCATTCGTGGCTCCAGATAAGAAGCCTCTTTGCTATAAGCCTGGTCTCTTTCCTCGCATCTTAGGTCAATAGAACGTACATGGTGTTCTCTATTTCCCCACATGAATTTTGCCTTAGCTCTCCCCCCAACTTTCTGATTTTGAAGAGGTAGGGCCACAAATTGCCACGTCCAATGATAAACTAGACGGTGTACCGATTGAGGTACTCCGTTGCTTGTTTCGTATTGATTCGGGGGACACAATTCCACGCGTGTCTGTCTCTAGTCCATATAGTTAGTAACTATTCCTTTATGAGCTTTATTGAAACTGTCTTTAAAATCGGAGGTCGTACTCTTGCCATAGCCTTTCTGACCAGCTGGCCCATACGATCATTCTTCGAAGTTCTAACATGGGCCTTGGTCCAATAAAATCAATGTAGTCTTTGGCTGACAACGTCTTCACAAGGCTTCAAACCTCGTCTTGGAAATCCGTTGGTGCCCTCGTAATTTTGAGAGCAAATCCGTTATCACAACACCATCTTAAGATGATTACTCTGTGCTTGGCGATTTATCTCGATCAGTTTCGGATAGCCTCAGTTCAGACTGGAAAATGGTGCGCTGCTCCCTGGTAGATCTCGTCTCCTTTTCACGTTTCCACAAACGCGACTTCCGCTTTTTTGTCGTCCGTCGCCTATTCGTTCGCGTAGCAACATAGTCGTTGGACCTTGTTCTTCTCACTAAATGGGATGACATCTCGCTCTGTCTCCTCTATGGACGGTTTTCGCTCGATCTTACCTGACCGTAGTCGCAGCTCTTCTCAAAGTTGCTGTTTCGACCAGTTCCCAACAGCATCTTCCAAATAAAGTGCGCTGACGGTAACTGACTTAATACTAATGCGGAATTGAAAGCACCTGCCGCCTTAGTCGCAAGTACTCTTTATACACTAAGCAGATCCCTAGTTTCTTTCTCTGAGCTTGCATACTTCCGTCCATATCTCGCCTGCATACAGCATAGCAGACTGTGCCGCCCTCTCTAAAACGCATGACGTCGTTTTACCACCAAAACCCCAAGTTAGTCGCGCCATCTCTCTGATGTGATGGGAAATTTGTTTCTTTGCCAGGAACTTTGTATGTAACTTTTCTAAGAGAGCCTATCGTCGATCTTCACTCCAAAGTACCGGATGTGAGTTTTACGGTAGACGTGCTCGCTCATTTTTGCGTCAAATTTTAACTTTTTTTGAGCACTTTGTGCACTTCGTTGACGCATGCGCAATTACGTCTCCTGAACTATTAAAAGGTCGTCTTCGAACCCCACCATACAACATCCTTACAAAAATAAATTCTGGGTTTAATTTCTGGTGTACCCTCATCAAGGTACTGTAATACTAGGTGTTACTTGTAACCCCCTTCTTCAGAAAATCCGCATGGATAACTCGCTGTGGCTCCATGATGACTTGTTCATTGTCTTTGTCATTAATTTATTGCCATAATCGTCCTCCGTCAAACTATTGACTTACCCTAATTCCATCATTTTTTTCTCACACCCCACTTGCGATTTTCTCGTAATTTCAACTTCTGCGCATGCGCCAAATTTGTCATTCTAGGTGTAAGACGTTCAAGAAGTCTCGGTCAAACTTGAACCACTCTCATATTGCATTTGTTTTAAAATGGGAACATATATGTTCAAATATATGATGCTTGAAAATATTACCAGTTTGGGTACATGTATGCACAATTTTAGCCCGACCCCGAAGTCCTAGAGGCCGAAACCCGCGACGGCCTGATCCGCGGCCACGCCTACAGCATCACCCGCGTGAAGTACGTGGACATCCAGACCCCGAACGTCGTTCGGCAAGATCCCGCTGCTGAGGCTGCGAAACCCGTGGGGAAACGAGAACGAATGGAACGGGCCGTGGAGTGACTCGTAAGTTTCTTCCCGTAGCCTCAAGCACGCAATAACACATTTGCTGCCGCTGCAGATCCCCCGAGTGGCGCTACATTCCCGACCACGAAAAGGAAGAGCTTGGTCTCACCTTTGATAACGACGGCGAGTTCTGGATGTCCTTCAAGACTTCCAGAGTCACTTCGACCGGCTGGAGATATGCAACTTGACGCCGGATTCCCTCACCGAGGAGGAACTGACGGAAGGGCACAAGAAGCAGTGGGAGATGTCCGTGTTTGAGGGTGAATGGGTGCGAGGCGTCACGGCTGGCGGATGCAGGAATTATTTGGGTAAGTTTAGGAAGCTATTGCATGATCACCAGTTCATTTAACTAGAATGAAAAAATTAAAGTTTCTAACAGATCCTATAACCTTAATTGAGTGTAACAGAAGTGCTCTTTACATTTAAAACCACACATATTGGTCACATTTTTTGGAAAAATATAAAATCGTTTGTTGGTTTGAATTTTGCTCTGGAGGCACATTCCATTATTGCGCATGGAGTAATACAAACAGATATCACATATTTAGGAATGAATACATTAGTGCTACTCATCACAGTTTTGTGACATTGTGTAAAAAGTTATCCGAAATTCAATATCAAAACCTGTAAGATGACAAAGTTGAAGGGTTAAAATCAAAACCTACGATAATGGCCACATTTGTCAACAAAGAAACAACCAATCGTTAATGTTGGAAACAATTAATTTTGTTCTCCAGATACTTTGTGTTGCCAAATAAGGCCAATTTTCATTGAATATCTAAGAATCAATACAACCTTTAACAAATGAAAAACTAATACCAAGAAGTATTACCAAAATCGTCTGTTTTCGCCATAATTAACAGAAAATGGAACATCAAAGGAACTTTTAGCAATTAATACTACACATTTGCATTGGCCACAAAATTGGTTAACAATAAAAAAGCAATTGTTAGCGTTTAAAGTAATTAATTTTAATTTGGAAGCATTTTATACAATTGCGTATTGAATAATACAATTTGAATATTTCAAAACTAACACATAATAATTTTATTAGTCACAATTGTTCACAAATAGAAAACTAGAATAGAAAGCAATGAGCTCTACTACAGAATTACGTATTCTAACAGAAACTTTTGAGAATGACTATGAAAGTTACCTGGATAGTCACAATTATCAAACAATTAAAAGCTTTAGTCTTGAATAGCTAACACAATTGTTCAACAAGTATTATGAATTGAATTTTAGACATTTGAAAGGATCCCCTTAAAATTGGTAACAAATAAATATTAGTAACAGAAGCACTACATAAATTATACATATTGGTCACAATGCCTCAAAAGTCTTCAAAGTACATCCCTTGAGCGTCGACACACTTTTGCCAGAGGCTTTTCCACGTCTAGAAGGCTCCCTGGTAGACGGATTCCGGAACGTCCTTAAGAGTACGCGTGCAAGCTTCTTCACTTAGGGTCCTATGGTGGTGTCCTTTGAGGGAGGATTAAACTTTTGGGGATAGGAAATAGTCTGCTGGTGCCAAGTCGGGACTGTAAAAGGGTTGTGGTGCAGGTGTGACTGGGTACATTGTCATGATGCAATTTCCAGTTTCCGGCGATGACTGGCCTCATCCCTTCTCTTCAGTTCTTCTTAACACTTCTAGGTAAAAAACACCATTCACTGTCTACCCCTTAGGTACAAATTCGTAGTGGACCACTCGCTTGGCGTCGAAGACGATGAACATGGCTTTCACTTTGGATTTGCTCATTCCAGCCTTTTTTGGACGAGGAGATGCCGCAGTGTACCATTCGGAACTTTGTCGCTTTGTTTCCGCGTCGTACTCAAATATACAAGTTTCGTCTTCCATGTTTACGTTGTCCAAAAAGCTGGGGTCTTCTTCAACGCGTCGCAGAAGGTCTTTGCAAGCAGACACACACCTCTGCCTTTGGTAGTCCGTTTTTCGCATCGCCAAATTTTCAGTGATAATGCTGTGCAGTGTCATCTTATCAATGCCAATTTTATCAGCAAGTACGCGGACATTTAACTGACGGTCTGAATTCAGCACTTCACACACACGTTGCACATTGTCGTCGGTTTTTGAGGTCGACAGCCGTCCAGCGCGTTTCGGCCATCTTTGAAGAGCTTGTGCCACTTAAAAACTGCAGTTTGTGACATACTTTCATCCTTGAACACTTGAATGATGCCGAACGTCTCTGTACCCGATTTCCCCAGTCCAACACAAAATTTTATGGGGTACCACTGTTCAATCGTTTGCTGCATTTTGCGCTTGCACCGAGTCGCTCGAAAGGGCTCGCAGGCGACTGGTACTTGGTGAGTCTTGAAGGTCATATTCCCCACCATCGAACATGCGCGGTGTGAGCGCGCTCCGATGTCAGGACTTCAGGAAAAAAGTGTTCCTGATGCTTTTTACACAAACCTTGTATATATTGGTCACATTTGCCATCAAATAAAAATACCGTTAATTGCCTTCATGTTCTTCTGTCGCTCTAATGACCATTCAATATTTAGAAATCATTACTAATAGCGGCTACAATTGTTAGCAAATACAAAAATATGATACTGCATAAAGTAAAAGTTAATACCACTCTAGCGACATCTTACAGTGTTCAGAATTTTGTAATAATCAAATGGTATGGAATCATTAGCAATGGTCACAATTGTCAACAAATAGAAAACTAGTATTAGAAGTAGTGAATTGATCCCATCGTTCACAAACTGGCTAGAGCAGCCAGACAAGACGGATGTTTAGAGATTGTTACTTAAATCATACGCATTGGTTACATTTATCACCATATTAAAAAAAACAGTTAATTACTTTCATTTCATACGTCTTTCATAGTGTGCAATGAATTGCACTAATGACAGATAAATGTTTAGGACTGATATTGGTCACAATTGTTAACAAATATCAAAATTATATAACAGTGCAATAATAAATGTTAATACCTCACTAGTAACTTTTACAATGTCAAGCCTTTTATGTAATAATCAAATAGTCTGGAAACGTTTTAACAGATAAAAAATTGGTATTAGAAGCACTGAGTTGATTCTATCATTTACAAATTAGCTGGAACAGCTATAGATACAACGGAACTGTTTAAAGAAATTGTGACCTAAATCATACATATTGGTCACACTCAGCATAATAGTTAACTTTTTTTCGATAGGCACTTTATGTTCCTCTGCAGTGAATCGCGCTAATGATTATTGAATGTTTAAGAATCATCACTAATATAAGTCACAATTGTGAACAATTATATAAAAAATAGAAAATTAGTATTGAAGCACTGGAAGGATTCTATCATTCGCAAATTACCTCGACTAATCACAGACACGACGGAAATGTTTAGAAATTGTTACTTACTTCAATCTTAAGGATTGGTCATATTTATTACCATATTAGAAAACTTGTTAATCACATTTAGTCTACATCTTTCATGTTATCAGGCAATAAATCACGCTAATGATCGTTGAATATTTAGGAAGCATCGGCAATATTGGCCACAATTACTAGAAAATATGAAACCATTTAACAGAATGTAAAGTGGAAGCTAATAGTGCTCTAGTGACTTTTATTTTTTTGTTGAGTATTTCATGTAATAATCAAATAGTCTGGAATAATTGGCGTTGGTCACATTGTTAACAAATTAATAACAGGAGCACTAATTCACAAATTGGTTGCAGCAACCACAGGCACGTCGAAAATGTTTAGACAAATTGTGGCCTAAACAATATTTTCCACCAAATAAAAAAAAGTTAATTCCCTCTCATCCACAGGTACTTTATGTTCTCATGTAACAAATGGTGCTAATGTCCATTAATTTTTTAGGAATCATCATTAATATTGGTCACCATTGTTAACAAATATAAAACCACTTAATAGAGCAAAGTAAATGTCAACGGGACTTTAGTGACTTTTTAGTGTTGAGAATTTCATGTAATTAAATAGTTTGAAATCGTTGGCGTTGGCCACAATTGTTAACAAATAGAAAATTAATGTCATTAAAATTTACTGGAACAGTCATAGAGACCATATTAGAAAGCCAGTTAATTCTTTTGTAATAAATTGCTGAACATTAAATGTTCAGGAATCATCCTTTTTATAATATTGAGCCTTTTATGAACTAATCATTGGGGTTGGTGATAACTGTTAACAAATAGGAAATTAGTATTAGAAGCACCGAGTTCACTTTATATTAAGAAATCGGCTGTAGCAGTCACAAACACAGCCAAAATGTTTTAAAAAAATTGTTACCTAAATCATACATGTTGGTCACAACTTAAAAATAGTTATCAATTGCATTTTATGCTGAGGTGATATGGCAACCATAAGTATTGATCACATTTTATATTTTTGAATATTGATATGATTCATATGAGGTTATGGAAGAGTTCATAAAAATTATTAACAATTGTTGTTATTAAGTATTAAAAACAATTAAATTTGTACTTTTAAACAAGAAATAGTATAAACGACTATCATACAATAACACGTGTAATAATAATAATTCTGCAACACCCTGTGTAGCACCCACAGCATTATTACCATGGTAGTAATTTTTGTATATTAGCAAGAACGCCATTTGCATTTTTTCAGTTTTTTATTTGTTTTTATACTTTCAGAAACGTTCTGGCACAATCCACAGTATAGAATAACTCTTACCGATGTGGATGAGGATGATGATGAATCAAAATGCACAGTCATTGTTGCTCTCATGCAAAAGAACCGAAGATCCAGAAAATCAATGGGGGTGGAGTTTCTCACCATTGGGTTTGCCATTTATTATGTAAGATTGTTATTCTAATAAACCTGATATTGAACTAATCCAGGAATTGGTATTTTAGCTTCCTGACCCAAATAGAGTGCCAAAACCTTTGGACCTCAATTACTTCAAGTACAATGCTTCCGTAGCGAGATCGCCGTCCTTTATCAACCTCAGGGAAGTGAGCTGCCGCTTCCGGCTACCGCCTGGCACCTATTGCATTGTACCGTCCACATTTGAACCCAACGAGGAGGGCGAGTACCTGCTGCGGGTCTTCTCTGAGAACAAAAACAACATGGAGTACGGTTATGAGCATAATAGTCATAGTTCTGGTCAGCCGCAATCTGACGGCTATAGATACAACCCCACTCCTAGCTACCCCAGTCCAGGCGGCTATAGCAGCCCCGGTGGTTATAGTACACCCGGCGGTTATGGTGGCTACAACCAGTATAACCAGAGCAACTACTATCAGTACCAACAAAACATAGCTGGTAGCTATGCCCAGCCGACTTACTACCGCCCACAGTACTCGAACCCGAATTATCCTCGGCCTGGAGGCTTTGTTCAACCCCCACCTCCACCCTCAGCAAATCCACCCCGTTACCCAGGCTACCCTCCCTATCCCCGCCAAAACTACCCTGGCTACGGGTTCCAGTTTTAGTCTTAATGTACTGTTAAGTCTTGATCGTTAATGAATGTTACTAAATTATATTAACAGCTTTGTCTTTTGTCTTTTGTTTTTGTAAGTCACAAGTGTACATATTCTATTGTTATATGTAGCATATCTCCTTTGTTCATCAGGCGCTCGTTAGCAAACTAATTCAAGAAACATTTCAATTCCTGTAATCGCACTCGAAGCAAAACATTCAATTTTTGCTAGCGTGCACCCGTCCCAAGGTGCGATACTAACTGCACAGTTTTAAGGATAAGTGCTAAACCTAGGTGAAGGTGCAAGCATTGTATTGAGTTTTGGAAAGCAGAGACAATAAAGGTAGACCTTCAGACGGGCTTGTTATTTTAACATGTCACACACATTAATGTAGTGTCCTGTCTCGGATTTAAACTGCAGTTGGTTACATTCTGTCCTATGTACAACACAAATGGGAAAATCCGGGTTTACATTAAGCTGTGCTAATGTAGGATTTTTCCATTTGGTGCCCTTTTAATTGCGCCTCTGCTTTCAGAGAACACGACGAAGAGGTTTGCACGACCGAGTTGGATGACAGGGTGAGCTTGATCGCATGCTGGCCGCTTGCAAAAAGGCAACTGAAAATGTAATTTTAGGTAAAGGAGCAAAAGCCCACGAGCCAGGAAGTGCAGCAAACCGATCAGATTTACGAATTCTTCCTGAAGCTGGCCGGCGAGGACATGGAAGTCGACTGGAAGGAACTGAAGGACATCTTAGACTATGCCATGAGGAACGGTAAATAGGTGGCTTTTGTGAGGTGTGAAGGTTGGCTCGTAGAAAGTGCTCGCTTCCGTAGGTTTTGCGGCTTGTGTGAATTTACCTACATTGTGTTTGAAGTTTAATTAATAATTTAAAATTGTACACTTAACCTCACAAATCTAACAAGTCATGTGTATAGGACGACTCACAATTAGATGTATATGATGCGTCATTATTTGTACTTTTATTATCTAAACAAGGAATTTGTTCATTGAGGGGTAATAGAATGCAAATTTTACTCTTAGATTTCAAAATTTTGATATTTCTTGTATTAGAATCGTATATTTGATTATATACAGAAATGATTAGTATTAAATTATTAATAATAAAAACAAGATCTACTAATAGAGACTATAAATTTAACTTGGGTATGCATTAAAATTATGAGTGACCTAAAATCATCTAACATATGAACAATCTGCACCACTACAGTTTTTATAATACAATATAATTCGACTAGAGGGCGTTGTAATTGATAATTACTTAAAGTTATATAAGATGTGTCTGCTATATGAATTGTGAAGTCAATATCTTTATTGAATAAAACACTTTTGATTAACTCAAAAAGTATTATCAGCATGAGCAATAGAAAAAATAATTTAGAAAGGGATGTAGCTTTTTATAATCATTTGAAAGTGGTTTTAACCAAGTTTTAAGTATCGCAGAATAAGGACATTGTTATTTGCATATCATATAGATTTTTGAGGGAATTTGTTTTCAGAAAATTTAATTTGCTCTTCAAAGTATCAGTCAAATTCTTTGTTATTTTTGTGGTTGTCTGGAAAGTAACTTTTAATGAGGTATAAAAAAATATGGAAAAATATTTGTAATGCATTATGGAAACGGATCTACACAGTTGTAATACTTTCTTATAAAAAAGTTTCACTTGTGATGCACATATTTAGGCATAATTTCCTAAAAAAGCTAACATACAATATGTGTAAATTTTTGTCTCCTCTCTAATCTCATCAACTGTACTTGCTAAATCATCAGTAACAAAAGACAGTCAAATATACTGTTCAACATCATACAGTTTCGTATCGTTCATTAAAAAGTCGTGTTTTTGTACTCGTACTAATCAGATATATATAATGATCAGAGGCCAAATTTTACATATAGCGAGATATGGGTAAAATAAAATTCTTAGAGTGGGCGTTTCTTTATCTTGACGGATATGGAGGGGGGAGAACAGTGAAAGAGTAGCTTTTTAATATTTCAAAAGTGGAGTTAAAAATGATTTGACCAAAATTTAACGATTTACAAGTCATATAAGGTAATCGCCTTTTGTATATTTGGTGCATATTGTAGAAAATATTTTGAACAAAGTTTTCTTCCCTGGTCTTTGTTTCTTTATAGCCTTAACTTCCTATAGCATATAACATAGGTTCTTTTTGTATTTTCCTAAAAATTATTGGTTGGATGCATTGGTTTGGTGATGTTTAATTGCTCAATAGAATGATATTCAAAGTCATGAATGAAAAACATTTCAAATTTGTATACCTGGTAACCTGGTAAACACACTCTACCTCTGTCACGCTTTATAGAAGGGAATCTTAGATTATTTCTTAGCTCATTAAAAGGTAAATCATGTAGGATTTGAATTGCGTTCTATCAATGTTGGAATTTTGTATTTATACAGTTAGTATCTGAACACGTGGCAAAGTCTACGTACATTTGTGAGCTGGGTATTAGAATACGCAGCCATTGATGCTGATTGAGCAATGAAACTTATTTTTCTTTAAAATGAGTTGTGAATCGTCAAAATTGTCGAATTTGGGGTAATAAAAATCTACGTGCTATTTACGAAAAACCGTTGCATGCACAAAAATACAGTGTTTGAAATGAATTGTAAGCTGGAGGAATCATCGACCCGTACTTTTTTGAGAACGAAACTGACAACGCTGTTACTGTCAATTAGGTATGCGATCAGAAGATGCCAAACCACTTTCTTTCAATTAAACCAACAACATGAATCTGAGTGACATGTGGTTTCAACAAAATGGAGCTACATGTCTCGCAGCACGTGAAACACTCACTTTACTTCAAACCAATTTTTCTGGTCGTGTTATCTCGTAAAGAGGTGACATCGATTGGCCACCGCGATCTTGCTATCTAATCCCCTTAGACTTTTCCCACTGGGGCTACTTGAAGGAAAGCATTAGATGTCAACACACCTGCAGAATAGACCCGCATTTATGGGAAAGAATCATGAGAAACTTCACTAAAATAATGGTCGCATGACAGCGAACTTGTGACTGGTATTTCGCCGACATCATATCTATCTATACATTTGAACAGAGAATAACCAAAAACAGCTGAAATGTGACGTGGCTGAGCTCTGAGCGTACGTTTGGATGCCTATCTTCAGAATTGTTTTACATATTTTACTTTCGTAAGGTCACCGCACTGATTTATCCCACTGTCATCATTTATAAATAAATGGTCAGTCTAGAACGCTAAAAATACCTTTTTTTTGGACAACCCCTCGTTTCATACATAACTGCTAAATCTATACTTTACACTGATAGCAATAAAATTTGGTTGGCTCAAATACTTTGTCGTCACATCAGTCTACACATTTTAAGCAATCCGATTATGTCCGTTCAAATCGGATTTCAGCCAGGGAAACAAAATTAAGTTAGGAGGGACCAGGTCCGAGCTCTAGGGAAATTGGGGCGGCCGTTTGATTCGCCAGAAACTCTCCGATTAGTAATGTAAAATAAAGTGTTAGTCATTATCCGGGTGGTATGAACTTACGTAAAACACTTCTAGAGCAAAAAAAATGAGCATCACCTTCATCTTTGATTTGCTCATCCAAGCCAGCTTTGGATCTTTAGGATTGTGTGACTCAGAGCTCTGTCTCGTATTCAAAAAGCCGCATTTTATCAATAGAATAACAAAGTGTTACGTGTTCTCCATGGAAGCTTGAACCTTAAAGAAAAATCATATAACGAAGATAGAAGCTTTCGAATATTGGACGCACAGGAAAATTCTCAAAATATCACGGACTACTAGAATAACAAACGAGGAGGTCCTAAATCAAATAAATGAGAAAACGGATAATTTTAACTATTGAAAAAAGAAAACTCGAATACTTTGGCCAACTTGACAGAGGGGAAAAGTATAGAATATTGCAAATAATTATGCAATGCAATATTAAAGGTAAAAAAACAATGGAACGATGTAGAATGTCATGGTTCCAAACAACAGCGTCAAAAATGAAAATTGACATAATGGTAGCCAACATCCCGAGGGACGCTCTAACAAGATTACTTTCTCCAAAAAATTAACCTACTTCTCTCATGATCCAAAAGATCAGGAGACAATCGGCACGTAGCTTTTCTTCTGTTTGTCAGTCAATCCACGGGAATCAATTTGGTACACACTTTCTGCAACTGTAAATTCCGTCGTGACGATTTTATGCACGATGGATTTTGGAAGTCCCACTTTGTGTGTTATCAATCTAATGCTTAGACGTCGGTCAGAGTCCAAAACAACTTTTGCCTGACGGGCATTGTCCAAAGTGTAAGACGATGATGGGTGCCCTACGCGTTATTCATTTTCGACGTCTTCTCTCTATGCCATCTAAGCACTTGTGTTTTCGATAAAGCAACCGTCCCGTAGGTTCTCTGTATCATAGCAAATGTCTTGGTTTGCAGTCTCTTCGACTTCAACGCAAAATATTATCGCGTATTGCATTTTGGCCCGTTGCGGGACGTTTAAACAGCTGTCCACTTCGTTTGACCGACATCCCCTATCGAGCATCACGCTCGAAGACTCCGCCTCTCGACCTTTCTGCTTGGATCACAATCAGTCTTATTACATTCGGGAAGTACCTTGTATGGTGCTATAAATTATAACGCGCTTTGGTAAGGTGTACTAAAAAATTTTTTCACCCTTATAATAACCCGATTTAAAATTAGAATTATTTTTGAGAAGATGCTTTTCTGTAGTTATATATTAATGAGATGATACCATCAAGTAGAAAAAAAATAAAATATAGTTGACCACTAAGGAGATAGTTTAGAACAAATTTTTGTTGTAATATACATCACAAAAATATCCCGCAGGTATACCCAAATAGATCTTTGTATGTTCCATTGGAGCAATTAGCACAATTAAACAATATATAACTTAGTAAATAAATACGTGCCCTAATGAAGGTAATTTTACACGATGAGCCGTATAGATTGCAAGTAGTTGTGTAGTGAGTTGCGATTAGAGCTTTATTGCTTTTAGTGCTTTGATGTTTTACTTTGCTGCTGAATTTGAGTTTCAATAATTGCGGACTGGACTGTTGGATTCAGAGTTTTTTTTAACTAAATCTGAAATGTATATGATCTACCGAGACGGTCATGAAGCTTTTCAGTGCTTAAGTGTTTATACGTAGATGCAACATTACAAGTATGCTGTGGTTTATTAAATTACGAGGGTAGATTTTTATCCAATGATTTGGCCAAACAACTTGTCCAATATTTAGAAATTAAAAATGTATGTACAACAATTTCCAAAGAATTAATGTGGATTTACGCGGATAGATTGAAAAGTATATTCACTCTGAAGAAAGACGGTTATGTAGTTGTACTGCCGACTCCTTCATATAGTGGTGGTTAAATGGAATTTTGTGTTTTTGCCTGAGATAGAACAAATTTGATGCTGTTATTGAGGATTTAGTACTCTTATTTTACAGCTTGAATTTTGGGCAATGAAATTCAAAAACAAACGCAAACACAATAGTGTTTTGGTAGGCTTGCAAACGAAGGTGCATAAGATTGGCAACAAGCAATTTTTCGATTCGAAACTACAGTACAGTTTCAGATCAATTATCTAGATAGAGGAAAACATTTTAGGCATCTTTCAAAAATTTTCTGAGCATGGCAAGAAACAATCTAGTTGGAGGTCAAAACCTTTCTGTTTTGGTTCTCATGTCTCCTTTTTCTTCTTTGATTTTTACTCCATGTCTATTTGTCTTCCCGATCTGCCTTCTGAAAACTTCTTCCCTGAATAGCTGTTTTTACGTAGCTGAATAGTTAGTCTGCCTCTTTTACTCTTTCCTCTTGGAGACCATTGCGTCAATTTACTTGGTTATCTATTATCTGGAATTTGTCCAACATTTCCATAGCTCTATTATCTAACGTTTTCGTGGTTGAGCAGATGACATTCATTCTTCTTCAAAGTTCCTCGTTTCTGAGTTTTGATTGCTCTGTTCTAATTGTATTTGTTGTGTTCTTCATAAGTGGTCATATCTCTCCTCCATACAATACCGCTTTCCATCACACTAGGGAATATTTTCTTTTTGACTAATATTTGCATTCCGTATTACTTCATATAGTGCTTTTATTGTTTTCTTTTCCACGATAATTCTTTTGCTGATATGTGTTTCGCATGTACCTGATAAATTTTATCCTTTATTCTTACATCATGCTCCACTCTGCCCGCATACATATATTTCAGGTTTTTTTTAGAATCAAGTTTCAAACCTCCGCGTCTGTTTTATAATCAGAGTTTTTTAATTGCTTCTTTTCAAGATCCATAAAGGTTATATGTCTATTTATTTGTCCCTATTTTTCCATTAGCTACCTGTTACAATGTGTTTTGTCTAAATATGATTTTTTTTCTAAAATCACCTTGTTCTTCACTTAAATTTACGTGTTAGATGGGACAACGTTTATTCCCTTATAGTTAGAGCAGAATTTGTTGTCTTTTTTGCATATCGAGTTTATATAGGCTCTATTCCATTCATGCGGAATATTTTCTCCTTTCGCTATTTTATTTATTTTCTGTATGTATTTTATAATTATAACCCCACCATATTTTATTAGATCCATTCTTAAGTTTTCCTCTCTTTTCAAATGCTTCTCAAATATTTTCTTCTGTTATTTTATAATTAGTGTTTATATTGCCTTCTATATTCTTGGAGGAGATTAGAATAATGAGTCATCTATTGTTTTGACAGTATGACTTGCAGATTCTCGAGTATTTGTGTGTGATTTTTATTGTATTCCAGATTATTGTTGTTCTATTGTATCTAATAATCTGTTTCAGTACTTTTCTTTTCTTCTCTTACGTTGAACTATTTGTTTTCTGATATCTGGTGTGCCTTTTGATATTTTTTTATATAGTTTGGTATCATATTTTAGTGTAACGTCATTATGCTTCTATTTTTTTTAATATTTTTCTCCACGTATGTAAGATATCCTACCACCATATGGATGATTGCTTGCACATTCGGGCTGTGGTTAAATTCTTACGTTCTGTATTTGCACCATTCATGGTTTTTGCATTATTATCAGATTTATAACACGTTTTTGATGCAACCATATATTTATCCGTTTTTAAAGCTCAAAAATAAAATGCTTTTGTTTTCGTTTTCACCCACAAGCTTTTCAATGTATCTTCGTAGAGCGCAGAAGTTTACCCTCGTAACTAGCATTATGAAACAATTACTGAAACTCGAATTTGGAACTGCGCCCACCCATCGTGGCGAGCGGGTTGGCTGCAGTCCTACCTTACGCGTTATTGTTTGTGTTTGTGGCCATAGAACTGCCAGTGAGTAAGGCTAGTGTGAGAGGCGTTGAGTCTGGAGTCGGAGGCACTGCGGCCCCCGAGAGTAGCTCCGGCTTCCTAGAGGAGGTGCTCGGCCTTATTTGCGCCAGGTTTTGCAACGACGTTGCGCCCAATAACGTCGAGCCTGCTTCCACGGCCTCGTTCGTGCCTGCGTCCACTGCCCAGGGTATGTTTGTCGTGTGGTGTGCCGCGCTGCTTACTGTGACTGTCTCCTTATGTACGGAATTAGCTTTTTGTTTGATTGGTTTACAAATTGCCAAATGTTGTGGCAAGAGTAATTTATTTATTACGTTAAACAACAAACGTTCTATCTGTTTTTTGTGCATGATTTGTTTATTTGTGTTAATTATATAGTATGTGAAGTCACTTCTAATCTTTTAAATTAATAACAATTTACATTTACCATTGGGAGGTGCAAAAATATTTAAAAAGGTGTATTTAGGAAGTTTAGACAGACCTAAACGAAAAGGCCAAAGACATAGGATTAAAAATGAACAGAGGGAAAACTAAAATAATGATAAACGATCTAGTAGATGACATAGTTGATATACAGATTGACGGGGAAACTTTAGAACAAGTAGGAAGTTATATATACCTTGGACAATACATCTCACTACAATCGGATAATCAAACAAAAGAAATAGAAAGGCGAATAAAACTTGGTTGGGCCGCATTCGGTAGATGGAAAGAAATATTTAAAAGTAACATAGACCAAACACTAAAGACTAAGTTATACAACCAGAATATACTCCCTGTTTTAACCTACGCAGCAGAGACATGGACGTTAACGATAAAAAATATGCAAAAACTGAGGGTAGCGCAGAGAGGAATGGAGCGGGCAATGCTGGGAATCAGTCTAAGAGATAGGATGACAAATATATGGATTCGAAATAAAACAAAAGTAAAAGATGTAATAGAACATATATTTAAAGGAAAATGGCAGTGGGCCGGACATATTGCCAGACTACAAGATGAAAGATGGACGAAGAGCATGCTGCAATGGAGACCAAGAATAGGCAAAAGGCTTAGAGGCAGGCCCCCCCTCAGGTGGACTGACGACATCAAAAGAGTAGCAGATTACAATTGGATGCAGAAGGCGAAAAACAGGGACAAATGGAACATGCTTGGAGAGGCCTACGTCCAACAAAGGACTGAATTGGGCAGATGATGATGATGATGATTTAGGAAGTTAATACAAGAACCAATAAAATTAGATGTAGCATCCTTGAAAGAACAACTTGGAGAATCAAAGCAACAAAAATAGTAAGCCATCATTTCACAACGAATACTTCGGCAAGGAGTAGGATAGATAGATCTAATGAATTGACTCGGATTGAAATTTTAAATGAAAGGCATTTGAAGTTATTTTATAGTTTGATTTTTATTGTGTATTCAAAGAAAATATCCCAACAAGAGAGCAGTTAACATTGTGACTCCGATTGACCTGGTATTCGACTCAAATGACTCGCTACTAGTGATAGATTATTATCAAATTCTATGCGTACAATTTTTCACAATGGGCAAAAAGTCACATTTCTTAACATGGCGCCTATGGTGAAAATATGTATTTTGAGCTTGTAGTTAACCCTCGCCCTACCCATATTTTTGAACAAAACTTTAAGGGTAACAAGGAGATGAGGTAAGTTCAATTTTGGATAAGTGTAAAGTTCCGTCAACTACTATTATGATCGTCAGAGGGCGTCAAACATTTGACATTTTTTGTTGATGTTACGTTAGAAAATGAATCTATCTGATGGAGTGTGGTGGTAATTAAATGTATAATAAATATTGAACACATCTGGCCACCAGGGGGCGCAAAATTGCTATTTTACGAAATAGTGATTTTGTGGATTTTACAGTAATATTACAGAAATATTGCCCAATTCAAATATGATAATGACAACACTTTATACACTTTACAAGTTTGTTATATTATTATACCAAACAAGCCTTAGCAATGTATTTGATGAAATTGAGAACTGGCCATTTCAGATGCAGAATTGTCAGTTCTCTCCATATCACAAGAAAAGGGTTCAGAAGAATTGTGTGCAATGTCAGAAAAGAACTCATTAAGAACTGTCAAAAGATTCTTTCGACCCGAAATCTTGGACTCGCGATGAACTGCAAAATCATATGTCATCAGTAGTTGAATCTCGGCATTGTGAACTCGGAACTCTTGCGACAATATGGGATGGAACATACTGCTATAATAAAAAGAGCAAAGATAATCTGTTTTAATGAAAGACATATTACGTTCAACAAGACTGTCTTTTGATTAAACCGATGATTTGCATCGCCGCTGACGGATATATTATGGGAATATTCGGTTCATATGAGGCAACTTTCAATGATGCACAAACCATCGACAAAATCCTCGTCGACAACAAACGACATTTCGAAAGAGTTTTCGATAGTGAGCACACATTCATTGTCGATCGCGGATTCAGAGATGCCAAGGATCTGAAGGACAAATACAGAGTTGTGATACCTTGTTGTGTGCAACTTAAAGCGTCTAAACAATTGGCTGAAAAACAGGCAAACGACAATAGATTTGTGACTACGTGCCGATGGAAAATCGAAGTTGTCAATGGAATTCTAAAACATTTCAAACTGTTTGCAAACACAAGACCTAACTCAATGATTGACTCGGCAATGGATGATTGGAGGATAGCCGGTGCACTCTACAATGAGTTACTCAAACCTCTTGAATCGGACATCGGTGAACAAGACTCTGTCGTCAGTGAAATAAATAAAACGTCGTTATGAAGTCAAGTGCACTCTAAAAGATTTGTTGCTTCAAATAGCCTGAAAGTCGACACTTTGGAGAAAACTCGATCACCAATCACTGCCGAATTTCTCAAAACTTGATGAGAAAAACATCACATTGGGATCCTACCAAATCGCACACGGCCAGACATCAGAACAAATTAAAACATTATTGCAATTTGATGATTTTCCACATCAATAATAACAACGAAGCGTTAGGTGTGTCACAGAACGAAGAGGATTTTGATTAACATTAAAGATTGACATTTCTATTTGATATCCATTTATTATTCACTGTTTTCTACATTATTCTCATAGTAACGTATTCCATCAATTTCTATCGATTTCATTTTCAGACTAATGTTTAATTATAATACAATGTAATATAGTCTTCTTCTTCTTCTTCTACTCTTATATAGGCTATTAGCCTGTTCTACACATTTCGTGTAGTACTATGAGCCATGTTGGGCGTACCCAGGGCAGGTAGCTAGTCTGACCCGTTAGAAGAAGGAGAATGTACTTTACGACCGCCAAAGGTGTTTGTATGATGGCCGGGGAGCACTCGATGTTTGCCGTTATTTTGACCTGGGAGTCGAACCCAGGGCCCGCCGCGCGTTAGTCTGGCAGGCCGAAACCTTTACGTCGCGGCTGTCGCGCTCTCAATGTAATATAGTGTGCCATTAAAATAATTTCTCATTCACATATATAAAAACCGTTGTTATTATCATATATGAAATGGGCAGCATTTTACTGTAAAATCCACTAAAATCACTATTTCGTAAAATAGCGATTTTTCGCCCCCTAGTGGCCGGATGTGTTCAATATTTTTAAGTGGCGAAGCGAAGCGAAGTCACTTACTAACTTCATGGTGCCCGTCTGTCCGTCCGTCCGTCCGAGCAAAAACTCGAGAACGGCTGGGAATTTCCAAATTATGTTTTCGCCAATCGACAGGTGACCAAAAAGGTCTGTTTGCTAGTGATTTTGAAACTGATTGGTCAACTAGAGGGTTCTCAAATTTGGGAGACTGCTTCGCCACTTCGCTATGCGTTGCAAGGTTTATTTATTATACATTTAATTATCACCGTACTGCATCGGATAAAACCGTTAACGTAACATCAACAAAAAATGTCCAAAATTGACTTTACCTCACCTCCTTGCTACCCTTAAAGTTTTGCTCAAAAATATGAATGGGGCGGGGGTTAACTACAGGCTCAAAATACATATTTTTACCATAGGCTATATCTTAAAAAATGTGACTTTTTTGCCCATTGTGAAAAATTGTACTCATCGAATTTCATAATGATCTACTAGTAGAAGCGAATCATTAAGGGCTACCTTTGAGTCGACTACCAGGTCAATGGGAGTCACAATGTTTACTGCTCTCTTGTTGGGATATGTTCTTTATAATTATAATCTTACATATGCTCTGATCAATTTCATCGATCTCACCTCAGATTTCATTCTTGAGGCCGTCTACCCCACAAAAGGAAGTATCACTTTAAATCTCGAGAGAATTGTTGATGCAGTAAATTGATGGTTGCTCAATCTGTATGGCAGGTGGCGCCATGCTGCTAGAACCACACCTGTTCCAGATCTAGGTCACCTAGTTAGTGCAAAAAAATGGGTTATCATATGACGGTAATGATCGTCATCTACAATTACGGTATATCCAGCATCATCTTAGAATCATTATGGACCTATCACGTCACTTGCCCAACATCCGCAACAGTGACTCGGTTGGGGGTTCATTTGCTTTCCACGAGTTACGCGAGGATATTCCGAACCTCAAATTCAACAATATTGTTTATTTATGATATTGAGAATCTATTTCATGATGCTCTAAAAGCCAAATGATGTTAAATGAAGTTTAATCTCTTGCGTCAGTTAAATTTTGTACACATGAAAATACAGGTATTTAATGACCATTTTGAAAATGTTCAATTGTTGTGCACGAAGTCGAGTCGATCTTTTCAGATTTGCAGCGATCTTTGACTATGATAACATTCTAACAGGACCTTGCCCCACGTTGATACTTGCTAGGTCTTGCATTTATTACTGATCCAGTTTTATTAAATTTTGCAATCGATTTTCGGACTATTTGATTGTTTAGTGCACTACTTCGTCTAAAAATTCCATGGAGTTTTCGTACCGTGTCCGCATAATTTTCGTTTTAATAATGACAACTCGGTGTTCTTTCACACAACATTTCATATTTGCTAATCAAAAGAATTGCAGATGATATCTATCAAAGTACTAGTGCGACCGACCGCAAAACAAGAGCAGCAAAGTTTAAAGTCTGCGTTCAATTTGGGCCACCCTTTAGTTGAATAGACATCCAGATGTGACTCTCGTTACAATAGAAATGTGCCTATAACTACAAACTACTAAGCAGTGTGGTAGAAAATCTTTTAAAGAATCCAACCCCGAAAAGTGAAGATGTGGAAGATTCCATTATTATTAATATAATAGATAAAAGTACTTCTTACCATAAAACAAAACGAAGGGAACTTAACGTAGATTTTCTTGAGAAAATAGGAAAAAAGAAGAGGAAATGGAGCAAGTAAGAAGATATTTAAAAAAATCACAAAAAGCTTTTAAAATTCTTAAAAATAATTAGAAATAAGACCGGAGATGTTTCAGAAATCTGCCATTTAATTGGACAAAGTAATTTATGTGAATTTACATAGGACCGGTGTTTGAATGAAGATGGTTTGGGTCTATGTGTATTCTTAGATATAATTTTCAGCGTATGGTACGGTGCTGGAGTACATGTTTCTCAAACATCTATGAAACGTATCTCTCTGACATCCTCTACACAATGTCAGCAGTGAAAAAAATGTTCAGTTGTTCGTTGACGTTGTGAAAAAATTCTAAGATCGTTCTTTGTTGTGGCTATAATAAATATTTGCGTGTCGAAGCTAAACACCTTTGTGTTTAATGGCCTTTCCTCTTCTATTATATATAATTTGGTACGAATAGCATAACTCATTGGATTTATGCTATTCTGCTGAAAATAAAATAAATATATCGCAACAATTACAGGAAGAGCAAGCTATTAAGGAAGTTTAAAGAAAAAAAAAAGGATCATATCAATCCCCTAGAGTAACAAAAACAATTTTCTATGGAATCTCTATTACACTCAATCTATTTTTAGTATTGTAACAAGTTTTTCTGGTTTCATTGTAAATCGTCGGTCTACGAATACAATCTTCAGTTGTGATATCAAGTAATAATCGCTCAGTACCCGGTCGAGAATATAGGGGATGGTGGAAATCGTCCAGTAGAATCTTTTGTTTTTAAGTGATCGTTTTTGTTAAGTGTTCTTACAACTTTATAGTAACTTATTTGCATTGACGCTGCTTTGTTTTGACAGGTAGCCAAGCAGGAACATAGTTTTATCATCACAGAAAACAGTTATCACTTTTTTTGGATTGAGTGTCCTAACTCTTTTTTTAACATTTTTGTTCACTGTTCGCAGACGATGCTCGAATTTTAGGTGTTGTGTGGCGAATTCAAGTATCGATGCTTATGATAATTGTTACATTCTGATGCAAACAATTTATAAATTTTCAGGCAGCAACCATCCCCTGTTCCTTGTGTGCATTTGACAATAGTCAAGGAATCCATCTCGTACAGATTTTGCGATAATGGAGATCATAGGTACATTTTTCCTAACTGTAGGTGGCACAACTTACTTCAATAATGAAAAATTTACTGTGGGAATTAAAATCTTCTAAACTTGTTTTGATATGAGTGTTGGTAAACTTGGCCTTCTGATAGGCGGAAAATTTTGGTTCATCATCAGACTAAACTGAATTTGTGTATACAAGTAGAGTGGATTTTTTTTTGTTTAAACGATCACAGGAACGGTAAGGATGAAAATGGAAACATTTTAATAGATTAGGAAGAAATTGTAGAATTGTGGAAACAGTATTTAGAACAAGTTTAAGGTGATGTAGCAATAGACGAGGTAGAACTGGAAGAAAAAGAGGATGTGGGTGCTAAATATCTTAGGGAACACATACTCCAATCGGAGTACGATAAATTCAGACAAGAACTTGAAACAAGCAAGGCAGTACTACTGTACAATTAGTCTGATCTTACATACATCCAAACTATTGACGAAAATCATATATAAAAGAATAGAAAGAGTAACATAAGATCTGATAAGACGATCTGTTTGGTTTGAGACACGGGAACATTCAAGCAACACTGAATGGAAAAATAATAGAGCAGGTTGAAGGGTTTTTCTATTTAGGTAGCATCATAACTAAAGACGAAAGAAGCAAAAGAGAAATCGTGCGTAAATTACAGAAAACTAAAATAACGTTTCTCGAGAAAAACCAATTACTAACATCCAATAAAATCTTTTTGGACAGGAGGAAACATTTTCTCCACCTATACAGGGATGAAACCTAGACAATTGCAAAGAGCTAACAGGGAGGAATGCATGCATTCAAGTTATTGTGCTATAAAAAAATATTAAAGCCAAGTTGGAATGGACATATCAACTAATGAGATATTAGAAAGAATATGAGAAAAAAAATGTGAAAAGACACATGAGAGAGGCATATGCATAGGACATATGTTAAGGCATTCGGGTCTACTACAAATAATAAGTTATGACAGATGAGAAAAACAAGCAAGGCAGATTTAGGTTACAATATATTCCTCAAACAATAAAAGACCTGGCTTGTTCCAGTTACCAAGAGATAAAATGATTGACCAAAGACAGAAAAAATGGAAAGAAGCAGTGCTGAGACAAACCAATCCGCCAGATTAACTACTTAGAAAGAAGAGGGAAGCATTTTCAGCAACCGTTAATCGGTGATCATTCTCAAAAGGAATTAGAACAATGCGAATATTTTGCTCAGCACGCTAGTTCTCGGGTGACATCAGTGACCTTAATTTTCATTTACTTCTCGTCGCCCAAAAAATTGTTCATGCCACACGCAGAATTGAGTCTTAAGAATGTTAGTCCCGAACTGTAGCTTAGCTGTTCTCTAATTGATGGTTTTACGTTCTCTGTCGTTGCACAGTGGATGAGGTTACCTCTTTTCCTGAGTAAAGTGGCTAAACAAGCGGTAGTGAGACGTGTCCTACAAGAGAAAGCTCCTTCCAGCTTCCCTACCTGCAATGCTTAGAATCTATACCCCTCCACGTTGACTTAACGGCGTGCAACTAAGAAATCTTGATTTATATTTGGTTTGCTCTTGAACATAAAGATGAAATTAGACACAATGTAGCATACAATATGGTGATGATAGGCCGATATCAATTTTTTGAAGACCGGGTTAGAATCAATAAAATAATCTATCTAGGGAAGCCAGAAAGATGAAGGACCCGCTTATATTTGACATTTCTGAGAACGATGTGTACAAACCGAAACTATAGCATTACGAAATGCTTGTGAAGAGATGAAACATGGAAATTTATATCTCTTATATTCAGTTTGTTGTCACATGACTAAGTGTAGGGCAAACAAATTTCCGCCATTATTGATTTTTTCATTCGGATATATACATATAGTCTATCGAATTTGTTTTCTTGAGTCTGTTGAAGAGATTGATTTAAAATTATTTTTCTCTTTTCAAATCATAATAAAACAAAAGTCGAAGGGTTTATGGAGGAAATTAGGGATAAACTAAATAAAATAGAATACATTGATCGAAGAACGGAGGAAATAAAAATAAGAATAGAACAAAATATAGACAATATACAGTCAGAAGTAACAAAACTTAAGATTGAGAATTAAGAAAGAAAGCAAGAGAACGAACAACTAAAAGAAAAAAAATACGACAAAACAAAAGAATAAAACTATTAGAACAGGAGATAAGGAAGAAAAATTTAATCTTTAGTATAGAGGAAACCGAAAACAAGTGTCTGGAAACTCCGCAACAAAAGATAGAACTGATAAACAAAACAGGAGTTGGGATTACACCGATGGAAAACAGCGGAGATTAGATTAGGAAAAAAATAATATAAATAAGATAGACCAATACTGATAGAGTACCTATTGGAACACATGAAAATGTCAAGAGAACAGGAAAATAAGGCAATAATTATATACAATAAGCTCTTAATAAACGCAACATCATATATGGTAGAAGACAGAAAAATGGGAAGCATAAGGACAAGATGAGGACCAATAGACCAATAGACCAAGCAACAACCCGACGAAGTAAAGGAAAAATTAACAATAAGCGAAACATCCCAACAGAAAATGACCGACGAAGAGCCGAATTAATGAAAATAACGAGAACAAGTAAACATATACCAAAAAACTAGACCAGCACCCATCTAGGATACACATATGATGTAAGACTCTGTGAACGGACAAGAACCATGGGAAAAATAAAACAAATGTTACTACAAATTGACATATAGCAACATGGAATATAACAACACTAACAGATAAAGATATAAAAATCATAGAAGAAATTGAAAAATTTGATATAAATAAAGCAAAAGAGGGAGTTGGGAAAACAGTCACAGAAGAATTGAACAAAGGTAACCTAAGATGCGATACAGTATCTTCGAAAAGAATCTCAATCACTCAGATTCGGGGCAAAAGTTACTATCATACAAATATATGCACCCGCAGAAGAGCCAGATGAAGCTACAATGACATAATTGTATGAAGCACTATAAAGCACCCCAGATGAAGCAAAAGACAACCAATAAAGTAACAATTTTAGGAGGCTGGAATGCTAAAGTGGGAAGCGATGCGAATAAATGACTGAGTAGTAGAGTAGTAGAGTTTTAAAACTACATAGTACTAATTGCGAATAATAAAAAGGAAATGCAGAAACTACTAAATGCACTGACAGATAAAAGAGAGAATTTACATATCCCAAAATAATACTAAACACCAGCAGTCGAATTATACAACTTCCACCGTAATAGGAAAACAATTGGGGAGATAACAACAACAGAATATCTAGGAAGTATGTTCCCTAGTGATGATAAATTTGAACTAGAAATAACTAATAAAACAAGAAAGGCAAATTCGGCATATTATGCAATAAGTAAAACTAACTTTGATAAAAGAGAATTAAGCAAGAATAATAAGTTAACAATATATAACGCTATACTAACTCTAATAATGTTATACTTTAGTGAAACCTAGGCTATTGAAAATAAACACAAATCAAAATTAACAGCCACCGAAATAAAAGTTCTAAAAAAAAGCAAACAAAACAAAATTTGATCATATTAGAAATGAAGACATTAGAACAGCACTAGCACAATTTGTAAGAAAATAGAAAAGGAGCAACTAGAATGGTAGGGGTACGTCATCAAAATTATGACAGATAGATAGACTATCAAGGAAAGTCATGGAAGCTAAATACACAAAAAAAATGAATAAAGATTAACCGAGACTGACGTAGATGAACCAAATCACTAAAATAGGACAAGATAGAGGTAAAACGGTAAATAAAATAAGAAAATGCACTAGGGAAAATGGAAGTGGAGGGTAAGGGTAACAGAATCATCAAGACAAACCCGACACCTGCTTAGAGTACTAGAGTATACAAGGTTTGTGTAAAAAGTATCGGGAACAAGTTTTTCCTGACGTGACTACGTCGGAGCGCCCTCGTACCGCTCGTGCTCGGTGGTGGGGGATATGACCTTTAAGACGCGCCAAGCGTCAGTCGCCTACGAGCGTTTGTTTGTTCAGATTAGATCGAGTTTTTAGTGAACCTCTGTCGAGTGACTTGGTGCAAGCAAAAAATACAGCGATTGAACAGCGGTACGACATCAAATTTTGCGTTGGGCTGGGGAAATCGGGTACAGAGACGTTGGTCATGATTTGTCAAATATTTAAGGATGAAAGCATGGCACAAGAGAGTGTGGAGGACGAGCCCCGCGCTAGACGGCCGTCGACCTCAAGAACCGACGACAACGTGCAACGTGTGCGTGAAGTGCTGAATTTAGACCGTCGATTAAGTGTGCGCATGGTCGCAGATGAAATTGGCATTGATAAGATGACAGTGCAGATCATCACTGAAAATTTGGCAATGCGAAAGATCTGCGCTAAATTTGCCCCGAAGGTCTTGACGGACGACCAAAAACAGATGTGTGTGTCTGCTTGAGAAGACCTTCTGCAACTCGTTGAAGAAGACCTCGGCTATTTGAATGATTCCTCAACCCCCTTACAGTCCCGAATTGGCACCAGCAGATTATTTCCTATTACCAAAAGTGAAATTCTCCTTCAAAGCACACCACTATGGGACTCTAAGTGCCGTCAAAGAAGCTTGCACGCGTACTCTCAAGGACGTTCCGAAATCCGCCTACCAGGGAGCCTTCGATCGCGGAAAAGCCGCTGGCAAAAGTATGTCGCCGCTCAAGGGATGTCCTTTGAAGACTTTTGATGTATTGAGGCAATATCTCAAATAAATCTATTTTTCCAAAACTTTCTCCGATTCTTTTTATACAAAGCCTGTATGATGAAAAAGAAGAATCAGTTTTTGCTCCAACTTCGATATTGTACCCTTTCCCCAAATCATTAAAAACTACATCAAGAACGGCAAATAGGTCTTCGAGCTCATTCGTGCGATTTTTTGCGAGAGATTGGGTTTTGTCAATTGTGGCCAATTGAAATCCTCTTGAGTGATATTCTCAACTGTGTTCACTATTGGTTCTTGGAAACAGTGAATTATATGCAGTGTAGAATGCTGTTAGAGATTGACAAAATTGGAATAAGAATGTCCCGAAACATGTCTGTTACATCAAAAGGAAGCCAACGAATTCATATTAAAATTTACAGATGAAGATGTAAATCATATGGACATGGGGTGCACAATACATAACACTAAAATCATATCAAGCTACCACATTAATAATAGAGTACAAGGAATTAATAGAACGTGATCAAGATGCAGAAATAATGAGCGTTAGAGGCGAAAATGGGCGTGGAAAATCGACATAATCCGAGTCAATCAGCTGTGTCGAGAGTGTGGCGTCGGTACGGGGAAACCAGTGGCTACGTCCGTCGGCAAAGAGACAGCCGTAGGCTCCTGACAACGGAGATAGACGATAGATTTTTCGACTCAATATCCCTCAGAAATCGATATATGACTGCCGTTGACCTCAAGCAAGAACTGAGTGCGGTCAGAGATTTGGTCGCCAGCGCTTGGACAGTGAGAAGACTGAAGGCAGGTAACTGGACCCAAAAAAGCCAGCTACGGGCCCCAAGCTGACTGCAGTCTAAAAGCAAAGGCGATTGGGATTTGGCCATTGGAGTCGAATATTATTCATCGACGAGTCCAAGATGTGCTTACATGGCAAGGACAAGAGACGTCGGGTCTATAGAAGGCCAGGGGAGCCTTATTCAAGAGATTGTTGCATGTTCTGGGCGGCCATTTCCACGCACGGAAAAACTAAGTTGGTTTTCCCGCCTAGTGGAGGACGCGAAGGAGGTATAACAGCGAACCGCTACATCAAGAATATTCTGGAGGAACATGTTTTTCCGTTTGCGAAATTTGTTGTGAGGACTTCGTGCTAATGCACGACAATGCGCGATGTCACACCTGCGAGTGACCACTACCTACCTGGCTGACGACGGTATTCCATAAATGGATTGGCCTCTTTGTAGCCCAGACTTGAATCGAATTGAGCATGATGGAACTGAGAGCGACGTTGATTAAAGAGTGGGAAGCAACTCCTCAAGACAACATAGGAAAAGTCATCCGATCTATGCGTAATCGCTTGGAAAGTACAATTAGGAATAGAGGTAGCAATACCATGTATTGAAAAAATCTTTAAGTTCATTTCAACTGAGGATTTCAGTTTTTTTCTCTTTCAACTCTTTTCAGTTACACATGTTCTTAGGCCCATAACTTTGTCAGAACAGGTCCGATTCTAATGAAAATTGTATCATTTGAAACCACAGTTTTTAAGCTTTCAAATAGTATATTAAATTTGACTTTGAATGCTATCAAAGTGGATATACATTCTCTCAAAACTCGGTCATGTTGCTGAGTCGATTGTTTTGCTCTCAAATGTATGATACAAAAATTATAATTACAAATATCTATCCATTTAGTAGTAGAAATGATACAAGAAAAAGTACTGTAGTTGCTTCAATTTTTTTTATACTAAATTCCTTGGGTTTCACACAATTCTAATGACGTATTTTCTGTTATTCGAAGTTTTGTGTTGGAATCATGAATATTGGCCTTATCTTAAATTTCACCGACTTATTCCTTTTCAAAAACTGGTTTTATTTTGCGACAGTCTGGAGCAAGTCGTTAATGATTGCAGCGCAGTTTTTCTTGTAGTCACGGAACGAATTTCCTTCGGCATGTTTTATATCAAAACCTTCCGTTAAAATTTCACACATTTTAATTTTTGAAATCCCTAGCTCATCTTGTATATCGATCTTTGTTGATTGTAACCTACACATGTTTTGGTGTTCCGCTCGTCGATGGTCATTGGGGAAATCCATCTCTAAATTGTTTGTACCACATTTATGCAAAACTCATTGCTCCAGAAAGCCTTCTGTGGACAAGTTTTCCAGCTTCCCACAAACTTTCATGCAATTTCGCCACTCTACTCGTTTGTCGTTGCAAATACCTCCAACTTCCAGCTAACACGACTAGTGGAGTCACGCATGAGCGTTACAGACCACTTTCATTTACTGTTTCTTATACTAAAATTTGTTCGATGTTTGCGAGACGGATCGCGAATATACACTCCTGAAGCTATTATTTCAAGAAAATAGGATCACTTTATATTTTCTAGATATGGGAACAAAATTTCTATTCGCCCATTTTTATTTTTTTAATGTATAGAATCCAATGAAACACATACATTACTCAAGTACTTTTGAACGTAGAATTTAATAGTGCAATCATATGTTTGACATACGTTTTGATTTATTTCATATTTTTGAAAACTATTAAAATAAATTAGAACCAGCATGGTGCCGTGATTGAGGGGCGGGCTGCGATGTTGACGGGCCCGGATTTAATTCCCGGAGCTTTCTGATGCCTGGCGGGTGGCCTACTCAGTCACTATAAATAATTGAGTACCTGCGTTCACTCGAACAAGGAGTAATAATGGCGGTGGTCTAAGGCGCAGTGCTTGCCACATCGCCCCCCATCTGAGATGGTGCGCAATGACCGGCCAGATATGAGAAGGTATGAGCGCCTTAACCTTTCAGTTCGCAGGCCGTGCGTTATTAGAGTCTTACCATTATTAAAATAAGTTATTTTTTGTGGTGAAAATTAACTATGATTTCTAAATGTGTTTCACGAGTAATATTAAAAAAATAGAACAAACAATTTTTGTTTATGGGATCGTCAAACTCTACCTTAGAAAAAGTGCACGAATAATATTTGTGTTTCAGTCGAATCCACACATTAACAAATGTAACGATGGATAAAGAAATCTTTTATTTCGGAAACGGTAAGAGATATTAGGGAATTAAAAGAATGCTCTGAAAGTGCTTATTACTTTTTATTCTTTTTATCCTGTACATATCTAGTTCAAAATATGTTTCATATATAAATAAATAGAAGTAAATGTTTTTTCACCAGAATGCTTAGAAGATTGGCATATGTAAGGCCTAAGACGTAAGGCAACTTGTAGTTATAAGAGAAGTGGAGAACAAATACTGTAGAAACACAAAAATATGGATTTTTACAAGTTATTTCTTGATACTAATTAAGAAAGATAAAACAGTGTAGTAGAAAAAGTTAAGAACAAAATTTAAACTTTACTTACTTTACGTAGAAATGAACTGATAAAACGCTTGATGAAAATACTGCAGTAAATTTGTTATAGAAGCGACTATGATATATAGGAAACGACAGCAACATAAATAATTGAATTATGATTAAATTTGCTGCTTAGCATGCAACAAAACAACAAAATTAAAACTGTACCTATAAAAATATAGTACCATTAGACGTACCCCCAAAAGCTTAAAGATTGATTTAATCAGAAATTTCAAATGATAAATTATACATATAATGAACTTAATTAATTAATTAATGGAATTAATACTTAGTACTTGGAGTTGATTTGCTACATAAATTTCTGTAAAAAATTAAACGCGGCCAAACCACGTAATTATCAATAAAAATAAAAAACACAAATAAGGGATGATATTTAGTTCACACACCAATTAAGATTGAATGAAGATGATCTTTGTAAGTTCGATTTTTTCCAATTGGTAATTGGTCATCAACTTCCAGTTTTGAATCCTGTTTTACCTCTCTTTTTCCTGATCTTCTTTTAAGTGAAAATTTAATTTTAAAACTTATATGGTGCAATTAAAAGTGTTTTCTTTGATCCCTGTTACTTTTATCTACAATGTGATAGCGATGTCTTCTTATGCTTGTTGACAAGAAGATGCGTTTCTAAATCCAGCTCCACATATTTTTCAAGATTGTTGTAATAAGATTTGGATTATGACAATGATGTCACTTTAAACATTGACAAAACGAACCTTCGAACAAAGACAGCCCACAAAAAGCGCCACCAAAATGTAAATTTTATTCAAATTGTTGTGTTCGATCTGGTCATATACATAGTCTTTCTTCTTGGTCTAAAAGACAGGCGAGATCGAGTGTAAGTCTCAGATTTTTTAGAGTTGGGCAATGTTGAAAGCGTGCTTTTGCCACGTAATCTTCAGCTTTCGTTGGGCTCCTATGTTGTTAAGATATGTCACATATGTGAATTTTGTTCGGGTTGAGCTGAGATGGTTAGCTCTGTCGTAGAGTGGAGAAGGTTGAGGTCAGGTTTGATTCTACCTCAACCAAGTTTGAACCTTGTGTAGCCATTATTGTGTTATCGGCTTAGATGAATTGACGGTTGTGCAAATGTTATGTAACGCTAGTACAGGAAGATTGCTCCCTAATTCTGTCATCTGCATCGCTTTTTTTGGGGGTCAGGTATAAAACCTCTCATTCTCCAGGAAGTTGGGATTTCTGGTTAAGTTCTACTCTTATTTTAGTATTACTTTATGGTTTACTGTGTCAGGATGATTTACAGGTCTGTAATCTAGTAATTTCTGTTTGTACCAAGTCGTCTTCAATGTTGAGTAAGCTTGATTTTCTGCTTCTTATCAGATGAACCTCTTCGATTTATTGTTATGCGTTTCAGACTGAGGATCTCTATGCTGACATCAGGCTTAGCATATTATGACTGAAATTATTAATATATTTCATTCTCAGCTTATGGCAGTTATGAATGCCTCTTTGGGAAACGGTTGCTTGAGGAAGTGATTTACATTTTTCCTGTTTTGCAGATGGGCCATCGTTGTGGAAATAGTACTGCGGCTTTCTCTTTTATTTAGGAAAGCTTTTAAGGGGCTTTTAAATTCGTTTATTGTTGATTTTTGCATCGGGACAATAACATAACGTTCTTAACCCTGAAATTCACCAATACACTTATATCTTGTGGCCCTGTATTATCCTTCTGCTGGACGCATGTGATAGAAATTTCGTACATCCCAGGCTATAGAGAAATCTTGATCATTTTCTTGTAGTTAATTTTTTTGAACTTAAATTTGCTTTTGAGGGCATCCGCTTCTAGTTAATTATTATTACGCTGATAATGTAGACGATTAGATTGTGTTCAGTATGATGAACGAGCCCTCCTACCGGCTTCTCGCACTGCGTTGCTACTCTGAAGAATGCAAGGTTCAGAAAAACTGCATCTCTTGGATTAAACTTTTGAATGGGTTAATTAACAAGATATTTTTGTCTCTGGCATTTATTTGACGTTAATGGAGAACATAATAAGAGGCATTGGTTGGATTGTGTGCGGATTGGTCATTTAAGGATTAGCCGTTGTTGTCAACACAGTCCTCTACTTTAAGTATGCAATGCTAATCTTCTAGTAGACTCATTCCGTGCGCCCGTGAGATAGAAAAAGTAGTATTTATAACTAATTATTTTCACTAAGGGTCGATACATTACAACACCTTATCAACGCTTAACCAATGATTAGTTCAACTTCAAGGTACTTCGACTATATTCTAGTTGGACTAGATCGGACAAGGAAAAAGCAGACGAATTTGCTGTTCATCTCGAAAACGTTTTTAAGAAGACACCATCGCCTCAACCTACTGGTGATATTTCCAGTACTTTCCACGACACTTCCTGCCAACTTATTTCTTCTGAAAGTGTTTTCCCCAACTGATGCCTGGAGCCAAATACGACGCCAATTCCCGCAACGTCCTTCGTAGCAGACATACTTCAAAAGTTTAGAAAAACCATGGTCTTATTAATTACCACGTAAAACAGTATCTTGAGATTAGGTTACTTCCCCCATATAATGGTAGTTTGCTCAAGTTATTATGCTTGCTGAGCCTGATAAATCACCTACACAACCCACATTTTGCAGACCGGTAACCCTCTTCTCCCTTATGTACAAAGTTTTGGAGAAGTTGCTCTTTAAGGGAATCCAGAAAACCTTAGACTTAAACAATTAATCCTACCTTTTGAATTCGAGTTTCGCGAATGCCACTCAACAATCCAACAGAGTCTTTGCATAGTTATCAAGATAATAGAAAATTTCAAGACACGAAAAGTTTGTGCAGTGGCGTTCTTAGACATACAGCAGACCTTTGACAAGGTATGGCATGCGGGATTGCTTTACAAACTAAAATTCCATGTCTCTAGTTATATCTAAGCCAACTCTTGTTCAAATTATGTGTCAAGCTACTACCAAGTTACCCCTAGAGTACCACAGAGTAGTGTGCTGGGATTTATTCTGTACTTAATGTACACAACCGATGCTCCAACTACCACGAACACCGTGAGAGTCATCTTAACAGTCAATGACAACGCAGGATCAGCAAAACAAAACATCTTTCCATATCCAATAAATTACTCCTGTATAAAGTGGTACTAAAATCTGAACGTATGCGATTATCGTAGTTATATCAGTACCACATCTTGCCATCAAGTTTCAAAATTTTTATATGAATATTTTTTGCCCTTTTTCATCGCAACTTTTATTACCATCTTATGATTTTTGCACGTCTTATAGGCTTTCTTATTTTTCTGTATTAAAAAACCAAGCTAACTGTAATTGATTTTATTTTAACATTGAGTTATGAGATTTATATGTCGGTAAACCGTTCAATAAATAAACACCGAATTACATATTCTTTTCTTTTGAAAAATAATTTTTCAATTCCTCGGAATTACAGAACCACAAAACGCAGGCTTCACCAAAGACGTCTGCAGAAGCATGGTCGCAATGTTAGACGCCGACCGGTCGGGAAAGCTTGGATTTGAAGAATTCAAAACGCTGTGGATCGACATCAGGAACTGGAAGGTACCTCTCGGACTTACAACGACCATTTCCGTGTAATAAGTGGCTTGCGTTTCAGTTAGTGTTTAAATTGTACGACAAGGACAACTCGGGCGCCTTGAGCGGCTTCGAGCTGCGCCAGGCGCTGAATTCCGCCGGCTACAAACTCAACAACCACATCTTGAACATCCTCGTGCACCGCTACGGGAACAGGAACGGCGAGCTGAACTTCGACGACTTCATTATGTGCGCCGTCAAGCTGAAGACGATGATTGGTACGTTACAGCTTCGTCGCGATGGGTTTTTTTAAGGCGCCAAACTTTCAGACGTGTTCAAAGGGAAGGACCAGGACGGCTCAAACGTGGCCACGTTCACCCTAGAGGATTGGATCGAAACGACGCTGTACTCTTAAATAAAAAGCGAGTCCACTCCAGCTGCCTTCGCTAGTGTTCCATTTCGAAAGGGTATTTTTATACTTGCCTCCATTTTATGCGTTTCGTGATTTTGATGTATTTATTGATACTAGAGTTCTGCAGACTGTATTCCAAATACCAAAGTGTTTTCCGTACAACGCAAGATATATTTTCATGTGATGGTTTTACAGTTACCAAATGCCTAACATTTCTAACTTGACGAGTCTTATATACATTGTTGCTTGTGAGTTGATATGTATTTTAACAATTGCCTGTTACACAGTACAATATTTAAACATTTTCAATCGTTCAATAAAACTTTATTATACTGAATTTGAAGGCTTTATTTAATACTAGTAAGAAGGGCAACCTAAACTAAATATTTGTTTCAGAGTATCGTCGACAGTTAAACTTTAGAACTTTGGAACTTTTCAGAGGCGTCTGCCGAATCCAATGATTCAACAAGGGACATGGACCCCCTCTGATTATTGCCCCACAGGGCTTCACTGAAGACATGGATGGTACATTTGTCTTGAGCCACCACTAGCTTGATTTCGAATTACTTTCGAAATATATCATGATGTACCACGTTTCTTTGAGGGTTTCAGTAGTGTTCCTTGCAACTCACCATTCACAACTTGAATTTTTACGTCACATGCACGCTTTAGTCTTGAAACTGCAACATAAAGTTGTCCATGACTAAAGATTGAGAAGGTAAATAACAGAGAGACTTTTTATTGTCCTAGCAAAAGAAACTGTCTGGAATAAAGACCTTATCATCGGCTGAAAAGTCAGTTAAAACCGTTCCAAAAATCAGGTTAGGCGTTAAGCTCATTGATAATAAGCTTCGGGTGATTACAAAAACTTCGCTTAGAGTTGGAGTTTATAAGGAGCATAATTATAGCTCCTTTCTTACGTTTAAACATGTAAGAGTATTTAGATACTCGATTGGGTAATGAACAATCTCTTCTGAATTATCACCGTTCATGGAATTGTCGCTTGGATATATTTTAGAGAAAAGAAAATTAATAAATAAAAAAAAGTATTTTTACTGCCTTCTATGTCAACCAATCCTTCACAGTTGGGATTTTACTCGCAACAAGTTACAAGAGTGTGATCGACCAGTGAAGACGAACCAGATGATGCACAGGAAACTAGCAACATACCATGGCAACAAGTAAAAAGTACAAAACGGAAGAAGTTCACAAGATTTACAAATAATTGTGACAACAATAAAATAACCACAAATAACAAATTCAGCTCACTAACAGTAGAAGAAAACAACCGCCAAAACACTGATCTTACTGCAAAGATCAGTAAATCTCCTCCTATCTATGATATATTGTGTAACCGACTATCCAAAAATGATAAAGCCAATAAGAAACTGCTTAGAGGATGAACAGTATACCACGAAGAGTTTAGTATTGTAATATTATAGAAAGCTACCGAAAATTAATTAAATAAGAAATTAAGCAAGACAATATTCACTTGAAAGAGGATCGAGTCTATAAAGTGGTAATTAAACATCTACATAATACCATGCCAATTGTAGAAATAACTAATGAAATAACAAAATAGGGCACAAAGTAAGAAACATCATAAATCCTAGACACAAAACTACAAAGGAGCCCTTAATCTCTTTTTCGTTGACCTCGAGCCAACAAGCAATAACAAAGAAGTATACAACATAGAAAGACTACAAAAGGTAAACAGTAAGATAGAACCACCCCACAAAAACAAAAATGATGTGCAGTGTATGAGATGCCAACTATACGGACACTCCAAGTCTTATTGCAATAGACCTTATATGCGTAAAATGCGGAGGATCACACAGCATTGCAAGCTGTAAAAAATCGAAAGAAACGCCAGCCAATTATAAAAGATGCGAATATTACCACATGTTTATTAAGGTAATCAGACATAAAAAAGAGGCTAGTGCTATAAAACTAACGACCTCAAATAATGTAAACATCAGACCCAATTTTCACCAGGGCAGTTATCAAGATCAAAATAGAACATATAGCAGTTTAGTAAACAATAACCAACCAAATAATATCAATACAACAGAACCGTCAAACAATATACTGTCACAATTTCTTAATGAATTTACAGCCATGTTTAACAAATTAATTCAACAGAATAACATGGTAATAATAATAATGGTAAGGCTCTACGCCCCGCGTGGAAGCACGGCCTGCGAATTGAGAGGTTAAGGCTCTCATACGTTCGCTCTCTCTGCCCGGTCGTCGTATCTCTGATACGGGGCGATGTGGCAAGAACCGCGCCTAAGACGACCTCTATTATTACCCCTTCTTCGAATGAACGCAGGTACTCAATTATTTTTAGTGACTGAGTAGACCACCCGCCAGGCATCAGAAAGCACCGGGAATTGAACCGGGGTCCGTCAGCATCGCAGCCCGTCCCTGAACCACGGGACCACGCTGGCACGAATAACATGGTACTTAAGGGATAATACTACCTTGTAGTTTTTTTCTCTCCATTTTTTTTATTGGCTAAAACGCTTCTTTAGCTATTCAAAAATGATATCCAAAATCTGCATATGTGGGAAAATTTTTTAGATGGTCGAAAAAGTCGATTTTTTCACTTAAGTCACGGGGCCAATTTTCAGGTAATTTGAGAGCGAGCTTCAAATGATCGGTTTTTAAATTTTAAGTTTATTTAGCGACTAATAATGAATTATGGACTGTCGGTACTTATTAATCTTTTAAAATTGGCCACTGAATGTCTCCAGTATTTTCATTTTCTTAAAATTTTAACACTGGTAATTTTAAACGCGTTTTTCTCAAAATCACATTTTTCGAGTCAGGTGACCAACTAGCGCCTTCAATTTTCAATCTATCAACTCCAAATTTTAACTGTAGCTTTATAGTGACATTTTCTAGTGAACTACGTAGGATTTTTCGAGTGACAAAAAATTAACGATTTTATGACCGATTTTTTTGTAAAAAATAATTTTTTTCTTAAAATTGACCCCAGTTCGCATTGTACACTCGCGGAATAAAGACGTCTGTGAGCGGTCTGCGAGGTTACAAGTGCCGAGCGATAAAGCGACTTGAGGTCAACTTGTGATATCAACTTTAAAATTTAATAAACTCTAAGTGATTTTAAAATAATTATTTAAAGACTTTTAACTACAATAAAATTCACATTACACAAATTAAAATGCTGCCGGCCGGCAACGGTTATAACGGCGCATTTAATACTTATAATTAGCAGCAAATTAAAGAAAATTTTATACTATCACAACCATCACTGTTCCCGCCTATTATCCATCCCCTAAACATGCACCAGCAAACCCAATACACAAATTAACCGTCCCCTAATTCAGCATTATTGTCCACACAATACCAACAATTTCCCCAGATGCCACAGACACAGTTTTCTACATTTCAATTGAGTGCAAAATCTTCATCTCAACTAATACACCTTAAATGACTATTATGAAGATGATGAAGAAGAAATGGAAACTAATCCTGCTAATGATTGACAAAGGGTCACTAAGCAAAAACGATTAGACAAGTCAAATACACAAACGGTCAGTGAAAAAGAAGCAATAAGTCATGCAAATAGATACGCACCCCTAAGCCCAGAGAATGAAACAAGCGATGACAATAATAAACAACGGCAACAAACAACTAGACCTAAGCCTACGCCCATTTTCGTTCACGGTTTTCTAGACTTCAACAAAATGACAAAAAATTTACTTTCCGTTGCTGAAGTGTGAATAATGTCAAAATTACCACAGCTACACCTGAAATTTACTGCAAGATGATCAAACACATGCAGGAAAATTAAATTATATATCACACGTACCAGATGAAGGAAGATCGTCCATATAGAGTAGTTCTAAAACACATACACCACACTACTCCAACAGATGATATTAAAAAAGCCCTTAAAGAAGCAGGACACATAGTTAGAAATATTATGAATTTAAAAAATAAACTAACTAAAGACCCATTACCAATCTTTTATATAGATCTTGAACCAGCCACTAATAACAAGGAAATCTACTACATGAAATCACTTCAAACTAAACATATATTATTCGAACCACCAAAAATAAGCAAAGATATAGTGCAATGCACCCGTTGCCAGAACTACAGACACACTAAGGGGTATTATAATAGACCATTTGCTTGCGTAAAATGTACTGGACCGCAAGACACAAAAAGCTGTCATAAAACAAAAGCAACCCCAGCAAAATGTATTCTTTGCGAGGGACAACACCCAGTAAACTGCAAAGGATGTACAATTTATCAAGAGTTGCAAAATAAGTATCAATCTGATAAGCAACACACAAACGTAAGATCCTCAAACTTAACAAGGCAACACCTTTCCACCCTTAAAACAACAAGATAATCACGACATTATCAACCGACCAAATCCTCCACATCCTACCTATTCACAAATAGTACAAAACCAGCCAGCTGAAGACGTCAGTCTTAAACAATTCCTCGATAAATTTAAAAGCATGTTCAATCAACTACTACAGCAAAACAGCATGATACTAAACATGCCGACTACAGTGACCAATAGAATAATCAACTAATGTCTAAATTTCTAAAAATTGCGTTGTGGAATGCCAACGGGTTGTTTCAATGGAAGTTAGAAGTTGAAACTTTTCTACATACCAGTAGCATAGATATTTTTTTAAAAACCCATTATACCACAAGATCAAATTTAAAAATATCTCATTTTACCATATATCATATAGAACACCCGGACGACGCAGCCCATAATGGTTCTGCTATAATAATTCGCAATACCATCAAACATCATGAATTACCAAGCTTTCAAATAGACTACTTGCAAGGTACCATAATACAAGTAGAAAAACTTCCGATGCCAATAGTAATTTCTGTCGCCTATTGCGGGTAAACGGGAGACCCCACACCGTTTACCCATAAAACTGCGGATGGCGCTACCCTATCCCACTTCTGTGGGTAACAGATGCCGCCTGCAGTAACGATGTGGGGTAGAGGTTCACGCAAGTGACCTCGCCGGCAACTCGTCAAACGAGGCAAGAGAAATCCTGCCAACACGAGTACTATCGACTGGAGTATTTGCTACATCGATTAGGCCCGAGGCCTACGGAGACGTTAGACCACATGACGTTATCCCGTTAAAACTGCTATGCAGTCCACCCAATCCCTGCACAGAGGGCAACGGGCGACGGTAGCAGTAGCGATATGTGGTAGAGGATCGCTCAAGCGACCTCGACGGCTGCTCGTCAAACGAGGTGGAGGAAACTCTACCAACACGAGTGGGCCTGCGTGTACTTCACGGCGCAGGTTCGTAAAGGCGCTTCTAGCTGCCCAATCCCACAATTGTGGGTAACGGATGCGAAAAGCCCCAAATTGATGTGAAGTAGAGGCTCACGCAAGTGACCTCGACGGCCGCTCGTCCAACGTGGTAAAGGAAACTTTACCGACACGAGTGGGTAGTGCGCCTCACCCCGTGGCGCGAGATACCCGTAAAATTGCTAGTGGAGCTACCCAATCCCACATTTGTGTGCAACGGATGCCGCTAGTAGTAACAGAGGGGTAGAGGTATCACGTGAGTGACCTCGACGGGTACTCGTCAAACGAGGTAAGGGGAACCTTACCGACACGAGGATTAAGGGGAGGGGGAAGCCAACCGAGGCGGCTTCTCGGTTCCCCCTCGATGGTGTTGGACTCTTAGGGGTAGTGGCACCGCTTTTACGGACAGGAGGGCCTGGTTAGCCTCGTGTGAGCGCATGCCCTTAAGTGGGGGCTTCGGCCTACCCCACCACCCGTCAAAAGCCAGACCGACCCAATGTCGGTCCTTGGCGGGTGGCGCCGTGCTGTCTCCGGCTCACTGACTGACAAAATTTAGTGGTCATGTCATAACACACAACATAACCAAACAAATGTTCCAACCCTATTTTGAATAACTTGGACCTAGATTCTTAGCAGGTCGCGACTACAATGCTAAAAATGCACACTGGGGCTCGCGTTTAACAACTACAAAAGGTAGAGAACTATACAAACTCATGGCAGATAACAATTACAGTTTCCTATCAACGGGCAGCCCAACATATTGGCCAACTGACCCCAATAAAACCCCAGATCTGCTTGACTCGTTCGTCACCTACGGTATATCCTCAAACTACATCAACATCGTTCCCAGTTATGACATTTCATCTAACCATACCCCTGTAGTAGTTTCAATAAGTGCAACTATACTTTACAAAGAACCCACACCTACTCTCAGCAATAAAAAAACCAACTGGGAAACTTTTGAATCGCATATAAATGAAAATCTTAACATAAACCTGGCATTAAAAACAAACGAAGATTTAGAATATGCAACTAACCATCTAATAACACCTATTCAGAAAGCTGGTTGGAAATCAACACCTCAGTCCCACAACCAGAAAATCAACACATCCCAAATGAAATAATGGAAATAGTAAGGGAAAAAAGAAGAGCAAGGGCAGCTTGGCAACGTAGTCCCAACATTGCAGACATAACTATATTTAACCAACTGAATAATAAACTAAGAAGAATCCTTCAACAGATTCACAATGAAACTTTCCAACTCTACACAACCACACTCTCTGTACAAGATTAGTCAATATGGAGGGCAACTAGAGGAATCAAACGTCCCAAAGAGCACATACCACGACTACAAGATGCAACAGGATTATGGGCGAAAACAGATAAAGAAAAGGCTGAAGCTTTCGCGCTGCACCTTCAAACTACCTTTGAACCTAATTCTAATGAACCAGAACAGGAGGTTGAACATTATTTAGAAATTAAAAATAAAGAGTTTCACTATCCACGAAATTGACGCCCAAATAAAATTACTTTCTATCAAAAAAATCTCTAGGACATGACCCTATAACAGGAATTATATCAAAGCACTTACCTGAGAAAGGACTTCGTTATTTCCAAATCCTGTTTAATAGAATACTGTGTCTGGCATATTGGCCATCATTACTCAAATTTTCCCAAATTATCTTAATCCTTAAACCGGGTAAACCTCCCACCCAAATAAAATCCTACCGACCTATTAGTTTACTTCGGATAATCTCTAAGCTGCTAGAAAAATTAATATTAAAACGCGTTAATGAAAGTGAACTTCAAAGTAAATGGCTACCAGATCACCAGTTTGGATTCCGATCCCAGCATTCAACAATTCAACAATGCCATTGATTAACACACATAATATGCGGTGCACTTGAACACAAAACTTACTGCTGTGCAGTGTTCTTAGATGTGAGTTGTGTATTTGACAAGGTTTGGCACAGAGGTTTATTGTACAAAATAAAAAAAACTACTCCCATACCATTACTTTCTGCTTTTGCGCTCCTACCTGGACAAACGATTCTCCCAAACCAAACTCGGTAACGACACCTCTCTCAGATATACAGAATTAATGCAGGTGTCTCTCAGGGTAGTGTTCTCAGGCCTCTATTTTATCTGTTATATACAAGTGACCTTTCTATCGCAGAGCAAACAAGTACAGGGACGTTTGCTGATAATACAGCAATCCTGTCGTGCAATGAAGACCCGAACACAGCAACCGAACTGCTCCAAGAACATTTAAACCAGCTCGAAAAGTGGTTAAACAAATGGAAAGTAAGGTTAAATGGGGATAATTGGAACCTTGCTAGTAGCAGGGAAATTAGAAGTTGCCAGAGAAATGAGAGATTACAAGATAGAAATACTAGCACTGCAAGAAATGAGATGGAGAGGAGAAGGCAGAATTGATAAAACAAATTACACGCTATTTCATGGAGGAGAGAATAAACAAGGTAATAGAGGAACAGGATTTCTAGTAAGTAAAAGAATGAAGGAAAGAGTAATAGAATTCAGGAGGGTAAATGGAAGAATTACTTATTTGAAGATAAGAAACGACATAGCCAATATTACGATGGTAAACGTGTATGCACCAACAGAGGATGCAGAAGAAACAGAGAAGGAGGACTTTTACGAAGAGTTAAGAAAGGTTTGTGAAAGAGTACCAAGGCATGAAACGGTTATTGTCCTTGGAGATCTAAAGCCAAAATAGGGAAGGAAGATTATATGGAGTTAATAGCAGGGAAAGAGACGATAAATAATATCACAAATAATAATAGGAGAAGAATGGGAAACCTGGCAACAGAGATGGACATGGTAATAGCCAGTACAAAATTTAAACGCAAAACTGAACATAAAATCACCTGGATGATACCAGGAAGAAATACGGGAAACCAGATTGATCACGTAATGGTATCTAGGAAGAGACAAAAAATGATACAAGATGTGAGGTCATACCGGGGAGCAGAAGCCGGTACAGACCACCTCCTAGTGATAGCCAAGCTAAAGTTACGAATGGTGTATAGGAAGAAAGCTGGAAAAATAAGAAAAAGATAGAAAGTGGAAGAGATAAGAGAAAAAGCTGAACAGTACGGGAGGGAAGTGAAGAATCAACTGTTACAGCGCGCAAAAGGAGAAACTATAGAGGAGGAGTGGAATAAAATAAAAAGCAGCATTGAAGTAGCAAACGAAAAACTAATAAGCAGGAAAATAACAGGAAAAAGGAATAGCTGGTTTGATAAAATCTGCGAGGATGCAATAAAGCACAAGAAGAAAGCAAGAACAATATGGCTAAGATCAGGAAGAGAAGAGGACTATAAAATCTACCAATCAATTAGGAAAGAAAGCACGAGTATGATAAAAATAAAAAAGGAAAAATGGATCGAAGAAATATTGGAAAAGATGGAAAAGGAGCATAGAAGCAATATAAAAATCTACAAGTACATTAAAGCACAAAGCAAAGTAGCAAAGATAGCAAATATAGATAAGGAAGACTGGCATAGATACTTTCAAGATTTATTGAGCACAGAACAGAGGGAAACAACCGAGTGGAACGGAGAGGCAGGCAATGATGAAGGAAGCCTAAATCAAATGCTGCCAACTAAGGATGAGTTTCAAAAAGTAATTGCAAATCTAAAATCAAACAAAGCAGGAGGAAGTGATAATATTATTAATGAAATGATCAAACATGGAGGAGGAAATAGATGCAATACATATCGTAAACCAAATAGTAGAGAAAGCGTATGAATACGATATGGGAATACAAATCCTGTACATTGACTTTAAGCAAGCATTCGACAGTCTAAAGCGTGAAGCACTGATAAAGGATATGAGAGCAATGGGAATACCGGAGAAAATAATAAGATTAACTGAAATGACAATGAAGCATTCAAGAGCAGCAGTGTGCACCGAATACGGATTGTCAGAAGAATTTGAAATCAACCTGGGAGTAAGGCAGGGTGATGGACTGTCAACCACCTTATTTATCATATCGTTACAAGCGATTATCAAATAATGCAAAATCTTTGGCACAATCATTAACAAAGCGGAGCAATTAGTAGCATATGCTGACGACCTTGCAGGTGATAACACGGAGCAGAAGACAGCTAGAGCAAGCAGTACAGAAAATTGAGCAGGCAGCGCATAAAAGAGGTCTAAAAATTAATGAAGAGAAAACAAAATACATGGAGATAAAACAGGAAAGTAAGCAAGGTACGGGCAAGTACGTAAGGATAGGAAACTTTAATTTCGAGGAAGTGGAAAATTTCATATACCTGGGTGTAATGATTAATAACAGAAACAATAGAGAGCAAGAGATTGAACAAAGAATACAGGCGGGATATAGAACGTTCCACAGGTATAAAAGCATCATGATTGACAAAAAAATAAGCAGGAGCACGAAAATGAAGGTCTACAAGTCAGCTATCAGGCCAGTAGTCATGTATGGAGCAGAAACAATGAACTTATATAAATTTTCGAAAGATTTGTCATAAGGAGAATCTTCGGCCCTAAGAAAATTGCTGAAGGGGAGCATCAGAAACTAATGAACATGGAAATAAAGGATATACTAGAAGGAAAGGACATCGTAAAATTAATAAAGGTTCAGAGAATGCGCTGGTATGGTCACATTAAAAGAATGGGAAATAATTCAGATGTGAAGAAGATAACAATTTGGAGACCAAATAATAACAGAAGAAGAGGAAGACCAAAGAGTAGATGGGAGGATCAGGTGATAAAGGATATAACTACCCTAAGTATTCAAAACTGGAGGAGAAAGGTGCAGGACCGGGACGTCTGGAAGAAAGTAACGGAAGAAGCAAAGTCAAATAATAAATTAGATTGGAAGTGGAGTAACTCACCACGATAAATGAGTTTCTGAGCTCACTCTGAGCGGCTACTATTCCAGATGGAATGTATAGCCAGTTGTGTGTGTGTGTGTGTGTGTATATCCATGTTTATTTAAGTTTATACAGGTGATATCATTCGATATCTCTCTGATCATGTTATTTGCCACTAGTCCATCCAGTAGCTGTCGACACTGTAGCTCATAGAATTCTGTATTGTTCTGATTCCTAAATAAATTTAAAAAAAGCTATGAATGGTCACTGAAATAAATTCTATGAAAAATTTCTTCTGATAATACTTTGTAAAATTGCAGGAACATTATCACTTTGTGGCCAATACAACATTTTGTTAGTGTATTTAGTACAACTAGAAAGTAGCAATTCTCTAAATAGTACCCACAGTTATTCCAAACGAATATTAGCCGTTGTAACTTTATGCTCCCCATAAAGTCAGTTTACTTTAAAATTTGGCGAAATAATTCGGGGCAAAAATAATTAAAAATTTTCCAGCAGAGACTTGTAGTTCTACTTACAGACGAAACTGCTTTCGGCATAGAATCCTAAGTCACAATGGTATATCTTTAACGGCCTTTTTCAAGTTTTCAAAGATTTTAAAAGGCTAATAGGCGGTTTCTTACACCCGGACATGTTATTTCTCGGGATTGTAAGATAAGGGTTGATCTCTACTAATTAGGACACGCTGAACACAATGGCACCAAGCATTTTGACCTATGAGATCGGGAACAGGACAAAAGTGACCTTGTTTATGCATATTATTTCATTGCATCATTTTCATAATTACATGCTGGTGCTCATTAGCACGTGGCGAGCAAAAATTGCACATTTAATACGCATCAATGCACATTCCAATTACGTAAAATTGCGTTAAAGCAAGCTTTACGACGTTTTACTGCATATCTCTACGTAAATGTCACGAGGTCACTTTTTGACCTGTTCCCGACCTCGTAGGTTAAAATGCTTGATGGCATTGTCTTCAGCACGTCCTAATTAGTGAAGTTCAACCCTTATCTTACAATCCCGAGAGGTCACATGTCTTGGTATAGGAAACTGCCTATTAGGCTTTCTGTTAAGTTTCAAATCTTATAGTAATTGTAGAAACAAACGATAAATATCTTATACCTTAGAGTACAGTTTCAAACAAGATGGATATTCATAAAACCAAATTTTTAAAAATCTATTATTAACATCTTAATATTACTTTTCGATATAAAGAGCTCTCAATAGAAGCAAGACAAAAATAATCCATTTTTAGTGCCCTAGAGCAACAATCGGGTGGGCCATTTGTCTTAATTAGCATATCTTTACTTTATCTGAGACCTCCAATAAAAATCACTCTTTTGTGCGACCAGTAAGATCTCAAATCGCCACAGTTTGGCAAAAATTGTCGGATGACTATCAAAATGAAAGCAAGAAGAAAAAATAATGGGCGATTCTATCAGACGTCGTGCTCTAATGGATTAAAAATTTAAATGGACTTGACTGTCCTTTCTTTTTGTAACGTACTAGGACCTAGTTTCTCTAAAATGTGTGTACCACGCACGAATTTTCATATTGTAAGTGCTTTTATTTGGTATTTTGAACGAAATCTTCTTTGCACTCTCCTTACTGACTCGCATTTAACAAATTCTGAAGATGCAAAAAGCTTTCTGTACACCCGTGAATGTTATATTTGTTGGAATTGATTTTTAGCAGCTACGTCTACAGGTACGATATGGCACTACATGAAGGAAAAATTTAGATAGACTTCTTATATACCAATATGTGTGGTAATTACACTGAAGAGTTAAACCTCAGAGATACGAGTATTAATGAGCCAACTTGTGCAAATTGGTGTTCCAGAAAACGCACTCACTTTTTAATGATAACAAATCCAGTGTTGGCTGACTTAGAAACAGTGGATTAATAGCTAGAACACTACCCCTTCGTCCAATCTATTTGTTCAAAAAGTTGACTCAAGATAGCCCCTTACATCACAATGGTAGTGGGGAGGTGGTGAATCTTCCTAAAAATAAACCTTTTCGTCGCCAAACAAATTTTCGACTCGTAGACTGACAATATCTTGCTTGGTCAAAAATAATAACTCTAAGATGTCTAATGTTAATATCCCACACCACACTAAAACCCCTAATAAGTTCAACTTGTTCTGTAGTAGCACGTATATTTTAAAAAGCCTAGTAAGTGCAAATGTATCGACTAGTTGACCTTAGAGGTAACCTCACCGCTGAACATAATTACAAATTGAAATACTGTATTTTCGCTTATGTACTATTCACTGCAATTATGATTATATAGGGAAGGATTACTCTTTTCGGAATACCATGTATTTATATGTAAATTTTTTTTTTAAGTAATATTAATAATGAGCCTTTTTATAGAAACAACAAATATAATTGCGAAAACAATCGACCATATAAATTGAATACTTAGTATGCGTCACCGAGTCGTCGATTCTAATTTTTGTTATGACTAAGGCACTCGCTGGTAAAACAACTACAATTAGTAACAAAACCCAACTGATGAAATCATAAAAAATAATTTCCTTAACCTGGCGTATGTTCGCGGTTCATGTTAGTCATGAATTTTCTTATTCAAAAGAACAAATACTTTTTTCAAATATGTTGTAAAAATTCCGGATTACCTTGAGCTATTTAATTAAGCTTGAGCTACAACTTGTTGATTTACATCAACTAAGCCCGACAAAAATGCAAAATTGATAATAGAAGCATTCTCTATCCTTCTCGATGGCTTCCCTGCCCTATTTCTGATAAAAGAGCGATGTCTGGCAGCCTCTGAAGTATTCAACTCGAATTTGTATCAAAAAATGACCAGAAAACGAATTTGTTTATCGTTAAGTTCCATTTGGAATAAATTATTGGAGTCTTGTGTGCCAAAATACAAAACCGAAAACTATAGAATGATACGAAAAACATTAAAAATAGTTAACAAAAGTATAAATGTTTGCGTCAACCTTGTTAGGTTGAAAAGTACACTCTCTGTCTAAAAAATAACAGGAATAGCTCTATTTAAATAAATTTAATGACGCTATCTGTTAGTGGGAGATCGACTTATGAAGTCTCAATCTTCTTTAATAATCCGTAAAAACGTTACGACGCTTCGTTCACTAGAAGCTAAGATACGGCTCATCGGTTGAATAAAGAATAAGGAACCGGCATGTGTTAATTTTTTTATTGTTAAGTCAATTGGCAATTAGAATACATAGGATCCTGTAAGCTAATATTATAAATGTGGTACTGACGTTGTGAGGACCCGTCCAGCGAGGGGTGGTGCGGAAGTTTATATGGAGAGGATTGTCATGGATGGAAAGTTTGTCGAGATGTTTCGTAGTTCTGCGGTGAATTACTGTGTTGAGGAACGGAATGCCAAGGCCGTCGTGTATCATCTGGTTGGTGATGTACCATGGTGCATCGGTGATGGATCGTAGGATTTTAGATTTGCAGCGTTACATAATAGCGAAGTTTGATTTGCTAGCACATCCGTAAAGTTCAATTCCATAGGACCAGATGGGTTTGATGATGGCCTTATAGATCAGGAGTTTGTTATTTAAGGATAATGTGGAATGGCGACTTAGTAACCAGTGGTTCGAAGCTCGATGTGTTTCTTTTTTTTAACGTGTTCCCTCCAGGTGAGCTTGTTGACAAGGTGAAGACCCAAGTACTTCATTGCTGAAGATTGTGGTATCTCAATGTCGTTCAAGTGAAGTGGAGGACAGAGCCATTCGCGTAAAGTGAAAGTCACCTGGATTGATTTAGACTCGTTAACCTTTATTTTCCAGTTCTTGAGCCATTCTTCAAGGTGGGTTTGGACTTGTTTGAATGCGGTATTTAAGTCTGTATATCTCGCAAGGATGATTGTGTCGTCAGCGTACGGCCAATTCTGAAGTCGGAGTATAGCGTTAAATATGTACGGTAGAAGCACTTTTTCTTTTCTTGGGCGCTCGCGGGGCCGTTTAGGTGCTTTCTTGAGATTTAATCGTTGGATTTCAGATTTAATTGTCTTCGGTGTGAGTAGTGGTATGGGAGGAGGGGGTATTGCAGGTGGTGGTTGAAGGTCAAGCAGTTCAACATTGGGTATATGATTGTGTGGTTGAAATACTCCGGATAAATGGAGTGCGAACAATTTTGCCTTTTCTTTATCGCTCTTGGCGCACCCAAGTGCTGGAAGGAGTTTTCGTATTGGTGGGGAAGGAGTTTCGGGTTTTAGGGGAGATTTGATAGGTATCCATTTTGAATTGTCGTATCTGTTTAAGGTTGAGATGTAGCTATTAAATGAGTCATCCCTTAGGGTTTTGAGTTTTGCCTTCAGTTGATTACCGAGGTTGTTGAGTTTCGTTTTATCTGATGGATGATGGCTCTTTTCCATTCAGCTCTGGCTTTCTTCTTTTGAGCAACTAGGAATTTAACTTCTAGGGGAATATTGGTAGATGTTCCGAGTTTTTTCGATACCTTGGAGGGGGTAACTAGCCGTGCTGGTGATGTTAGCAGAATATTAATGTTGTTTACGGCAGCTTCTACTTCGAGTGGATATTTTAGGCTAACTTTCAGGTCGATGCTTTCGTGGATAATTTGGCGATGTTTGTCCCAGTCTGTTGTGGCGTTGTAAATCCGTTTGGGGGAGTCTTTGAGTAGGTCACTTGCTCTGATAGTTCCTATGACTGGGGTGTCATCAGATGATAAGTCATACCTTGCAGAGATATTTGTATAGTTTGGTGATATGCCTTTAATGATAAAGAGGTCTAGGAGGTCAGGGGTTTTGTTGGGTTCGATGGCCAGTATGTCGGGGTCCCTGTTGATATGTAGACGTATTTATTTTTCTGTATAACTTTGTACAGTTCTTTACCTTTTGTGGTGATTAAGCGGGAGCCCCACGTGGTGTGCTTGCTGTTGTAGTCGCCACCTGATATGAATTTGGGACTCAGGGTGCAAAAGAATTGTTGAAAGTCTTCTTCTTAGGCTTCTATACCTGAAAGGGAAGCCTAATGAAATCGGTGCGGACGTCTGTCTGTCCGTCGCGACTTTCAACTCAAGAACTACTGAACCTAAAGACATAATGGGGGTATCATTCGAAAGCCTGTGGCCTACCATATTCACATCCGCGAGCTCGCATAAGTGGGATGTCCTACAACAATGCAATAAAGATTTTTAGCGGACCCAGCTTCCAATGTGTCATACTTGATAACCTTTGATTAAGGCAGCTTACAATCTGGAGATCAGCTTCTATTTCTGTCATTTCTGATATCTGTCACGCCTTATAATTTTTGAGATTTGATAGATAGAGACATAACGTTTTCAGTATTTAACTAAGGACCATAAGTCAAGTCTAGACGCCAAAAATCATCGTGATTGGAAAATCTCGAGACCAATTTGACCGGCACCGGCCGCAAATTTTTATTTATATTGGTGAAAAAGGAGTTCCACGTCCGTACTTGTTTGATGTTATGTTTCGAGGGGGGGGGGGCAGTAGACCGCCGCGACACTTATTTCATAAGGAAGCGTGGGCACCTTGATGAAGGTGCCCTGAATTGATTTTTTTTCATATTTGGGGAGAGCGTAGTGTTTTATACTTTGTTTTATTAATATAGCGGTTCCTGCATGTTCATTTTTACATGGATGGTTAGTGTTGTATAATTGGTATAGTTTGGAATTTTTCCGTGAAATATATTGTGTTTTAGAAATAGAATTACTTCGTCACGATGGTTTAACAGGCTGTTGGCGTTCCACTGTCCATTGTTTTGTTTGCTAATTAGCATTATCAGCATGTTTAGAACCATGCTGTTTTGGATGAGTTGGAAGAACATGGATTTGAATTCTTCAAGAGTAATGCTAAGGGACTGTTCGGGGAGGGATTCGCGGTGTCGTGTAATACTAGCGTAGGTAGGTGAATGCGGAAGTTTGGATATGTGTGGTCTAGTGGTGGTGTCTCTGATTTTGTATAAGTTGTGGTAGTGTGCGCATCTTCGATAATTGGCCGGGTGGTTACCTCCACATAGTGGTTGCTACCGTGTCTTTTCTCTTCTTGCAGCTAGCTGTGCTGTATTTGACGCACACAAATGGGCGGGAAAAATAAGCCTTGGTATGACCATACATTTGGCAGCGCATGCACTGTAATATATTTCTGCTTGTTCTTGGCGGCTCTATTGTTATGCGATTGTGGAGTACGTGTTGAATGGTATATATGTTTTTATTGTTATCAGATGGCTCCAGACCTGCGAAGAAGAGGTTAATTGGCTCCTTTGTGGTTCTGTTTTTTGCGTTGATAATGTTTCTAGTTTTGTATCCGTATTTGGTGACTTCTGCTGTTATGTTCTCGAGTGGAATCGAGTGGTGGAGATTTTTAATGACCACGCTAAACGTCCGTTCATCTTTTCGTTGATAAGTGTGATGAATAATGTTATCGCGCATAAAAGGCGCTGGTTTCCTGTAGTTATCTGGAGTATTAGTTGTGATTTTAAGTTGTTTACCAACCTTTTGGTGACATACTGCTCTTCTTCTGCTACTTCGGCGAGTTTTTTCTTCATTTCGGGTAGGTTCCGGACTCTGTAAATAAATATTGGAGGAAGTTTGGGTGATTTGTCGGGTTCTGGTGTTTTGCTGTTGGAGGTTTGATCTTGGGAATTATCTATCACTGAAAAGTGGTAAGGTATCTGAGGATTTATTGTCTTGTGTTTTGTAATTTTCCTTTGTTCCGTTTGTTTGTTTGGTCTTAATAACTTGCTGGGGGTTCTCTTTGGAAGAGATATTGACTTCCATTTCGTCATCCGTCGTTGAGACCAATCTAATTAGATGCTAGGAGTTGTGAGGCGGGTGGATCCCTGAAGACTGCATTGCCATGAATTGTTCTTGATTTGGCGGAAAGTAATTGCTTGGTCCTGATAGAGGTTGACTTGCTTGTGTGGTGTAAGATAATTGTATTGGACTATTTATAGAGAGTTGGTTTTGTAAGATTTTTTTTGAGGTTGGCTCTGCATATTATGATACGTGGGCTGGTTTAAAGAACAGTTAAAGCCAGGTCTATTTTTTGATGGAAACATTGTAGTAATTTTAAAGTAAAATTACCTGTTAAGCGTTTTTTTCTTGCTGTAGATAACTTTAAATAAACCGTAGTTCACAATTCGAGATAAGGCGGCTGCAGCCTTGTTATCGAACAATGCACTTGACTTGAACTCTCAACACGCGTATCGTTGATATTTATGCTGCGAAATTCAATCGTGCACTCTTTTGTTAAAATATGGTAAAATGACTACGGAAACTCTATGAATGTTTAAAATTGCTCATGTAGATAATTATTTATTACAAACCCAACTTTTTGAGTAGCATCGACGATTGAAAGAAGACAGAGAAGGTATGGATAATGAAAAAACTTCAGTCCGATCAATTTAAACGATAACTGAAGAAAATGTTGAAAAAGTCGGTGATTTTGTGAAACTTTTGAAAAATATTTAATAAGATTAATGAGAATGTAACTTCTAATAGGTGTATAAATAAGTTCTCAGCTTTAGATTTCACAGGACGCAAATCAACGTTTACATGTAACGTATTAGTCCACCCTCTTGCGGTTTTAAAGCAATGATGTTTGGTCTTTCGAAACTTCATGCGATTTGGCGTTTGATGCACATAACCTCAATAATCAGCTGTGTTCACGATGGCAATCACAAAAGAGCATATTCGATTTTCCATCCACTTCGCGTTTCATCTTAAGAAAAACGCTGCTGACGCCACCGAAATGATTTGTGCTGCATATGGTGAGAATGCTGTAAGTCATGCAACGTGCAAAACGTGGTACCAAAGATTTCGCTGAGGAGAGTTTAGTCTTGAAGATCAACCACGCGCTGGACGCCCTCAAACATTTGACACGGATGAGCTGCAGACATTGCTGGATCAAAACAATGCGCAAACTGAAAAAGAGCTTGCAGAACAGCTTGGCGTCACTCAGCCAGCCATTTCCATACGTTTGCATGCAATGGGTAAGATACAAAAAGAAGGCAGGTGGGTTCCGCATAAACTGTCCACTCCATTTGCTTTCAAGGAACCGAAAAAGGGATTTTTTGCATAAAATTATTACGGGCGATGAAAAATGGATCTTGTATGACAATCCCAAGCGCAAAAAATCATGGGTAAACCCTGGCAACCTTTCGGCATCGACTCCAAAGCCCAATATCCACGCCAAAAAGAATTTGCTCTGTATTTGGTGGGACTGAAAAGGTGTACTGTACTATGAACTCTTGAAACCAGGTGAAACAGTTACGGCGTATCGCTACCAACAGCAACTCATCAATATGAGCGACGCAATCGAAGAAAAGAGGCCATTTACTGGACAAGGAAGTCGCAAAGTCATCCTGCTCCATGATAATGCCCGACCACATGTTGCGAAGGCGACGCAAGAACACATCTTCGCGTTAGGCTGGGAACTTCTCCCGCATGCGGCGTATAGGCCAGACATGGCCCCTTCCGATAATCATTTATTCCGGTCGTTACAGCATCACTTGGCTGATACGCACTTCAAAACAGAAGAAGAAGTCCGAAAATGCATCGATAACTTTATCGTCTCGAAGCCGGTGAGCTTCTATCACCAGGGAATTCGCAAGCTACCCGAAAGATGGCAAAAGGTCGTCGATGCCAACGGAGAATTCTTTGATACTTAAGCTTTTTTGTTTGTTTTTAAATAAAAGTTTAATTTTGCAGAAAAAAAGCTGAGAACTTATTTATACACCTATTAATTCCCGAGATTTCATCAAATATTAACCGAAAATATTGGAAACTAAATTAAAAGTTTGTACCAAATTCATTGACAGATTACTAAAAATTGTATGGAAATGGGACATTGCAAAGATATTATTAGAGAAGCTATAACAGATGAAAACTTTTTAAAAACTGTTATGACTAATGACGAAATGTGGTGTCTTTAATACTATCCAGAAACCAAGCGTCAAAGTGCTTAATGGCGGTCTCCAGATGGAGGAACTCCAAAAAATCTCGATTGAAGAAGTAAAAAATCAAAATAATGCTTATTGATTTTTGCGATTCCAATAGGATTATCCACAAAGAATTCCTTTCATGTAGTACAACGGTTAATGCTTGGTGCATTAAAGCTTTTGGTAGGCCATGTTCGCTGTGTTTGCCCTGAATACCGAGAATCGGACAGTTGGCGACTGTTGCAACTTCTCATGATTCGTTAATTGTTACTAACTATTTGATAAAAATAATTATAATAAAATTTTTTATATCCCCGGATTTACTAGATTTTGACGCCCTTCAACTTTTTTTATATTCCCTAAGTTGTCCCGTTGGGAATTAAAGTTAATCATTTTATATTAATTGAAAACATTCAACAGTCAACAATGAATTTCAACAGCATTTTAATCAGCGACATAAAAAATGTATTTGTTTTTGAACGTGCAAATTGTAGAAGTTTTCTTCATATTTTTTTTTATTTACCAATGAAATGTCATATCTAAGGAAAGTCATTAGATCTTAATTTATTACATTATTGTTTAAAAAGTGTTTTATATTGGTACAAATTACAAAAATTGTTAGAGAGATATTAAAAGCTCCATCATTAAGTAATTAGTTATTTAAAAAATTATAAATTTAGTTTAAAGGTAACAAAAGACCCATGTAATTTTTTAGAGGGCTTCAATGTTTTTGTGCGCATTCTATCACATATTAGTTACTACACGCTCCAATTTGACGACCTCTTCTTGGGAGCACTTTTGTCAAGCGACTTGGTCAACTGATCCTTGTATGGCGTTTCAGTAGTGAGGTTTGCCCTTGATGCTTTGCGTCCCCGAGTAATGATTATTTGCTTAATGTTGGCGACAGGAGATATGTCGAAGGGAGAAGTTCCCGAGGAACATTGCGGTGTTTCAGCAGCCTGATCAATTGGCATTGCTAGAATCTGATACGCTTGTATATCAGGATAACTCGAAGGAGAGGCAGATGATGTCGATGGTCCAGAGAAGGCAAGTGGAGAAGCACGTGATTCTGAAACTTTATTTGCCAATAAGTTTTCCTGCAACCAACTCAGCAGCTATAAAATCAGCGTCGGTGAAGATGTAGCGGTTCATAGGGTATAACCCAGTTACTTTGAACCCGTTTATTGCTATCTCAGCCGTGTGGGTACGAACGTAGGCTTGGCCAAAAACCTCCATAACATCATAGGATGTGAGGGGACATCTTTTCTGTTGCAACCATGCTCTCACTGCTTCGCTGTAGTACGTTTTCAGAGGCCCCATAAAAGTTTTATCTAGGGGCTGCAATTTGTGGGTGGAATGAGTAGAAAGTGAGATGATGGTCATATGGTTCTTTCTGGCCAAGTAAATCACATTTAAATTTTAAACATAGCTATAATGACTATCCAACATGAGTAGAGCAGGTCTTTGTCCAGTAGGACATGTTTTCTCAATAAAGTGAACGAATGTTTGTTCTAGGGAAAATTATCATTAGCGGGACATAATGATCTTTCTGGGGGCGTTAAAGCTGCAATTTGTTTTTTTCTTTTCCCACTTTGGGAATTCTGCTTTGGACAATAGATAGGCCCGCCTCGTCCACGTTATACACTCGGTCTGCTGGATATGAGTGTTTGTTGAAAGCGTCTGCCAATAGATCAAAGAAAGCTGTCACATTCTCTTTATTGAAACCCAAAGCTCTGGCATATGATGTTCCACAAGGTTTGCGAATTGACAGCTGATCCTTGTGACTCTCAAGAAAAAGTTCAGCCCAAGCTTCTGCTTCTTTGCAGAGTACTACGAGGTACCCCACACCTTCTTGCAGCACCTTCACGGTAGACTCCTTTGCTTTCACAGCTGCGATGGCACATACCGTCTGAGATTTATCCCACTGATTCCTATAGTTCTTGCATTTCTTCTTCGTCTTCGGATTTCACAATTTGGGGGCTAAAAATAAAATAAAATAAAATAAAACGCTGCATGGTCGTTACCCGGGGGCTTATTTTTAGATCTCATTAAGTGAATAATCGGATGTATAGAAGGTTACATTATGCACATCACCCAATATATTATAAAATAAAACTAACAAATAATTTGAGGTGAGAGAACTTTAAAGTGTCCATAATTATCGATGAAGTTATTACATAAAAGATAATTTTAAAGTTCTCTTACCTCAAAGTATTTGTTAGTTTTATATTATATTGGGTAATGTGCATAATGTAACATTTTATACATCCGGTTTTCCAAAAAAATAAAAAAAACGCACTATAAGGACGTTGCAGAGATTTTTTTTCAACCTCAAGGGAGAGGGGATCGTATAAAAAAATCTAAATTGCTATGTCTGTTGTGTATATCAACATCCGAATTGCTGTTTTTTCAAAAAAAAATATGAAATGATTTATGTTGTTTAAGAAAGAAGATGTTGTAATTATGGGCCCCTCTTTAAATGGGGGCCCATATTTTCGGATATCACTGTGAAATTATTTTAAACTAATCATAAGGACATGAAAGGAAAACAATTTCACATACCTGTCAAAGGTTTGCAGTCTAGAACAAACTTCAATTTGCACAATAACTGACACTGCATCTACATTACTTGAAAGAAAGGTTCCAACTGCTCACTGCTATCTTATATAAACAAGTAGCGCCGTATACAGTCTTGGCCACCAGTCTGCAGCATCTCCCATAGCTCCTTGGGGAGGAGTGCCTATATTTACACCTGTGCACGTTTTTACACCTTTTCTTCTAATAATACCATAATTGGTTGTGTTTTCTAGATAATACGATTTTAAATGATGAATGAGTCTCTACCTGGACTTTTGAGGTTCATTAATGCCAAAAGGCTTCAAAAGCATGTATATCAATTTTTGTGTCTCAAACAAGGGATATTAGGTCGCCTATGCAACATCGATCATAATAATAAACAATTCATTATTCTTGTTAAAAGATGAGTGGAAAAGAACTGGATGGCTTGATGGTAACGACGAAGGCGAAGAAGATAATGACGGAAGGTAGCTTTAACATTTTATACCGCGCCATATTTTTCAGACGACCTGTCATATAATTCTCAAATACAAGCAAAGCGACAATGAGGTGAACCTAGTATTAGAAAGATAAAAACCCTATAATTGCATGGTCAAATACGTCATCTATGGAATGTCAGCAACTTTATGTTGTGAAAGCCTGCAGTTGAATAATTTATCGAAGAAAAATACTTGTGTAGATTTTTTTAAACTTTGTGTAAACGCAGTTTGAAACGAACGATTGCTTGTGAAACTAATGAGTATGGTACTGAAATGCTTCGACCTAAAGGAGCTGCAGAAGCCGCTGGGAAGATGTAAGAGTGGAAGAAATTTTGAGTAAGTGTTGCACATAGGGATGGTTGCGTTTAGCAAGTTACAATACTAACGGAAAAAAGATTCGCTTTTTAATATATCAGTATTTATAACTGAAACAGATTTATTCTCCGCGAAGTACGGACGTAGAGTGACGAAAATTCAAAGGTGGAAGTGTAAAAACAGATAAAAAATTTGAAAGCGCAACGCTAGTTCGACGAATTTTCTAAGATATAAACCATAAATTTCCATAAGTTTGAACGGCTTGATGTTAATAAACAGATTACGGCCTCGGGCGTGATGCAGCCGCGACGAGCGATTGATGTCAAGAATTACTTACAAAAAATTAAGTAGATGGTTCAATTTATGACGAATGAAACCTAGAGAATAAATCCGTAAAGTATGAGATAATATGTAGCAGTGATATTAGAAATGGAAATATGAGAAACAAATAAAAGGTAGGATATGTGAATTGTAGAAACAAAAAATAATTTAAAAAAAAATTAAATCTTGTGATAAAAGGAATTACATTCGTGCGCAACAAAAAGGAAGAGCAGCGACATAATTCTTTAAAAGATAAGTACCGATAGAAACTTAATTTAATAAGACATCGATTATAAATAACAGAACAGGTAAACCTAGTGTAAAAAAGACAAACACTGGCTGAAAAGTTACAAAAGAAGATATGAATCAAGGAAATAAAGTTAAATCGGGATATAAAGAAATAAGCCAACTGTACACTTGCAATAATAAAAATAAATGGGTTGCACAGTCAAAAAACTAATAATAATTTAAAAGGAAGGTCACAGATGATTGAGGATAATGAAATTGGATGTAAAATTAGAAGCTAAAATATAAGAGTTATAAACGGAAAAGAAGACAAATAAGCAAAAGACATGGAAACGTCAACGACAAAATTGGTAGGAGTAACACAGATTAATAAAATAATAATAATAAAAATAAAGTAAAAATTGGCTATCAGAAAGTAATAATAAACAACCAGGTATACCAATGGGATAAAAATGAGAAAAGCATAAAATATGTAAAAGAAGACAAAGGGCGTGAAAGAAGTAATGCTAATCCAAAAAAACTGACGAAAAACCAGGAAAATTGGAAAATAAAAACGAACAAGGCAATGGAAACGGACACGAGTGAAAATCTAAAAGAAGTAAAACAAAACACAATCAATAACAATAAAAATATTAATAAAAAGGAAATTAAAAGTAAAGTGTTTAGAATAGCAACATGGAATATAAAAACGATGCTAACAACGGGTAAAATGATGGAGATAGCCAGGGAACTAATAAAATATAGAGTGAGCATAGCTGCACTGCAGGAGATAAGATGGGAAGGACAAGGGGAAATAAATAAGAAAGATTTTAAATTGTTATATTCCGGGGGGGAAAACGAGGGCACAAAGGAACATCATTTATAATAGATAGAAAACTAAAAATCATAGCATTCAAACCGATTAATGAAAGAATATGCAGTGTAAGAGTGGAAGGAAAAGTCGTAAATGTATCTGTAATATGCGCCTACGCACCCACAGAAGCAGATGATCAGGAGGAAAAAGACAAATTCTACAGCGACTTAGAAGCATAATACGAAAAAACACCGAAACAGGACATACTGATAATACTAGGGGATATGAATGCACAAATCGGGAAAGAAAACTACATAAAAGAAGTAGCAGGAAAATACACCATCCATGAAAGAACAAACGACAACGGAAGCAAAATCTGTAATTTCGCGGCAAAAACAAATATGGTTATTAGTAGTACTAAGTACAAACAAAAGAATACATAAAGAAACATGGATGCCACCAGGAGCAACAAAAGGAACGCAGATAGACCATGTCCTAATAAAGAAGAAACAAAGTAGCATAATATCAGATGTTAGAACATATAGGGGTGCGAATGCAGACACCGAACCAAAGGAGCAAAGTATGTAAGAGATGGAACATAGGGAAGTTATATACCGAAAACGGAAGAAAGGAATATATAAAGGAAACAAACGAAGAGGTAGAAAACCTCAAAGGGAATACGGATATAGAAAATGAATGGAAACAAATTAAGGATATAATCTTAAAAACGTGTAACAAAACTATCGGGTACAAGGAAAACAAGATAAAAAAAGAGTGGTATGACGATGAGTGTCAAGAAAAGATAAATGAGAAAAATAAAGCCAGGAATAAGTGGATAAGAACTAAAAAAGAAGAAGACATGGATCATTATAAAGAATGTAAAAGGGAAGCACAGATGACATGTAGACAAAAAAGAAATGAATGGGTGCAGAAAAAAGATGGAAGAAATAGAGGGTAATTACAAAAAATAACAACACAAAAGAGTTTTATAAACAAATGAAGAGGCAAAACAAGAGAAACACATGTAAAAATAGAGGACTAAGGAATGAAGCAGGTAAAATCGAATATGATATAAACAAGATAAAAGATATATGGAGGAAACATTTCCAAAAATTGCTATATGAAGTAAAAGAAGAAAGTTACCAGGATGAACAGGAAAAAGAAGGAGGACAGACAGTTGAATAAGAAGAAGAAGAAACAGTAGAAGAACCAACCCTAGAGGAAACTATGGAAGCGATAAAAAAAATCAAAAACGGAAAGACGCCAGGAAGCGATGAAATAAATGGAGAGCTGCTGAAATATGGTGGTGAAAAACTACAAGGAAAAATACACAGTCTGATAAGGGAGATATGGAGAAAGGAAAAGATGCCGACGGAATGGGAAATGGGGATAATTATAACTATACCAAAAAAAGGAGACCTCCAACAGTGCAACAACCACAGAGGAATAACTCTATTAAACACGACTTACAAAGTATTCACCTCAATAATACAGGGTAAGCTGAAGAGTTATGCAGAAAAAGAACTAGGGGACTATCAAATGGGATTTAGGCCAGGGAGATCTACCACCGATGCACTACACGTAATGTTCCAAATACTGGAGAAATGTTACGAATACGATATAGAAATCCATATGGTATTTATCGATTACAGACAGGCCTTTGATAATATCAAGGGAGGGAAATTAATACAAGTATTAAGGAATATGGGGATCCCGAGAAAATTGAGAAGCTGCATAAAAATGACAATGAGAAATTCCAAAGCTAAAGTGAAAACAAAAGATGGACATACGGAAACAATCAAAATCAATAAAGGAGTGAGACAAGGAGATGCACTGTCGGCAACTTTGTTTAACCTGATGATTGAAGAGGCAATAAGAAAAGCAAACGTACAAGGGTGCATAAAAAACAAGGAAGTACAAATTTTAGCATATGCTGATGACGTAGTTATTATCTCAAGAACACCAAAAAAGCTAACGGAAATAGTGAAGAAACTATGCAAAGAATCAAAGGAGATAGGGCTTGAAATAAATGAAAGCAAAACGAAATACATGCAATGCAAGAGAGGAAAAAATGATACAAGGGCAACAGTCAAGTTTGAAAACTATCAAATTGAAAAAGTAAAGGCATTCAACTATCTGGGAACTCAAATAACACAAAACAACGAGAGAAAAGAAGAAATACAGGAAAGAATACAAAAAGGATACAGAGCTTTCTATGCTAATCGGGAAATGCTAAAATCTAAAAAGCTAAAGTTGCAAACGAAAATAACAATCTATAAAACACTTATTAGGCCAATAGTGTTGTATGCTGCAGAAGTAATGTGTCCTACACAGACAGAAAAAGAAAAGTTAAGAATCTTCGAGAGGAAAGTGTTAAGGTCGATAACAGGACTCAAAACATAGAAGACGGATAAAACGACAATATATGAATCACGAACTTAGGGAAATATTGAAAGGAGAGGATATAGTGAAAGTGATGGCAGCACAGAGGATTAGATGGATGGGACACATAATGAGAAAAAGAGATCAAAGCATAGTTAAAGAAATAACAACATGGAAACCTGAGACAAATAGACCAAGGGGGAGACCAAAGATGAGATGGTGCGGTGAAGTTACTGAAGACTTAAAAAAGATGGATGTCAAGGACTGGAAGAAGAAAACAAGTAATAGAGTAGAATGGAGAAGAATAGTAGAAAAAGCGAAAACACACCAGAAACTATAAGAAGTTAAGCGTACGAAGCAAAAAGGGGACTAATCCACCCCACGAAATGGATTAGTAAACTTCGGAAAAAAGCGGCTATATTCTTATAGAATGGAAAGCCTTATTATTATTATAACACAGATTAAAATGAAAGGAAACAGACGTAGGAGAAAGGAATGTTTTGATAAGAAACCATAAGAGTACAGGCTAGAATAACATGTTTTGTATGTAAAGACTATGTGGAGAAAATGAGAAATTTAGAAAATATTTCGGAAAGAACATTAAAAGTGATAAGAGAGGTATACAAAACATACATTTATAATAGTTTATGATCTTAGTGGCAATGAGAAGGTATAAGAGAAAATAAATTTTGGATAGAACTGTTAAATACAACAAAAACAAGAAGTAGTCTAATACAGATAGGGGTTTTCAACCCAATAATGGGTAGAAAACACACTAAATGGAATGAACTAACTGGATCATTTGGAGAAGAGGCAGTTAATAATAATTGAAGAAGAATTTTAAATTTTGCACAGATTAGAAATTCGCTCTAAAACAAGCTATTAGTCTACTAATTTGCTTTCAAACTTATTTGTCGTACAGTCTTCACCTGTGATATACAATAGACAACTCAACCATTTAAATAACGGAAAAATTCCAAAGCGTAGCTAAATGATTTAAAGATTTAAAAATAAATATCTAAACAGACTATTAAATATCTACGTTTTGAACTTGCCAGACAACAGTGCAAATTTTATAGACATAAAAAAAGAACAAATAAGTTTTCCACACAGATTTTAATGTCTTCTATTTATGTAACCAAATCGGTTACGCACTTAGACAACGCAATTCTTATAACCAAGCGTTTTCTGTGTATTTGAATATAGCCCAGATAACAATTGTGGATAAACCAGGCCTGTAGGCCTATGGTTTACTATCTGTTTTATCTAAAATTTTCAGGGAAGAAATTTTAGCAACAACAGAGAACAATTGTGGTATAACTAAAGAATAAAAATAGCAGTACAGGAAGAGAAACGAAAATAGAGATAGAGGGTGCACACCGTGTCTATTACTATTTACATTGGTCATCGACGAGGTACTGAAAGAAACGAAACAAGAAATTAAACCGTATGAAATGCGTTACTGGAAGATTACACAAATTGAATAAGGGAACTGAATTGAACTGAACAAGAACTTAAGAAAGCATTAAAAAAGTTAACATGCAAGTGAACAGGGAAAGACAAAGACTATAACAATAGAAGAGGAACTACAAAAACATACGATATATTTAGAAGATAATAAACTAGACCAAGAACAAAAATTTAAATATTTAGGATTAATAATTACAGGAAATGGAATAATAGATGAGGAAATAAAAGAAAGAATCATAATTGGAGGAAGACCTTTCAGCAGAATTAAGACGGCCTTTCTCGGAGAAAAGCAAATACCAAAGAAAACAAGGGTAGACATTTTCTAGAAAGTTGTTACTCCCATACTTACATTTGGTGCCGAAACGTGAACATTAACTCAACGGCGAAGAAACAAAATAACAGCTACAGACCTGAAATACTTAAGAAGAGAAAAGGTAAAACCAAAACGGATAAGATCAGAAATATAACGCACAGATAGAAAAGGAGTAAAATCAATAGAGGGAAAAATAGAAAAATGTTAATTAAAGTCGTACATGTAAAAAGAATGACAGATAAGAAACTAGTTAGACAAGTAAATGAAGCAAAAACTGTCAAAAAGAGGCCAAAATGAAAACGGAGAAGAATTTGGATCGGAGACGTGAGATGTGCAGTGGGAAAAAGAGGCATTTCCTGGGAATAAACAAGATAAACAACACAAAACAGAATTATGGAAGAATTCAATTAGTAAATAAGAGTGAACTCCTACAATTGTCTTGCATCCGATTATGTACGAGGTGCATTCAAGTTATAAACCTCAGATTTTTTTTTAAATTAATCAGACGAAAACTGAAACTTGTGTCACTTCTCGACCTAATCTCCCTGCAGTCGAACAAATTTTTTACAACGTCGATGCCATGATTCCATGGCCACTGGGAACGCTTTTTAGGAGTCTTCTTTGACCATTGGAAAATCTCTGATGCAATAGTGGCACGACTAGTGAATTTGCGACCACGGACAGCGTTTTTCATTGTTGGAAACAGCCAAAAGTTGGTAGAAGCCAGGTCAAATGAGTAAGGAGCCTGAGAAATCACTTTAAAGTTTTCAGCATTCGTGACACCCACTTGGAGGACACTTTCTGGATTTTCAGGTCTTTATGCAGGAAAACCCACGGAAATCCCAACTTTGGGAGCGATGTGTTCCACACTCATTTGGCGATCCTCCAAAACAAGTTTCTCCACTCGCTTAATCATGTCGTCAGACCGGCTGGTGCGAGGACGAGAGTGTCTTGGTTTGTTGTCACAAGACATTCTGCCTTTTTTGAATTGTCGCACCCATAAACGCACATTAGACACATCCATAACATCATCACCAAATGTCTCACTCAATTGGCGATGAATTCTAATCGGTGTCACACAAATGGAAAAAAAGAACGATTACATGCTGTTCTTGTAATGAAAACATCGCCATTTCAAGTATCAAAAACAGTCTTTAGTCTCGCCATACAGTGCTGCCATCTCTGTCACGCATTCACAAAGAGTACGCGCGTATTTTGAAACAAACCGCATGTTTCTATTTGTTTCCAGTCCTGAAAAACAATTCGTAGACGTTACAACTTGAATACACCTCGTATGTAAAAAATTATGGAAAACTTCGCAAAATAAATGAACAATATACAGGGCCTTTATTACGTCGCGCAAGAGTTTTTTATTACCATGGTCAAACTTTTTACCCAATTTTATGTTTGACGTTAGTTATAGCTAGCTCAATGTTTGGAGTTTTGTTTAGACTCTAGGTCAACACTGAATATGGTGTCAGCTAAGACCAGCTATATTCAACCGAAGAAAGGGTCTTTATCCTGGCCGCTTTTTACGAGACAGGCCGAAGTGCTAGTGGAACGCTAACTGCCGTCACGGCCAAGTTTGACAAGCACACTACATTGTCTGTGTCTACAATAGCAAGGTAAAAAATTCCATGATAAAATTTGCTCTATAATTAAATTGTCTATTTTACCATGTTATAATAGGCTTATCGGAAAGTTTGAGAAAACAGGATGATAATTTGTGAAGAAAGGGTAGACCAGTCATTGTGATCACTCCCGAGACCGTAGAACAAGCTCCGGAGCTTTATGAGCAAGAGCCCACAACTTTGTTCTTTAAAGGCGCAGCTTCACTTAATGTGAGTGTGGTTCCTATGTATACCACCAAGAAATTGGATCTATTTCTGTATAAGATTCAATTGCAAACGATTCTGCTTGAGGCCAATTTTGGCAAAAAACTTATTTTTGCAAAAGGGATCATAGAGATGATTCGGACCAAAAAGTTGGACATAAAGCTCATCCATTTCACGGATGAGGTCTTTTTTTAACTAAATAGCTATGTCAACAAACAAAATTACCGACATTGGGGTACCGAAAATCCACATTTGACCAAAGTTTGTCGATTGCACCCAGAAAAGTTAGTGTATGGTGTGCAATTTCACGCTATGGAATTGTCGGCCCACTGTTTAGCACAAAATATGTGAATGAAGTATTTTATCGTATGGAAGTTTTCGAAAAATTCATTCCAATTGTGAGAGACAAAAGATAAGTCAACTAATACTGGTTTCAGCAAGATGCAGCCGCTGTCCATGGGACTCAGGGCATCTCTGACATCCCCACAAAAGTCTTTGGAAAGAGATAAGTTTGGACGCTCCCTGTAAGATGGAAGGTGACTTCGAGTGGCCAAATTCCTCTGATTTAAAAACATACGATTTCTTCTTATAAGGTTAACTTAAAGATAAGGTTCTTCGGAACAAACTCCAGTCTATCGACGAACTTAAGAATCTCATCACAGAAGAGGTTTGCCCGTTTCTACGGACACCAGAAAAGCCGCAAGTGAGAGTTCGGGAAAAGGCTTGAAATGACCATCTCTAGTGAAGGTAGCCATTTTGAAAACATAATGCACTAAACTCCTTTTATTCATTATCATAAAAAATTGAAATTGTATCTTCTGTAATGTTTTTATAATGAATTTTTTTATCGTTTGCGTCACATAATGAAGGTTTTGTATTTCATATGAAATTGCCATGTCAGTACTTTACACTGATTGCAAGAATGTTCGGATTGCTGCAATATTTTCCATTTTATTCGAAAAGACGTCCTAGCATTGAAGCTGTATATGAAAGTAAATTATTAATCGCTAAAAATTATTTTTGATCTAACAGATCTGTTAATCTCATAGTTAAGCATACAAGGTGGTGCAAATTTTATCGAGCTCGTTATTTGTTGTATAACTTTTCAACAAATTGGAATAAATAAACAAAGCAAACAAAAAAACTTTTATTACATTATAAATGAAAAGTCATATTCGACAAATTTTTTATTTTTGGGTACACGCATGCGCTTTTCTAATCGCATTTTTAATCTTTTGAGGAATGTTCTCTTTTAGAGTTGCAATTGTTTGGCGATTGTTAACGCAAATTCCGTCTTTGAGATAGCCCTAAAGAAAAAAATTGGAGCCGTTAAATCCCGAAACTATCTTTCTTACATTACCATTTTTCGAAATGTGGCGATTGAGGAAGTGCTGGCTTAGAGGATTTATTGTGGCTCTAGTGGTCTGGGCCCTGATGCTGCCTTGTTAGAACTATAATTTTTTTTTTATTTCTTGATTATTTACAATCTACTCTTTAATTGAGTAATAAGTAAATGGTAGAATATTACATGTCATGTAGGGGGATATAGCCAGCGCTATTCTCCCGAATAATTAATGTTATGGTTGTGGAAGCTAGTGGTTGAGGTCTTGTGGTCAATTTCGCTGGAGTCTGCGGATAATTGCAGGTGGGTTGGACAGCTGATCGATGAGGTTGTTTTCCTGCCCTACGAGCTGGTGGTGGTAGGTGGTGGCGAGTCTCTGGATTTCATATGCAACAGTTGGGATGTTCAGATCTGTGTGGAGAATGTACCAAGGCGCGTTAGTAATCAGGCGGAGAATTTTAGATTGAAACCGCTGTAATATTTTGGTGTGGGAGGCATTTGTGCAGCCCCAAAGTTGTACCCCATAGGTCCATATGGGGTTTAATATGGTCTTGTATAGAAGGAGTGAAAATTGTGATCGACCCCAGTAACCAGTACATTTTCTTGAGTTTTAGGTCGAGTTGTTTTCTTTTGATGGGTGCTCCAAGTTAGTTTTGCGTCGAGATGCAACCCTAAGTATTTTACTTTAGTTTTCAGGGGAAGGGGGTGTCATTGAATCTGGCTTGTGGACAGATTGCTCGTCTGGTGGTAAAAGTTATTTGGGCGGATTTTTCAGTATTAACTGATACCCCCCAATGATTGGTCCAGTCCTGTAGTAGGTACAGATGGTGCTGAAGGCGATCGGTTGCAACCTGCGGTGTCTCACTAGCTGCTAGAATAGCCGTGTCGTCCGCGAATGTGGCAATCACTGTGTCATTTGTGGTTGGCAGGTCGGAAGTGTAAAGTAGGTAGAGGAGTGGCCCCAGTACACTGCCTTGCGGGACTCCTGATGTAATATGGTGGTACTCAGAGACCGTGTTGTTGATTTTGACTTGGAATAGCCGGTCAGCAAGGTATGTTTTAAGTAGCAAATAGAGCTGGCTTGGAAAGTGGAGTTTAATTTTGTACAACAGTCCCTGGTGCCATACCTTGTCGAACCCCTGCTTTATGTCTAGGAGTGCAGTCGTACAGATCTTTTTGGTTTCAAGGCATTCCATTATTTGAGTGACGATTCAGTGACTTTGATGTATCGTTGAGTGGTACTCACGGAAACCGAATTGATAGGAAGGTATGATCTGATCGAGGTCAACTGTATCTTTGATTCGTTTAAGTAATTGTCTTCCAAATGTCTTGGATAGGAGAGGAAGGAGACTTATTGGTTGATAGGAAGAGGATTGGTGAGATGGTTTTCCAGACTTAGCAGTCATTATAATTTGAGCAAACTTCCATTGCATCGGAAAGTAGGTTAAGCGTAGGATGCTTTTATAGATGGTGGTGATAAGTACTATTGCCTTGCGTGGGAAGTGGTGTAATAGTTTTCCTACTATGAGGTCGTATCCGGGAGCTTTTCGTTTATTGGTGTGTGTTAGCTCATGACTGACTTCAGCTGGAGAGAATGGTGCGATGGGTAAATGAAGTTGGCAGGGGGCGTCCAGGAAGGAGTCGATTTCGTTGCTGTCGTGATTCCCTTGGGGGGGAGGAGTCGCAAATACATCGGCTAGATATGCTCCCAATGTATCTGCCTTCTCTTTATCAGTTGTGGCCCAGCTGTTGTCGGGTCTTTTGATGGGTGGCAGTGCTGCTATCGGTTGTTAGAACTATAAGTTGAAGTCACCAAGTAACTGTGGCAATAAAAAAATTTCAGCGTTGTCCTAGGGAGTTCAACTTTGGCTGTCTGAACAGTGCCCTGTTCATTTTCGAAAAAATTTGCAATTTATGACACATCAAACCATTATATTTGGTGTAATCTAGGGGTCATTCTAATCCTAACACCGGAAATTTTGTTTGTTAACAAAGCCACTTAAGTGGTAATATATTTTGTTCCTTATTATTAAATTTCGCACAAAATTTGTAAGATTTAAAAACTCCTAAGCATATTGGAAACGCGCGCGTCGGTTCTCGGGTCGAAGAGCTTAGACGAACTGCATTTTGTATGGAAAAAGACTCAGGTCTTACTTCAAAATTTGTTATAACGAGCACCGTGGTAGTGTTAATTTTTGATGGATTTTCAGGGTTAATTTGGCAATACTTTGCTATACACAGTTAATATTTTTCGCTAAACTAGCACTTTGGCCCTTTGTGTATGTCTGGCTTAATTAACATTTCCTCCTTCAATAAACTTTCGAACTGCTATTCTAATGGTGTTCTTACAAAGCGCTTGGCGTACGTTATAAAATTATTTATAAGCTCACTGAAATTTTACTAGGAAGCAGGTGTACCTGTTTACGTTAAATTTCCCAAGTTTTAGCTGCAAATTAAAAAAAAACAAAAATCAAGAGGTAAAAACGTTATTAATATTTTAAAATGACTACTCTGTTCATCGAAGCCGAGTATAGGGTGTCCCAAAAGTATATAAATGATGAAAAATGTATTAAAAATCAACCAAATAATCAATAGATATAATTTATGTTTCTTTTAGTTAAACTAATTATGACATTTAATGCAGTAAATTCTTCAAGTGCCTGTTTCTACTGGCTATCAAATGCCGGAGGTGTGTTTCAAAAGCCAGTATTGAGTAGTAACGAATCTTCATTTTTATGGTATTTTTCAACTCTTCCAGTGTCTGGTCCAGTTTTATACGCCCGATCTTTAGCCCCAAAGAAATCAGGGTTTAGATCTGGTGAACAACTCGGCCAGTCTACGCCATTTCTGGTTTTTGCCTTGAACTCTAACGCCAAAAGTTGGTCTTTAAAATGACTAGAGATGAGTTTTAGGTTTCTTGAGTACAATGAGCAGAAGCCTCATCCTCTTGAAAGCAAAAGCGCCGAAGGTTCCCTCCTTGCCTTGCAATAGACAAGAATTTCTCCAAAACTTATTTGCGGTACACTGTCTTGATCAAAATATTTCATGGTAGGAAATTTAGCACTAAATGCGGACTTTTTGGGGTGTAGAAGGCATACCACAACCAGATGGGGTTTTGGGTACTCCAAATTTTAAAGTTTTGTTTGTTTACGTACTCATCGAGTTGAAAATAGGATTCGCCAGAGAAATAAATTTTTTTGATGTCCATTTTCTCATTTTTGATACCCTTTAAAGCTTTGTTTGTAAAATTAAATCTTTGGTCGAAATGTTTTTAAGTCTGTGATTGTTATAATTGGATCTTATATTAAAATATCCAGTTTTCCTGAAGCATCCTCTGGACAGTCGATTTCTATATCCCGCTGACAGTGCACTGTCATTGTCATTTTGAGCTTAGCAAACAGGAAATAGACCCGTTATTGTTTTATATTTATCTAAGTAGTCGATGCACATAATTTTAGGGCTATCCAAAATACAGTCTCCATCTCCTTCCCGGCCGATGAAATCGTCTTTGCCTTTTTTGGAGTGCAATGGTGGACCAAAGTTTTATCGAAAGGGATAAATCGGCACAAAAAATCCGACTTGTTTCGTTGAGACCGCTTAAGCAAGGCCTTCGAAATGCTCATTCGAATGAACTTTTGGTTCAAAGTAAGCAAGCACGGGACCCAACGCGTGGGCAGCTTTTTTATGGTCAATTCTTCAATCAGTATATGACAAACGCCTTCTTTCGATATGCCCACAGCCTCTGCTATCTCTCTAACCTTGATTCGACGGTCGTCCAGTACCATTTGATGAACTTTTTCGATGTTATCGGAGGAGGTCGCAGTTGTTGACCGTCCCGAACGCTCACCATCAGCCAAGCTGGTACGACCGCATTTAAATTTAGCTGTCTATATTTTCGCGGTGGAAAATGATGGGTCAGAGTCCCTCTAAACGGTGTCTAACTCAGCTTTAATTTGTCTTTCAAATGGAAGTGCTTAACTACGGTACGGTATTCGATTTTTTCCAAAATGTTTGCAAAAGCACCGACATCGACTGATGCAAACGACTATCAAGCAACAACTAAGCGTCTAAAATGGCTGAAATTTTTACAGGTATCTTTCGAAGCATGTAGAATGGTTTTGATGGGTAGGCCCATCTTTATGTTGAGGCTCAAAACTTTTCAGACTGCCCGCGTATTTTGTTGTTTCCACGAACTGTACAATTTTTTGTACTTGTTCCGTCAGCAACGGTGCACATTTTCTGGGCGTTTAAATTGTCCATAAACAGAAAGAAGCAACCAAATGTACGTTTACACGCACTTTTACACCGTGTCTTACTGTGCGCTGCAGATCCTATTACTTTTCGCTCAACACGTTATTAATAAGGAAGGCCATGCCTAGAAAGAACACCCATCTGTGGAGATAATTGTCCCAATCTTGGTCAAAATTTTTCTTTGCCTACGTCAGTCGTTTTTCCCTTTTGGGAATAAAGGATTCTTTAAAGTTGATGAAAAAGATTGTTTTTTGGAGACATAAATTTCTTTGTTGTGGAGTTTTATTTGGACAGCGAAAGGATTGGCTTTCTTCAAAGAGACGTAAGACCGATTTATCCTTCTGCGAGATGTTTCTTCCGACAGCTCTACATTCCCAAATGTTGCTTTACCCACTTTTTATCGAATGCCCTCGACTTCTGCATATATTTTGCAGTCGCTTTACATGCCACTTTCGCTCCTTTGGCATGATTCACTAAAAACACTGCCTCAGATGGTTTCAGAAAATTTGCACCTGTGAATATAACGAATTCACTGACATTACGAAGACAATATGCCGACAGAATATATACTGCGCAAAAAGAGCATGAAATAAAAATTCAAACCAATTAACATATATGGCGCTGAGGTGCCCCCTCACCAAATGACGACATTCACTTTCTTGTCATACAAAGTGTAGAAATGTGAAACTTGTACGCTTATTAAAAAAAATGTGTACCAACAAGTGTCTACGCATCCAGCAATTTTGTGCAATTATTGCGAGAGTGGTAAAGCTGAGCGGCCAATTTGTTAAATGTTTATTGCCTAATTATTCTTTATGTACCTGTTGGCAGCTAATACGTGCCGCTCTTGCAATTGTATTAATAAAACCCTGCCTGCTTAATCGCTGCCGCGATTTAAGCGCTCATTGCCGGCGACGTAATGCCGCCGTTTATTTATTTCAGGAGTTTAGACGCACCTGGCCATTATTTAGCACAACAACAAGCGTTTCCGAGAACGTAATTACAGCAATTTAGAAATTACTTCCACATCTCGCGGTTACGTAAGGACGCATAATAGTCGCCGTTAAGCAGGCAGCTTCGAGCCGCTTTATAGATTTTGATAATGATGGATCAGGCGCAGAAAAAAGGCAATTCATAAGCATCGCCGTGTGTGGCCGGCCAATGGTAAGCGCTAATTAAAATCGAAATTTGGCAAAAAACGGGGCGGTAATGGAACAGTTCGTAAATGTAACAATTAACTCTGCAGTTCGGCGGCCCCATAAATTCGCCCTGAAATATGGCTTCATTTAATGCGGGGCCTTATTTGGCTTTTAATATCAATCGAAAGTTGAATCTAAATGCAAACAACGAAGCCTACGCCAGGAATTCCTCCGGTGGCACAAGTTCAACGCCGGTGGTGATATTGAACTCTGTCGGTGCGCGCGGGGCCGATATGCGGCCTTTGATGTATCTCTTGCATCGCGCAGTTTTGCCACGCCGAAGTCGCGGGCGAAAGCTCTCGCATGCCAGAATTACTTATGAGTCTAACAATAGTGAGCAAACAATAAAAAAGCATTAAAACTACCGCTACTCGGGGCCTTTCGTTAAAATTCATGAAATGCCCAGATGACATCACGCTAGATTGGCGCAGTCACACGATATCTTAGCTGGAGATCGCGCTCCAAGAGCGACGTATCCAGTGACTCATCCGGGCTGCAGCCTCGAGGAGATCAGCTGTCATCATTTATGATTCAGGAATCTTCTCTTACGCGATTTTTCTGTTTATATGGCATCTAAAAATTAGTCAGCTTTATATGTTGCGGTAATTATTTAAGAGTACGTCACTGAAGTGTTTTATTCTTCTTCTAGCGAAGATACAATGTCTCAGCGATGTAATTTAGGTGGGAGACTTCGATTGATTTTGTATTCGTATTTTTGCTGTATAAAGACAGGTACTTTCTTAATAAAGAATCGTCTTTCTTAGTTTGGTCAAAGTTAATGTTTTTTTTTTAAATTCACATATCTATTACTCTGGAGCTTTTGAGTCTTTTGTCATAGTGTGTTTCTAGAAGTGCAACGGTCACGTTGCTAGAGGGGCACTGAGTTTCGCTTGGTAACTGGTGTTGGTACATTAAATTTCTTTCTTGATTATTGATCAAATGGGAACTTCCTTAAGAGCATCAGCTATTATTCTTATTACGTTATTCTGGAATTGTAATATTTTTCGATTGGAGTTTGCTAGCACTCGCTCAAATCTCAATTTTATAGATCTGTATTGGCTTTATTATGGTATAGAAGTATTTTGTTGTGTAGTGATAACTGAGATCGTTTCCTCTATTATCTAATACATTTTTCGACATTTTAATCTAAGTGGGAATCTCTTTTACCTTGTAAGACTTCCAGTTTAGTTGCCTAATTGAATACATAAGTCTTGTTGAGGCATTAGAGGGATTTTCAATATAAGTGGTGGGCAGGTTTCCTTTTGAAGAGTAATAGCTACTTCAACCGATCTCGTTTCGTTTACATGTATTTGCTATAGTTTAAGCCAAAACTGCAGTTTCATCTGCATGCGTAGACACTAAAGTTGGTGATGTTGGCAATTCTGCTGTGTATAGAAGGTATAGAAGAGAACTTCTAATGCTGCGCTAGTGTACAGCTGCTTGGATGGTCCGTATGATAGTACCTCAAAGGTTAACTTTTAATGCAACCAAATCTATTCGAAGCTTTAAAACTGTACGTACAATTTATTGGTATTGAATGTACTACTGAAACATGTTCCCAGCCTGGAGTGGCAATTTGTGCTTCTTGGGACTACTGTAACTAACAGCCAGACCTACCCTCTAAATCCAGGGAATGCTTATAATCCCCTAATGTACAACAAGCCCAATCCAATTTCCAAATTTTGTATATGCCTCAAAACCAAACTCTTTTAGCATCTCCACCTAATTAATTTACAACTAACTCAGTTTCACCAAAAAGGGCAATTTAGTACAAATCATCGCGCACCAAGAAGTCATAATTCTGAAAGCGTATATATAATTGTAATCTGCGACGCAAATTTTGTAAACATCAATAATGAAAACGCCTATAAAACTCCAACATACACAAAACATGCGTGATAAACACTTAAGAAACGAAAAAGGACTGCTTCTGCCGGAAATTCAAAAACTACCAAACGTACTAATAAGCACATCCTATAAATACCAAATTTTCTTGTAAGACACAACAAATAATGCGAGTCAAGAACACGATACTGCTGATCCCCAACCAAAAACTCCAAAACCCCCACTAATTTATATTTACGGGGTGAAAAATTGCAATCAAAGAATCGAAACCTTTACTAACATCCTAGACAAAGCATTTATTACATATTAAGAACAGTTCTCTACAAAAGCAATCACCAACGCTACCACAAAACTTAATAATTTCCCCAGAGATTCTTACAGAAAACTTGTGACATACCTTAAAACCGAAGAAATAGTATATGATATTTATCAGCTAAAAAAGGACAGAGCCTATAGAGTATTTGTTAGAAATATTCATCACTCCATTCCGACGGAAGAAATTAAACGGAGTTAGCCAAACTCGGACACGCAGCAAGAAATATTATGAACGTTAGTCATAGAGACTTCTTGCCACTATTTATAATCGACCTTGAACCGAACGACAACAACAAGAAGATCTACGATGTTAAATATTTAAGCAACTTAAAAGTATCCAACAGAACCTTTAGAAAAAAAATACATGGTGGTTCAAATATGACCAGGGCTGATTTTTTTTACAAAAAAAGCAATAGTTGCACATTTCGGTCTTCAACGTACTCCTCTTCGGGATCAACACATTTTTTCAACGTTCTGGAAGCATCCTGATTTCCTTTTCCAAAAAGGCTTTAGGTTGGCGGCGTATCTACTCCCGAATAGTCTGGATAGCGGTGACGTCCGCAAACCACATGCCTTGCAAGTCTGATTTGAGCCTTCTGAGCAGGTAGAAATAACTTAGGACTAAATCAGGACTGTACGAATGTGGCACAATGTTCCATTTTAATTTTCAGAGGGTGTCCATTGTTTTGGCTATGCATTGTCTAGGAGGGAGGCTCCCCGCTTTCCACTTTTCCTCCGCTTGGATCGGATCTTTTCTCTGCTAGCACCAAAAGAACGTTACCATAACTTTTCCTGCCGAACGGCTCCTCCGCGCTCCCTTGAGTTTGGGAGGACTGATATGTCGCCGATCGCTTGATAACTGCTGGGACTTGGGAGTAGTAGTGCACCCAAGTTTCATCGGTGGTCACTATGGACTTAAAAATGCATTGCCTTTGTCTTCAAGCTGCTGTAGGAGACGGCTGGCAATTTGCATACGCGCCATTTTGTTCACGTCCGTCAAAGTGCGTGGTACCCACCGTGCATTCACCTTGCGATAGTGCAGATGGTTTTTCACGATGTTTTCTACACTACCAACACTGATGGACAGCATTTCTCCAAATTCCTTGATAGTGCTACGCCTATTCTCACGAATAAGCCCGTCTCCACGATTAATGTCTGGCTCGGTGCCGGATGTTCGCGGCCGACGATCACGTGATTCATTCTCCACGCGCTCTCTGCCCTCTCTAAATCACTTACACCACTCGAACACACGGGTTCGTGAGAGCTATTCTTTTTCATACTGTTATTGGAGTCTGTGGTGAATTACAGCGGACGAGACGTTTTCTCCAACGAGTAATTTAATTACAATGCGTTGTTCCACACTCCGCGGTACTGTCTGTTAATCACCCTAACGACTTCCAAACAGGACTGAACAGTTTCTAACCCGAGCAGAAGAGAGGGTGGAAGTCGTGGCTTTATTCTCTCAGGGTCGCACAGCTGTTGAGAAGTGGCACTTGTTTGCACCCAAATTAGTCCCGGACATATTAAAAAACACCTTGTATTATACCGCAATGCACTCGTTGCCAGGACTACGGACATACAAAAGCATGTTGTAATAAATCTTTTGATTGTGTTAATATAGAGGACATACGGCATACTGGCGTATGGATAATACCTAAAATACACTTACTAAGTGCATCCTTTGGCACGGCAGCTATCTGGATAACTATAAAGAATTTTCGATATATAAAGACCTACAAAAGAAGTTGAAATATATTATTTAAAGGTACGGCAACTAATAGGTCATTGAAAAAGTTTTCGGCCTTTCAAAATTATAGATCAAAAAACTTTATTTCTGTACAAAATACGCCCAAACAAAAGATAACTTAATAGATGTCCACATTCGACCACACTTCTTATCGCACGTGACAATGTTGTCCAAGTCCAGTTCATTGTTGTTGAATCGGTCAAGCAAACGGGTTGCAGCATCAAAACGCTTCTGTTTCTGACCATTGGTCAGTCGTACGGAACAAATTTGGACCTCAGACATCTTTTGCCGGCTTTCTTGAGAATGTGCCAATTTGTTGTGGAATCATATTCAAACATTTGACAACTCATCGACGCATCTCGATCAACTTCACGCAGACGTCCGGATCTTGGCTTGTCTGTGAGCTTCTCTCTATTGCAAAGCCTTGGCTGTTGATCGCCTCTAAAGCGTTACAGCCCAATTTCCATTGGAAATGCAGTAGCATGCGTTTTCGCTCTCTAGTCAGCTCCATCTTAAAAAAAGTATAGGCAAATTGTACATAGAAATAAATGGGAGAAAACAGGCACTCTAACGGTATCAAAAACATAAAAAATGGTTGAAAGGCGAAAAATTTCGATCTATAATTTTGAAAGAGGGGAACTTTTTCAATGAGGTATTAATGCACTACTACTACAACAAATAATTCCAAATTTCTACGATTTTGTTCATCTAAAAAATTATTCACGATAGATGAAAGTGGAGAACCCATGGGAGCACCATTGGTTTGGAGGTAGAATGTTTTGGAAAGTAAAATAGGTGTTGGATAGGCAATGCTTAATTAAATTGAGGGTGTCGTTTTTGAAACTGTGATTAGTTTTTAGAAGCTGCAGTGTCTTTGGAACGAGTATATTAGTAAGGAGGGAGACAACATCGAAACTAACCATTATGAGATTTTCAAGAATGGGAATGCATTTGAGAATTTTTAAAAATGGTAGGAGTTTTGAACATATGATAAGGCTTCTTCTGTACGGGGTTGGAGAATTTTGGCCAGGTATTTGGTTAAGTTGTGGGTGGATAAACCAAAGGCACTGGCAATGTGAAGTAAGGGTGTAAAATCAAAAGTTGCTTTTTTATCTTTTGACACCCTAATTTGTCTTTCAATAAAGTGGTCCTCCAATGGAGTAATAAACAAGAGAAAATTATATTTTCTCTTTTTAGAATCTTTTTAGAAGCGATCCTGTCTATACGAGCTATACTCTTTCTAACTCAATGGTCTTATCCCATCCTTTTCCTAAACCCAAGCACCAAGACACATGGCCAGTGTGGTGCATTACGGCTAAAAATTCCCAAAATAAAACAAGTCTGAAAGCAACGGCCCTTAGTCCGCAGCATCCTCACATCTCCCGATTACAACGACGGTCGGACAAGGAGAGAGGCAAAGGGTGCTAAGAATACCTGCTTTAGACCTGGTCGTTATGGACAAACGAACAATGCAAAGAAACAGACCATGTAGATAGCGACGTATAACGCGAGAACGTTATCCACAGAAGAAAACCTAGAAGAATTACAAAACGAAATACAGAATATAAAATGGGACATAATAGGTCCGGGCGAAGTTAGACAAACATCTTGCAAATTTAAATTCAAAACACATACTATACAATAAGGGAAAAACAAAAACTGACGGTTGGATATTTCGTACATAATGACTTGACATAGAAGCCTACGAAGGCATATCCGACAGAATTGCGTATATAACAATTAATTTAAATAAAGAAAGAAAAAATTTAAAGTTATACAGGTATACGCACCTACCAGCAAATCGGAAGAAGATATAGAAAGGCTTTACAAAGGACTAATAGGATGTCTTCAACAGAACCAAACCACCTATTCGCTAATAATTGGAGACTTTAATGCGAAGGTAGGAAAAAAGCTTTACAAGCAAACTTTACAAATTGAACATGTTTTTTTAAAAAAGAAAACAATGCAAGCAAACATAAATTTTGATCATACGGTTAAAAACGAGATAATTTTCACCCAAAAAAATATAATACAAGACGTATCAGTCGTAAGCAAATGCACAGTTAGTAGTGACCACAGAATGGTGAGAGCAAAGTTGTACATTTATCTCCAACCACTTAGAGCTAAAAAAATTCAAAACTAGATCGAAACCAATTGACACTAACAAACTGACGGAAAATTATTATCTACTTATAAAATAATTGAGAAGATATTTGGTACTCGTCGTAGGACCATGAAATTTTGTTACCATGACCGCTTTACTAGATTAAGTCTGTGTGCAAAAGAAAAAACTTAGTCTTCAATCTTAAGGGTCCTATTTTGGGTTGGAAAATACTAAACTAATTTTAATTTTCTCTGTGTGTGTCCGCATTATTGTTGCTATGGAAGATACGTAGTTAATATAAACGAACGAAACTCTCATAAACGTTATTACGGGCAAATTGTATGCTGTAAAATTTAATGTCACTTTGACAATTAACTGTTCGTCGGCCTCGTTTCCTCCGCATTTTATTAGCGTTGGATTTTTTCGTCGCCACTACATCTTGCTTTCGCCGGCATTACCTTTGTTTCCGTCGCCCATTGGACTCGCTTCCGCCACCCGTTGGTTTTGCTCTCGCCGCCCACTGGTCTCGCTTTTGCTTATCGTTGAACCTTCTTTTGTTGTTAATTGGTACTACACCGGTCACCCACTCAGCTAGCAAGACATCAGTTTTGTTGCACGATTACCTCTCTATATCTCGTCTTCACTTTTATTCAAATTTGATTACGTATTTTCTATTCTGTTACTTCCACATGCATTCAAATCTCTCAAACTCCATTCAGAGTATCAGGTATAAACATTAAAGTCATTATGCTAGAACAGATTTTTCACGTTGTTGTAAGTTGCTCTTTTAGGAAGAACTAACAAAAAGGCTGGCACCAGCTAAAACAGATGATGTACAAGGTATAAATAAACTCATCGAGCTTACCTCGTCGGCAATAATGGAAGCAGCACAAAAGGCAGCGTCCATAGCACTAAACAAAAACACAAAAATAAGCCTTCATAAAAAGAAAATGAATTAAACAAGATAGAAATAGCAGAATTGAATATACTGACTAAAAAAGAAATATAAGAAAGTGTAAAATGAAGACTATACTACAGACATTGAAAGAAAATAAGTGACCTAAAACAGAAATTGTAAAGATCGGAAACAAAGAAATTACAAGATCAACAAAAAGAGATACAATGAAAAACAAAATATATTATACTGAACTCTGCGAATAAAAAATAAACATCCATCTATACATAGCCTTTATAGACTACGAGAAGGCATTTGACTCCGTAGAAATCTTTTTTTTTTTAATTTGTAATTTAATCAGCAATCAGAATACAATAATTGTATAAGCTAATCTTATGGCATGATGAGGTTTTGTCCAGCAGCGACACCTCAGGTTCTTACATCAAGTCGATTGACCGTTTTTTCTTGAGTCGTTTGTTAACTTTTCTTAGTAGTAGGAGTTCTATGAGTGGATTGTTGTGGAATTCGAGTCGAGCATGGTGGATAGAGCTTTTCTGAGGAATGACTTCATTCACAAATTTGATTTTGAGGTTATTATGTATCGTGTTATTGGAAATGAACCACGGGACGTCTAGTATTGATCTCAACAATTTGGACTGGCATCTTTGAATTATGGAAACTTTGGTGTTGCTGGTACATCCCCAGAGTTCTATACCATAAGTCCAAATTGGTATGATTATGGTTTTAAAAATCAGGATTTTGTTTTCTGTAGCTAACTTCGATTTTCTACCTAGTAACCAATTTAGCTGTTTGGTGGTTAGATCTATTTGCTTCCGTTTCTTTGGTAAATGAGGTTTCCAAGTTAGTTTGACCTCCATGGTCATTCCTAAGCATTTTACTTCGACTTGCTTGGGTGTTAGAACGTTGTTAAGATATACATCAGGGGTTGGGTTTTTTCGTATAGTGAACGTGATATGACTCGATTTGCTTTCGTTTATTTTTATTCTCCATTTATTAACCCAGTTTTGTAGTATGTTGAAGTGCTCTTGTAGGTCTAGTACTGCTTTTGAGGGTCAGGATTTACTGATAATATGGCGGTATTATCAGCGAATGTACCGATTGTTGTGTTCCTAGAAGTTGGTTTGACGTGAAGAGAACATAGAGCACTGGACCTAGGGCACTGCCCTGTGGCACCCCCGCTTTGATTGGATGCAATTTTGATCTTCCGTTCCCTACTTTGACTTAAAACTGTCGGTCGCTAAGATAGGATTGGAGAAGGGTATAGTAAGAAGGAAGGATTTGCTTAACTTTAGAGAAGAAACCAGTATGCCACACTCGATCAAAAGCGTAGGTTACGTCGAGGAATACCGCTGAACAGTAGCATCTGTCCTCAAAGGCTTTTTCAATGAGATCAGTTAATGGATGGATCTGTTGTATTTTTGAATGTTCTGGGCTAAATCCAAATTGATGGTGTGGTATCAAGTCTGCTAGCAAGTCGATTTTGATTCTATGTAATAGAAGCTTTTCGAATACTTTAGAAATCACTGGGACGGTAGCAATTAGCATCTGGTTTGACTATGGTTATTATTTCTGACAATTTCAAATACTTTGGCCAATATCTCAGCCTTAGGCTTCCATTGAGTATGTATGTTAGTTACACTAGTGCTTTTTAAAGAAGCTCTTTTAACATTTTTGGTGCGATTTTGTCTATTTCAGGAACTTTTTTGAGTCCTAAAAGTGTGATCTCTTTTTGTATTTTTCTTGGAGTAGTAAGTGTTATTTGTTGTCGTGTTTCTGTAGTTCGTGCGAGGTTTTGTTCCATTTGGTGGTCTACGTCGTCGGTGTGTGGAGTAAAGATATTAGAAAAACTTTGTGCAAATAATTCGGATTTTTCTGCTTCACTCTTTGCACATCCATGGCCCTAAATGTGGAGTTGTTTGTCTAATAGGTCGTACGGATGCTTTGGGTTTTCTTGCATTTTTAGTAGGTTTCCATATTGATTGATTATATCTGCTTAGGTTGTTCAACAGATTCTTCTCTCATTTGTTTGTGTTTAGTTTTCAGTTTGCTTGTTAGATGGTTAAATTTGGTTTTGTCAGCCGGGATTCGCGTACGGTGCCAAATTGCTCTAGCTTTCCTTTTTTCTTTTAGAAGTTGTTTAATTTCTAACGGAAAAACATTGACGTATTCTTGTGGATGTTGAGGTGGGGTGGATTGTAGTGCAGCTTCTTGTAGTAGGTGTATCAGTTTGGCCATTGTTGAGTCCAGATCATCCGGTGTTTGCAATTTTACTTTCAGGTTGTAAGTATGGTCTTGAACTGATTCCAGTAAGTTTTATGATAATGGAGTTTTATATCTTATTGTTTTGGAAGAATTGTTGAGCAAATAGATGCTATCACTAAGGAATGGTCAGACTATAGGTCATAGTTAGGACTTACATTTGTATAAATTGGTGGGAGCCCTTTTGTTACAAAAAGGTCTAAAAGGTCTGGTAGTTTTGCTGGATCAGTTGGCCAGTATGTTGGCGTGCCTGTAGGTAAGAATGAGTAATTACAATCCTGCATCTGTTTAGCCAGTTCTCTTTTGTTTGTTGCTATTATAATCTCCTACAGCGAGAAATTTAGAACTAAGAGTTTGGAAGAACAGGTTGAAATCTTTTTTTATTTTATGCCTAGGTGGGCAATGTACTGCTGAAACTGCGAGTTCGTAGGGGAATGTTTGGAACTTAACTGAAGTGCCTCGTAGTTAGGTAATTGATAATGCTTTATCGATTGTCTTATAAAGATAGCGCTTCCTTCATGTGCGGTTCCATCTGGATGGTTCGTGTGGTATAGTTTGTGGTTAGGAATATTAAGATAGCTTTCTGCTATAAAATCAGTTTCGCTTATAAGTAGGATATCAAGATGTTCTTTGAGCTGGATTAGTCCATTTGCGTTCCAGAGTGCTATTCTTAAAAAGTTGGCCATTACTTTAGTTTGCTGACAAGCATGGATGGCATAGATAGTACTGAGCTATTTTGTTGCATGAGTTGGTTAAACATTTGTCTGAATTCTTCTAAGAATTTAAGAAGTGGGATATCTTGTGTCGCGTTATCGCTTTTAACTACGTTAGCACAGCTTGTGGTGTTATTCAAAGGGTCTGTAGGAGGTGATTGTATGTGAGGTACATTATTGTTGATGTTTTGGGTGTATTGAGGTCTTTGTGTGATGCTTCTATTTTTAGTGAGATTATGATAGTAGCTACAGCCTTTGTAGTTGGCGGGATGTGGTCCACCGTATAGCGCGCACGTAGCAGGAGTGTCTTTACTCTCTTTGCAAGCTGTTGTGTTGTGTTGACCCCCACATTTAACGCAGAGATAGGTTCTGTTGCAGTAGCTCTTTGAATGGCCATATAGTTGGCATCTCGTCTATTTGGAATTTATTGTTATGTGTTTGCCATTGATCTGGTGGTTTATTACTTTTTTATAGAGCTATTTCGTTAACTGTTGTATACGTCCTTGTTGTTGTCTGAAGTTCTAACATCGTAACAAGAACAATTTAGAGGTTCTTTAGTTTGATCACTTTTCGATTACATTACTGTCTTCTGCCGTTGTCCTTTATGTACTGTCTTCAGTGTGGTGAAGATACTGACATACTCTTGTTATTATTTTTAATTGGTAGTGGTAGTTACATTCTTTTTTAGATGTTGTTGCCATTGATCTGGTGGTATCTTTTGTAGCACGTTTCCGTTCTGTTATCGTTCTCTAGGCTAATTTATAACAGGTATGAAATTGCCGTTTTATGTGCGAATCATTCGTTCCATTGTCTTTATTACTGTCTTCATCTTGTAAGTACTGAATATCTTGTTATTAGTTTTATTTCGGATTCATTTATTGTTTGGTATTTAGCACGTTTGTTTGTTTCTAGCTAATTGCCAGGGTACTGAACTGCCTTGAGTGGAATCATCGTCCATTTTGTTTCTTCATCTGTATGCAGAGATTCTGTTGTTGGTGTAAGGTAGACGATGTTGATGTTTGTAGTGGTTTGTGGTATATTATGTAATCGTTGATTGTATGCAGGATTTTGGAAGGGACCGTTGTTGATGTTTGATAATGTCTGTATATTACAGTTTGCATGTTTGAGTGATAATTCTGTATAAAGTTATTTTGTGGTAAAGTCATTTATAGCTGTGGGATTTGATTATTTGGTATTGGTTGACCCTGATATCAAAACCTGATAAGTTCCCTGAAGGAAACATTTTTTAAAATGTTTAATACTTGTTACCAATAATTTGTATTACCTGGTTCACAAATAAGAGAAATTATTTTATTATTATGAATATTTATTGATTTGATTTGTTTTTAAAGACTTTTCTTATTATATCACATTGCATTTACAGAGATAACAGAGCATTGTCAAACATGTTTACTCTTTGACAGTCCAATGGATACTCCCATAGAAGTCTGGGCAATACTCAACTGCGGAATAGACAGCAGATACAACCAACGGATAAAGAAGATTAATAATGCGGGTATATATATAAAAACAGACAAAACTACAACTACAGTTAACATATCTATACAAAGACGGGCAAGACGAAGGGATGTGATCCTCCAAAGTATTTACCAGCGTGCTAGAAGATGTTTGTCGTCAAATATATTGGTCGAATAAAGGTATAAATATTGATGGAATGAATTTGAGCCACTTGAGGTTTGCTGACGACATCGTTATACTTAGTAAAGACTACCGAGAGCTACAGGAAATGATTAACGAAGTTAACAACTGATCAAGAGAAGTTGGGCTAAAAAAAAACGAAAGACTAAGATAATAACAAACACAAGTTAAATATGTAAACATGATTTTAGAATGTTTATAATTGAAAAGTTGATAAACATATATAGTTAGGTCAACGAATCTCAACAGATAAAGAAAACATGTCCGAAGAAATAAAAGGAGGATACGGATAGACTGGCCTACATTTGGAAAGTTTAGCTACATTCTAAAAGACAAAGAAGTTCCAAATTATTTAAAGGTCTACAACCAATGTGTCATACCGGCAACCATGTATGGCTGTGAAACCTGGAGACTCACAAAAAAGAACTCTCAGTGGTTAGCGATAACACAAAAGGCACACGAAAGTCAAACGCTCGAAATAAAACTAATAGATAAGAAACGAAACACTTAGAAAGGCCAACGAGCAAAAGTTAATAATATTATGGAAAGAACTACACAACTAAAATGGCAATGGGCTGGCCATTTAGCACGTAGACAAGATAACAGGTGGACTAAAACTAAATTATAGTGGAGACCACAAAGTTACTGAAGAGGAAGGGGAAGACCAAGTAGAAGATAGCGAGATGATATACACGACGTTGCAGGAATACAGTGGATGACGTTAATTATGAACAGAAAAGGATGGAAAATTTTGGGGAGGACCTACGTCCAACAATGGATAGAAAAAGGTTTATCGTGATCATAATCGTGTACGTAAGTGACACCTTTAAACATATTACGACTTAGTACTTGTTCATTTGAATATCTTGGTGGTATCTGTTAATTACTACCACTCTTAATGATGCTATGGGCCAACTTTTTTACTTTGGCTCTTAGATTCGTTTATTTTTCGTAAAAAAGTCAAGAAGTTTGAGTTTAGTCTTTTAAAACTTTTATTCCTTTTCTTCTATTCGGCTTTTATTCTCATTTTTTTGAGCCCTAGATAGCTTTTAACCCTGTTTTGTATTTTTTCTGATAAAATTGTCTTACTGATTTTTTTCTTGAGCAGTATGTATGGACTTATTTAAAAAAAAAAACATTGTTAACCACCTGTTAACGTAGACCTAAGCAGGTCATTAGTTGTCAAACTTCTTTGGGGTAATTTTTCTGGTAAATCTCAAGTATTTAAATTTATCCTCGTCCCTAATTTTCAGATTTCTAAGTCCTTAATTTTTTTCACTTGTAATTGCTGCATACTCAGTTTTCAAAATTAATTTGCTTGTCTGTTTCAGTATATTCCTCTTGCAGCTTTTGAATCATAAAACCCAGATTATTGTTGTCTTGTACGATTACAACTAGATCATTGGCGAATCTTAGTATGTATAGATTTTCTTGACGAATTGGGATTTCCATACTTTCATTTCCTTTTCCATGTTCTAAGTTTGCCCTTTAAGTGAATAGATTTGGGGATGTTGAGTACTACTATAAAAATTCTTTTGATTAGCTCTGCTTTGTCTACCTAATGTTAAACGGCTTTTGGCTAACAGTCTAATAATTGTTTTAAATTTAGTTTTTCAATATACTCATTGTCCATTTTGAAATACTCAAACTAAGGGTTAAGTTCGGTTCATTTCTTGATAACAGCGGTTCGATCTTATCGATGCTGCATGTAGCTCTAGACTAGCCTCTACTTTAGATTTTACACTTTTCTACCAACATTTTATTGGAATTAGCACAAGTTAGCAACAATAAAGGGTGTCTCAAAAGAAACGCAGAATTTAAATTGTGCGTCATTTTCTCAGCAAGCTTGGCAGTCTTTTGTTAAGTGTCACTTTGTAGTAAACATATTGACGTTAGTTAATATGAAACGCTACTTTACAGAGGAGCGAGTGACGATTGTTAAAATTTATTTAAAAACACTGAGAATGTTTCTTCACGGCCGCGTGCAAGTTACGTGATATTTTCAGAAGGAGAAATGCATCTCTTGAAACGACTGCGGAAAGACTAATTAAAAATGTTCTATTGTACACAACAAAAAGACAGATCGATCTCGTATTGAACTTTAGTCTGTAGTCAATCACTGCAACTGAACATTTTAAAGAATACCATGCAGCGGATTTTAACAGAAGATCTGCATCTGCACGCAGTTAAGATTCAACTAATCCAGGAACTAAAGCCAAACGACTGTTTAAAATGCTGGATGTTTGCAGATTGAGTACTGTAGGGTCAAGAAGTAGACGAAATTTTGCTAAACAGTCATCTAACACCTTAATGGGATTCTCATTAAGTAACATTTTTGCATTTAGGCTATAGGTGATTCAAAAAGAGTTTAAACGAATAACAATGTGGTGTAAATTTTATTCTGGTGAGTGATTAGGCTGTTCTTTTTTGAAAATAAAGTCGGAAGCGCAGGGACTATTAATGGTGAATACTATTGTGAGATGATAGTGGATTTTGTGGCCTCATTTGATCAGCATGGATTTGAACGACTTGTGGTTGCAGGGGTGCGACGCCACCTATGCGACGCGTGAAATCATCCTTTTGTTAGAGTAAAAATTTAATGGGCTGCTTATTTCCCAAAACAGCGAAGTGAACTAGCCACCAACGTCTTGTGACCTGACACCGTAAGATTTTTCCTCTAATGATTTGTGAATGCCCAAATTTATGCTACGAAACTAAGAACGATTCGAGAATTCAAAGCAAACATTCGAAAGGTTGCCGATGAAATTAATTGAGCCACAGTTATGCGAAAATTATTTAATTCGTACCTCACTAATCGAAGCTTTCGAACTAATTGGTAACGATGTATCTTAGATAGATAAAATAAACGCAGGTATACCACAGAGTATTGTCAATGCTGTACCTACTCTTCATCTCTGGCCTGTTAACATCCAATAATAGCATGATAAGTACTTTCGCTGATGATACCGCGATCATAGCATGCAGCGAAGATCCGAACACAGCCTCAGCGATGCTTCAAAATCACCTAAATCAAATTGAAAAATGGTTGGATAAATGGTTAACCAAGACAAGTCAGCGCACATCACTTTTACAACAAAACGTTCAACATGTCCACCTGTCACTCTCGACAACATAGCCATACCTCAATCACAAGAAGTTAAGTACCTGGGACTCCATTTTGATAGGCGATTAACTTGGAAAACGCATAGAAGAAAACGCGTAAAGAAATGGATATTAAATTAAAAAATCTATACTGGCTTATAGGAAGAAAATCTCCATTAACGTTAGAGAATAAAGTCCTACTATATAAAGTTATAATCCGCCCAATATAGACATATGGATGCCAGTTATGGGGATGCGCCAGAAATTCCAATCTTGACATCATACAGCGCTTCCAGTCAAAGACCCTACGAAACATGTCAAATGCACCATGGTATGTGTCAAATCGCACCATACACACTGATCTAAATAACCCTTTTGTGAGAGAAATTATCAAACAAAATACAGTGTTAAACACCAAATCAGATTTGAAAATCATCCAAATGAAATTATGGGGCCACTGACAGCAGATCCTCCCAATAGACGACTTCAGATGAAGTGGCCGAAGGATCTGACTAACTATATATGGAAGGATGCCGATGGGAGCCCTATCCAACAAAGTCTTAAGTTCAAATATGGTCCTGGCAAGTGATAGGAAGATTAAAGAGTGAATGCCTCTCAGTTTAAATATAAATAAGTGAAAATTTAATGAAATTAAATTCAAATAGTGATTACAGTAAGGTAAAATAGGTGAATAGTGTTAATATAAACAACAGATAAAGGTAAGATCAGTGAGTAGAAAACTTAAAATAGATCGCGAAGGAAATAAACACCGATGACAGCTGACAGGCTGAGCGCGTGCACAAAACGGCAGAGCGATACCAAACCGCGGGCTTTTCAAAATACCGCAGGACCGTATTTCAAATCTTACAGAATTTTGAGAAGTAACGAGCTTTTTATAAAAAGAGAACGACGACCTCCGAGGAGTGGATCCGGGTCGGTTCTTAGTCGGTTTAGTAAAAATGGAAAATAAAGACGAATATACCCAAAGTATGATGAAACTACTACAATAAATAAATGGAAAATTAGACAAAATGGAAGATAGTAACAAGAGACTTGAAACTAAAATAGATAACCTTCAGGGAGAACTAAATAACGTAAGAATGGAAAATGAATTACTGAAGAAAGATAAGGAGCTACTAGAACAAAAAACATCAATACAAGAAGAGAGAATAGAGAAACTAGAAAGATAAATAAGAAAGAAAAGAATAATAATACACGGGGTGGATGAAGGAAATGAAGGAGAGAACGGTAGAACTAAATAAAGAATACAGATAAATATAATATATATATATATATATATATATATATATATATATATATATAAACAGAAATCAGAAGATTGGGAAGCGAACAAAGAAGAAAAAGAAGACCAATACTAATAGAAATAAGGGGCCACAACAAAAAGATGGAGATATTAAAAGCTACAAAAAAATTAAAAGGAACAGAAATATACATGGAAGAAGACTTCACAAAAGATACACAGGAACAGAGAAGATATCTAGTGAAATACATGAAGCAGTATAGAGAAAAAGGAGATCACGCAATACTACGATACAATAAATTCATAATAAATGGAGAAATTATGTCCCTGGAGAAACTAAATCAAATAGATAGACAGAAGTATAAGGAAGTAGAACGAAATGACGCAGAAGACGAGTATGAGAGAGAGAAGAACACAAAAAAAGGAAAAACAATGAGTCAAAGATCCCCAGAGAGCAACGAGGAAGATACACTAAGAGATAAGTTAACTAAAATAACAAAAACAGGACGGCATACAAAAAACTAGTAGGGAGCGATGGAGGGAAACTAGACACGACAAGGCAAAGAATGAAGGCTAACGCAAATGAAAATAAGAAAATTGGCGAAATGGACAAACCTAAACAGACGGAAACATATAATATACAAAAACATAGAAGAAAAGAGGACAAAATTAAAAAGAACCAGGAAGAAAAAATGGGGGGAACAAAAGAAACGGCAATAGGAATATGGAATATAACAACACTAACAGGTAAAGAGATAGAGGTAACAGAAGAAATGGATGAATATGGAATTGATATACTAGGAGTAAGCGAAACTAAGAAGAAAGGAAATGGGACAATAAAACTGACAAATACACACTACATGTATTATTCAGGGATAACAATGGAAGAAAGAGCAAAAGAGGGAGTGGGAATCATCGTGAATGATGAAATAAACCAAAAAGTCATCAAATCAGAGGCAATAAATTCGAGAATGATAATCTTACACCTGCAAATGGAAGAAAGAATAGTAATTATACAAATATACGCACCAATAGAAGGAAGTGAAGTAAGGAAAATTGAAGAAATCTATAACGAATTACAGAAAAACATAGATGAAGTGAGAGAGGATACCGATAAAATAATAATAATGGGGGACTGGAACTCTCGAGTAGGCAGAGATGTGAATAGAAGGCTGGGATGTATGGGCGGATATGGAGAGGAAATAAAGAATACAAATGGAACTAAAATGATAGAATTCTGCCAGTTAAACGACCTATTGATAGGAAATACTTTCTGGAAACAAGAACTAGAAGACAAGTACACGTTTGTGGCAGAGGAGAGACAGGCCAAAAGTATAATAGATTATATAACCTATACACCGGAATTAAGACATAATATACAACAAATAATAACCGAGAAGAGGGCGGAACTAGGAACGAATCATAGATTAGTAAGAGCGACATGGAAAATACATAAGCCAAAAACAGAGAACGAAATAAAATTTATAAAGGTAAAGATAAATAAGCTAAAAGAAGAAAAGACAGGATAAAATATCAAGAAGAAACAGACGAAGAGTTTCATAGACAAGAAATACAGAAAAGTGAGTGGGCAATGGAAGAAAGATGGAAAGTATTTAAAGAAGTAATATACTCAAAGGCAGTAAGTGTCTGTGGGATGACAAAAATAAATAGTAACAGGAAAAGAACAAACTGGTGGAATGACCAAGTAAAAGAAGAAATACGGGAAAAGAAAAAGGCCTGGAAGAAATACATACAGACTGGACAGCAACAAGATAGAGAGGAATATATAAATAGGAGAAATAAAGTAAAACAGACAGTAAAAGAAGCTAAAAAGAAAAGCTGGGAAGACTTTGGAAGAGAGATAAATAAAATATATAAAGATAATAATAGGATTTTCTGGGCCAAAATAAGAAAGACAAGAGGAAGCCAACGAAAAGAAATTAGAGGATTAAAGATAAAACAACCATATTACAACAGACAAAAAGAAATAATGGAAGTATGGAAAGACTACTTCCAGCAGAAGTTTAAAAGAAAGGAGACAATGAAGAAAGGAAATCAAATAGAGAAAGGGAAGAATCAGGAGAAGAAACAGAACAGATAACGAGAGAGGAACTAGAAAATTCACTGAAAAGATAAAGATTGGGAAAGCAGGGGCGAGGACAAAATAGACCCGGAAATGATAAAATGGATGGGAGAAAAGGGTAAAGAATGGCTCTGGAAAATATGTGAGGAGGCATGGAGAACTAAGAAAATTCCAGAAGACTGGGAAAAGAACTTGATAGTTCCAATATATAAGAAAGGGGATCAGACGGAATGCGATAATTATAGAGCCCTTTGTCTCTTCTCGGTGTGCTTTAAAGTATATACCAGAATTCCGGAGGGGAAACTTAGAAAAGTGATAGAAAATAAACTAGAGGAGGAACAAGGGCATTTAGGGCAAATAGGCAAGCTAATGACAACATATGCATATTGAGGAACATTATAGAACGAAAAATAGAGGAAGGAGATGAACTACTGCTTACCTTTCTAGACATAAGAGCAGCTTTTGATACAGCTGTGAGAGGAAAAATATAGGAATGCTTAGAGGAACTGGAAGTGACAAAGGAACTAATAGAGGCCATCAGAAGTATGTACAAAGTAGTTAGAGGAAAAATTCAAATAGCTGGACTGACATCCGGGGAATTCAAAATGGAGAGCGGCATAAAACAGGGTGATAGCCTAAGCCCACTACTTTTTATAATAATAATGGATAAAATAGCAAAAAATCTAAAAGAAAAAACGAAAGGATTGGATACAATAATAGGATATAGAAACCTGGAACCAGTCAAGGTGAAAAGTCTAATGTATGCAGATGACATAGTCATAATGGCAGATACGGATAATAAATTACAAAAGCTAGTCAACATATGGGTAGAGGAAATAGAGAAAATGAAAATGGAGGTCAACATTAAGAAAAGTAAAACAATGATAGTGAATCAAAACCAGGAGAGGGGACAAAATAGAGAAGTAAAGTGTAAAGGGCATAATATGGAAAGAGTCTCAACATTTGAGTATTTGGGAACAACAATAACAGATGATGGTCGAATAGAAGCAGAACTGAGTAACAGAATGAGGAGAGGGAATAGGATCTACTATGCATTACATAGAACGATATTGGGAAAAAAGGAGATAGACCAGAAAGTGAAATTAATGGTACATAATGCAATAACAATACCAACAGTATTATACGCCAGTGAAAATTGGACGATACAAACCAAACATGAGGGTGTAATAAGGGCCATAGAAATGAAACACTTGAGAAGGATAGCGGATAAGACAAAGTTTGATAGAGTACGGAATGAGGAAATAAGAGAAACTTTACAACAGGAACCAATAGCGAACAAAATCAAAAAGAGACAGTTAACATGGTACGGTCATATACAATGAATGAAACCAGAGAGAATATGCAGAAAAGTGTTCGAAGCAAGAAGTGTAAAGAAAAGAAGAAAGGGAAGACCCAGGAAGAAATGGATAAGTCAAATCATTGAGGTGGGAAAAGCAAGAGGAAAGACAGTAAACGAAATGAAAAGTTTAACAAGAGACAGAAAAGAATAGAAGAAATGGGTTAAGGAGGACCGTGACGTATAAATCCGACGCTGGAAGGCATAAGGATAAGAGCGAAGAAGAAAAAGAAGAAGTTCAAATATACAAATTACATAATAACATATTAGCTTATAGAATGCATATATTCTGATTGCTAATAAAGTTAATATAACGAAAAGTAATCAAGATTGTTGTCAGAAGAATTCGAAAGTGTCAAATGAGCCGTGGAAGACCTTCCTCTTCCACATCCAATGGCAATGTCGTAACTTTGCCGACTAATAAATAGATCAATTTATTTCTAAAATTAAATCCTGACGTTCTTTTTGGGACACCCTTTAGTTTATCACTTAGGGAGAATGGAGCTGAAAAACTATACATACAGATGACTCTTACAGAAAACATTTTAATTGTAATTTTAATTTTAAATTTGTTGATAGTACTGTAGATTATCTTAATTTGTATTGTTGTTAATTATTATTGTGATCGGTATCTGGAGGTTTTTTATATCCATATTAAAAGCGGTTTTTTGATAAGTAAATTTTGGTGTTGCTTTACTCTGCATTTTTTGCATTATCATTTCTTGTTGCTATTATGTACTTATTAGCATAACAGTACTCTCCCATAAATTAGTTTGCTGCAAATGATAAAAACGCCTTCGATGGATGATTTACGTTGATATTGCGTTGTAAGTAAGCGGGAAAGCTGTATTTAACCTAACAGCTGCCCCTAATGCTAATAATTTCGTTTATTTACATATTTGCTCTAATCATTCGCTGGAAGCGACGGCGAAAACCCGCTTGCAGTACCGAACCGTGTTATTAATAACGGTAGATTGGGCGAAGATCTGAAATTTACTGCGTTGTACCCCGCGCAATTTAATTACCGTTTACGGTTACTTTTAGATTTCCATCACCTGCGAAAGCAAAGTTGGCCGCTTTTGCTTGCATGTTTGTGTAATTTCTGTGGCCAAATGTTTATCTTTATAGCTATCGTATTAGAAAATAATACCCTTGAAACAATAACGTTTTTGTATTAATTTTATGTAAATGTACAACCACTTATAAGACAGAGCAAAAGTAGGTAGATGGGTGATATAAAAATTAATGTACGAGGTGTGTTCAAGTTTTAAAGTCTCCAATTTTTTCCTCAGCATTCAGAGTCGGTAGAAAGATGCGGTTAATTTTAAGACGCAGGAGATATTTCTTAATTTGTAATATAAATGACAGCACCGCACAATATACACAGGTCAAATTACCGCCATTTTAGTGCGTGTCGTTTTGTATACTTAAAACGGCGGCGTTTAGTGTTTAAGAACAACATGTAATCATTCTTTCTTTTTTCATCGCCCATTGAAATTTTTTATTAATTAAGTGAGGCATGCGGTGAAGACGCCACGAATGTTAAAAATGTGCTTTGTTGAATGCCAAAATTTAAAGAAGGTGGAGAGTTGTGTGACAATTAACCAGCCGGAGCGAAACCATGTTTGCGCGAGTGGAGCATCGTGAAATATTGTCGATTATGTGTGCGTGACACCGCCTCTAAACATGGCATTTCCATAGGATCTGTGGAGTCTATTTTACGTGATGACCTGAAAATGCGGAAAGTTTCTTTAAGCTGCGCGGGCGGCAATGTCTCAGAACATTTTGACACGTGATGCTACCATCTTTTCGTCATTTGTGACAATGGGTGAGACGTTGATGCCGTTTTTTATCCCCGAAATGAAACGCAAGTCAACGCAATGGAAGCACACTGATTCATCGTCACCGAAAAAATGTCTGGTTATGGTGGCCAAGTTTTGGGACAGCGAAGGCGTAATTCTCACGCATTGTGTTCCAAAGTGTACTACAGTGGCGGCTAAATCATACGAACAGGTTTTGAAGACAAATTTCCTCTAGCATTGCATGAAAAACGACCAGAGAAGTCTTCGCGGGCACATTCTCATTAGGATAACACCCCTGCTTATCGGAAAATCTAACTCAGCAGTTTTTTTTTGTGAAAATCATGCTCCCGCCTGATCTGACTTTACTCCTAGCGATTTCTGAATTTTGTCGATCATGTAGGACACTCTCTGTAGGCTTTCATTTTTCAATCGAGCCGTTGTTGCATCAGCGATTTTTCAGTGGACTAAACACATCCCTAAAAAGTGTTCTCAGCAGCCATGGGACCATGGCGACGATGCAGTGAAAAATATGTATGTCTAGACGGAGATTACATTGAGAAGTAACAGAAGTTTTAGCATTTTTGGATAAGTACTTTTAAAAAAAAAAAAAAAATTGGAGGCCTTAGAACTTGAACGCACGTTGTGTATTTCATGTTTGAGAACAGTTTATAGCCTTACTATAAAATTATATACTACATTTGGATTGTCAAACATTGATATCCAATCTTCTAAAAACAATAACTTTGCCTGTGCAGCTATTTGTTGGAGTAAAATTAATTCATCCAATATCCATTTCATTATCATTGATGAGCCGAAGATTTTTTTGCAAACTTAGAAATTATAACAAAAATAAATTTTGATTTATAACATACAATTTGTTCTAATTAAAACATTGACTATTGGGACTAATAGGAAATTTAACTTGTATCGGGTGATATTCTTTAACAATGCACCATTAACTCAACTGATCAAATAGAAAGTAGTATTGAGTCATTATTTATACAACATACATTTACTAGGATTGTGGCGATTGATAAGTCCATAAGGTGCTGTTGTGCAGTAGGTTTATAGTTAAGGGGTTTGGGTAGTTCTCAAGTTTTTGAGATACTATGCATTGATGGACCTGATTACTTCCTTCCAAAATTTTTATTGAGATCCCTTTGAATGTCGGAATTATGGACGTACTAAAGAGTCTTGGTGATCATTCAAAGAACACTCGTGTGGGGTTGCTAGTCCTCCATCGGGCGCCTTTCCAGGTGGCGGATAGGAAAATGCTTCTCAGATATGGGGGGTACCGGGGAAATCAAATACCAGGGGCGGGCCAAAACTAGCATAGCAGTGTCTGGCTTCAGAGAAGCAGCTGCAAACAGCGTCTGACTCAGAGTGAGCGGCTAAAATATAATCCTAGGAAAGCAACGGTAAACTACCTAGGTATACTTGTATACTTTTATACATTCCCCAGGATATCATTATGGCTGAAAAACAAACTATCATGACCCTCAGTTCCGGGCACCCCTTAAGTGAGGAGAGGGTGTGAAGAATTCCTCGGTCAGCCAATATCCTAAAAGTCCAGACGAGAATAGGAACTTGGAAGTCCAAAGTATGTTCCAAGCTGGAAAAGCAGTAAATACAATAAAATAAATGCGACGATTGAAGATGGACATCCTAGGTATAAGTGAGATGAGATGACCAGGTAATGGACAATGTACGATTGATGATCACCAAATTTATTATGCAGGAGAAGACAGTGAGCATCATCGAAACGGAGTTGCCATAATAGTAAGTAATGAAATAAATGAAACGGTACTCGGTTTCGTGCCTGTATCAGATAGAGTAGCAGTAATTAAATTCAACGCAAAACCATGCAAACTGAATGTAATTCAAGTAAACGCACCAACTATCTTGAACAATTGTATAGGATGTTAGAACAACGCTTAAACAAACAAAAATGGAGAAACAACTTTACTTGCGGGAGATTTTAATGCAAAGGTAAGGAACGAAACGGAAGAAGATATAATCGGCAGGTTCGGCCTTGGAAACCGAAACGAGAGAGAGGAAACCCTAATGCAATTCTGCTAAGAAAATCAATACACAATCATGAATACCTTCTTTAAACTACCGCCTCGTAGACTATATAATACATGGAAATCACCTACTGATATTGAACACAGTATCGTTAGAAATCAAATATATTTTATGTTAATAAACAGAAGATTCCAAAATGCTGTCACATTAGCAAAAACTTATCCTGGCGCAGATATTCCATCCGACCACAATCTACTGTTGGGAATATTAACACTTCGATTGAAGAAACTAACACGAACATAACGGGGAGCAAGAATAGACACTTATAAGCTTAAAGACGAGAACGTCAAAATGAAATAACACAACACTTGAATAATAATATTGATGAGATCAAGCAAGATACAACTGAAATCGAACAAAGATGGAATACCGTTAAAAATATAATCATAAACATAACCAAGTTAAAGCTCGTACCAAAGTCAAGGAAAAGAATAACGAATGGATGACAGTTGAAATCCTTGATCTTATGGAAAAACGCAGAACATATAAAAATATAGACGAAATACAGTATAAGCGACTTCATATGAAGAAGCGAAAGAAAACTGGCTGACAGAAAAATGCAGCATAATTGAACAGCTAGAACGGCAACACGATGTATTTAATTTACATAAGAGGGTGAAAGAAACTGCCGGTATATGTAAGGCAAGACGCAAGGGAATTCTTATGGACAATAACGGCTAGGCCATCTTACATACGGACGGAAGAAATATTTATGCGATCACTGTACAACGACGAACACAGAGAAGATTTGTAAGAAATTATAATTGAAACAAGACCTACCATCACTGCAGAAGAAATTTTCAACTCAATTAAGTAGCTAAAGAGTAACAAAGCAACAGGGCCGGACGAAGTATGTGGCGACATCCTAAAACTAATTTAAGAAGACCACCTAGACATTATAACCGATCTCTTTAATCAAATATATCACACTTGAATAATCCCGAGGGAATGGTTGCTCTGAGCGTTTATTCCCATTCGGAAGAAACCGAATTCAAAGAGATGCGAAGAATATAGATCAATAAGTTTAATGTGCTACATTTTGAAAGTATTTTTAAAGATTATACACAAAATATACCAAAAGATGGAAACACAATTTGGATTTAAAGCGGTCTCGGCACAAAGGAAGCATTATTTTGTTTGAATGTTCTAATTCAAAGAGCGCGTGACGTTAACTGCGATGTCTTTATCTGCCTTACCAAGCTTGAAAAAGCTTTTGATAAAATAAACCACAATAAACCAAATACTTCAACAATCAAGTCTTGATGATAAGGATATTCGCATAATTTATAATCTCTATTAGCAACAAAAAGAGCTTGTAAGAGAAGACGACAAGATATCAGAGGAGTTCGGGGTTCAACAGGGAGTTTGGTAAGGGTGTGTGCTATCTCCGCTACTTTTTAACGCATTCTCTCCGAGAGAATGTTTAATGAAGCACTAGAGGAGATTAATGATGGCATTCTAATGAATGGCGTTCTTATTAATAACTTAAGATATGCGGGCGACACAGTCTTGCTTGCTGATACAGCGGAGGGACTGCAACGACTTATAGAGAGAGTAGCAGGTAGATGTGTGTAATATAACATGCGTTTAAATACAAGCTAAACTAAAATCATGGTGGTAAGCAAAAATACCAACAATAACGCTAAGTTTCATGTAGATGGCTTCCAGATCCAAACAACACCATCTATTACATATTTGGGAATACAACTGAACGAAAATTGGGATCAAGCTAAGGAAATAAGAATAAAAATTGAAAAAGCACGAACTTCTTTTAATAATTTGAGAACTGTGCTATGCAACATGAAGCTAAATAGTCAACTACAAAATCGTATTCTAAAATGCTACGTGTTCTCGATATTGATGTCTGGTATTGAAACCTGGACGTTGATAGATGCTGCGTGCAAACGGCTGGAAGCGTTTGAAATGTGGTGGTATCGACGTATATTACGAATATCTTGGATACATCACAAAACAAACGAAGCCGTCCTGCAACGTATGAAGACCGTTAAGGAGAGACAACTTTTATACTTTGGCTACATCATGCGAAATGACAAATATAACATTTTACAACTGGTTATGCAAGAAAAAATCGTCTGCAAAAGAGGATCCGGAAAACGCCGAACACCATGGTTGCGCAATCTTAAACAATGGACCGGAAAAACAGATGCAGACTTATTTAGAACCGCAGTCGATAGGGTTAAATGGGCCAGAATGTTCGCCAACATGCACTGAGGATATGAATCAGAAAGAAAAATATAGCTAAACACCGTAAGTCTATATTTATTTTATACCTGGTGACGATATAATGAATATTCCTCACATATTATTTTTATTTACAGACGATTTTTTACATTATTTACAACAAGAGTTTGTTATGGCCACGAGAGTACTGAGGTCTCGGCCGGCAGTTGGGTCGTGTCTGTGGCGTCGGCGTACGCTAAGGGTTGGTTCTTGCGATTCGAAGGTGGCCCGAACAGTGTTTGCAGGACGCGCTTACAATTTATTAATGAATTAATATACAGTAGCATTACAGGAAAATGCTTATAACTAAAGACTGGTGCTCCGCCTTACGGCACTACACCAGCACTACCGCAACCGTATTAACAATTCTCCGCAGACCTGTATTTAACAATGCTCCGAATTTGTTATAACTATTGTGGTCGCAAATTTACCTGCCCCGGCATTCGCCTTAGTGCAGGACCCAGGAAAACCACAAAAACCGGGTCAGGGCAGGCGACTCGAAGCCGCTGATGGCTTCGAGTCCTCCTAGCTTTTACAATACTACGCAAAAACAGACTAAACAACTACCTTAACCTACGCCGCGCTTAGTGTCTGTTATGCATCGTCCCAAAGTTCGCATCTCGCACCAGCACTTATTTTTCCCAACCCCCGCGCGCCCATCACAAGTTCGCGTCAACACGTAATCTCGCGCACCGTTCCGCAAAAACCGCAAGAGCCGTCCACCATTCGCGCACGTTTGAAAGTCCCTCGAGCTCCTCCCGCGTTCGTGGTCATCTCCAACCGCTGGTATTCAGTGTTCTCTCCGCCCTGGCCCTGGTCTCCTCCTCCACGTTGCAGGTTAGCAGGACGTGCATGGCGTCGTCGACCTTCCCACACGCGCATCTGTTTTGGTTCTCCGCCAGCTTCCGGATTCGAATTAGGTAGGACCGGAAGTTGTCATGCCCAGTGATAAGCTGGACGGTGTGCCGGTTAAAGAACTCCGCAGCCTGTCGCGCCGTGTCGACCGTGGGGATGAATATCCGCTCATGTCGCCCCGTCTCCGCTGCTTGCCATCTCTGCTCCCATCTTGCTCTCGTCCTAGCTCGTAGTCGTTTCTTTACGAGCCCCATTGGTACCGTCTCGAATATAAGCGGTCCATCTCCTGCCGCTGCCTCTTTGGCCAACTGGTCTGCACGCTCGTTGCCTGGAGTCCCGACGTGCGCCTTGGTCCAATGGAATCGGACATCGATCTCGGCCGACAGCGTCTTTGTAAGTCTCCAAACCTCAACTTGCAAATCCGTCGGCGCTCTCATACACTTGAGAGCAAGTAGCGCTGACTTGTTGTCAGATATCACCGCGCATCTAGGGATTACTGCTCTGTGCCTATGGATATACGTTAGGCACTCTCGGATGGCTACTAACTCGCACTGGAAGATGGTGCTCCAGTCTGCGAGTTTTGCTCGACCACAGTATATTTATTCCGCCCCTCGCATGACCACGAACGCGGCCCCTGCTTTCCCGTCGTCCGTCCGCGATCCGTCCGCGTAGCAGCACAGTTGACGCTCCTCCGTCTCCGCCACACTGAATGGGATGCCGTCTCGCTCGGCCGGGTGCCCCGTCTCCTCCATGGACTGCCTCCGCTCAATGATGCCCTGCCGCAGCCCCATGCAGGACGCGCTGTAAAGGTTCTTCAGTCGGTGACGCCGCTGCCGGTTTTACGGGGGATGGAGATTCATCGAACAGCTCTTTCAGGAGCCGTACCCGGCGTTCCTCGGCGGGTCTCTTCTAGGGTGTCGGTGGTAGCGGGGACAGCGGTTCTGGTACCGCCATTCTTCGGCAGTAGGCTCGCCACTGGTTCTGATAGTACTTTTTCGGAGGTGTCGATCGGACGATGTTGGTGCTGGTCCTTCTGGGTGCCATAGGCCATGGTTACGTAGTTGTCGGAGGTGGCTCACGATTCGGCAAGATCCCATGCCTAGCGGCAAGTACGGTTCGGTGAAGGCCAAATCTTTTAGACAGCGGTAAGGCTAGTTCGAAGACTTTCGAGCAGTGGCAGCAAACTGTCTTGGACTGGCGTGAGGTACGCTGGTATTCCCCAGCGATTGTGTGTGGGGGTGGCTCCTCCTAAAAAAAATCGCGTGATTGGGCAGGCTTGTACACCTAATTGCCGGTTTCTGGGAATGTTTTTTGGCATTACGCTAATTTGTTTGCTTCGCGCAAACACTTTGAGTTCCGATATTAGCCTAATTCTTTTGCTTCGTGGAAGTACTTTATGTCCCGATACCCGCTTTATATACAAATCATTTATTTTTCCATGGCAGCTTTGAATTTTTATTATGAGTTTAATTTACAGTTTAATAGCTTTCTTTTTTCTAAATGTGTTTACTAGATAATACGCCTGTCTATGTACCTACCGAAGTATTTAACTGGTTATGTTCTTCTTCTATTGGTGAAGGCTACATAAGTGAATTTGGTTTACTTGGCTTAGGTACGTCATTTCTCTATCCAAATTTAGACATCGTTTGGATATTCTTGTCATATTTGTAATTTAATATGAGCTATATGTTAAGTGCGATTTCAAAAGATGAAGAAATGGCCAAGACAGTTAACTTCATCCTTAGTGATTTAAATTGTTATACCAAGTCTTATCGAAGGCCTGTGATATATGAACGAATGCCTCATAGCAGCATTTCTGCTGTTATAAATCTTGAGCAATATTACAGTTGAGAAGTTCCTTTATCGTTGCATGATTCTCTTGAAAACCAAAATGATGTTGAGGCATTAAGTTCTTCCTTTTGAGGAGGGAACGTTGTAATGGGCTTTATCGTCGGTAATCGCGCTTCTAAGAACTGATATATGTCTATGTCATTTAATCGATCTTCATGAGAATGTGGAGTGAAGGTTGTAAGTAAGTGTTTTGCAAAAGTTTCTGCCTTTTTACTATAACTTCTGACCCAGTTAGGGTCTGGTTTGCTTATTAAAGGTATTTTGATTACATATTGCTTTATCTTCTTTGCCGCCTTCCAAAGTGACTAACCGCTGTCTTTAGATAGTTTTCTTTTCTAGGTTGTCTAGTAATTGTTTTAGTTTATTCTTATTTTTTAGGTTTCTTGTTAATTGCGATGTTATTCTGAGCATTCTCTTATCTGCTATTTGTGCAAAACGTTTATAGAAATATAAGCGTTTGTCTTTTACCTAACTGATGCATATAAGACGTTTTTTGCTATTTCTTGTAATTTTTAAAGAGATTTATTTAGTGTTTAGTCTGTGCATTAATTATACAGATACGGTGGTCCTTTTACTTCTGTTATCGTTGTGCTTATGGTGACGAGAGTTGGAGTGTGTGGTCTGATGATAAATCTCGACGTAGATTTTTTTGCTGTAAGTTTACGCTTGACTTCTTGTAATACAACAATCAGGAATTTCATTTCTGCCAGTAGGTCATTACGTGGGACGACAGCTACTTATAAAAACTAAGTTGCTTTCTGTTATGGATTTATATATAACTTTTTCTTTTCAGATAATGAGTCTGGAACCCTGATGATGTTTTAAATTAAATCCTCTCCTCGATAGATTTAGGTCTTAGTATGTCAAGGAGCGTTGTAAATTGACTGCTTGTTATTTATGCATCGGCGGAAAATATACTGCCATTAGTGTTAAAGGGCTACTCAAATCCCTTTTAGCAAAACTTGTAGTTTAGACATGTTCTTCCAAGTATTTATTAGTCTCGAAATGTTTTATCGAACGCCTTACTATTGATGCTGATCCTAGATGTGCTGTGTCATATTTGTAGGGAATATCGTAAATTTGGTAGCCTAGTAATGTAACTTATGCTAATAAAGTGTGTTTCAAGGATTAGTCGGAAATCCGTTAGATTGAATTGTAACGATGCTTACCGAACACGCGATATGGCAGAACAGGGGTTTTTATGAACGACAATAAAGTTTTAGCGAGGAAAAATCTACAACAGACTCCGTCGCGTACATTAATAATAAAACACTACTTTAGTAAAAGGATAACGCAAATCGAAAGGAGTAACGGAATTGTCAAGGAGGCGCACTTAGGGTTCGTGCTCTGAGCCGGTATATTGAAAATTGGTTTATAAAAGTAAATTCAGAGTTTAGTTGGCACAAGAATGCTGGGTTGTGAAGTTGGAAGATGGTTTTGGCGGCGCAGTTTAAAACTTAAAAGCGCGCATAAATGAGGCGTTCGGAATGCCGAAAACGTAGGCGAATAGCGCGAAATTGACGCAAAGAAGACCGACGCGGTATTCTTTGGATAGCTATTTGGGCACAAGAAGCCGAATTTCTTACTTAACGCTTAACATTTAGTTGTCGTACGGGTGGTTTGTGGCAAAAGAAAACAAATTTCTGTACGCTGCTAAAATATGGACGAAAGTCAAATAAAATAGAAATTTGCTTAGCGTACAGAGAATATTTCCGGTTAAAGAAGTAGGTGATTGTAGCACCATAACCACAGAAAATGCGTTAGCATTGAGCTACTTACCGCATGTGCATTATATTTTGCAGGAAGCAATAGACTGGAAGCGGTCAACTACCGAGAAGAACTTCTGGAGGAGCGGGAGTTGTGGCCAAGCAAGATCGGGCAAAAGCGGTCCATGGAGGAGACGCCGCACTCAGCCCAACAAAATGGCATCCCACTCAGCGAGGAGAAGAATGAGACGCGGCAATGGTGCTGCTACGCGGAGGAATGGCGGACAAACAACGAAAAAGCGGAAATCGCATCTAAGGTCATGTGAAGAAAAAAAGAAATCCACCAAGAACAAGCCTGCAGACTAAAACACAATTTTCCAGCGCGAGCTAATAGCTATCTGAGGATGCCTAAGAAACATCCAAAATCACAAATCAGTCATATTTGTGCTGTACTACCCGACAGAAAATTAGCGCTACTTGTCCTCAGAAGGATGAGGGCACCAACAGATTTGCAAGTCGAAGTTTGAAGCCTTGTCCGCCAAAATCGAAGTTTATTTCTATTTGAACAAGGCGCATGGCGGAAACTCGGCCAACGAGCCTACAGACCAAGATAAGATGATTTTCGAGACGGTTCTAATGGGGTTTGTAAAGAACCGATTACTAGCTGGAACAAGAGCAACACGGGAGCAAGAATGGCAAACGGTAGAGACGGGGCGACATGCGCAACTATTCATCTTTATGGTCGGTATGGCGCAATAAAATGCGATATGTTTTAGTCGGATACCGTCTCGCTTATGACTAGGCATGGTAACTTCTGGTCCTACTTAGGAAAAATTTGACATTCTCGTTCTGCTAACCTCTAAGACGGAGGAGACGACCAGGGCTAGAGTAGCGAGCGGTTTCATTACGAATGGGAGAGGGGATCGGAAAACTTTCCGGAGTGCGTGAGTAGTTGCGTATTTTAGTGATGGTGTAAGATGAGACTTTTGAAATTAAAAACTAAATAGATGAAGACGGTGGCGTAGATTAAGGTGGATAAAAAGCAGACTTTCTTTGCGTGCTTAGAATTGTAAGTATTAGAAAGACTCGGAGCCATCACCGGTTTTGGGTCGTCTGACCTGATTCAGGTTTTGTGGTTTTCCCGTGTCCTGCACCAAGGGGAATGCCGGGGAAGGCGATTTGCGGTCACGATAAACTTAAGGAAACAGCATTGTTAAATTCAGGTTTAGAGAGTAAGAATGATTAATGTACTTGCGGTAATGCCGCACGGCGGACCCCAGCCATTATGACAACATATATCTGCCATGTTTTGTATATATTTAAGTAAATTGTATGGTTATTATAAAAGTAAAAAGATTAAGTGAGGATTGCGACTGTCAACAACAACGGCACATTATTTATGAGTTAACCAACTTATTCGCCATCAAACCCGAATAAAGTACTTGATCTACTGGAATTACATATTACAAATGGAATTTCAGGCAATTTTATGGATGTGAGTTCAAATTTTGACCTTTAGACAATAATACCCTTGTTACAGATTCCATCAGTACAAAGGTAATAAAGCAAAAAGGCTAGCCAGCACTATTATAAAAACACTCGCTGAGTGTTATTTAAGGAGCTGATAAATCAGAAAATTCCTGTACATAATGTACTCTTAGAAACAAAAACTGACATTACTGTTCAAGAAACTATTTAGTATACAACATTTTTACATAAGATAGTAGGCCGTCAAACGAAAACCCCCATGGGTATAATAAAACTGTTAAAAGGAGCGCGATGGCAGAGGAATTAACATCTATTAGATGATAGTATCTGCAACACATTTACTAACAAATTAAAATCTAAGCTACGTGAGATCGAAAGTAAAACATTTATTACAATTGCGTTAAACTTATTTAATATCTAAAAAGTCACTAAAGGTTTTACTTTTATTGTCTCGCTAATTCATAAAACTTATGATAGTTAGACAAAGCCTGACAGTGAGAAAACTGAAGTGTTTACACAATATTCTTCAGAAGTTTTTCATCCACGATGATGATCCTGATGCAGAAATACGAGACTTCCTGGATGCATCTCCCCAAATATCTTCGCTTGTTGCGAATTTCAAAATGGAAGAAATAGAAAATGAAATGCCTAAATGAGAACAAGTCACCAGGATATGGTTTAATTAGTGGAAAAGTCTTAAAGAAGCTACCCAAGTCTAGATTGTTGTTTATAAAAAAGCTGTTTAACCCAGTGGTGATACTGAGCTGCCGGCCTATCTAATCCAAGGAGTCGCATAGAATACTAATACCAAAACTAGGTCAACCACCGAAGAAAACAATATTTTAGCCACCTATAAGTCTTTTACTAGGGCCGTCTAACTTTTAGAAAAATTATTATTAAAAACAGAAATAATCTATTAGTGGATTGTAAACCAAATCACCAATTTGTGGTCAGACGTGGTTATTCTGCTATTTGGCAGTGTTATATATACATATTTGGAAGAAAATAAATACTGTTCGGGAGCCTCTTTGGATGTCAATCGTCAATTACCTTGACAAGGTAAAGCACAAGGGTCTTTTAATTAATCTCAAGCATATTATTTTGCATAATTACTACGAATTGCTAAAATCATATTTACTACAACGTATCTATCAAGTCAAACACGGAAAGAACCTATGACGAATATATTCTATCAGCTCAAACGTCTCTCAAGGTAGTGTATTAGGTCCAATTCTATTTATAATCTGTTCAGCTGATTTTCTATAACCTCACATGTCCATATTATAACATTTGTGTATGTCACAGCAATCTTAACAACAACAGTTCCAGAATTACTTAAACCTCTTGAACGTTTAGCAAAAGTAGTGGAGAATCAAGGTTATTGAAAGCAAGTCCGCTAATGTGACTTTTAGAATGAGACGGCAACTGCTTACATAAATAATGTAGAAATGCCACAGGATTTAGGACTGTACTTGGACAGGAAGTTAATCTGGAAAACGCATAACAAAGAAAAGAAAATAAATAAAATTGGAAATTAAAAAACTGTATTAGTTTGCTTTTTTATTTTAAAATAAATGTCTTACTTATAAGGCAATAATCAAGCTAATATAAATATGTGATCTGGAACTATAGGGATGTCCCATTTAAATATAATAAAATGTTTTAGAATAAACTTTCCAGGCAGTTCATAGATGCACCTTGGTATATCAACAATGTAAATCTAGACACAGATCTTAAAATCAGAACCTCTAAAGAAGAAATTCAACTTTATGCAGAAAATATTATAAATGTCTGCTGACATATCTTAACTCATTGGTTGAAATGTTACCCATTTGTTAGCAAATCAGCTCATAGAACTAATATGTATTATACGAGCCCGCAAAAAGGTTTCTTCGGCGTCTTAGGGTGACAATTTTTCACCCGCCTTCCTTCAAATTTTTGCAAGGTGGGAACGTGGAACAATTTATTTACAAATGGTAACAGAGGGATAGACAACCAAACATACGTTCGGAGCTCAGCCACGCCACATTTTATATCAGCTGTCTTTATTTACTTTTTGTTCAAATGTATCGTAGATATAATCAGTATATCTACTCTATAAAACTGCAAAAATGTAACTATCTATGTGTGTAACTAGCATTGGTATTCCTCCTTCAGTTATGAACCAATTTAAAAGGTCAAACCTCATTCGAACCGGTTTGTTGCCAAACCTCGCACAAAGGTTTTAGATTTTCGATTTAGATTACGGCTTACCTGTTATAAGTCAAAACACGAAGTAATTTGACAGTTTGCGTCACCTATCGATCAACTGTCAGTTGTCAGGAGGTGCATGCGGCAGAACGTTCATTTACCATTTTATTATTTATATGATTTTACTAGTATGAACATATTTCTGATTGTTTATGTAGTTTATTAATAAAAATAGCATATATTCTAATCTATTTCATCGATAATAAGCCAGATTTAATTTTTGAGGTCGTCAGTTGGACTTCAGGTAACATGACAATAAATCACAAGATTTTGCTGGCCACCTGATGTCAAAATGTCGTAAAATCGCACTCCTGGAAGAACAACGGCACAACTCAAAAATCTGCTATTTTGAGTTAGACCTACACAAGGTATCTGCAGAACCACAACTATCTAGTAGAACATCTGAAGTCTATATTAGGAAATCGCCGCTAGACAGCCGTTCTTGACACGTGGATCAGTATTGTCACTTGTCGTTTAACATAGCATAGTTCTTTGCGACCTGAGTTAAACAACATTATTTACACACCATTTGGAGTTTTAGGGTGGCATAAGTCTCTCGAACAACGAAACTTGCAAATACAAACACATAGAACGTATAAAATGGTATAACCTACCAAAAACGAAGGATCGCACAGGTCGCTGAGGTAAATAAATATCTGAAAACGTGATAGGTCAAAAATGTAAATATTATATGGATTAATTTTAGCTTGTACTCAGTAAAAAAGGCAAGAGAAATAATTGGGGTTACAAAAGACAAAATAAAATCTGGTAAAGATTCAACCTGGCGGAATGAAGAAGTTAAATTGAGACTTGGCGAAAAGAAAACAATATTTAAAACATGGCAGGAATCAGAAACAAAAGATGATTACTTAAAATACAAAGAAACTAAAAAAGCTGCACGAAAGTCCGCTGCAAAAGCAAAATCTACAGTTAATAAAAGCTTCTACAATAAACTTACGCTGGCAAAAACTGACAAAAAGAATGTTTGAGTCGCCAAATTCAGGAATAACCAATCTAAAGATATTAAACATAATTAATGTATAAAAACGCAACAGCACACTTTTAACCACTAATGACGACATAAAAAAAGGTGATACAAATATTACAAAAATCTTTTGAATGAAGAGCTTCCTCAAAAGCTACTCCATTACCTATCACCTGTTCAAGGCTACTCAGAGGAGATAACACCAGAAAAGGTGAAAACTCCATAAAACTAGCTAAAAACGTCAAAGTTACCGGGCCTGATCAGATACCTTCAGAACTCCTAAAAAGAAGGAAGAGGCAAGCATTTTATGAGTCACTAACCTCTTTTACCTTATCCAGAAGGGAGGTAGAATGCCGGAGGTCTGGAGACTCAGTGATCTTATCCCGTTCTACAAAAAAAGGTGACGTGGCTCTATGCGGCAATTACCGCGCCATTAAACTCACTTCCCATGTTTTAAAATATTTGAAAATGTAATAGCTAAAAGAATAAATAAATTGACTAATACTACACCTAACCAATGTTTTACAAATGGGGTTTCATACAATTATAATTTTAATTAAAAGTATAACGCTTTCAGAAAAGACCTATATTTCGTTTTCATAGACCTCTAAAAAGCTTTTGACTAAACTTATATGGCAAGTTCTTTGCGTATAGCTACTACCAAAATATTATTTTCACATTCTCCAAGATATGTACAACAATATCAAAAACAGAGTTGTAAGCTCGGCAGGTACCAGTAAAAATTTTGAGGCAAAAGATAGGGTGCACCAACGGTCTATCTTCAGCCCTTCTTGTTATAAATTACGTCACGGCTGAACTCCAGAAGCCAAAATCTCTGTTGTACGCTGATAATATAGTACTTGTAATTGAGTTACAGCAGGAAATACAAGCTGAGCTAAATGCATTGGTGGACTGTGCTAGAACGAAGAGAACTTAGAGTAAGCAGAACCAAAACAGAATATATGTACTGCAACTTTTCTGGTCAAGGTAACGGAATGCGCTCACTATATCTCGGAGACATACCCCTCGTTACAGTAGACCACTTTAAATGCCTTGGATCAGTAGTATCATCAATAGTTACAACGTGTGAAGACAAAAAACCATATAACAACAGGGTGGCTTAAATGAAGGTTTCTATCTGGAGTTACGTGCGATAAAAAATGCCCATACAGATCAAAGGAAATGTATGTAAAACACCAATTAGACCAGCTTTATTATACGAATTAGAATGCCGGGCAAAGCGCAAAACATATGAACGTAAGTTCCACGTGGCCGAAATGAAGATGCTATGATGGTCGGGGGGAGTAACTCATGAAGACAGGGTTCGAAACGAATATATCCGAGGGACATTTAAAGTTGCGAAAATAGTAGATAAAATATCAGAAAATCACCTGCGTCGGTACGTAGAGATCCCGATTATATAACTAGAACAGTCATGGAGATACAACAACCAAAAATAAAACCAGAGCGCCCTCCGACGACCTGGATTGGGACCATTACAAAAGATATGAAGACGAAAGGTTTAAAACCTAACAGGACTCAAATACGTATCGAATGGCGAATAAGGACTAGAAAGGCCGACCCCAAAAGAAATGGGACATAATGGCATGGAAAAAGAAGAAAATGGCATAAGTCTGGCAAATGTGAATATCTAGAGATAGGAAAATGGCTAAACTAATAAAAAATATATTTTTTAGTCTTGGGGCAGCCCTATGACAAATAACGGCAAAATAATTGAAGTATTCACCATTAGTATCCAAAGCCCATAACTTAACCAAATGGTGCAAGGAAATCTGCAGGAGATTTTTTACTGACATGGAAATAAAATTGCAATTTTGTTTTTCTAATTTTTTGAGAAATAGTTTTTTTTTGAATTATGACATTCTTCAAGGAGTGTGAAATATTTGGTGCAATAAATCAAACTATTTCTGCTGGAACCACTATACGCTTAGTTGATTTCAAAAAAACTAGATTATCATCTAACGGCAAGGGCCATTTACAGTTGTAAGATTTACCTTCGAAGACCTATGCACCTATCACACCACCTGCCCAAAATCGGTACTAAACAGTGACTTGATGGTGTATTTGTTTACCAGGAGTTACGCAAGGATTCTCTGAACCTCAAATGCTTCAATTTTGTTTGTTTACGAACATATTGAGTTGAAAATCTACATTATTGCTAGAGATACTTTTTTTAGTTAAACTTGAAGATGCTCTAAAAATCAATTAACAAATTTTCGACCCCGAGAATGGTCAGCACTCTTAAGCTGTTGTGTTTGAAGATCTTTTATGCATAAAGGTGTAGATCTTTAGTGAGCATTCGCTAAAGAAAGATTCTCGAAATGTCCAATTGTAGTTATGCACGTTGCCGAGTCGATATTTTTGGAATTATAGCAACATTTTGACTAACTAGGGCAAAGCTTTTATAGAGCTCACTACATGCTGATACTGACGAAGCCTTGCATCAGTTTGTGGTTAGATTAATTAAATTTTGTAACCATTGTCAGAGAGTTGATTCATTTACTGTACTTTTTGTACCAAAAATTCTATCATGTGCTTGCAATGCTTTTTAACAACAATATTCCGTATTTACTAATCAGAAAAATCGTAGATGAGATTTATCAGTGTCAAAGTTGCCAATCTCAAAACGCAAAAATGAGCAGAGCATGTATATTTACAAATTAAATAAGTTTTTAATTTTATCTATGTTCATTTGCAACTATGTGCGACAGTTTACCGTTTTATAATTATGCGATACATTAAAATGAAGCTTCAATTACTTATTTTTCGTATTATTTCAAACTCGGCAGTTCATGATATTGTAACGAATTTTTAAACACACTTGGTGGGCATACCATCGTCCGCGCTCACAGTTTTGTTGCAGCCCGTGGCGCTCGGGTTTCTAGGAATCCAACTGCCGCTTGTACACGTGCGAGGATTAAACACAGCAAACCTTCTAGGCCGGCGTTCCCAGGGGTTTTCTAGCCCTTCTGGTAGACCTCAAATAGGCATAAATATCGCCCAGCAGGACGTCCGCAAGGAATTTAAGTGGCGACAGCAAACTAAATTTAACTCAACTGCCGGAAGCTGTACCCGTGCAACATAAACAGTCTTACAGATAAATACAGTGTAACTTTATGTTACCAATTGTATGTCGTGTATACATAAATAGTGTTAAGTGATTATAATTGCCTGTAAGTGAAATAAATATATAGCTTCAGTAAATCTGCATTGTTAAGAGTATAAACGTTATAACTAGTGTCACATGTGTGATGGATACATGAAGGGGAGGAAACATGGCCGCGAAGAAAATGATGGTTTTTGACTTTAAAGTTGGCGATCTCAAACGTAAGCTGGAGGAAACGGGTTTAGAAATTATTCGAACTAAGTTTGTATTGCAGCTTCGACTTAAGCAAATCTTATTGGACGCTGGGGAAGATTCAAAATATTTTTATTTTAAAATTGCCGGCGAACTGTCTGATATGAGCGCCAGCTGAACAAATTTGGAAGCATAGAGCAAATTTGAACTAATATAAATAACATAAAAGCAGATTTGAACTCGGAAATTCTGAAAACACTGGACAATAAGATGAATCAAGTTAGAGCAGAAATTAATTAAGTAAGACAAGAAGAGAAAATAACAAAAATTGAAGGTAGATTTAGTGCTCCGATCAAAATCACTTCTAGTAACGTGCCTGGCGAGTTTAAGGAGAACATTCAAGAAAACCAGCATGCGCAGGGACTATTGTTAAGTGCCAATATGTTGAAGATTTAATTCCAACCTCCAACGTTCTATGGCAAGTCTTCTTGAAAAAATTATCAAAAACAGTTTTAGGTAGTTTCTAGGGCGAATTGATAGATAGAAAACGAAAAGGCCACGGTTTTAATTGTTGCTCTCGACATTAACGAACATTAAAGTTGTAGGCAGATCGTCAAACGCCTTGAAATGAGTTATGGTCATACTCATGTAGAGAAGGTTTCCACACACAGTTTTAGAATTTATTACAAAAATCGCGCGAAACCTTTTTTTAAAACAGACGTAGCCTATCTTGCTCGTATCTCATATCCAACCGCGCTAGATGACTTCTTAGAGGTATTGGGTGTGTGAATATTTGCTGATGGGTAAACTAAACAAAAAATAAGCTTGGCTAGACCAAAAACAATGGCTGACGTGCTCACGTACGCACTGAAATTTGTAGCTGCCAAATAGGCCTCCAGGAGACGTTGCAATATAAAAGAACTGGAGGCAGATATCGATAAACTGAATAAGACACCCATGGAGGACTTAGCAGAAAAGCTTTTCAAGTTATTGACAAGAGATTAGACGATTAGTCTACTAGAATTGGGGTGTAATAGGCCGTATCAGAAATGGGTGTAAGAAGCACAAAGGGTGCCTGAGGCTTCTCAACAGGAAAAATAAAACGGATTGATGAAAAGGGGTGATTATCAATCCATAACGGTGAACTTTCAATTATGAAAATGCAGATTGCGACTTTCAAGCATAACTTTTTTTTTTTTATTAAAAACACCCATTGAGTGAATTTATTATATAGCAATCTAGTAGATACATACTAATGAGCTATTTGTTTTTAACTTAATTTACTACGGTTTAAAATTGCAAAGTACTTATCCTACGACAATCACTTTGGTTTTGACATTTATTGGGCACTATTTTTTATTGCGCACTGAATTATAATTATTGGCTCACTGCACTAAGTCAAGTGGTTTCACTCTTTTTAATCTTCTAGTTAAGTCAACATTATTATCAAGGAGCTGGAGAACCTCAATATTGATGTGCTGATGTAGACGTTGTTCTTGTCTTTCGGCATACCTTCTGATAGCGTTGTCAACGGTTTCCACATCCAGGTCCTTATGGAGATTGTCATTGCGAATGTACCAGGGGGCATTAACGATACCCCGCAGCACCTTATTTTGGAACCTCTGTATGATATTTCGATTACTTTGACTGGTACAACCCCATAGCTGAATACCATAAGTCCACACTGGTTTCAGGACTTGTTGATAAAGCAAAAGCTTATTATATACTGTCAGGGCTGAATGTCTACCCAATAACCAGTACAGTTTTCTGTACTTCAGCTTGAGTTCTTCACATTTTTTCTTAACATGTGGTTTCCATCTAAGTTTTGCGTCAAGGGTCATGCCCAGATATTTAGCTGTATTCTCATACGGTACTACTTGCTGGTTGATATATATTGGATTGTGCTCGATTCTTTTATTAGTGAAATCAATATGCACCGATTTGCTTTCATTTAATTTAATTCGCCATTTTGCTGTCCAGCTTTGTATTTCGGCAATAGCTGTTTGTAATTTTCAGTTGATTCTATATTGTTGTCCCCAGTAGCTAGAATTGCAGTATCATCTGCGAATGTGGCAACAACATTTTCATTGAATGTAGGCAAATCCCAAGTGTATAGAAGATAGAGGAGTGGCCCCAGTACACTTCCCTGCGGCACACCTGCTTGGATTTTCCTCAACTCTGAATAAGTATCTTCTTGTTTGACTCTGAAATAACGTTCAGATATGTAGGATTCTAAAATTTTTGAATATTGCACAGGAGAAGCATTTTGAGCTTATGAATTAGGCCCTCGTGCCAAACCTTATCGAATGCCTGTGCAACATCCAAAAATATCGCCGAGCATACTTTCTTTTCTTCTAATGCTTTTTCAATCACATCTGTGATTCTGTGCACCTGATCAATCGTGCAGTGCTGGTTCCGGAAGCCAAATTGATGATCCGGGATAAGATGTTTTCTTCGATGATTGGTTTTAGTCTCTTCAGTAGAAGTTTTCAAACAATTTAGACATAATTGGTAAAAGCGATATTGGCCTGTATGATGCTGCTTCATGAGGTGGCTTTCCTGGTTTAGCAATCATGATTACTTCGGCTACTTTCCACAGCTGTGGTACATACTGTAGTCGGAATGAAGCATTGATCAAGTTGGTGATTTTAGTTAATGCCTTTTCGGAAGTTCTTTTAAAATTTGACCAGTAATTAGATCGAAGCCAGGGGCTTTTTCTGATTGATATTAGTTTTTATTTCTTGTTTAATTTCAATTACAGTGACAGGTGGAATTTTATTTTTCTTTCTTGCTTGATGTCATAGGGCGGTGGTGTTTTGTCATCGTCAGTTAAATTGGGTTGAAATATCTTTTCGAGATTGTCGGCAAATCTTGCAGCTTTTGTTCATTACTTCTGGCCCAGCTCCCGTCCTCATTTTTGATCGGAGGTATTTGCATAATAGGTCTTTTTAGATTCTTAGTGGTTTTCCATAAAGAATATTCAGTACTAGAATCATTAGTAAGGCCACGCAGATGTTCACTGATGGTATCATTTTTTAACTGCTTAATTTAATTTCTTAGCTGAGATGTAAGATTATTCAATCTAGTTTTATCTTGCTGAGCTCTGGTCTGATGCCATCTCTTCCTCGCTTTCCTTTTTTCTGATATTAGTTCCAAAATTTCTTTAGGATAGTTATGACCTTTCAGTCTTCTTTTGATTTCTGGGGTGTTTTGCCACGCAGAGTACTGAATTTCTTTAACCAGCTTTTCCACCTCAAAGTCTAGCTGTTCTTCTGTTTGTAGTGGGACTGCCAGATTAATTCTTTCTTCTAATGTTGCTCTAAAACTTTCCCAGTCAGTCTTTTTGTTAGCTAGTCCAGGATTGTTTGACTTTGAGATAATATGTTCGCTTAGCGTCAGTACAATCGATGAGTGATCCGAGCTCAATTCAAAGTTATCTTCTATTTGCATGTAATTGCTTGATATATTTTTGATGATATAGAAATCTAGCAGATCTGGAACCTTTTCTGGATCTGTTGGCCAGTATGTAGGTTTGCCTGTTGAGATAGTTTCACATCCATATGCTTGAACAGATTTTAGCAGTTCTCTTCCTCTAGTTGTAATCAGCCTCGATCCCCAGTGCGTGTGTTTTGCGTTGTAGTCACCGCCTATGATAAATCGATTTCCTATGGTTTTGAATAATTGTTCATATCTTTCAAATTTGATTTTGTGTTTAAAAATGTGGAACGCTTCACGATTTTGCGTGTCATCCTTGCGCAGGGGCCATGCTAATCTTCTCTGTATCGTTCCAATTTTAGTATATGTACCGCCGAAGCGAGTACAAGCATAACTTGATGGCCCAATAAGTGGAAAATTGCATACTCTTTTCTATTGGATACAGAAGCGACGAAAACTATTATTAAACTCAATGTTATCGAGACATCCAAACCTTTTTTTCCAACCAACTGGAAACTTCAGGCAGCAAGTGGGGCCTCAGCAAAGGTTTATAAAAGGATAAAACTCCAAATCACCATCGAAAACGCTACCCTTAAATAACGTTTACTAGCAGCTGACTTTGAAAATGACGCAATCCTCGGAATTTTAAAAACTTATAGATATAAAATGAACTTTGAGCATAAGGTAAAAGAAGAAGAGGTTATTCTCCATGATCGAGACGGAGCTGCGGCACAAATGAGAGTAGCTCAGGTCACCATCCTCTCAAAATGCAGTTAGTTAGTGGTGGTTGCAGTTTGGGATTGCGATCTTCCAGCAAGAAGAGTAACAATGAGAAGAAGATCGGAAAAGGGGTACTGGTCCAAACTGACAGCGTGACGACGGTTTGCGAAATGAATGCTGAAATACGACCCAATCCTCCGCCATTATGTTTCGATCTCTTTGGTTCATCAAATTAATAACATCCAGGTAACCTCAAGCGAAGTATCTGAGGAATTAAGAGCAGTGATCGCCACATCCTGCAGTGGCTTGAGTCCTGAACAACAGTCGAAAGTTACAAATCTGTTACACTGGAATCAAGACTTGTTCCAGTAGGGCAATGCTTCAAAAGGCAGAAAAATATCGTGCGTCACAAAATAGACACTGACGATGCTATTCTCATACAATAAAGTGCTAGCCAAGTGCTACAAGCCAAGTGAGAAAAAACTGGAAAGATAATTTTAGATGCCGAAAGGGATGGTGTGATTGAACCTTTAACAAATCCATGGGCCTGTGCTGCTACTTAAGAAGAAGGACAGGTCCACCAGATTTTGCATTGACCACCGTTGGCTCAATGATAGTGACTCGCTACCACGCATTGATGACACGCTGAACACCCTGGCCGAATCGAAATGGCAAGTCGAATGGATGCTATTGGGTCTGGACTGTGGTAATTCACGGTGATGCCAGTTGAACTTTGCAATACCCCTTCGATCTTCAAAAGATTAATGGAGACACTGTTTAATGGTCTATCTTGGAAAACATGTTTAATGTATTTGCTAATAGAGATTGGAAAAGCGTTCAAAAACATTTGGAAACTTAGAGCAGCTATTCCAAAGATTGAGTAGCGCTAATCTGAAATTTCTTTTCACGTATAAAGTAAACTATCTGGAATGAGGGTACAGAAACTGATCCAGAAAAAATTAGAAACGTGTAAGAATCACCAGTATCAAAAGACAAGCACGAGGTTAGGCGTTTTCTGAAATTATGCACTTACTGCAAACGATATGTATTTGGATTTGCCAACATTGCGAAGCCTCTGGACTAACGAAAAACGTTTCGAGTAGAGCCAAGAGTACCAAGAAAATTTTGAGAACCTAAAACGTGCCTTAATAAATGCATTAATACTGAGTTATTCCGAACCAGAAGGAAAATTTATTTTGGATACAATTGCGAGTAATGTAGGAATTGGAAGATTGCTGTCATATTTACAAAATGGACAAGAAAGAGTAATCGGCTACTTTAGTAAAGTGTTATTAAAGGCAGAACGCAACAACTGCGTAACTAGGAGAGAGCTCATTGCTGTTGTAAAATCTTCGAAATAATTTTCTAAATATTTTTACCGCAAAGGTTTTGAGGACTGAATTGATTCTTTTTTAAAAATCCGGAAGGTCAAATAGGAAGATGGATTAAAAGGCTATATGACTTTGAAATTCAGTATAGAGATGAGAATAGTCGTCGCAAGGCTGATGCTTTGTTAAAGGACCAATGTTAAAAAGAATGTAGACACTGCAGTCGTGCAGAAAAGAAAATGGCATTTACGTTGCGAACGACTGTGACCAATGGATTTGAAATATTTTTAGTAATGGGAAAAAGATGAAAGAAAACCTGAATAGGCAGAAGTCGGTTCGTATTCACCAGCAGTAAAATTATACTGGGCGTAATGGAATTCTATCTTAATAGAAGACCATGGATCTCAAAGGAAACTGCAGAGGTTGGTTTTAAAGAAAAGAGTTCTAGAAGTATTGCAACAATTCCGCGACGGGATATTTGGTAGCCATATAGAAGTTGCAAAGACTTTGGAGAAGTACGGTCCAATTATTCCATCAGTATAAAATCGACACTGTTACTTTGGTGTATGCGCAGGCCATTCTTGAATGAGTTGATGATTTTCTATGCCAAAATGCAACAATTTTGCTTATTGAATTATTAAATTTTAACAAGCGTCACTCGCTTTTCCGACAAGTAGCGCCCCATATTGACTAATCGTAATATATTTACCAAGGCCAACCTTGCAGAAAAGAATGGCCTAAAATTTAAATTTTGAGTTTACATTTGATTTTGAAAGAGTAAAGAGGTCGTCGCTTCGTTAAAAGATCAAGAGCTACAATAGTTAAGTGATAGGTCGGCAGATCACTTTAGCCCATATGACCTAGGTAACTTAACGGTAAGTGAATAACCACTTTTATTATCGCGCGGAATGAATTTCACGCAGCTCACAACGAATGTAGCGTTCGAATGCCCTTCTAATCAGACAACCATTCTTAACAGCAGACACAATTATTATCAACCTCCTTGTCCACTCCAGCAAATTTTCTCACCTTTAACCCTGATAAGTTACAATCATCAATTGCTTTCCCAAATACATCAGCTTTTATTCCTGCATTTAATCAATATGCTGTACCTGTAGCTACGCTGCCCAAAATGCAAAACAGCAAACTTCTAACTAAAATCAAGAATTAATGCAGGATAATACTTACGAATGACAAGTAGTCAAAAAAAAACCCGATCCTTCGAAAATCTACAGATGAACTCAAATCAGACTTATCTAAATATACCAACGTATTTTCAGAATTTATCGGCAATGACGTTAATTATGACGTTAATATGCAAAACAACGAACTAATACCAGAGCCAATATTTATATACGGCGATACCAATTTTAAAGGCATGGTAGACAATCTCGCGAAAGTTACCGATGATGAAGCACACCATAACAAGACTCTAGATAATACGGTTAAAATCAATGCCCTCAGCATTGATACATACAGAAAGCTAATCACCCACCTAAGAAATAAAAAGATAATTTACCACACCTATCAACTAAAGCAAGAGATATCCTACAGGATTATCACAAGGAATCTTCACCATTCAATTCCAATTGATGATATACAAGCGGAACTGGAAGGGGCTAGTCACAAAGTTCGCAGTATATTAAATATAAGACACAGAACAAGTAAAGGACCTTTTTCGATGTTCTATGTCGATCTAAAACCCAACAAAAAAATCATAATATCTTCAAACTGAAAGCCGTCTGTGGTACGATAATAACCAGCGAACCTCCTAGGAAGAAAAGTAGAGTAATACAGTGTACTAGATGACAATACTATGGATGCGCTAAGACATATTGCACTACCTAAACCATTCAACTACGTGAAATGCAGTAAAAGATACCCCAGCAAAATTTGTTTTTTGCGGTGGCAACCACCCGGATAATTATAAAGGCTGCAAGGTCCATCAAGATCTCTTGTACTTAAGAAGTAAATCAAGACACACAATTCTAATTCCACAAGATCACGCCCTAACAACCTTCCTGAAACCCGCTTTATCCCTAATACACCTGAAACCATAAACAACAAGTACATGAACACTCAGAATCTCAATCCGTGAACTAATTGCTAAGAAAATACAGGCCAGAGGAAGATGGAACAGATCTCGTAATCCTGCAGATAAACAAATTTACAACAGATTGACCAGAAGACTCAGTAACTTATTGATAGAAAATCAAAATTCCAGCTTTGAAATCTACATTACGAAGCTAAACAAAGAAGACCACTATATTTGGTGGGCTACAAAAAGTTTAAGCGTCCTCAAATTAACGTACCACCATTACAAAAACAAGATGGCACCTGAGCGAGATCCGATATTAAAAAAACCGAAGAATTCTCTTATTATCTCTCAGAAGTTTTCTTACCATTCGACGAAGTGCCAGCTGTAAACTCTGAGAAAATAGCTAACTTCTTGGATATTCTTTGCCAGTTGTCACCACCAATCAACCCATTTACGCCTAATAAAGCCATTAATGGTATTAAGGAATTAAGTAACCATAAAGAGCTAGGTTACGATTTGACAATAGCGCAAATCCTGAAGTATCGTACAAAAAAGCTGCCGCTTTTCTTACCACTATCTTCAACCGGATGCTCAGTTCGACTTTCCCATATAATGGCAATACGCACAGGTCCTAATGATACTTAAGCCAGGTAAAGCAGCACACTTAACTAGCCTGCTGTCCCTCGCTGGAAAGCTATTTAAAAAGCTTCTCCTAAACAAACTACACGACGATTTAGACATGACCGCCCTGGTACCAAATCATCAATTCGGATTTAGGAAACACTACACGATAGTTCAATAAGCCCACCGAATCGTCAAGTTGATAGTTATATGCCTCAAGGAGAAAAAGTTTTGCACCGCAGCGTTTCTGGACGTCAAACAGGCTTTCGACAAGGTGAGGAATGTCGGATTATTACGTTAATTAAAGCAACAATTACCGAACACCTATTATCTTTTGATAAAATCATACCTTGCCGACTGCAACTATACCGTAAAACACAACAATTGACTCTCTACATATCACTCAATAAAAGCACGTGTACCACAGGGCAGCGTGCTTGGTCCCTTCCTGTACCTCCTTTACACATCTGATATCTCAGAAACCAAAATACCTCTATCTCTACATACGCTGATGATACCGCGATGCGTTCCACACATCAAGACGCAGCTGAAGCTACACTACATCTATAAACATACTTGAACTGACTGATTGGACCGACCTTTGGAGAATCAAGATATATAAAAAACAAATCTCTACAAGTAACATTTACAACTAGAAAAATTGCATGTCCTCCTATAACATTTAAGGGCGTTCTCCTGTCGGTTAAAACAGAGAACAAGTATGTTGGACTCCACTATCCAACCCTGGGGGTGCGCCAAGAAAACAAATATAAATATACAACGAGCATAAAGCAAAATTCTTCGAGCCCTCATAAATGCACCTTGGTGTGTAAGTAACCAAACCCTACACGAGGACCTCAACATACAGTTAGTGACGGATGTATTGGAAAAGTCAGCTTTAGACTATTTTGCAAAATTACCCGGACATGAAAACCATCTCATCCAACAACCCTCTACCAACAAGAAGGCTGAAAAAACAATAGCCTATAGATCTGAACTGATGAGGAATGCAATTCAAGTCATCCCGTAAACCCCAAGGGAATCAACAGACGATATACTTACCTAATACTCATAATACCGGAGTGTATTGTAAATTTGCGATGATATGAATAAAAAAATAAAAAATAAATTAAATCCTACATTTCTTTTGAGACATCCTTTAGTAATTGCAGGTGTAGCACATTTTAACATTCTAGGGTAAAACTGAATTACAAATCGGCTTTAATCATCAGTTATCCGCGCAACCTAAATGCTTGCGAGCCGCACATTACACGGACGTTTTAATTTGCGCTCCCTCGCGCCGCGTCGCCCCCCACGAGTCGATACCAGTTGCTAGATTTCGTGTCATCGCCAAGCGGCCAGGTAACCCTAGCCCGGCAGGGTCAGCGAGGGAAGCGTCCCCTTGCTGACCCGCCGCCGGTCGCGTGTGGCTCAGACGTAGCAAACGCATCAATCTACATTAGCGTTAAAAGCTTTCTTAATGAATTGCACATGCCGTGCGGCCGCGGCTGCTGCAGATAGCGCCTGATAATAGGCCCAATAAACCGAAAGGAACACACGGCGAGTTCGCGGAAAGCGCCGTTTAGAGCTTTTCGACTCCGCGGGCGGCGCGGCGTCCGAAGAAAATTAATGCGACTGGTTAACGCACCTCCACGAGGCAGCTTTCGAACTCTTTCATCTAGTAATTTTCAAGATTAATTTTTTGCACATATACAGAACGACTGATCTTTTAAAAAATTTATTTTCTCTGCTAGATTAGCTAAGACATAATTTGGTCATTTTAGTTGACATTACTGTTGAAGTCTACAATTTCATCAAAAACTAGATTTTGCCCGAGATTATTTTGTTCAAAAATTGGCAAAAGCTCTGGCTTTAATTAATAACGTCATTTAAAAAACACAAAAATCTTTATTTTGTTATGCCAAGGTTTGCAGGATGTAACACAACTAGTCATCTAGACAGTGGATTTATTTGTCTTATTCTATTTTTAGCTTCATTGTTTTGCTCGCACAAAGAAGAACCCAAATATGCGCTTATAAGATTACAATCTTTAATGTGGAAGTTTTAAATTACCATAACAAAAATAAGCTAACTTATGTCGTCAAAAAATGTTTTTGGGTGGCTTTTGAGAAACAAAAGCTCCCTCAATCAAAGCCTTCAAAATATTTTTTAAAACTTGTACAACAGAATGTTATTGATTTTTATTTGGCATTGAGAGATTGACGTTAAAATATATTTTTAGATGGAGATGTTTTAGATAATGGCGTGTTATTAGATTTAATGAATTTTTTAAGTTATCCTAATTTTATCTTTCTAACTTCTAAACATAAAACTTATTGTTAAAAGCAAAATGTACTAAATATTGTTTCTCAAAATAAAAAATAGTACTTTCTAGCCTTCTAACCTATTACTTCAGCCCAATTTAGTTACAGTGGTGCATTAAAAAATATTGAGCAATATGTGCTTAGCTACTTGTCTCGTTCGTCCTATTGTTTCTTTCTTTTCTTGTTTGAATTGATTTCCATTACTCTTAACTGTTAACCTTAATTTTAACTACATGTCCTAATTATTTTTTAAATTTTCTTTACCACTAATTGATTATTGAAGTACCCAAGTTATATATTCATATACATGGTCTTGACAGTTGTCCCAGGAAACACATACTCACCATATTGGATGAAAATTCAACAAAGGTTAGTGCTGTAATTTAGTCAAATGCATAATTACAGGATAATCACAATTAATAAGCCGGTCAATAATGAATTACTGCTCGCAGTGCGTTTGGAAAGGGGGGAGGCTTTAGTGCAGTCGAGAACAGTAGCAACATCCAGCGTGGGGACTCGCGTTGGGATAAGAGGCCTATGACGTTGATCTCCGTAAAGGCCGAGCGATCAGGTGTACGGAAGCACCAGTAGTGCGCATCAACCAGCCAGCTATCGGCTGAAGCACGTGCAGCCCTAGACCCCCCCCCCCTTCCCACACTCACCGGCTTCTGGACACTCATATGCCCCAGCTGGGAAGTTCCCGACGATCACGCTTCCACAGCGGCAGCACTATTCTCTGTAGCCTCCTGCAACTTCCAACCAGGGTTGGGGTTTTATCTTCGAGCTTCTCCAACGAGTGGATGTGCAAAAGCTACTAGAGTTCATTCCGCTTTAGTTTTTGAGCGGCAGCACCAACGCTGCAAAGGTCTTTGGGCGACCTCTGGTCCACGCCCAGAACCTGTCATTGGCCCGCAGTAGCTAAACAACCTATCCAGTCATCTCACGTTCAACTTGTCTTTTGGAATGCGGACGACCTGAAAAGCAAGAAGGATCAGCTGCTAGAGTTCGCACATCGATAACATTTGAATGTCATCCTGGTCAACGAGACCCATATCAAGAGCTGAGATGTGATCTGGTTTTCAAATTATACGTATTACCGAACCTATCGCCTAGCAGCTAGAGGAGATACTGCCATGTTCTTCAAGTCTTGCCTGGAGCATTATCCAACTCCTCTCCAGCAAGCGATCACCTGAAAACCACCACCAGCTGCCTTCAGACGGAGAGTTACGGAGTTATACGTCCCATCGCGGCATTCCTTGTGGAATAATCAGGTGACAAACCAGAATGACAGAGCGCCGCATGGCTTCGTTTAACTCCGCAATCTGGTAGTTGTGGGCCTCTTTGGGTCCGTCCACTACGGCCTTATCGGTCGTCCAGACGTCCTTAATATAGCCTTCTTTAATCACGTCGCCATGCATTACAAGTTGGGCAACGTCAGCGAGCTTGACAGCAAACATAATACGATTTTTCTCACCGGTACCAGAGCTGGTGAACAATTACTTTCGCTCCAGTATTTTATAACCAGCCATTGTACATCTGAAAAAACCTGTGGGACCAAACCTTACAATCCGCTCTAGCAAAGACCTAGAGGAAGTAGTGCGTTTTTTACTGCTTCCATTATTTTCACTACCAACCCCGTCCGCAGAGAAAACAATTGGCTGCTGCAGCCAAGAGCGTCGTCGCAGAGCACGGCAGTACTGAATGGAAAAATAAACTGAAGGCTCTTGACGTGACCGACAATAGCGCCTTAGGCGCATTCAGGAGGAGAATGGCGTAGCACACACTCACGCCAATGAAGTCAAGGTATTTACTGACTGTTTAGAGCGTCAATGCACCATGGACTATACCGACGCCGACCTTGATCATATGAACACCGTCAACTGAGCCGTAGAATACCTTGGGGGGGGGGGTACCACCCGGACTTGACGGCATTTCTAACCGAGCGATGCAGTCGTCTGCACCGTCCACATTGCTAACTCCGTTCTCCGACTCCGTCACTTTTCAACCTTTTGGAAAGTTGCGAATAACGTAATGTTTCACAAGCCTGGGAAGACCGGCACGTTTTTCCAGAATTACCGACCAATCAGTCTTTTGCCAATCTCAAGAAAGCTGATGGAGCACATCATCCTCCGCCGGCCACAGACAGCAATTGAAGATCTCCAGCTTATTCCGAAGAATCAGTTCAGATTTCGCCCCGGCTATTCTATCACCCACTAACTCCTCCGGGTGGTGGAAAAGATCTTGGACGGCTTTCTCAAGGAGCTTTATACAGCAGCAGTCTTTCTAGATGTGATGAAAGCTTTCGACTAGGTTTGGCACAAGATGGCTTTAGCGTGCATCCCGCTGCCGATGATTCAACTGATGCGGTTCTTTCTCTCCGGACGAAGGTTCCGGATCAAACTCGGCAGCGCGAAATTATCAGAACGGCATCTTTGAGCCGGCTTTCGACATTACAGTAAGCGGACGACACAGCAGTGCTGTCAGGCTCGCAAAAACCAGCGGTTCAACGAGTTTAGGAGGAGCTGGACGCATTAGAAGATTGGTATACCACGTGGCGAGTAGGTCTCAATGCGGAGAAGAGCATGGCCGTTCTTTTCACTACGAAAATAGCACTTAGTCGGCGACCTGACCTGGCAAAACTCAGAATTTTTGACCGGAGGATACTCTGGAGAGAAAAGTCACGATACCTGACCTTCTCTATTCAGTCAGCCGGTTGTGCTTTCCTAACAAGATTACAAATTATAAGGCCATCTTCTCCCGATTATAATGTATGCAAACCACGCTTGTGGGGTTTTGAGCACAGATGTACATCAACAAGCTTCAGGTGGTACAGAACTGGGCCTTAAAATCGATCTTTGGCGTTCTTTGATATATAAGAAATAAAATCCTTCACCGCGACGCCGACGTGCCAGCCATCCAGGAGTTTAAATCCCAAAGCGCTTAAAACTTATTCTTCAGGGTTCAAGGACGCAGAAATCCAGCCATCCGTACTTTTTACGACTACGAGCTGGACAGGGATGTCCGCCGAAAGCGTCCGAAGATTCTGATCCCCCCCGTAAGCCGGTACAGGAGCGGCCTATTGCAAGCCTAGCAACATTCGCGCCAGGTCACCGCAGAGAAGGAAGTTAGGGGTTAGACTCAAAGATCCCCATGGTCGCTAATGAAGTCAAAGTTAAAGACATGGAGACGCGCGTAGCGCGCGAGCGCTGTAGACGAACCGTTCCGCAATATTCGAGTTTATAGCAGCAATAATTCATTATTCGCCGGCTTATTACCTGTGATCACCAGTGAATTATGCAATTGGCCAAATTACAGCACTAGCTTTTCCATCCAACATAACGGTGTAGGTTTCCCAGGATAATCGTCTTTTTATTTAAAAGTGTGAATGAAAAAATGTTTCAATAAAACAAAATTTATTTATTTATCTAAATTTATTTTGCCTTTTTCAAAGCAATCTTCTCCCGTTGCGTTTATCTTGGAAATGCTTTTCATATTTATTTTTTAGAATTTCAATCAGCGTCTAACTTCCATTTTGGTTTTATAAATATAAACAAAATTGATCTACTGCTTATATCTAAAACTCACTTCACCAGTCTAACAACATTCAATATATCACTTGCAGTATTCCCTATCCTTCTAGGAAACTTCCTGACCCCAGAAGAAACTGTAAAATAGAATGTAACTGTGACCTCACATCCGACCACACTCTATTTTAAATAATTATTCTTAATTCCCTTTACCTAAAGTATTTGTGAAAAATTCTAATTGGACTTTCTACCAACACTACTTAGAAAAATATGAACCTCAATTTGTAAAAGACCCCAATAAAGCAGCTTAGTACTACTAAGTAATAATTATTATTCCTTCAATATCTAATCATTTTCATTTAATAACCACACCTACTACTTTTCACCGCTTTCTCCTGGTTTCATTTCTGAATAGTATGGAGAATATTTCCAAATAATTTTATAATTCATTCATTTAGTCCTAATATTACTGGAAAGAACTAATTGGGAAACCTTCCAGTAGGCTAAGTGATGACGTACTCAACTTAGGACGTACTCAGATAAGACGGGTAGTAGGACTTATAATAGGACATTGCCACCTGAAAAAGCACATCCATAGAATAGAAGTAAACACACTTTGTAGACAATGTGAAGAAGAGACATAATCTTTGACTGCCCAACACTATACCGCAAAAGGCAGGAACTCTTTAAGACAAATCTCCGTGGCAATCTACATAATCACGAGAACCTCATAAAGAATATCCTACAATTAGTTGAAGGCACAGATCTCCCTTAATTTAGGAAAAGGGGCGCACAAAAGGCCGCAGAGTTGAAGTGTTAAGGTGGGATTGGAACCTACGATTAACCCCTATTATAATCAATCAATAATCAATCACTTAACATTCCTAGTTTATTTTTATACATTTTTATATTATATTTATTTACTTTTCTAACATTTTCTTTTATTTGTCAGTCAATTTTTTGTTATATTTATATGTTTATTGTACCGCAACCGTGTATTCATTATTATTTATGCCACTTATTCCTGTTTCAATACGTTTATTCTAATTTTTATCCCGTTTCCACTCGTTCTTAGTTTTTTGTTTATCTCCTTGTTTTATTTGTTGTTCATATTTTTTTCGCCTACAGTCCTCTTTTTATAGCTTGTATTTTATAGTGCTTATTTCTCATTTCTTGTCTCACTTCTTGTGCCTTCTTCATATCAACAATCAAAAATTTCATTTCACTAATGAGCAGAATTTAAAACTGTTGTCAGATTATAAATTAGAGTAAGCTTTTTTCTTCAATACTAAAATAGCTGTGCTTACTTTCCGTCTAAAATGGACACACGTATTGCATACCCTCTTTTGTGTAGCAACTATATGAATATCATCAGTATATGAAAAGATTTGCTGATCTTTAGCAAATCGCATCTGTCAGTCACACAATGCAAGAGACATCACTGTTACAAACAACACGCAACTTCTGTACAAGGTCCTTTAAATCTATCAAAGGTGGAACTAACCTTGATACCAGGAATTGCAACACAGAAAACGCCTTAACATTTAAATATTCCGCGTTTTACTTTCATGCAGTAAGGAAGTGTTCCGAGCTCGTAGCGATAAGTGAGTGCAACGCGCGGAAATCGTTAACCCTCTGGTCACCTATATCAGTATACGTCAACTGATATAAACTATTTTTGCGTTATATATTTTTGAAACACCAGCGAACTAATCGCAAGTCATCAACATGAATTACAATAGCAGCAATTACTATTATCAACAGCCAACAACCGCTCAACAGGGATTCCAGCCTCCCATTAATTTCAATCAGACGACAAGCCAAGTAATACCACTATCTCCTGTTATAAATATTTCTTATATACCTATTAACCAGCAATATATACCCCACACACAAATTCCAAACACATTTTCCCAAACACTGTTACAGACACATAACCCTATCACATCAACGCAATCAAATAACATGCTTAATAACGATGCAATAAGTAACATGAATACCTCAGATTCTGAAAACGATATTGAATTATCTAATATACCAAGTAAAGATTGGCAATGTGTCAGAAATAATAAATGTAATCGAATATCTAAACAACCAGCGTCAGCGAACACTATGATACCTACTATAGATAATAACAGATACTCGGTCCTCACAAATCTTACTGATGCGGCTGAAATAGAAAATACATCAAACACACAGTAAAATAAAACACTCAAACCACCACTAATATTTGTACAAGGTGTTACGGATTTTAATAAAATGGTCGCAGCACTAACAGATGCTGCAGAATCAGAACAATACAAAACTAAAGCACTGGCTGATAACGTAATTAAAATATCTGTCAACACGGCTGATATATATCGCAAGCTAATTACACTCACGAAAGAATCTAACGTCATATATCATACCTATCAGATGAAAGAAAATAGAGCATACAGTGTCGTCATCCGTAACTTACACCACTCTGTTCCCACAAAAGAAATAGCCGATTTACTGGAGGCGAACGGTCACAAAGTGAGATCCGTAACCAACATTAAACACCGCATAACAAAAATGCCCTTGCCAATGTTCTTTGCAGACTTGGAACCTGCGTCAAATAACAAAGACATTTATAACCTCAGGTTTTTACAAAATCAAATTATAAAGGTCGAACCACCACACAGAAATACAACAATCGTACAGTGTATAAGGTGCCAACAGTATAACCATACTCAGGCCTACTGTAACCGCTCATTTGTATGTGTAAAATGCGGCGGCTCACATGATACCCGATCTTGTAAGAAGACAAAAGACTTACCCGCCAAATGTGCTCTCTGTGGCGGAGAGCACCCGGGTAATTATCGAGGCTGTACCATACATAAGGAACTTCAAAATAAGTTAAGATCCAACACATCTTTACAAACTTGATCCACAACATCAAACATGTTCCAACAACGACTTCATCAAACTCACCCAATCTTCCCTAATCATCACAACCCACGAACATATAGTCAAGCCGTGCAAGGAAATACAAACACTACACAAGCCCAACCCCAAGATGTAACCCTACAAAAATTTCTAGAAGAATTTAAAGCTATGTTTTCACAACTGATGCAACAAAACAACATGGTAATAAACATGTTGTCCACAGTCATAAGTAAACTTGTAAGATAATGGCTAATTCACTCCGTATATCTTTATGGAATGCTAATGGCATCCTGTCAAAAATCTATGAAATTGAACCATTTTTAAAGCTAAATAATATAGATATTCTACTTATATCTGAGACACACTTTACAGACAGGTCTTTTCTAAGAATACCACACTACACATGCTATAACACAGAACATCCTGACGGTACAGCGCACGGAGGCACAGCTATATTAATACGAAGCTCAATAGCTCACAATGAACAGGAAAAGTACGAAAAACCGTTTCTCTAAGCAACTACTATTCAAGTCTACAAATTATCACATCCACTAATAATCTCTGTTGCGTATTGCCCACCCAGGCATAGACTTTCCAAAGACGTCCTTAAGCCATTCTTTCAATCTCTTGGCAACAACTATGTATGTGGAGGTGACTATAACTGCAAATATACCTAGTGCTCTCATCTAATAACTACCAGAGGCAAAGCTTTATATGAAGTCATCCGCGAAGAAAACTATGGCTACCTATCCACCGGAGAGCCCACGTACTGGCCCACGGATCTAAATAAGGTACCTGATTTACTGGACTTTTTTATCACCCAATGTATATCCTTTACCTATACAGATATAGTTAGCAGCACTGACCTATTATTCGATCATACACCAGTCATTGCTACAATTAGCACTACAATTATTAAAAGACAACCTAGACCATCCCTATACAACCAAAAAACCGACTGGGACGAATTCAGATGGCTTTTGCAAGAAAATCTCCAAACCAACATCAGCCTGCGCACCCCTAATGATATAGAGGAAGCCACAGAACACTTCACCACTACTTTTCAATCTGCAGCCTGGAGGGCTACGCCCAAACTTCTAAATACGACAGGATGGAAATATCCCCAATGAAATCCTTGAACTCATCAAGCAAAAGAGGAGGGCAAGATCTAAATGGCATAGGACTCGAAACGCAGCTGAAAAAACGATATTTAATAGACTAACCAATGCGCTAATAAAAGACCACATGCTGTTAATCCACCTTTAAGAAAACCAAATAATGACTGGGCTAAGACAGATAAAAAAGAAGCAGATCTCTTCGTCCAGCACTTTGCCCAAGTTTTCACTCCCTACTCTACTACACCCGATGTTGAGATTCAAGACTTCCTTCAGATGTGCTTGATGAAACTCGCCATCTAAACAATAACAAAGCCCCTGGGTATGACCTAATTACGGCTAAGGTGCTTACTGAACTGTCCAAAAACAGTATAACGTTTTTACGAAACCTGTTCAACTCCATATTGAGATGCCAATATTGGCCATCATCGTTAAAATTTGCGCAAATTATTTTAATACCAAAACCTGGTAAACCTACTGAAGATGTTGCTTCTTACCGTCCAATAAGTCTGCTGCCACTAATCTCTCAGCTGTTAGAAAAACTTATAATCTAAAGACTGTATGATTCACGATTCAGCAATGCCATCGACTTGTAAATATCATCAATGCGGCCCTCTACGCCAAATCTTACTGCCCTGCAGTTTTTATAGAAATGAATACTACCTTTTGCTAGAATCGCACTTGAATGATCGCTACTTCCAAATCAAATATGGCCAACATTATTCTGACCTCCGACCAATCACCTCAGGTGTGCCTCAAGGCAGTGTCCTTGGAACGCTGCTATATTTACTATATACCTCAGATGTTCCCACAACAAATAATACACACTTAGGCACATACACAGATGACACTGTCCTCCTTTCCAGTCATACCAATCCTTATATAGCATCCTCTAACCTACAAACCCATCTAACACAGCTTCAGACCTGGTCAATGAAACGAAAAGCACTCACGTTACCTTCACTCTAAATCACTCCGACTACCCCCCAGTTTTTCTGAACAACGTACCCATTCCTCAAGCAACAGAAGCCCGCTACTTAGGTCTTCATTTAGACCGACGACTCACCTGGAAGTCTCATGTATTGAAAAAGCGTAAAGAGATTGGTCTGCGAATCAAGAAAATGTACTGGGCGCTTGGTAAAAAGTCGTGTCTTTCCCTCGAGAACAAGATCCTGCTCTACAAAACAGTAATCAGGCCCATATGGACTTACGGCATTGAGCTATGGGGCTGCTCTTGTAGCATTATTCAACGTCTACAATCCAAAACCATCAGACTGCTAGCAAATGTTCCGTGGTATGTCAGCAACTTGACCCTGCATACCCAACACCTCTGCATCCAACCTTCATCAGGATCCCCCATCGAGAAGATTAAAAATGGAGAAATGGCCCAGTGATCTTAAAGGAGTGCAACTCTAATGAAACGGGATAACATCGCTGGATGGACTCCTCCTCACGTCAAATGTCATCACATTAGCTCATAGAACATTGATTTATTGTATTATGTTCTGATTGTTAATTTGCTTATAACCAATATAAAAAAAAAAACATTTAAATGTGCACTATGCAAAGATTACTAAATGTACATTGAAATACTCAATTCACTTAATCTAAACAAAGTTGAAACCTGAAACCAAACAACTGCATGTGACGCTAAGGTAGAGGAACCTTTGCACCATTAGATTTTCCACTACTGAGGCAGACTAGTAATTAGTAATTGGCAACAGCAAATTGTGTCGACATCCTTAACGTAGAACAATTAAAGTTAGTATAATAATAATAGTTCCCATAACAGGCCACTAACGCCTATGGGGTCATAACAGGATAAGTCTGCTACAATCTAGGGTATATATAAGCAAAAATCGGAACGAAATAGCACAATTGTAGATCAAGAAAGATTTATAATGAAATTTATACAGGAACTATTATAAATCAAAATAATTTGATGACGGACCTACCATGAGAATCCAAACAAATGGAAAAACAATAAAAACATTTTGTAATAAACTGACTACACTTTAACAAAAAAACACCAACAAAATATGAGATCGTCACATGGAATGAAAATGGCTTAACGTAATGTCGTTAGGAAATAGAGCCGTTTCTTAATATTAACCATATTGACATCTTATTTATTTTTGAGAGCACTTTACTAAAAGGCTGTAATATTTACGATACACAACACATGAGTGGTAACGTTACATGTGGGATTGCTGTCGGCTTTAGACAAAATAACTCTAAAGCTACAAGACTGAAACAGACCTCTAACAATATCGACAGTGTACTGCCCCCTGGGATATAAAATAAATAAAAAATAAGAAAAAGATAAATGAACAGTAATGCCAAACTATCTTCCACGGTTAAACCTACCTATTAGCCTAGTGATCTGACGAAAATTTATACTACCTAAATTTCTTAACCGCTAAAAGTATTGGACGGGTATATTTAAATGTCAAAGGAAACTACGATTTCTGCTCAAATTATACTTTTGTGACTAACTATAAGAACCTTTACAATTTTCAAAATTAAGCCGCTGCAACTACACGGTCATCTTACTAATTACTTTCGGGAAACACTCGAAGAAAACACCTTCGTAAGTATAAAACTAAGAACAGCGGACTAAATCGAAACGAGAACAGAAAACCTCTTGATGGCAGTATCAGATAAACTAAAAAAAAAGTTTCCAACGGAAATCACTAACAAAATAGCAGAAAAAAGAAGATTTCTGCAGAAGCGAGTAACTAATTATCACAATCCGAAAACGATACTTGGTTTCGGCGATGCCAAAAAAGCTGCGTTATCTCGGAAAAGTTTTTTAACCACCTAAACACCTGAAATTGACAAATACAAAATAGACTAGGATTTACATCCTTCGTTGCAGCTATTACCACTAAGTTAGGGCAATAGAGCAAAAGAGGTAAAAAATACAATAAAGAAGCTGCCCACAAAGCAGATAAAATTCTAAAAGAATAATATCTTATATTAGCAATGCAGTTTTAGGAGAACAAATTCATAGAAATCATTAACGCCATATTTGAACTCGAAAAGTATTTTTTGACTTTAAAAGTTGCATTAGTGTGCTGTCTTTCTAGACATTTGACAAAGTTTGACATAAAGGTCTACTGAATAAGTCAAAAAACGGCTACTCAATAACATTTACCTCGTATTACGATCTTATTTAAATGAGAAATTCTTCCAAATAACATGATTCCCATAAGCATATTGTAATACTGCAGACGGCAGACCTACTAACCTGCGAGAAATAGCAACCTTTGAAGTTGCAACAAGGGCCTCCATAAAATTACAAGTCTACTTTAATCTCATTGAAGATTAGTTTTAATAAATTGTACACGTTATTTTTACAAAACGAACTAATACTTTTCCACTCATCTCTCTCAGTGGTATATTGGTACCACAGTTTGAAAATGCAAGGCACTGTACACTTTGATGGATATGAAAATACATGGACCAAACGCAAACAACTTAACTTAAAGTTTGGCAAACATTACTTTTCTTCTGTAATAGGCTTCTGATCTATAAAATAACCTTTGATCTGATATGGCTTTATAGAACATATTTTTGTGGGATTGCACCATGAATCTCCCCATAATAGAAAGATTTCGTGTAAAAACATTAGACCATCCTTTATATACCATATTGCATAAGTAGCGGTAAATTTAGATCTGAACTTTGTTATGAAGTCTTTATGATGATAGTATTATTAATAATATCCATACGGATAAAGGTAAAGATAATAATGGAAAATGGACAAATGTCGAAAACCGGCAAGAATACACAGACATGATAGAAGAACGACTAAATCAGATAAAAGATGAAGATATCATCGAAGAAAGAAACGACGTTATTGTAAAAACACTAAAGGAAGCAACCCAGAAATACTGTAGCAAAGGAAACCTACGCACTAGCAAGATCAGTGCTAACACAAAATCCCTAATAAAAGAAAGGAGAGAAATGGGAGACAAAAACTCAGAGGAATTCAGAAAGATCAATAAGGAAATATCAAAAGAAGTTAGAAAAGATATTCGAAAGTATAACACCACAAAATCATCGAAACAATCGAACAAAATAAAAAACTGAAAGTTCTGAAACGTCAAATAAATATTGGAACAAAAAGTATAATGAAACTAAAAGATGAAAATGGAAATACGATTACAAACAAATCCGATATTGTGAAAATTACAGAAAACTTCTATCGCAAACTATACAAAAATGAAAATCCTGCAGAAGTAGAAGACATAAAATATATCAGAAACCGGGGATCGGAAGACATACCTGAAATTAGTCTGGAAGAAATAAAAGCAGCAATTGGAGAGATGAAGAATAAGAGATCACCAGGAGATGATGGAATAGTTATTGAGGCGATCAAGGAAGGCGGACTAGCTGTCTTAAAAACCTTGAAATCTCTATTTAACGAATGTCTCATAGAGCAAAAAACACCCACTCGATGGGACAAGGCCATCATCACTCTGATACATAAAAAAGGAGACGCTACAAATCTGACCAACTACAGACCTATTAGCTTGCTACAACACATATATAAGCTCTTTACGAGAATACTATCGTATAATATAAACGTATAAGTGTAAAACTTGACCTATACCAACCAAGAGAACAGGCTGGATTTAGAGTAGGGTTTAGTACGAATGATCACCTAACAGTACTTAAACTACTAATTGAAAAATGCGTAGAATATAACAAGCCTCTTATGCTGATATTTGTAGATTATGAAAAGGCATTTGATTCGATAAATCAGCAACAACTCTTCCATGCTCTTTCGCAATGCCAAATCGACTCCAGATACACGGGTTTACTAAAATACATATATAACCACGCAACCGCATCAGTAAGATTACACGAAGACACATTTCAAATAGAAAAAAGGGTAAGACAGGGAGATGTCATATCCCCTAAATTATTCACGACACTCTTAGAATATATGTACAAAAACCTAGATTGGGAACAGTGTGGAATTAACATCAATGGTGAACTACTAAACCATCTAAGATTTGCCGATGATCTAGTCCTAATCACAGATAAGATAGACGAAGCAAATAAAATGCTACAAGAACTCAAAGCTGCCTCAAAGGAAGTCGGGCTTGACATAAACTACACAAAGTCAAAATATATGACAAACATGGTCCTGAGCAATAGCATTTCGGCAGATGATATAAAAATCGAACAAGTATACTCATACAAATACCTGGGACACAAGTTAACCATTGGGAGAGATAATCAAACCCACGAACTGAAGAGGAGGATCAGTCTAACATGGGCAGCCTACGGTAAGCTCAGCAACATCTTTAAATCAGATATCCCAATATGCCTGAAGAGGAAAACGTTCGATCAGTGCATACTTCCTGTTCTCACTTATGGGGCTGAAACACTAACATTGACCAAGAAAACCATAAAGAAAATAAGAATAACACAGATGGCAATGGAAAGGTCAATGCTAGGAATAACACTTAGGGACAAAATACCAAACACCACAATTAGGCAGCGAACAAAGATGAAGGATGCTGCGTTGAGGATAGCTGAGGTGAAGTGGAACTGGGCGGGACACGTGGCAAGACTGAAAGATGAGAGATGGACAAGACGAATGATTGAATGGAGACCCAGACAAGACTCATTCCGAAGCAGAGGTAGACCACCAACAAGATGGGCCGATGATGTAAAAAGAGTTGCAGGAAATTGGATCCAGATCGCACAGGACAGAAACAAATGGAAGGGTTTGAGGGAGGTCTATGTCCAGCAGTGGACGACCTAGGCTGGGGAAGGATCTTTAATGCAGTGGTTTCCACCTGCTTTCTGCATCCTCACGCCGTTGACCATTTTATATGGTTCATCCGTCTTAACGACCGATTTCTCAATCCAGGAGCAAAAGAGCGCCCTCTCTCTGCTGCTTTCTCCACCCGAAGATGTTAACTTTGCAAGAAGGTGACTACTTATACCGGTCGTCAATATAAGTTACGAGTTGAGTATCTTGTGAGGTTACCTTCTATTTATGATATGGGTGCGACAGCCTGTCATTAAAAGGTATGATCTCTGAAAGGTACTTCTATACCCTTCAAAATAATCGGGATTCACTTAAAGATCACCCTGAAGGCTATATAAGAAATTTTGAGGTAAAGTTGTACGGTGAGTCAAAGACTAGACAAAGATCAGTGTCACTCTCCAAACTATTGCTATGAAAACAAGAGATTTGTTGCGTCAAAAATAGTGAAAACGCACCCACAACTTGGGTTTGTAAAACTAAAGAGAGATTCAGTTTCTATCAGATGGCGATTGGAATTATTTTTCCATATATCCGAATACTATTCAAAATGGAAATAAATGTAAATAACTATGCCGCAAAATGTTGGCCCTTTAGTGGCAGAAGAAATTCTAAAACTACGTGCATTCTGAAGAAGAAAAAAATACATACGAAAAATACACTGCAATGTTCAAAGAAAATGGCGGGCCAAAACTTTAATGGGGAGATTTTTGTCGAGCAAAATATATAAACTTTTTATTTTTAACTGACTTGGTGGCCTTTAGAAAATTTTACAAAACAAATAGAACACTTAAGAGGTAGAGCTATCAACTATTCAGAATTAAAAAATTTATACGACTTTTTTTATTAATTCCTTAAGAACTCATCTTTGTGTTGTGATATTGTTATCTATTTCTTCATCCTATAAAATGTGCCCGTTTGGTTTTTTTTGTAAAAATGTATTGAGTAATGTTACAATGTGTTTTTAGTTTTAACATCACTCAGCTTTTTTGTAGCAAATAAATCTGTCGCCACCACATACTTAAGTGCTATTTTCTAGTTAATATAAGACAGAAGAATTTTATAAAAACACTAGCAGAAGATTTAGCATAACAACAGCGATACAGTACATTTATATTTAAATAACCAGAGGTTTTGGCATTCCTCCACGCGTTTTAACATATTCTTGAAGGCCCGCGCAGATACCGATCGCGAGTCCTCTTTCGGTAAGCGCTTTTTCTGCACTCGGCGTTATCGCAGCTGCCGGATCGACGATGCCTCGCATGCTACGCTGTTATTAGACGCCGAATTTTAATAGAAACAACACGAAAACCGCGGCGGGCACACGTTTAGAGCGCTATTTCCAAATTATGCCTACATATAAGGAATTGTGACTTCACCTGCTGCTTATGTAAACAATTCAAGGTGCACCGGTCGAAGTGCTGGATGCCGAACAATTCACTTTGTCGAGCGCTCGGTAGAAAGCTGGAAATCATTTCCTAAAATTTAAAATTTAAATATGTAAATGGTAGACGTTTTTCTTTGGATTCCTAAATTATTTAATTTGTAGTTTCATTCGAAACTAACAATATATAATAGTTGAGTTTTCTATACATGAAACATCAGAGAAAAAATTATGAAGCTCTAGAGAACGATACGATTTTAAAAGCAAACAAAATATAGGGTAAATGAAACTTTGGGGTTTACCTTTTGTGCACTATTTGGTGTGCAATAGGCTGGAGGAATAATTAACCCGTACTTTTTTAAGACAAAGCTGGCAACGCTGTTAATGAAGTACTTTATAGGGAGATGTTGAATAACTTTATTTCAATGAAAGCAACTATTTGATCCTGAACGACATGTGGTTTTAATAAGATGGAGACACTTGTAGGACAGTACGTAAAAGACTCATTTTAACTTTCCCGGCTGCGTTATTTCGTTGAGGGGTAATATCAATTGGCCACCGTGATCTTGTGATCTAACTCCATTAGACCTTTTCTTTGAGGCTATTTGAAGGAAAGGGTTTATTTCAAGAAAGTTGCTACGATTTCAGTGCTAAAATAAAACATCGAACTTGTAATTGCTAAAATAGAGCATTATGGGAAACTTCCCTAAAAGAATGGTCGCATATCAACGAAGTCGTTGACGTTGACGTAACTAATGAGCAAATATTTTACACTGATAGCGATAATATTTAGATTGTTCCACTATTTTGTGTTTTATTCTATAAAAACATTCTGAAATCTAATTTAGATCAACAAAAAATGTATATTGACGGGTTGTGGTTGTCTTGATTAATTTTTGAACGCTTAGGTCATTAAGTCGCGTAGTAATATTTGTTTTGCATTTTTCTTAAAAGAGGATGTACGTGAGTTATGTCTAGGAGTAGTACCTTTATACCCTGGATTTCTCTACCTACAGGTCTCTAAACAAACTTTCATTCTCATTTATGGCTCCCAGAAGCTAATTAAGCGGCCACATCCCAGTAAACTGTTTTGGCACACAGGCTAAACTAAATGAGAGGCTATAGGAGCCAACCTTTCACTGAGAAATTTAATGACTCTTATAATAACTATACCTTACCGAAAGACTAACGATATAAGTAGTTAACACTTGAAAGCCAACAGCTTTTGGTGGAGGAGCTGACTCCCTTGTCCTGGGATTGAGACACTGGCTTTAAAGCCAAATGAACTTCTATAGAAGTCAAATGCATGAGAATGCAAAAGCTACTGAAAAACCACTGCAGTAAAAACCGCATGATATCTCTAGTATAAACATCATGTCACAGTTTGGAATAAAACATTCCGGAACTTCAAGTCTCCTAGCCTGATCTCCGGGGGAGACGGTTGTGAATAATATTGTGAGAAAGTATTTTATGATTATAAAATATTATAATAAAATTGCAACTTGTATGCAACAGGACAATTAGAAAATGTTACAGCAGACACGAATAGACTTAAACTAAGTATACTTGCAATTAGTGATCTACAATGATCCGGATCAAGGAGATGTATAACCCATAAAAATATTTTATATTATGCAGGTAGAGACAACCTAATTTATAGATTCTTCTTCTTCTTCTTAGCCCGTTTCGGTCCATAACTGGACGAAGGCCTCCTTCATTGACTTCCACTTGGTCCTATTTTGAGCTTCCTGTATCCATTTCAATCCGGCCACTTTTTTTATATCGTTGTACCATCTATTGGGTGGTCTTCCTCTGTTTCTTCTATATTCCCACGGCCGCCACTGAAGCATTGTTTTTGTCCATCTAGTTTCTTGTGTTCTGGCAAGGTGTTCGGCCCAACTCCATTTCAGATTTGCTATTGCTTCAATAACATTTGTCACTTTTGTTTTCTCCCTAATCCATACATTAGTTTTTCTGTCACGTAGTGATATGCCTAGCATTTTTCGTTCCATTGCTCTTTGAGTGGTTGTTAATTTGTGCAAGTGGGTTTTTGTTAGGGTCCAGTTTTCGCTTCCGTAGGTCATTACAGATGCATTTATCAAAAACTTTCGTCTTAAGATGTTGGGCAATATTTTTGGAGTTCAAAATAAAACTAAGTTTACCATAGGCTATCCATGCTAATCGAGATCTTCTTTTGATTTCTGTTATTTGGCTGTCACGGTCAATCCTGAGTGTTTGTCCTAAGTATATGTATTCACTAACATTTTCAATCGTTACATTTCCAACTTTTAATGTTTCGTCTATGTCCTGATGTTCTGGCATCATTGTTTTTGTTTTGTTTAAATTCATTTTCAGACCGATCTTTTCTGCTTGTTGTTTTAAGTCTTGTACCATATACTGTAGGTCGTTTTGGTTCGTAGCAATGATAACGATATCATCTGCATACAGTAGGTGATTTATTTTTCTGCCATTTATGTTTACCCCATAGTTTTTCCATTTAATTTTTCGAAACATATCTTCTAACACTAGCGTGAACAGTTTAGGAGACAGACAATCGCCTTGCCGAACCCCGCGTTTTAACTCAACCGGTTTTGTTTCATCGTGTAATTTGTAGGTAGCAGTAGTTTTATTGCTGATGTTGTTCAAAAGATTTATGTATCTTTGGCTAATTCTACTGTTTTTAAGTGCTTCTGTAATTGCCCATGTTTCTACCGAGTCGAAGGCCCTTTCAAAGTCTATGAAAGCCATATAAAGAGGTATGTTATATTCATTGGTTTTTTCAATTAATAGTTTCATTGTAAATAGGTGATCTCTGGTTCCATAGCCTTTTCTAAATCTGGCTTGAGTTTCTGATTGGTATGCGTCCAGTTTGATGGTTAATCGATTTGTTATTATTTTTGTCATTAGCTTGTATAATACTGATAACAAACTTATCGGTCTGTAATTCTCTAATCGCGTGTGATCTTTTTTGTGTAGAAGAATGACAATGGAATCGTTCCAATCTTGCGGTATAGCTGCTTGGATCAGACATTTGTTTAGCATATTTACTATTTTTCGTTTTAATTTTTGTCCCCCCCCCCCATTTGATCAGTTCTATTACGACGCCGTCTTTCCCAGGTAATTTATTTGCTTTCATTTGCTTTAGTGCGTTCTCTAGTTCGTATTCTTCTATATCGGGCAATTCTTCAGAACCAACATTTTGGATTTTGGCAGTGTCTTTACGGGTTTCTTGGGTGTTTTCGATTCTTATTACTTTCGATTCATATAGTTCTTTATAGAATTCCTGTACTATTTTAGTATTTCATCTTTATCTCTTATTATGTCCCCATTTCTGTTTCGTAATGCACATATTTGTTTTTTCCCGAATGTTGGTCGTAGTACCTTCATTGCTCCATTTTGCTGAATTATTTTATTTATTTTTTCTTCTTGTCTTTTCATTCTGTTTTCTTTGATTTTTCGTCTAATAGTCTTACATAAGTTGCCGTATTCTGTTGTATTTCTTTTATTTTCACTAACTAGTTGTCTTCTTTCTCTTAAAAGTTGTTGTATTTCGTTTTGAGTTGGGGATTTTCCATTTACTTTCTTTGTTATTTTTGTTATTTTGGTCCCATGGGAGATAGCATCTAAGATTTCCTTGTGCAATGTTTCAATTTTATTATCATTATTTCGTTGTTCGAGATCGTTTAGTTTATTTTCGACTGTTTGTTGATATTCCTCCTTCTTGTTTTCTATGTCCTGTATTTTAATATCGGTGTCATTCTTTTAAATCTTTTAGGCGTTCCATCTTTGTGTTAATTATTACTTTCGCTCTTACGAGTCGATGGTCGCTTCCTACATCGAAACGATTTAAGGTAGATACGTCATGAATGATGTTTTATTGTTACTTAGGATGAAATCAATTTCATTTTTACTTTGCCATTCGGACTTATCCAGGTCCATCGTCTATTTGGTTTTTTCTTGAAGAATGTATTCATTGCATATAATTTATTTTCATTTAAGAATTAAATTAATTTGTCCCCTCTTTCGTTTCGATGTCCTAATCCATGTTTTCCCCAATATGCCTCTTCTGTTTTCTCTACACCTAATTTTGCATTAAAATCTCCCATGAGTATACTGTATTGTTTTTTTCCTTTGACAGGTTCGTTTAAGGCGATTCTAATGTGGTCGTAAAACTCTTCTATTTCTTCTTCTTCATGAGATGTTGTAGGAGCATATGTTTGAATTATTTTTAATACACTTGTTTTGTTCAGTTGGAATATTATATATGCTACACGATCTGATATGACTGTAAAGTTTTGTATGCGATGTGCATGTATCTTCCGAATTATAAAGCCTACTCCATTCAAACTTTCGTCGTCTTTTCCTTTGTTTAGTAGTATATTGCCGGAATTTAGTGTTAACCATGTTTCTTCTTTTCTTTTTGTTTCACTGAGACCTATTATATCCCAGTTAATTGTTTCCAATTCGTTTTCTAGTTCTGTTATGCGGTCTTGTACTCGTAATGTTCTTATGTTTTGAGTTCCTATCCATAGTTTTGTGGTTTTCGTGGTTTTCTGGTGATGGCTTTCGTTTAGACTCCGGGGATTCTTAGCACCCTCTTTGCCGTTCCATCGATGGTCGCCAGCTTTTTGCTGTTTAATCCCATCGGTTTTCCGGCTGCCGGAGACTGAGGGCCGGTGCTTGTTTTGCATTTCTTCATGAAGGGTTTTTTATCCTTTAGAACCCCTCGTTGGCAAGACGGGTTGGGGAGCGTTCAGTAGTCTAACTTACTAAGACTTTGGTAGCCGCCGTTGACTATGTTAGTTTATCCGCCGCCTTAACATTAGGAGAAAGCCTGTTCATGCTTTCCCAAACTTGAGCCATTAGGCCCGTCATTCGGAAATTGCCTTCTGTGTGGTTTTGGTCCGCCCCAGGTATTTTGTTTCCCCGGTACCCACTATATCTAGTGAGGGTTCCCCTATCCGCCACCTGGGGAGGCGCCCAGTTGAGGATCCACCAACCCCGCTGGAAATTTATAGATATGATGTTGGAATTATTATAGAAAAGGAAATAAGCAAATCAGTAGTAAGTTTTACTACCAATTCTGAACGAATAATAATAATGCAACTAAACTATAATAAAGGAAAAATCAACATAATCAAAGTATATGCTCTTTCTTCCTCCACTCCGTTCTGCTTACTGAACTACTGAATACAGCCCTACAGCACATACATCTATTTCTATCATATGTGCAAACGGAAATGTCTTTCCTAATTGCCCTAATACATGCAAACTTACTGTTACTGAAGAAAATGATTAACTCTTGAGTGTGGATTTTTAGTTTCTCCACATTGTTTGGCAGTGACTGAGCCATATTTCTTAGATATGAGTTAATGCAAACTTCTGTTGGTTTTAAAATAATTTAAAGATATTTCGTTTACGAAAGCTGAATTTGTTATAAAGCTTTTCTATCTTAACGATGTTTGCAGAGATGATTACGGAGGCCGGTCTAGTCTCTTTTTCATCAAACAGTAATTTGGTGTATTGTGTAATGATTGGGTTTAGGAAAAAATATGGTCTTTATCTTGAGTGATAGTAACTATCAGTATAAAATTACAAACTGCTTTAATTTAATTTAATTTACCAGATTTAATGTTTTATGTGATTTTCTTTCAGCACTTTCACCATCTGCATACTAGATAGATTATCAATAAACGTAACTATGTAAAGTTGTTCAACAGTTGTCTATTTCACATTTATATTTGAGATAGTGAGGTATTGAGAAGAGCCAGTACCTCGTTACACGTAAAAGAATTTTAAAATTCTCTTGAAACCGTAACTAAGCCTCGAAAAAGGATGGAAATCAACTAAGATTTTTGGAACGAAATAATCACAACAATGGAAAGTTATAATATAGAGATAATGGTACTATCAGAAACCAACAAGAAAGGAAGTGGTACAAAAATTTTGGACAATTATATACAAACATAGTCCGGTGTCAAAAATCCAACAGAGCTAGAGCAGAAGTGTTCATACTTATCGGAAAAAATAAAAAACTACATTAAAGATTACACGTTTATTTCAGGGCGAATAGTAACAGTGACAATAAAAAATTTTGGGTGCGGGTTTATGGACCAATAGATGATAATGATCAGGATACTAAAGACAAGTTCTGGGTAGATCTAGACAATACAAAGAGAAATTAAGACAAAATGACGAACTAGTTGGTCATTTTAGAAAGAACACAGTTAATAACTCAGGCGAAAGATTAGTAGAGTTGTACCACCAACATAATTTAAAGATACTTAATTCATTTTTTTTCCCTAGCATTGACCTTTCCATTGCCGTCTGTGTTACTTTTATTTTCTTTATGGTTTTATTGGTCAATGTTAGTGTTTCAGCCCCATAAGTGAGAACAGGGAGTATGCACTGATCGAACGTTTTCCTCTTCAGGCATATTGGGATATCTGATTTAAAGATGTTGCTGAGCTTACCGCAGGCTGCCCATGTTAAATGGACCTTCCTCTTCAGTTCGTGGGTTTGATTATCTCTCCAAATGGTTAACTCGTGTCCCAGGTATTTGTATGAGTGTACTTGTTCGATTTTTATATCATCTGCCGAAATGTTATCGCTCAGGACCAGGTTTGTCATATATTTTGTCTTTGTATAGTTTATGTTAAGCCCGACTTCCTTTGAGGCATCTTTGAGTTCTTGTAGTATTTTATTTGGTTCGTCTATCTTATCTGTGATTAGGACTAGATCATCGGCAAATCTTAGATGGTTTAGTAGTTCACCATTGATGTTAATTCCACACTGTTCCCAATCTAGGTTTTTGTACATATATTCTAAGAGTGTCGTGAATAATTTAGGGGATATGACATCTCCCTGTCTTACCCCTTTTTCTATTTGAAATGTGTTGGTGTCTTCGTGTAATCTTACTGATGCGGTTGCGTGGTTATATATGCATTTTAGTAAACCCGTGTATCTGGAGTCTATTCGGCATTGCGAAAGAGCTGTTGTTGCTGATTTATCGAATCAAATGCCTTTTCATAATCTATAAATATCTGCATAAGAGGCTTGTTATATTCTACGCATTTTTCAATTAGTAGTTTAAGTACTGTTAGGTGATCATTCGTACTAAACCCTACTCTAAATCCAGCCTGTTCTCTTGGTTGGTATAGGTCAAGTTTTACACTTATTCGTTTTGATAGTATTCTCGTAAAGAGCTTATATATGTGTTGTAGCAAGCTAATAGGTCTGTAGTTGCTCAGATTTGTAGCGTCTCCTTTTTTATGTATCAGAGTGATGATGGGCTTGTCCCATCGAGTGGGTGTTTTTTGCTCTATGAGACATTCGTTAAATAGAGATTTCAAGGTTTTTAAGACAGCTAGTTCGCCTTCCTTGATCGCCTCAATAACTATTCCATCGTCTCCTGGTGATCTGTTATTCTTCATCTCTCCAATTGCTACTTTTATTTCTTCCAGACTAATTTCAGGTATATCTTCCGATCCCTGGTTTCTGATATATTTTATGTCTTCTACTTCTGCAGGATTTTCATTTTTGTATAGTTTGCGATAGAACTTTTCTGTAATTTTCACAATATCGGATTTGTTTGTAATCGTATTTCCATTTTCATCTTTTAGTTTCATTATACTTTTTGTTCCAATATTTATTTGACGTTTCAGAACTTTCAGTTTTTTATTTTGTTCGATTGTTTCGATGATTTTTGTGGTGTTATACTTTCGAATATCTTTTCTAACTTCTTTGATATTTCCTTATTGATTTTTCTGAATTCCTCTGAGTTTTTGTCTCCCATTTCTCTCCTTTCTTTTATTAGGGATTTTGTGTTGGCACTGATCTTGCTAGTGCGTAGGTTTCCTTTGCTACAGTATTTCTGGGTTGCTTCCTTTAGTGTTTTTACAATAACGTCGTTTCTTTCTTCGATGCTATCTTCATCTTTTATCTGATTTAGTCGTTCTTCTATCATGTCTGTGTATTCTTGCCGGTTTTCGACATTTGTTCATTTTCCATTATTACCTTTACCTTTAGCTTGCTTTTTTACAAGGTTACCTCTTTCTTGTTTTAGATTGATATTTATAGTAGTTCTCACCAGGCGGTGATCGCTTCCAATGGAAAATTTGTTTAAAACTTCAACGTTTTTTATAATTTGCCGTTTATTTGAAATTATAAAGTCTACTTCGTTCTTGGTGATGCCATCTGGACTCTTCCAGGTCCATTTTCTGTTTTCGTTCTTTTTAAAGAAACTGTTCATTATAAAATGTTGTTTTGCAGACAGAATCCTAATAGAGTTCTACCTCTCGTTCCGTTCTCCTACTCCATATTGCCCCATTGATGTTTCCATTTCGTCCTCCTTTTGTCCTATCTTTGCGTTGAAGTCTCCTATAAGGAGTGTATAGTGTGTTGGGGTATTTTCGTTTGCCTTTGTGATATCATCATAGAAGGTGTCTACTTCTTCGTCAGATCTTTGCGATGTAGGTGCATAGGCTTGTATTATTTTGATGTTGTATCTGTTGTTCAGTTTTAAAATTAAATACATAACTCTTGAGCTTATACTTTCTATATCTATTATGTTCTTTGCATGCCTTTTGTGTATTATAAACCCAACTCCTCTTAATAGGGCTTCCTCTTCTCCTTTGTAGTAAAGTATGTTCCCTGATGTCAGGTTTATTTGGCCTTCATGTTTCCTTCTTAATGCTAGGAATAACACTTATGGACAAAATACCAAACACCACAATTAGGCAGCGAACAAAGGTGAAGGATGCTGTGTTGAGGATAGCTGAGCTGAAGTGGAACTGGGCGGGACACGTGGCAAGACTGAAAGATGAGAGATGGATAAGACGAATGATTGAATGGAGACCCAGACAAGACGCATTCAGAAGCAGAGGTAGACTACCAACAAGATGGGCTGATGATGTAAAAAGAGTTGCAGGAAATTGGATCCAGATCGCACAGGACAGAAACAAATGGAAGGGTTTGAGGGAGGCCTATGTCGTGGACGACCTAGGCTGGGGAAGAAGAATACATTTTTTGAACATATACCAGTACTACGCAATAATAAAACAAATTTCAAAACTGAAGCTGCAAGATGGTAGAATTAAAAGAGGGCCCAACTGCAGAACAGATCATTATCTACTGCTAACTAAACTATTGTGTCTGTATAGTATCAACCCCAAAAGATTGGATAACCACATTCAAGAGATTAAGAGGTACAAACTACATTTATTAAACGAACCTTCTGTAAACCAGCCATACCAAAATCGATTAGGACGAGAACTAAAGAACCCCGATCCAACTGACGATAATATAGAATTAGAACAGAAAAATATAAAGAAAAGTTAATCGCAGATAGCTGTGAAAGTATTGGGAAAAGTAACAAAGAATAACAAGTGCACTAAATCGTTTTGGATTATAGAGAAGGCGCAAGAACTAATTAAAGAAAAAATTGTTTTTCTCACAGATGGCTAAACAACAGGACAAACGAATACCAAAAACAATATAAAGAAAAAATAGAGAAGTAAGAAACAAAGTAAAGAACCAAAAAACAATTTTTAGGAGCAAAGGTGTATACAAATAGATAGTTTAATTGGAGATGCCGAATCTACGCATGATTGGAGAACACTTAGACAAATTAAAACAAATACAAATGGCAAAAGCATTATTTAATTAGCTCAAAAGACTGGAAAAACCATTGTACTGAGCTACTAGGGAGTAATATATGCAGAATAAAATACAAGACAACAGAAACCCTAATAAAAGAATTGAAATAACAGAAAATAAAGTGAAACAATCCTTGCGACACTTTAAAAATCGGTTGATCTCCGGGACCTGGAGAAATTACAGTTGCATTAATTAAAAACTGAGGTAATAGTCTGGTGATACAAATCTGTGAATTAATGAATGACCGCTGTAGAACAAATAAAATCTCTCAAGAATGGAATGCTTCCCACATAACAACTTTATTTAAAAAGAGAATAGAAAACACTTAAGATGTTATCGAAAAATAAGCGTGACCAGCACATTTAGTAGCTCTTGTGTAGACAATATTTTCGTATTTTAACAAATAATAGAAAAATTGAGAGCCAAAGGGCAACAAACACACCTAGCCTTTATAGATATAGAAATAGCATATGGAAAGCCTTAGAGGAGATAGAAGTTAGCACAAAATTGACCAGCCTTATAAAGATAACATTACTTACGTCAAAGCAGGAGGAAAACTATGAAATCCGATTGAAACGACTAAAAGTCTAAGACAAAAATATAGTTTATTCTCCATATTATTTAATATATGTATTCAAATAGTCCCCAGGAAATGAAAATATAAAGTTGGAGGTATGCGGGTTTCCGTTTATGACCAATAGATATAGACCCTTTGACCTAGAATATCTAATAAGAAACTATATCAACATTATGAAGAAGTAGGTAGAGTCAGTGCTGTATAATAGTAGCGAAGTCTGGACTTTAACGCCTAAAATGAAACGAAGATTAAACGTAGTTCAAATGGACTATCTTCGAAGGAGCGCAAAGATATCGAAATGTAACAGGGTAACAAATGAAGAGATAAGCCACAAAATGTAGGCACCAGAATCAGTTGTAAATAAAAACAAACGGCGAAGATCAAGATGGTTCGGACACATAATGAGGATGGGAGGGAATGGTTGCCATCGGGCACGAAAAGAGAGGAAAACCACGCCGATTACGGACTGAGGGTGTCCGTAGAACTATGGAAAATAGGAACTTAGAAGAAGATCAAGCAAAAGACAGAGAGTTTTGAAAACGGAAAACAGGCAGACAGCATTTTGAAGATTTGACTTTTTCACCATGCTCACATTTTGAGTGCGAAAAAAAGTTGGCGTTGTGTTGCCCACATCAACACCAATAGGTATCAATGGCGACTGCAAGAACAGAGTATTCGACCAAAGAGAAGGTCTTTGTTGCCAAGGTCTATCACCAGAATGGGAAATTGTGGCAGCGGCCTTGAGGAAGTTCAAGGCCACCATAATGGCCGAGACGACACTAAAAAGGTAAAAAAATTAATTTTCACATTTTTTAATTTTCATTTTTACGTGAAAATCAAGGACGAGTCAAACAAGTGTCATCAAGATTTACACAAGGAGTTGGATTTGTTTCCCTACAACATTCAGATTTAGCAGCCACTGATAACATTCAACATTGAGACAAGATTTGCCTTTGCGAATGAAGTGTTGATAGCTATCGTTGAGAAGAAACTCGACGTCAAACACACCCATTTCACCAACCCTTTGACCGGCATGTCAACAAACAAACAGGGCTATTGAGGTAGCGAGAACCCCTCATTTGGCGGTTGTTCGCCTATTACACCCGTGGGAAGTCCGCATCTGGTGCGTTATTTCATAGCGTAGAATAATCGGACTATTCTTTCTCACTAAATATGTGAATGAGCCCGCTTAACGTGAAGAGGTGCTGGATAAGTTCATTGCGATTACAAGACAGAAACGAATGATTAACCAATACTGGTTTCAGCAAGACGGAGCAACAGCTCATCGTCATTTCTGGCACCTTTCTTTGGGCACCTAATTATCAGCCTCGATGTCCCCCGATAAGTAGGAGGTGGAATTGAATGACCAAGTTCATCACCAGATCTCAACCCTAAACCTAAAGGACAGGGTTTACGCAATGAAGCCAACAAACATCAAGAAACTCAAGAATCCCATCTCTGAAGAGATCTTGGTCAGATGACATATAAAATCGCGCAATTCTGTCATTTGAGAGTCACCTTCGTTACGTGGTTGAATCGAATGAAAGTCACTTAGAAAATGTTTTACACTAAATCCCAAACATTTCTCTTGAAAACTACAAGAGAACAGAATTTTAACATTGCGTAACGTTAATCCAGCGTAACATAAAACTCTAAGGTCTTGCAAATATATCCTGTGAGCTTTATTCCATCTTTAAATCACCTTTAAAGTGAATTCTTCATATCTTGATGTCTTAAGCATCAATCGGCCGCTGATAGCCAATTGACCTTAGCCCTCCCGGATTTTTCCGCGGCGCCAACAAAGCGCGGCAACAAAGTGCACACAAACATGCGTAAGTGAAGGTCCCTCTAAATTGCCGTTGCCGTCTAGCGGCATTCTCAGTGCAAGAATGCTGAAAATGCCCGTTGCTCCACGCTTTGATTTAAAGGCTGTTAAATGCAAGTGCGTGCTGTCCCAAAGCAATGGTTACGGTAATGGGCACCTGGCGCTCAAATTACAGGGGCGGCGCGCCGTTGCGTCACCAAGGGGCAGACCCCACAGTGTTACAACTCGATTACTGTTATCACCTCGGCCGAACAATGGTGTCATCGGCGCGCAATCACAGAAAGCGCGTCGACCGCCCCGGCGCGGTAATTGTTGGGAAAGCGGCTGAAAGCTCTGGCAGAGCGCGGCCGGCGGCTCCGCAAGTCTCTTCAAGATCTGCATGGCGCGCCGGCTTGGTTAGTCAGTAGCTAATCAAATCACGCATCACGGCGCCCTGCAACCGATAATTTAGTGCGTCAGACGGCGTTTAAAACAAGTTAATCATCGTTTTAGTTGCTTATTTTGCTCGTTTACGTCATTCTAAGTGGTGCTGATTGTTCTAATTATACACGAACAGGAAGTAAGTGCCTGCGTTCCTAATGCAAAAGATTGAACTTGTTAGACACGGAGGCAAATTAATTTTAAATAATTGTAGTGGTTTGTTATACAGCCTTGAAGCTATATAGAATTTAAGTATCTTTAATATGTGAAGGTGCAATCATATATCTGTTCAAAATATCATCTAAACTTAGGGGGGTAGGATTTACCTCAAACCAAAATAGTTCTAATATATCCCTCATTACTCAGCCACATTCTTCGGGGCGTAATACATTCTTGTTTTATCGCATTTTTCCACATTGCAGTCACTAAGATCGTTGTTAAATTTTTTTGCTTCAACAATTTGAAGGAAGGGGGTATGGTGCATGAATCAAATTCCCTGATTTTTTATGAGGTTTTTGTTGTTCTTTTGGACAAATGTATTTTGTGAAAAATAATGGACCTACAGTGTTTATCCAAGAGATAGAGGAAATATTAAAAGTAGAAAACAGGAAAAGAAATTAAAGCGAGGAGAATACGTTGGTATGGACATGTAAACAGAAAAGAGGAAGAGACAATTACGAAGAAGATAATGAAATGGAAACCACAGGAAATGAGAGCAAAGGGGAGACCGCAGATACGATGGGAAGATCAAGTAATACAAGACATAAAAACCATGGGAATTGATAAATGGAGATAAAAAATGGAAGATAGGAAAATATGGAGGAAAATAGGGGAGGAGGCAAGGAAACACAACGACCGGTAAAGAATAGTGGAGAGTGCGAACCACCTACTAACAAAGTCTAAAGAGTCATATATCAGTGGCATATATATATATATATATATATATATATATATATATATATATATACATAGTGTTTATATTATTGCATTTTTGATTGAGTACATTAATGAAGTGAATTCTTGTAATTTGTTAACCCTTTTATGGTCATTTATATGTGACAATTCACATAAAGATGCGAAAACCCTTTGAAATGATTCGTTTTTTTCTAAAAAAAAAGGCTTCCGGTAAAGGCATGGAAACCGAGCAAAGCACTGCACAATAACGGTCTCAATGTTTCGGCTAATGTTGTACAATCTACGCACTCCTGATCTACTTTTTTCCTACAATTGCTGCCATCTATACTTTCAAATTCGAGAAATTTTGGATGTGATCCATAATCAAAATGAGTACATCCGTATCAGTGGCTTTCATTATAATTTTACTGTTTGGCTTTGATTTCGATTCATGACAAACCGACCTAGTGTCGGCTTCCTCATGAAAACATAGCAATTCTGTTTCCTCGGTGATGATGACACAATTGGCCTAAACATGGCATGAAAAGCACTTCTCTTCAAGCGCCAAAAAACCTTTTCGTTCACGAAATCTCAGCTACCGAGTTATTGACCCAAAATTGCGATAAAAAAGAACGACGGCTTCTTTGAATTGTTTGTTTCTCAAATTTTTTAAGAAATCATTTGGTCTAGTCTGTTTCGGCCAACGATTGTATACGACACGCCAATCTCGCTTCGATCTTTTCGTGCCCAGTATTTTATTGATAGACAAAAATACTTGTCAAAAATGACGTAAATCTCTTTTGCTCTTGTGTTGCATATTGCAAATAGTAAAACCATTATATATATATATTACATCAATATTTTACTGAGTGCCGATTTATCCGTCAAATGTATTTCGCTGAATATTGACAAAGAGCTGGAGGAGCGGGAGCTAGTAGATGTGCTAAACAAACGACAATGCCGATTTCTTTTTTGAGTACAATCCCAAACAATCTGCACTTTTAATTTCCTGCTTAATTGTAGGTATCGGGACATCCTGTTGTAGTAACCAGTTAGGAACATACCAAGGAGCATTTGTTATGATCCTGATTGTTTTGTTCTGAAATCGTTGTAGTATTTCTATGTTTGAATTACTGACAGATCCCCAAAGCTGGATGCCATAAGTCCAGATTGGTTTTAAAAATGGCCTTATACAGTAGAACTTTGTTTTCCAAGTATAACTGAGACTTTCTCCCGAGTATCCAATACATGTTTCTCAGTATTAATCCAAGTTGCATCCGCTTTTTCATGATGTGGGTCTTCCAAGTAAGCCGTCGATCTAGGTGAATTCCTAGGTATTTTACGTTGTTATTTTGCGGCAGTAGGGTATTATTTAATGCTACCGGATGGCAGGTTTCTTTCCGGAGAGTAAAAGTTACCTGTGTCGATTTTGTTTCGTTCACACGTATACGCCATAATTTCAACCAGGTTTCTATTCTGTTGAGGTTTCGTTGGAATAACAATGATGCTCTTTGAGGATCAATATGGGATGCTAATACTGCGGTGTCGTCGGCATAGGTAGCTACTAGCGTTTGTGGAGTGGTTGGTAAATCCGTTGTGTAAAGTATGTACAGGATAGGTCCTAGTATACTTCCCTGCGGTACGCCGGCTTGTATTGGGTGGAGACTCGATTGCACATCTTTAAATTTTACTTGAAATCTTCTTTACGATAGGTAGGACTTAAGTAATTCATAATAAGGCAATGGGAAGACTTTCTTAATCTTGTACAGCAGTCCAGTCTGCCATACCTTATCAAATGCTTGGCTTATATCCAAAAACACAGACGAGCAGTATCTTTTGAGATGCAGGTCGTGAGTTGCTTTAGTTACAACTCTATGAACTTGCTCTATCGTGCTATGGCCTTCGCGAAATCCAAATTGATGATTGGGTATGAGGTTTTGTTGTTCAAGAGTTGGCTTTAGTTTTTTTAGGAATATCTTTTCAAACACTTTTGATCGGGCGATATGAAGTAACTTCTTCCGGATTTTTGCCTGGTTTAGGTACCATGACTATCTGTGCCATCTTCCACTGATCCGGGAATATGCGTAATCTGAAAATGGCATTGATTGTGTAAGTTATCAGTTGTATTGCCTTTGTGGAACTCCTTCAGGACTCTGGCAGTTATTAAATCATATCCTGGTGCTTTTTTTGGGTTAAGGTTTTGTATGACACTATGAACTTCGTTAACCCTTACTGGTTTTATTGGTAGAGCAGGGTTAATTGGTTCTTCCAACGCTTGATGTACGAAGTTTTCATCCTCCACCGAGCAGAGTCTATGAGGTTGGAATACCGTTGCCAGGTGTTCTGCAAAAGCATCCGCTTTTTCTTGATTAGTGCGTGCCCAGGTCCTGTTGGCTTTTCTTATAGGTGGCACCGAGGGTTGTTGTTGTTTTAATTTTCTAGTCGCTTTCCATAGTGAATAGTCGGTAGCTTCCGTGGCGGTTAAGTTAGACAGCTAGTTTTGTATTCCCTGGTTTTTAAAGTTGGTCAAGAATGCATTCAAGTCTCTAGTTGCCTGGTTAAGTATCGTTTTATTTCTAGGATTTCTGATGGTTTGCCAGTTTCTTCGTAGCCTCCGTTTTTTTGCTATTTTTTGTTTAATTATTATGGGACAGTACTCTACATTTTGCTGATTTTCGCGATCTGGCGTAGCTTTCCATGCCGAGTGTTGGATAGCTTGATTTAAATGTTCAACAGCATCAAAGATGTCTTTTTCTGTTTTTAAGGAGAGATTAAGCAGTAGTCGGTCCTCTACTAGGTCTCGGAAGTAGCTCCAGTCAGTGTTGCGTGAGAAGAGCGATGCAGGTTTTTGTATTCTTAGCACTTGAGTACTATATGTTATGAGTATCGGTGAGTGGTCAGAGGATAAGTCTAAACAAGATTCGATTTTTAAATAATTATGCGAGATGCCTTTAATGACACAGAAATCCAGTCGATCTGGAATTTTGTTAAGATCTGAGGGCCAATAAGTAGGCTCTGACGTACTTAGATAGTGCAAGTTATTTTCTTCCATTGTTTTATAGAGTTCTCTACCCCGGGTTACTGTTACTCGGGAGCCCCAGATTTGATTTTTTGCATTGTAGTCCCCGCCAACTATGAAACAAGGACCAAGGGTGCTAAAGAAAGACTTAAATTGTTGTTTTTTAATGATATGTCGTGGAAGACAATAAACCGCTGAGAAAACAATGTCTCTATTTTTTTCTACAACTGCAATAGTAGTAGCTTGGAGGTAAAATTGTTTCATTTCGTAATGTTTGATTGAGCTCTTTACAAGTAGTGCTGTTCCTGCATGTGCTGTGCCGTCAGTATGAGGAGTGATATAAAGTGAATAATTTGGTATTTTTAAGGAAGTGTTATTTGTGAGATGTGCTTCAGAGATCAGTAAAATATCTAGATTGCGAGTACGTAAGAATGTTTTTATCTCCAGGCTATGTTGAGCGAGGCCGTTGGCGTTCCATTGAGCAATCCTTAGAATATTAGGCATTATTATTCATCTTAGTTATCATGGCTGTGAGTAGGTTTAACATGGTATCCATGCGTTCCATAAGTTTAGTTACCAGCACTTCCAGTTTAGTTTCTGTTTATTATTGCGATGTAGTCTGCACTGATTGCGGATTGCATGTTGTAGTGATTTGATCTTGCCCATTTGTATTATTTGTTTTATGAGCATATGATACTCCTCGCTGGATAAATTGAGTGTTAGTGCCAAATTGTCTGGAGCGCAGAGGAGGATATTTTCCTTTTTGGATTTCTTTTGCTACTATGCAGCCTCTATAATTTGCTTGACAATTAATGCATTTAACATCCGTGCTTTTAGTCTTGCGTTCGCAGTTTTTTGTTAAGTGGTCTCCCGCACACTTAACACATCTTGGTCTTCTGTGACAGTAATTTTTTGAGTGCCCATATCTCTGACAGTTTTGACACTATATAACTTCACGTTTAGCATGTGGAGGTTCAAATCTAATTTTTGTTTTCATGAGGTAATCAATGTTGAATATTTCCTTATTTTTTTCTAATTGTTCTAGTTGTACAAAGAACATTGGCAATGGATTTTCAGTAACTCTATGTTTTATGTTGTATATGTTTAGAACTTTGTGCCCATGTGTAGTTATTTCAGTGACTAACTCTTTGAGGTCAGTACTTGGATGCATATCTCGTAGAACAACTTTATAATGCCTATCATTTTTGTGTTCGAAGGAATGAAATTCCGTGTTTTTAGGTTTTAAAATTTTAATAATTGCGCTGTATATTTTTGCGTCATTTAGTTGTATCTTTACCTGGGTATTTCCGATTACCTTAATGACATAATTATCTTTGGGGTGTTCTTCTAACATATCCCTCAAATGTTTCATGTTATCTACGCCGTAAACGAAGATTGGTGGAGATTTGATTTCTGTCGGTTTTTCTTCCGCACTATCAGCAAGAGTGATTAGATGTACCTGGAGCACTAAGCCAGTAATCGGATGTTTTTGCTTGTTTATTAACACGTTGTAGTTCTGTAGAGCCACGTTTTGACATTCTTGTGTTTGGTGTTTGCCATAATTCTTCATTGTGTGGGGCTATTGATGCCGGTGGTCCGTGCTGTTGTAATTGTTGTGGGGGATAATAAAATTGCTGATTTTGTTGCGGCTGAGCTTGCATAATTGAATGAGTTTGCATAGGTGTTTGTTGTTGCTGCTGCTGTGGGAGGGTTTGTTGATATATGCAAGGGTCTGATTGTTGATCAATTAACGTTGGTATGTTGATAGGGTACTGATACCCGAAATTCGGCACGCCAAACATGACTGCCTTTTTGTAAATAATTATACGATTAAGTTAAGTAGATTTCTACGTACAATTTATTCGTGGTGATTTGGCCGCTGGCCTCTCGATAACACTGTACTTATCACCGATAAACCGTTGGCGCGGATTATCGTACTTTATACTTTCACTACAGACACAAATTGTATGTCTTTCCTCTTTGAAAGTAAAATAGGAACTGATGCAAAATTTAAAATCGAAGTCCGTTTTATCGGTTTGCCGAAACGCTGTTTATCAATTCTTTTTTTTCTTCTATGCTCCACAAAAAATCAGTTACGTTGTATGATGCTGCCCTACCAGTAACAATATTGCGTAAGACTGTTGACTCGATACTCGAACTGAAATGATTGATATGACTTTTTACGCTTTCGATAGTACGTTGCAGAGCTTTTCTATCTTTTTCAAGTCTGGTTTCCTGAATTTCGTATGTAACATCATCTTTTTTTAATTCAAAATTAATTTTAAGTTTAATTTAAGACTGTAATTGTAATTTTGTGTAATTTCCTGCAGCCCCCAAATAATCGTCGCTTAGCAAGTAACTTTTTTAAGGAATACAATAAAATCCAGGGTTGCCAGATTTGCCAACCCTTTGTACTTTTAAACTAGTGCAAATATTTATTTTTTTTTATCTAATGAATAACTTTATATGTAATAATATTAAAAAAGGAAAAAGCCATACTTATAAATGAATTTATAGAAAACCTAATTCGAAAAAATTGTTCATTAACATTTGTTGTAATTGTAAGTGCGTCGGATAATAATGTCAGTCAATAAAACATTTGATTTCTTAAAAAAGAAAAAAGATTTCGCCGCATACAGAAGCGTGGTGATAAGAAAAACACCCGAGCGTACACTGATTTGCCTCACGGTGCCGGCGATTTCCGGCAACGTGAGATTTGGCACCGTTGGTGCTTCTTATTCATCAGGTCTCTATCTACAATTTTTGTTAACAGTTTTTTTGTCTAGGAGGTAAAAGGTAGTTAACCACGTTTTACCACCGTCATTATTGCCACGGTGCCGAGGGTTGCGGCAGGATGGGACCCGGAACCGTGAGTTTTCTTAATCGTGTGCATTGCAATGCACACTCTAGTGCTTTTTTGTGTCCCGGTCAAAAAGGAATAAATATATTTAAAAAATGCGTACGATTATTAATTAATATAAAATGCTTTCGGCAGGATTTGCGCTGGCACCGTTGTCATTTTAAGGACATGTTTTCATGACGAATCGATTAGAAAACATTAGAGTCGTCTGGCGATTCAAGCTAGAAAAATCGTCCGGGCTCTTTTTTAGTTTTTTCAAACTAACTCGAAATACTTTTTTGTAGAAAATCAAGTTTTCTTTCAAAATACATTGAAAAAAGTTTTCCAATTTTTAATATCAAAAATAATTAAAAACAAAGTTAAAATGTTACGAAAAATCACGTTTTTGTTTTTTTTTCACTAATTTTCCCATAACTATAATTGAACAATCATAATGCTGTTATGTCTTTGAACTGTTACTCGACACTTCGAAAGTTTCTTTCTGTCCCTATCGCTTATTTTGGATGTTTGTTTACATAATAAAAAACTGTGTGTCCAGTGCTTCGGCTTCCGAGCTCGCCAGGTTATCATCAGACTGTGTGCCGCTTACTTGAGTGTTTTTTGAATTTTTGCATTCAATGGCCCGTGATAAGCCTTTCTCCATGGAAACTTGTTCAGCCATTCTTAGTTTATCATCGCAAAGACAAAGATTTGTGCTTCGATGGCGAATCTTACATTATAGCGCTACAGAGAGATAGGAAATTTTAGGAATTGCAGTCGCTTTGGGCCATCACGAGTAATATCCATTGCAAAAGATCAGTTTATCAAACTAACGAGTAAGCGAAATAAAAGCTGCCCCAGATATTACTGCGGAATTTAACCGGGGAAGCAATATCAGCTAGAACAATGGAGCGAACTCTTCAGGAAGGTAATCTTTATGAACATATTATGACAAAAAACCGTTGCTACTGTGTGGTAATAAAGCTAAATAGCTTCAGTAAGTGCACAAACATGGTGTCTGGACAATTGAAGAGTGGCAAAACGTATTATGGCCGACAAATCCAAATTTGAAATTTTCTGTCAGAAACAGGCAATCTTCGTGCGTCCGTCTAAGACTGAAAAGATGACCCAAGACTGCACTGTTCCGATTGTTAAGTAAGGAGGTAGGTTTGTTTTAGCGTAGGCGTGCTTCTCTTTGGCTAGTGTGAGGAACTTAATAAAAGTCGATGAGATTAAGAAATAAAGAACATTATAAAAAAATAACTTAAAACGTCATATCATATGGGTTGCGATTAATCGAGAAGGGATTCGTGACGATGCAAGGCAATAATCCTAAATATACTTCGAAGCTTTGTAAAGATTATCTACCAAACTAGAAACAATGACATGGGCACCACATAGTCTGGACCTCAACCCCAGTAGAGTTGCTATAGGATGAGCTGGAGAGAACAGTAAGAAAAGAGTGTCCCACACTTAAAAACCATTTTTATAATCTTCTTTAATTTATCTAAAGAGACGTACACTTAAGAAATTTAAAAAACTAATCGAAAGAATGCCTAGAATAGTAAAAGCAATATTAAATATAAGAGCAAGTTAATTTTTTCTAATATTTATGACAATTTTGATATATTTTTACGTGTTGTATAATAATATAATGTATAATAAATTGTTTTCTTACATTAAAGTGTATAAATTCATTTTTTATTTAGTGTCCATACTTACATGAGTGGTAGTGTGTATGTTTTGTAATGCGTGTAGGTTTTTGGTATCTTACATATGCACATTATGTTCTTGAACTTTAGATGATGTATGAATTATTGCCTCCACCGTAAATATGACTTTTTTAAAAAGTCACAATTAAGGTAAATGCAGTGGGGTAATACATATGTGAATAGTAGACGTGCTGCGTGTTTATCAGGTTTTAACTGCTAAACTAACCTTAGTCGTTTGTGCAGCATTTTGGGTATGATAGAATCCAAAACTACCAAATCCTATAATGCTGTGCATATGGATTTTGTAAAGGGTTGATAATTTTTTCACTAATTCATGACCAACACCATGACTAACACTTTTTTGCAGTCGTAAAGGCTACCAGTTGCTAAGGACACTATTTTATTGAGTAAATACTCAAGGTACGGTACTTTTGTTGAGGGCTGGAAAATAGGACAAATAGTATGCATCCTTAAAAAAGGAGACAACAAGCAGTGCGACAACTACAGGGACATAACGTTTTTAAGCATACCACCCAAAATCTAGAAATGGATAATAGAATCGAAACTGAGAAGCATAACAGAATAGACATTGGAAGAGGCATAGAGGAAGAGGAGGACAAGACCACATATTCACCATTAAATAAATACTTGCTAAAATATGTTTTTAGCATTCCTAGATTTAAAAAAGGCTTTCGATAAAGTGCTTAGAAGAGAGTCATTGAAAACTTAGAGAAAAGAGGTGAAAACCCAAAACTGAGAAGAGTAATAAAAAGCCTATACAACAACACTAGAAATATTGTCATAAACAACAATAAATGTACTAAGGAATTTTTTTTTATGGACGGAATAATAAAAAAAATGCTAATTAGAATTCAAGAGATTACATAACGGATATCGAAACCTACAACCCATATATACATATCATAATGTACGTTAGCAGATGAGGTCGTAATAATAACAGAAAGTGAAGAAGATCTACATAAGAACCTAAATATATAGAATAAGATATTAATATATAGAATTATACACAGAGAAAACAAAAATACTGGATGGTAGTCAAAGAAGAACACAGCACAGAGATAAAAATAAACGGAAGACAACTAGAACATCTTTAAGGTTGGACGTGCGGCCAGACTTCCAAACTCTACTTATTACCGCACAAACTAACAGCTAGCAAGGAAGAGATGAAACGGCAGTCTGCTAAGTTCTGCTATTGGCCATCGAACACCTAGACAACACTTTTATCTGTCTCCAGACAAGAGATCTTAGAGTTATACTACTTGTACTGCACCTAGCTTGCTGTCTCCTCTTCTCGAGGACTTGAAGACCATCTTCGAGGAGGACATCGCAATCGATTTGACAGGAGACCTTAATGCCAAACACCTCTCGTAGCCGCGTGTCCAACACCAACAGCAAGACGTTGCACAATTATATCCAGCCACTCACTGCGGTTTTTCTGGTCGCCCGGAAGTTAGTGATACCGCCGTCTTTAAGGACGTTCCCATGCAGTAGACGATCGACTGCGTCAGCGAGCTGGAAAGTGACCACAATCTGATTCTACTCACTATGGGAATTCCCGATGGATCAGACGACGTCTCTTTCCGATCCCTCATGTTATAACCGGCCTTCACCGTCCACCTGAGACGGAGCAAGAAACTTATTTTCAAAATCCGCTCTGGCGGAGACTTGGGGGAAGTGGTACATTAATCTAACCGTCTCTAACCAGGAATTCTTAGCAATCCCGTCCTCGCCAAAGATGCAGAAGTATCACCGCCTGGGACAACAAGCTACAGGTTCTCGACCTGATCGACAACAGCATCTAGAGAATGATTAAGGTCCTACGAAATCGGGCTTCCTTTCCTAATAATCATTACATGGGGAATGAGGGATTGTCTACACAGCCCAGGACAAAGCTGAGGTCTTCGTTGTCAACCTAAATGTTAGTGCGACCTTATCTACAACGACTTTGATCTTGACCACCTGAACCATGTCGACCGCTTCATAAGCTCAGTGACTTAGAAAGAAGTCTTTCAGCTCACCCAAGCCCTGAATCCATGCAAGGCGCCCGGCCCAAACTGAGCGCTGCAAGCTCTACCCAAGAAGGCGATTGTCTGCATACTTACCATTTCCAGCGCTGTTCTTCGCTTTCGTCTATTTAAAATGTGTCGGATGACGTTATGCTCCCCCAAGCCTAAGAAGTCTGGGACTTTCCTTCAGAATTATCTGTCGATAGGTCTCCTATAAGTCGGGGAAAACTTGTAGAGGAAGTAATCCACACTCGTTTGAGGACGGCTGTCAAAAACCTCCAACTGATTCCGGAACGTTAATTTGGCTTTTGCTCCAGCCACCCACGACTTTTATTGAGGACTACACAAGAAGTAAACCATTGATGTAGTCTTCCTAACATAGCCAAGGTCTTCGATAAGGTGTAACATCATTGGTTAGTGTACAAGATAGCCTCTACATTAATCTCGCTGACGACGGTTTAGGTTGTGTGGTCCTTCCTCTTCGGAAATAACTTCCGCGTCAAGTCCTCAAGGCTTTGTTCTGAATCCGATGCTCTACACCATTTACGCCCGGGACATTCCAACGACGCTCTCCACCACACTGCCCCAATACACAGACGACACGGCAGTGCTGTTCAGGTCACTTAAAGCATATTTGGCAACCTGACGATTTTATGAGGAACTGAACCTTGTAGAACGTTGCTGTGGTAGGTGGAGAATAGGCATCAACGCCAAGAGGATTGTGGTGATTCTGTTCTCTACCAAAAGACTACTTCACTGGTAAGATAAGCTGGCAAAACTTAAGATTGTTAGATTGGCAATACTCCGGAAGGACAATAAGCTGCTTTTGGCCATCACTATTATGATGCATGCAGCTCTATTTTGGGGCTAGCCCGTTAATAAGCTCCAGGTCATCCAGAATCAGAGCTTACGGTCTGTCTTTAGCATCTCGTAGTTTTTTTTTTTTTTTTTGTTAGGAATGACATACTCCATCAAGACGTCAATATTCCCACGATCAAGAAATACATGTTCCAATTAGCGCAAGACCTACACAAAAACATTAAAGCCACTGAGACTATAAACTATAGAACTATGAAGTCCCGTCATAAGCGCCCAAAAATCTTAATCACTTTATGAAGCGACAGGGGGCTGTCTTTACAGTCACCCACCATCCACTCCAAGGACTGAGGTTAACGACTGATCTCAGAAATCTCTGATTTTTCTAAACCACCATAACTTTTATGGGATAAAAACTCGCCCTTGTAAGCTGTCTGAGGGTTTTATGGTGGTCCTACTACCATCCACTTATTTTATGATTATCATACAAATTTTGTTGTAGGTTACGATTCGGTTCAAAAGAGGTTTATTTCAAAGTTAGTTTGTGCATCTTGATGCGTTCTGCCAATTCATACAAAGCACATCTATTGAGTTACGGCTTATGGTCGTTTTGGTTATTTTAGCGAAGCACTGCACAACAGTCGATAGATTTTATTGAACTTCTGTTTGCAGTTTGTCTTTATAAATGCTAGAAATTCTCCACGACTTTTAAGTTTGAAAACGGGCATCCCAACAAAGGGTGATGAAAGTAAGAGCAAACGTAATGCATAAAACTGTAGATAGCGACCTCGTAGAAGATTATAGAAAAATAGAAAAAAGTTATGAAGTCTCATTTTAAAAACGGAGAGAAGAAAATTCGCCGCAAACTATAAAAAGTAATTATGGAAAGAGATAACATGACTTGGAAAGAGCACTTACCGTTAATAACAAAAAAATACTTAAAATCTGGACAAGTGAAAAAGAGCCCAAACAGAACATGGGACGAGGATTGTATAGAAATATAAATTAAAATAAAGGAAATATCAGATTATATTTATTGTATATTTTTTTACAAAAATTTGTAAACCTTTTAAAAGGACATTTCACTTAAATTTAAAAAAATAAGTATAAAATTACGCCTTGCTCTTGTAGTGAATTTGATAGTTTTGTATTTGCCTCAGTAACTGAGTGAGATGCAAAGCGGCCTTGGGCTCTTTGTATTCGGTAAGCTTTAGAGGAGTGTTGACTGCCACGGATCCCTGACTGGTGCGCTCTCTCAACTTCTTCACTTGTTCCTTTAGAGCTAGCACTTCCGTATACAGCGACATGACCATGTTGATCTCCTCCTCCTTTTTATTCAGCGCGCTCTCCATTTCTTCCAGCTCCTTCATCGCGTCGTTCGAATTTTTGTTATTGGTGTGATCAACGTGCTTGGCCAAGCTTTCATATTTTCTAAAAAATAGGCAATTAGTCGCCCATAAAAAGACCTTTTACTAAACAGTTCGTACGTGTTTAAACCGTCAAACTCATCGTGGAGATTTTGGAGGACGCTTTTAAGGTTCCTCTCTTTTCCCTGCAAGGTCTCTTCGGGCACTTTCTCGATTACGTGTCGAGAGTTGGCTTCGCTCCTTATCCAATTCTTGGTTCGCAGCTTCCGTACCGAGGGGTTAAAGGGCACGACTCCCGTCTGGCGTCGCGAGAGAGGTATAGTTATTTTCGTAACCGGGGTAGGCTGAGTATAAGGATAATTATGCAGTGTTAATTAGTTTGTTACATCCACGTTTGCTTACCTTGCAAACCGTTTCGGAGGACATTTGATATCGGTTTAAGACGTCGCGGAAGGGCACTCCCTTCTCGGGGACGCACGTGCAGCGCTTCTGGTTGGTGGGATCGATAGTCCAAATCGTGCAGGTGTCGTCTGGATCCTGCTGAAAAATGTTGTTGGTAGTTCAAAGTGGCAACGCTTTGGTGCTGCCATACTTCTCTGGTTTGCACGAAGCCATTCACGAGGGCGTCTTGAGTGCCGGCTGCTTCGTTGTGTCCTACCTCGATAATGTCTTCTAATTTCTCTTCGGGTATCTCCTGCATCTCTTTGGCCATCTCTTGCAGTTGGCTGTAGTTTAGCTGGTTCCTTGTTAGCGGACACTGGGAGTGCTCGTATCTGGAAAATTGTCTGAATCTATTTGTAAGCAAGCAAGGCTATATAATTAATTTTCAAAAGTTGTTCCAAAAAACTAAGCATAAAAAATATTTATTTCATTCGTTTTAGTACTTCTTAGTATAAATTTTTAATTTGCAAACATTTTTATAGAAATCAGATCTTTGAAAATCCAACAATGACGTGGTAAATAAACATGAATTTTGCACAACAATTTTAAGTTTTCCAAAAAACGTATAAAAATATACGATACAATATAATTCAAATCTAGAGTCCTTTTAATTTTCTTTTTCCATGAGTTTCTGTCTTCCGACAATGTTTTTACTTCATACCAGTGTATTCCTCGTTATTCTGCCTTTCATCTTCCCATCCTATTCCCATCTATGTCGGTGCGCTTTTTTCCCACATTGGATATGAAGGCCACTTTAAGGCCAGCTTAAAACCCGGTCCCGTATGTCTGTCGACGACAGATATTGCACTCGGGACACTGGCGAGAGGGCACGAGGATCATAGGACGATAGGGGTTTACACATTGTAGTTTGGGTCACATTGTTTGGGGTTTGTTAAGATACATTAGGTTGGACTAGGTTGGGTTAAGTTAGGTTAGGTTCTCCCCCAGGGGACCCGCCTTGCAGCGGCGGGGGAGTTCAGTAGCCCGGTCAGACCGGGTGAAGCTAAGCGGTCCCAAGTCGGAAGCCGGCAGTGGACATGTTCCACGGCTCGACCGGACGCAGGGGTCTTGCCTTAACCAGCCGGACCAAAGGAGCAAACTTCGCAAGAGGTAGGAGCATTAATCGTAGACGTAAGGCCGTCTGGGCATCAGCCCGGGTCGGGGTCTTCGGCCATCGAGGGTCTGGTCGGACACAAGTTTAAAGTTCGGTCAGAGAGGGCTCCAGTCTCCGCCAACCTGCGCCCCCCAAGTGCTGTGGTCATGTTTCACAGACCGACAGGACGAAGAGGTCTTGCCTTAATCGGCCGGACAGGAGGAGGAAACCTCGCAAGAGGTAGGAGGGAAATCCGAAGATCCAAGGCTGCCGCACAGCTTGACAGGACGTAGGGGTCTTGCCTTAACCGGCTGGACCGAGAAGAGGAGCAAACCGCACCGGCAAGAAATTGCCGAGCTTACACCAGCGGTAGCCGGACGCCTAGGTACTGGGGCGCACCAAGCCTCGGGGACCGTGGGCCGCGAACATCTGCGGGAAACAACTGCGTCGTGGGGAAACTGTAGAATGCCTTGAGCGACCCAGCGACCCCCCAACTTACCGACGAGGAGGGAATCGCAGGGGTTTTTAGTGGGTAGACCTTCCCCTTCAGGGAAGGAGAGCCCCACATAACCCGCCGCATGTCTCTCACGCGACGGCGGCCGGGTATGCAATTAAATGCATTTTCCCCTGCGTGAAAAAAAAAGGTTAAGTTAGGTTAGGTTAGGTTGTAGGTCTCCCCGCGGCGGGGGAGCTCAGTAGTCCGGTTCAGTCCGGATGAAGCTAAGTGGTCCCAAGTCGGAAGTGGTCATGACTCACGGCTCAACCGGACGCAGGGGCCTTGCCTTAACCGGCCGGACCAAGAGGAGCAAACCTCGCAAGAGATAGGAAGGTTAGAACCGAAGATGCAAGGCCGCCGGGGCACTAGCCCGGGTCTGGCCGGACACAATGTACGTTCGGTCAGAGTGGCACCAGCCCCCGCCGGCCAACCTGCGCCCCTCGAGCGGCGCGGCTATGCCTCACAGCTCGACAGGACGTAGGGATCTTGCCTTAACCGGCCGGACCGAGAAGAGGAGCAAACCGCACCGGCAAGAAGTTGCCCGAGCACACATCACGCTTAAACGGTAGCGGAACGCCCAGGTACTGGGGTGCACTAAGCCTCAAGGACCGATGGGTCGCACACAATTGCATCGTGGGGGAAACCGTAGAATGCCTAGGTGACCCGGTGACCCCCAATTGCCAACCGACGAGGAGAGACAACGAAAAGGTTTTTAGTTTGGGTAGGCCTTCCTCTTCTGGAAAGGAGAGCCCCACATAATCCGTCGCCGAACTTTCACCGAAAGCTGCGGGTATGCAGTTTAATGCATTTTCCCCTGCACAAAAAAAAGGTTAGGTTGTAGGTTGTGGGTTAGCTAACATATTCTCATGCTTCTTTCTTTGTAGGTATTCCTAAAGTGCTCAACCCAAAGAACATTTGAATCGAAGTGAAGCAGTTGTGCGAAGTTTCTTTTAAAAACGTGCGACTATCAGCCCCAGCAAGAAGAAGGAGATTGCACGAATGTTGTTTAGAGTGATTCAAAAGCAACTAGTTTATCCAGACGACATGGATTCTTGCGACTATTTGGATTATCAACGTGAGGATTCGGAGAACGAAGGCAACGAGCTTTCAGATTCGGACGATGACCCTGATAGTGATGATAAAGTGGTGAACATGGAAGCAAGCGGACATGACTCGCAGACTCGGGAGCAGATAAACAACGCTTTGAATTGTTGGATGACATATAGTGCAAAACATAAAAGTCCTAGAAGACCTTGCCGTTCAGTTCATGCAAAATTTCCGAAGCGTGCTTCCCCGAAGCAGCTTTATCACTTCCAGCAACAAAGGAAACAGGAAGAAACCCGATATAAAAAAATTAAAATAATTGATCAGACGGTTGCGAATCAGTTTTGAAGTGCTAGATTCTAGAATCTGCCAGTACATGATTTGAGAGCGTGGGCATACCAAAAAGTTCAACAGATCCAGTTCGAATTTAAAGCTTCCCACAAGTGGTTGCATCGTTTCATAGAATAACGTCCCGCAAGGTACCAAAAGTTGTTATAACGCGACATAACATTGACTATGGGAAAATAGCGAAATCAGCGAATGACTTACTTCGTGCTTAACGCTCGCTCAATAATCTCCCAGTATGATCCTGACTACGTTATTAACAAGGATCAATCAGGCTTTAATTATAAATTCTACTCAAAGCGACGGTTAGAACCATGTGGCCAGAAAGAGGTGTTGCTTCAAGCAAAAGCAATGAAGTGACAACACACAGATACACGGTGCAGCCATTGCTGACGATGTCTGGAAAGCTTGTTGGTAAACTATTCGTTGTGTTACAAGAAACAGGTGGTACTTTCGGGAAAAGTGTTATGAAAGCTCTGCAAAACAACCCAATACCAAATCTTATTGTCAAATCTAGCTGCTCTAGTAAAATTTCAAAAGAGTTGATAATGCAGTCCTATAATCAATGCGTGAAACCTGTAGTTGGAAATTAGTCATTCGTGTTAATGCAAGATTTATGGACTGGACAAAAAGACCAAACCCTGTTAGCTCAACGCTTTAATGGGCACTGCAAGCAGCTAACTATACCTCAGAATGCGACTGAAATGGTTCAGCTATTGGAATAGACAACTCAAAATTCTGGTGAAAGTAATGTACGATTTTGTAATGCTAAACAATTTGTCTACTTGAACATACACAGAAGACTTAACATATTTGCAATGCACTCATTTGCATTTACTCAGTTACAGTCACCGATGTTTGTAGCAATGCGGAAGTATCCTTGGATAAAATTGGATATAGCGATGAAGAGAAGCAAGTCTTTCAGAATGTTAATGAAGTCAGCTTTAAGGATGCTAATGAGAAGTGTAGCCATCAAGAGTGCTGAAGCTTACTGTTTTATAATATGTGCTTATTGTCACATACTTTGGTGCTTTAACCATGCATTAAATGACAACAAACCACATTTGCATGAATAAAGATTTGTTTTAACCGAAAAATGTCTGATTTCTTCCTTAAAAATTGCTTAAGAAGTGCTTAAAATTCCATAAAAATGTCAAAGACCTTCATTTTAGGCATAAATGCACTAATAAGTAAGGTACAAGCAAATGTGACAGCTACCTCCATCACTCGAGTCCGACACTCTACCACTGCGCCACCTTGCCTTGCTTAAAGTGGTAGCGCAATAAGCGCATTGAAACATTAGCAGTGCAGCCAAATTGCAATCGCCCTAAAAATGGCCCTAACACCCAATGTCGGAAAGAAGCGCATCGACACGCAGAAAAACCACACACCCCAAGCACAAAAAACTTTTTATCCAATTCCAGGATTAACACCTAGCTTCGTATACTTCTTTCGTTAATCTGTCGTCCTTTATTCTATGCAAATGGCCTAGCCGACTCAACTGTCTTTCTTCTATTACTATTTCTATGTTTTTTACCTTCAGTTATTTTATTACTACCGTTTTTCTTATCTTGTCCCTTCTAGTAATGTTTTGGATTTTTCTTAAGAATCTTATAACTGTAGTCTTAATTATGTTTCTATTTCTTTTTGTTATAATCCAAAACCTACAACTATAAGTTAGGAATGGTTTTATCACTTTCTGGTATACTTGTGTTTTTATGTCTTTGAATATTTCTCTTTTTCCGAAGAATATTTTTCTTACTAATCCTATTCTCTCTGTTTCTTTGTCTACTTTTCCATTGTATCCTATCATTGTTTGCAGGTAACTACCGATTTTGACTTGTTCCAATGTTTGTCCATTTATTTCTGTTTTATAATTTTCTTCAGTCTTGGCCATTATCATCGTCTTGGTTTTATTTATATTTATTTCCTTGTTTATTAGTTTGAATTCTCTTTGGTATTCATTTAAACTATGTTATAACTTTTCTTTAAAAATCCGCAAATAACATTTTTTGCTATTGTATCGTTTTTATTTTCCAATATCCTATTTCCATGTATTTGCATTCTTCCCTGCATTTTCTTATAGCTTCATCTAGAAGCAATGAAAGTAGTAATGGACTAAGAACACACCTTTTTGTCAATCCTATTCTTGATGTAAATTCTTGAAATTCTTCATTTTGTTCATGTTACTCTTGTAAATGGCTTTGATTATTTTTATTAGATCCTCTTCCACTTCTCTTTTTCTTGAGCATTTCCAGACATCATTTTTTTTTTATTTTGACGAAAGCTTTTTTCAAGTCTACGAGTACGATATAAAGTTTTTCTTCCAATTGCCTTAGTGTAAATATTAGGTCTTGGGTACTTCTACTTCTTTTAAACCCGTATTGTGTCTCTTCTATCGCGTCCTCTATTTTCTTCTCAATCTATTTTTTATTATTTTCGTGAAGACTTTTCCACATGTACTTGTTAGGGAGAGTTCTCTATAATTTGAATATTGTTTTGCATCTCCTTTTTTATATCATGGTAATATTATACTAGTAAAAACGCATAAAAATATGGATATTTTATGATCTAATAATAAAACCGATATCATTTAAAGGCAAGAAATGAATATATAAAGTGCACTAAAATTTTAAGAAGGATTTAAAACTTATGTTAGAAAATTTTCAAATTTAAGCAACGTCTTCTTCAGAGATGCATCTCATTCTCATCTTAGCTCTTATGTTAATAAAAAAAAGTTGTTGTTTTGGGGCTAATCTAATACTTAATGCCCACTACTTAGTCCAAAAGTAACTAAGGACTGCTAGCTTTACTTTCGGCATCAAAAAGCCTTACTTTTCTGAAAACTTCTGACGTTTAACTTTTCCTGAAAGTTAGGCACGCTATATTCCGTTCATTACCGATTATTTTATTAACAATTTCAATAATACACGAAAGCGACGTAGACACTATACTTCAATACGGCCACATATTATACATCAAATAAGACGATAGTAGTTCCTCCCAGAAAATATTATTTCAAGTACTAATTATTCCCCATGAAGTCAGGATTTATTACCTTTGGATTTTTCCTCTGGGAATATCTCAAAGTTGCATTTGCAATTATTTTTGTTTATGAAAGAAAATATTCAGCAAGAAATCTTGTTTATTTGGAGCATTCAAAATTGATTGGCACCTTTTCTCGAAACTCTGGTTATGACTCAGACTAAAATGCACACCCAATGCATGTATAAAAATATAGTACCACGTGATGCCACCAGATGTCATTATTTAAGTGTATTTGTGCTGCACTATGAGTACAGTTGTGAGCAAAATGAGAAACAATGGAAGCAGAGAATTATTGGTGGCGGTTATTGGCGTGGTGTATTTGGAAAAGAGGAGTAACCGGGTTAAACATCCACATAAGGGTCATAATTGTGTATAGAAACGCAGCGCTGAGTCGCGTGTTTAGACGAATAAATAATTCAAAATCTGCTAGCACTGTGCTGATAAAGACGGAAACCCACATTATCCACTGTGTATCTGACCTGATAATGACAAACAGGCGAATAAAATCTATGGATAATCTGATAAGTCTATAATATGGCAGTCCATTAAAAACTCCGACCAGGAGGATTTAAAAAAAAAACTTTGCCAGGAGGAGTAAAGACACGGTGAGTTGCTCAACGCTACAATGAGCGGCCTTGTTAGTTGCCTCGCTGTAGGCCCCATATTCGCGGATTTTGTGCTACGTTCTGTTTGGCGTAATGATAGAGGTGGTATGTGGTAAGTGTTTTTTCAACGACCAACTTCAGTCGGTTATCCACAAATGGTGTTGGTCGAACCGAGCAGTGCATGCGGTCGGTCGTGATCAGCCGTGAGCACAGCAAAGTTGTAAATTCAAGTTCGAGACAGTTTATTTGCCAGCCGGCCTCCGGCTGGCAAATGTACCGAGTGATTAGTGAACCGGGCTGCCGTGAGTAATTTTCCGGCAAAATGTTCGAAGACGACCTGGATTCCGACACCCCGGAAGAGATGCTGGCGGAAATTCTCGACGCCAATCCGGACCAGCGCGCTCTGTGGCAAACGCTGCAGGAGCGTTTTCTAGGAGATCCCGGGGGGATGTCTATCCTCCTGGATGACCTCCTGGAAAAATATTCGAAAGGAGGTGCATGGACGGTGTCGTCAGCAATTCTGAGCGCGCCGTATGTTCCGCGCGCCCGAGCCACCCCAGCCGCCAAAGCAGGCCCGGCCGCCCACCCAGCGCGGGAAGCCCCGGCAACCCGAGCTGCCCCAGCAGTGCTAGCCAGCCCCGATGTCCCCATGGAAGCCGCACCGTCAACGAGTGCCGCCGCCTCGCAGCCGCTCCCTCCCATCACCCAGGGAAGCGACGCGGAGCCTAGCGGCCCGTCCAAGGTGAGTGCCAAGGAAGACAGGGAATTCCAACCCTCCCGCAAGCGCCGCCGCGTCCGACACCGACGCGCAAAGGTGACGATGCTGCCGCCGTCTCCCTCTGCGCCCGCGACGCCTGCGGACACCAACCGCTTCGAAGTCCTCAGCGACATCGAAGAAGTCGAGATGCCGGAGGTTCCTGCCGTCCCCAGTCCCCGTTCGGAGGCGGCACGTCAAACATCGACTGCTCCCGCTCGAGAGCGAGTTCCCCCGATAATCCTGCGGGCCAAAGAGGCGTGGCCGTCTGTCAGGAAGGCCATCCAGGAGAGAAAAATTGGGTTCACCAGAGCCAAAAATGTGGCAGATGGCATCTCAATTTTCACCGCCACCCCAGATGACTACCGGTGCCTAATAAGCGTCCGGTACGTCATCGAAGAGGATCTGTATAGAGAAATCCTACCCCAGCAAAATCCCAATCCTAACGGTGTCGATGCGAAGCCCCGCCCGCATGTACGCTCATGTTCCTGAAGAGGATCTGGAGCAGAAATCCTCGCCCGGAAAGGCCATATATGACATAAAACGTCTGCGGATGAATGGACGGAAAGGCTGGAACCGCCGCACACATGCCGCTCAATGTTCCTGGAGCTGGAGCGGAATACGCGAAAGGCCATATATGACATAAACGTCTTCGATGTGGACGTTACGGTGGAACGCCACAGCCATTTCGTGAGCCACAGATGCCAGCGATTCGGCCACGCTCAGCGTTGCTGCCGCGCCGGCCCAAAGTGCGTCAAATGCGGGCAAGACCACCACTCCGGGGAGTGCAAAAAGCCCCGAAGCGAAGCCGCAGTATGCGCAAACTGCCAGGGCCCCCATCCCGCCAGCTTCCGGAGATGCCCTAAATTCCCGAAGCCATTTCCCCGCCAAGCAACCCAGACCCAAAAAAAAACACCGCAAAAACCAACCCAGCCGAAGATGACGACCAAAGAAGCCGTAGAGCAGCAGCCCGAGCACAGAGGCTGGGCCACCCTAGCAGCTCTCTTCGAGAAAACAGATCCCACAGAGTTTCTGGAGGCCGCCAACATGACGGCCACAGAAAATGAGACAAACTTTGTTGAAGTGGTGGCAGCATTAATGACCTGCCGCTCCGACGTACCTGGTGCACCAAGCTTCCGCCATCCTAGGAAGCGCCTATATGGCAACCAATTACCAACGCCAGGCCTTCCTAGAGCAGAATGGTTAGGGGCTTCGACCCAGATACCGTGCTTGCCACAAATGTCAACGTCAACGTCAACAAATAGTATTGTGCTACACCCAAAAGACAACTTGCAGCACGGATACTCCCAGAGCGATGGTAAAAGTACATAGCAAAACAGAGTACTTGTATTATAATAATACTTATACTCACTTTCTCCTAATAAAAGTAAATAAGAAGAAAAAACATTGGCAATGTTAAGTTTTTGAATACTCAAAGTTACTTTATATCTTTCTACTTTGATTACTCACTTCAATTTTTAGTTTCGATCTATTTTAATTTTGTTATAACTTAATTTTATACCAGCTTATCTTTTCTTTTATTTTAACGACAATACGTTATCTAAAATTTTGTTCTATTTGTTCTCTTTAGACACTTAAGCCATTTTGTTTTTTAAATTATTTTTATCTGTTTTTTTATTGTTTACTAGTGGCTCACGTCACAGATCACGGCATTATTACTGAAGCTATGATTCGTATTAAAATATTGAAAAAGATAGTGACTGAAAGGCCAAACAGTTAAATTGACACTCAAATTACGTTTTTAACTATTCTAATACTAATCTTAACGATTTAGATGATTGAATTGTTTATATAAATATTTAAATAGCAATTTGTGTAGTAAAGCTAAAAAAGCCTGAACTTAGAGATTAGTTCACACATTTTTGTTACATTACAAATTCTCGGATGCGCTATGCTGCCTTGGCCCGTATTTTTCGAATCTTGCGGCGAGCGATTATGCTTTATTTGGCTCGGCAAAGAAAGAGACACTGAATAGAAGAAAGTTCTCATCTCACTGTAAATTTTGGTTGGCTATCCAAAAGTGGGGTCGTGTTATACTTAAGAACAGTTTGCAGCAGCATTACGTAAACTGCTGAAGCGATGGTATAGTATAAGAAAAAATAAAGAATTGTATAAATCTCGAATAAAATATATACTCACTTTGTTCTATTAGAAGATAAGAAAAAAACAATTATAATGTCAATTACTTTTGAACGCGCCCAGTAAAAGAGCATTATATTTTTAGTTTAACCACGGTATTTAACTTCAGCTGGAATATAATTAGTAGATGACAGAAAATATTTTGTACCACGTGTAATTTATAATAACACATAGTAAATAATGTATTACAATCAGATGTAGTAAAACATATGATAAATGAGAATCGATATAACAGTAAATTGTATAAATCAATGTATAAAACGAAATAAATATAACAGATCGAAACATAAAAGAATGAACTGGATAAGAATTCTCAGTCGACCCTTGTTCTTGGCCTACATTAATATCCTTTAATTTTTATTCACCATATGTACCGTAACCATCATACTCTTGGTTTTTACGCATTGCACTTTTATTGGATACGTGAACTTTCGATCACACGATACGCCGTCTGTTGACTCCAATATTAAAGTCCAAATAGGGCCATATTGAGTAAGCAGAGGCAAAAGCAAGCAGAGAATTAGGAAGAGTGAAATAGCAGAAAGTGCGGGAGAGCAGAGAAAATGCAAATAACAGATGAACAGTGAGTAAATTGATGTAGATAATAGTTAATTGAGGTTAAGGATTTTGAGAATAAAGTCGAAAATTGCATGTGACAAGTGTAGATAAGAGATAAGAGAAATAAATATAACTGGAGTGACCTCCACAACAAAATTTTTGGGTAGGCAACACATTATACATCAAAATAATGTAAATCACAAACGTTAGTGTAAATAAAGTTTAAATTGAAACATCATAGCAACTAGAAGAGGGCTGTTGATAGACAGGTGACAGACCTGCGACGGGCGGACTGGGGTCTGGCACTTTACGCAATCAACAGCAGACTTGAAGATGAATGAGATGGAGAGAATTGAGAAGATGTTCCAACAAATAGAGGGGAACATGAAACAAATGAACGAGAAATTTGATACATTTGTAATGGAAATGAAACAAGTGGGGGATGAAAATAAGAAATTAAAAGAAAACATGGTACAACAGGAGGAGAGAATAGCTAACTTAGAGAGATCAGGAGGAATAATATTATAATAAAAGGAGTAGTAGATGAGGAAAATGAAATCACAAGTAGGACAGAGGAAAAAGTAACTAGTATAATACAAAAGATAGGAATTGACATAGACCAAAATGATGATGTAGACCAAACGAGAAGAGTCGGAAAATATATGAAAGACAAGAAAAGGCCAATTTTGGTTAAGTTAACTGAAGTCAACAAAAAAGTATCAATACTACAAAATGCGAGAAAGCTCAAGGGAACAGACATATGGATTGATGAAGATTAAACCAAGTAGGTATTAGAGGAAAGAAAAATGTTAATCCCACAAATAAAAGAAGCGAGGCATAAAGGATATAGAGCACGACTAAAATATAATAAATTGATAATTAACGATGAAATATACAGAGCAAATGATTTGGTAAATAAGGATGAATTGGTAAACGAAGATAGGACTGAAATAAATGCATTAAAAAGGATGGCAACGGAGAGATCGCGAGAAGAAACAAGTTTTGAGGAACAAATAAGAAAAGTAACCCGAACCGGACGAAAAAACTATTAGGTATAGATATGCAGGGGGGTAGCGACAACGAAACTGGCAATGGAAAAGGTAATGAACTACAGGATTGGAGACTTGGAGTTTGGAATACAAGATGCCTAACGAGAAAAGAAGAAGTTATATACGAGCTTAACAGAACAGGAATAGATATAATAGTACTAGCAGAGACAAAGAAAAAAGGGAAAGGAGAAAAGATATTAATGGATGGACACAGGTTAGTATACACCGGAGTGAAAGGAAATGTAAGAGCGGCAGAAGGCGTGGCATGCATTATAAACTGGAATTTGAGTGATAAGATCATAAACTGGAACAGGGTGGTCAGAAAGAATTCTCACGGTAGAACTAGAAATGCAAGGAAAAGAAAGAATATCGATAATTGCAGTCTATGGACCCGATGAAAACGAGAAAAATGAAGTAAAAGATAAATTCTGGGATGAATTAACAATGATAACACAAACGAGTAAAGGGAAAATATTCGTAGCAGGTGACTTCAACAGTAGAATGGGGAAGAGAGAAAATGATACAGAAAAGGTGATAGGAAAATTTGGTGAAGATAAAAGGAATAACAACGGAAAGAGATTAATAGAATACTGCTCCCAAAACAACCTGATTATAGCAAACTCATTCTTCCAACATAAAAAGATACACACGAGAGGTTAAAAGTAGAGATGAGAGATCTATATTAGAATACATACTAGTAGAAAAAAACAACAGACATACAGTGAAAGATGTTAGAGTTAAAAGAGGAGCTGAGATATACAGCGACCATTACCTATTAGTAGGAAAAATAAGGAGGCCAGAAGACCAGAAGCAAACAGTAAAAGAAGAATACACAGTTCAGAAAGAAACAATAAGAATCTATAAACTACAAGAAACAGAAACAAGGGAGTATGAGAACATAATAAGCAGACACCTATTGGTAGATGAAGAGAAGTTTGAACAGTTAAAGGTAGAAGAGATGTGGAACAAGATAAAAAACACTCTACTAAAGGCAGCAAGGTACGCATGCGGTGTAATTAAGACAAACAAACATATGAAAAGAACCGCCTGGATGGAACGAAGAAATAAAAGGACAAGTTAAACTAAAGAAGAAGAGGTGGACAGACTACTTAGGAAGAAAATCAGAAGATACCTACAATGCGTACAAAGAACAACGGACAATAGTAAAACACATGGTGAGAGCAGAGAAAGGAAAGGCGTGGAAAGACTTTGGCAAAAAACTAGAAAAGAACAGTACAGCAAACCAGAAACTATTTTATAAAGTTTTAAAAAACCTACAGAAAGTAAAAACAACAGAGAACACAGTAATAAAATATAAAAATGGAAAGGCATTGATAAAATCAACAGAAATAATGAATAGATGGAGGCAATATTTTCAAGAACTACAGACCCAAGTCATGATTAAAGAAGAAAGTACACAGATAGAAGATAGACGCCAGAATACAGGAAATGAAGAAGAAGGTATAACGGAAGAAGAGTTAGTAACAGCATTAAAGAAAATCAAAAATGGAAAGTCACCAGGACATGACGGAATCACAGGCGAAATGTTAAAAAAAATGGAAGAACAAGGAATTAAGACATTACTAAAAATGTTTAATAAAATATGGAAAGAGGAGAAAATACCAAAAGACTGGGAAGTAGGACAGATTGTCCCAATATTTAAGAAAGGAGATAGGAAGATATGTAATAACTACAGAGGCATAACGCTGCTCAGTATTCCTTTAAAACTGTATGAACAAATACTTGAAGGTAACTCCGAACTGTAATAGAACCAACGTTATCAGAAGCACAGAGCGGTTTCCGTAAGGGTAGAAGCGCACAAGACCATATATTTACTGTTAAGCAAATAATTACAAAAATACTCCAATACAACGAGAAAGCTGCCTTTGCATTTATTGATCTCGAGAAAGATTTCGATAGAACGCCTAGAGAGAGAGTGTGGAAAAGTTTGACCAACAGAGGAGTAAGCACAAAAGTAACGAGGGTAATTAAAAGTTTGTACCAAAAGACAAGGAATTACGTGATAAGTAACAACAGAGTATCAGAAGAGTTTGACACAAATGAAGGTTTAAGACAAGGAGGGGTAATGAGCCCGGTACTATTCACCATCTTTATAGACGAAATAATACGAACATGCCACCAGAGAATCAAAGGGTTAAATGTAGGATACAGAAAATTACAACCCACATTCATACAAGATTGTGCATTTGCAGATGATATTATAGTAATGGCAGGAAGGGAAGAAGAACTACAGCGAAACCTATTGATATGGAACGAAGAATTACTATATAACGGAATGAAGATGAATATCAGCAAAACAAAAGTAATGACCATTGGGAAAGATCACCGGAAGATAAATATACAGATAAATGGAGAGGAGATAGAACAGATAAAACATTTTAAGTATCTAGGGGTTACTATCGATGATAGTGGAAGACAAGAAATAGACTGAACGGATAGAGAAATGTAACAAATTATATTTTGCAATGAATGCAAACTTTATAAATAAACGAGAGGTGTCACAAAAAACCAAACTTACAGTGTACAAAACAATCTTTAGACCCATCATGACCTATGCATGCGAATCGTGGGTACTGACACAAAAAATGAAATCAAGATTGGAAGCCACAGAAACGAAATACCTGAGAAGAGTGAAAGGTGTCACCCTGAGAGATAGAATAAGAAGCAAGCAGATAAGGGAAGAATTAGAGATCAACCCAATAATAAGTTTTATCGAAGGACGACAGTTAGCGTGGTGGGGTCATTTGCAACGGATGGATCAAGATAGACAAGTCAAACAAATATGGGAAACGAGAAAAGTAAGCAAAAGGAAACAGGGAAGGCCACAAGAAACATGGGACAATGATAGGAAAAATGTTAACAAGGAAAGGAAAAACAATGGTGGAGGCAAAGGCAATGACAAGTAACAGAAAAGAATGGTATAAATTTGTATATAACTAAACAAGTTAATAAAGTTAAGAAAGTAGGTATATAGGTATCATAACATATAATGTATTTATTTTATTTTATTTTAGTTTATTGTATAAGCCAACACCAATTTGGTAAATGGTATATATATATATATATATATATATATATATATATATATATATATATATATATATATATATATATATATATATATATATATATATATATATTGGATTATTGCTATTTGCTTTTTGCCAATCTCCAAATTTGTATTATATATATATATATATATATATATATATAATATATATATATATATATATATATATATATATATATATATATATTATATATATATATTTATTGAGTATTATTGCTATTTGCTTTTTGCCAATCTCCAAATTTGTTTATTTCTCTTATTTCTTCTTGCTAAGACCTCTTTACTAGTAGGTTCTGATTTTGTGTTTTATCTGCTTGAATTTGTATTATCATGTTTTAATTCTTTTAAACTTATTTTACTTGATGTTTCTTTTAAGGTTTTGTAACTTTTATTATATGCTCGGCCTGCCTAGTTTACTCACTAATGTCTTGCACTAAACTTCCTTACCTGTAGATCTTGTCTATCATATATCATATAGCTTTAAACTGGATCAAAGGGCGCCATGAATGGCGATTCAACAGCATAGTCATGCTTGTGACGAGGTTAGTAGTCTCACGCAGTATTGAGTTCGTTAAATTTTGTTGATTAGCATTTTCCATCCTTCTCTATTTTTTGCAATTGTTTTGGTTTCTTCTCAAGTTAGTTTTACTTGATGTGGTTCTTCCACTTGTTTGGTTTACCTTTTTTCCCTATTTTGTTATAATTCAAAGCTTGCTTATTATACTTTTTGTTGATTTTCTGGGAGTGTTCGCTTAGTCATCTCTACTTAGGTTTTTAAATTGTTTCTTCTATTCTTTCTTCTCTCGATATCTTCTATAAGTCTTCGTTGTAAATAATTTCAGGTCAAAACATTCTGCATGTCTGCAGAATTTCAGTACTCTTTGGAAGTATTTTTTACTATATTCCTAAATAAGTTTCTACCCCATAAATTAATGTATTTTTTACGTTGCTGCGAAATAGCCGAAGCTTGTTTTCCTACTAATATCTGTCAACGGTCAAATTGTGTGTAGTGATTTAAAGACAATATGTGCTAATTCTATGCGTCTATTTATATTTCTCTCTGTACTACTTTTCGCGCTTACTATATTTTCTATAGAATTCTTCAACTTCCTCCATGTCTCTTCCCTCTATTTGAATTGTTCTACATTTTGTTTTGTCTTTAACTAATAGTTTAATCTTTTTCGTGTTTATTTGTAGGTCTACACTTTTGCATTATTAATTAATCTGATTGCAAAATCTTACATATGTTGCTTGTTAGTCGTCATTAAGTAAATATCATTAGCGAATTATAAGTCTTCTGAAAAATGTTCCAGTTAATGGCTTTTTTCTAACTTTTTTTTCTCATTAGCAGTCTACTACTATTAGTAGTGAAGAAGGAAAGGACTCCTGTCTCAGTACTTTTGATTACAATTTTTTGAGCGACCTGTTCTTCATGTGCTGTAGAGTTATCATAAAATAATAATTTCTATGCATTTGTTTTGAATACCATATTGTTAAAATATCTTCCACATTGATGTATTATCCAAGGCTTTTTGAAAATCCACAAAATGAATAAAGACTCCTTAGTTCATTTCTGCTGTTTGTTCTAGCATTGTTTTCAAGATACAAATATGATGACAAGCTATGCTCTTGCCTGATTTTCTTTTACTTTCTTATTGGTGATTTTTTCAACTTCCTCCAGTTCAGTTCTTGTCTGCAGCTTGGCTTTCCTTTTTTTAGTATCTTGATTATTATGCTTTCTGTTTAACCACTTGATTTTTTTTGTATCCAGATCTTATTATATAATATGCAGGACATCAAACAAGGATGATCCAAGGCTTTGTATATAAGTTCTTCGGTTTGAATTTATTAATTCATTTTGCAAAAAATCAATTTTGAAACCGAATAGGCAGACGTGTTTTTTTATGGCTATTGCAATGGTAATTTATCTGCAGCACCAGAAGAGTACAGAATTAGATACACAAAAAATAATTCTGCGCGTTTTTCTTTCTCTTCGAGAAATTAGAACGTTTCTGAGCAGAAAAAGTGATAGAGATATATGTAGAAGAGAGTAAGCAGAAGGACTGCTGAAGGAAATTGAAAAAGATTTTAGCAGCCACAAACCAAAGTAAAAGTTCAATTGTAAATACCCTACATGAAAATAGACTCCATTCCTACCATATCTAACCGATTCAAAATTTGCTTTTCACTGATATTGATCTACAAAAGCGTTTATGTAACTGATTGATTGAACATGATATTTTGAATAAGATAATTTTATTCTATGATGCGGAGATTTTTTCTTGGGATGAAATGAACAACTTTCACAACACATGTATGGTTACTTCAAAACCCACATAAAACTATGGAAAATCACTTTCAGCATCGATTTACGGTTAATGTCTGAAATGCCTTAGTTGGAATTGCTTTGGTCAGACCACACATTTTTGAAGGAAACCTAAATAATCAAATTTATCGCCAGTTTTTAAACTTGTCAAATTTATTGAAGGAAGTTTTTCCAGAAATTAGAAGTAGGATGTGGTACTGCCAAAATAAAGTCTTCGCACATTACGGCCGAATTATTACTGATTGTTTAAACGATAAGTTTGCTTGGCGGTGGACTGGAAGAAATGGTCCTATAAAATAGCTCTCAAGGTCCTTCTGATTTCTTCTTTTGGGATCATTTGTGTGTAGTAGAAGCAACCCTGATCCAAGGGAAATACTTATTGTAAACATTCAGGAAGCTTTCGATACGATTCATGAATCTAAGGAAAACATCAACTGGCAGAAGGATGTACGACGTCGCATTGCTTCATGTTCAAAAATTGGAGGGCACTTCAAACAGCTTTAGTTTATTCTATTTTTAATTTATCCTCATTAATAATTTTTTAGTTGTTTCAAATAATTTGTTTTTTTATTTATTTTATCATAAAAATGTTATTTTAGATCGGCAATATCAATTGTTCGCGCCAATCTCCAAATTATATTTATTTTTGAAATTTTAAATTAGGGCCGGCTATAATTTGATTCCCTCTCATATATGTATATGTAAAATTTGTTTTATCGTCCCAATTTGCTTTTATCACTTGCTTTGGCACGTTGGTTTCGTTTAGTTCGCGCGACATTAAGCCTTTGCTTTATTCATTTTAAACTTCCATTTCAATTACGTTAAGTTCGCGCGACTTTATGCTTTTGCTTTATTAAAACCTGCATTTCGCATTTTTGTTCGCGGCATTACGCATTTGACTTTGTTCGCGTTTTTGCATTTGGCATTTTTGGCTGTGTTTTCGTCGATAAATTATCAGCTCGGCGAGGGAACCTTTACACCAGGAAAGACGCGACCGTTTCGTCTGCTGTGAAGATTGGGGTAACTTGTCCTAATTTTTGTCCATATCCTTCTCCTTTTCTTCTGGAAGCCCCAGGACCAACAGCAGGAAACCGATAGCTACGGGAAGAGCTGTTTCCACAGGTTAGTGTTTTAATTTTAGAGTTGTTTCAAGTTTTCTATTCAAAATTCAAAATTACCTATACAGTCCACTTATTCCGGCCGCACCAGCAGTGTTACTACGAATTAATCTTTTAAGTGCATATCTTACTTCTCTACGTCTAGTTTTCTAGACAACAAAAGTAAAATAATAAAACTTGTAGGACGAATAAAACATTATTACAACGAAGCACTTCAAAACACCCCTAAGTGGCTTCATGGACATCTCAAAAACGGTTGAGATTTGTATCCATGTTTGATGGAACACGAAGCACAGAGAATTTATATTGACTAATCTGCGTGGGATTTTATCATTTACTTGTATACCATATATTTCAACTGTTTTATTTGCTCATTTCTCATTGCGCATCTTATTTCTTCTTGGTATATTTCTTTTCTGTAATATTTATTCTTTTTCCGATCTTCCATTTCTTTTCTTTCTTCAACTGGTCTTGTGGCTTGTTTATACATTTCAGAGAAATATTCCACATATCGATTCTTAGTTTCTTTTAGGATAAACTGCGTATCACCTTCTTTACTTTTAGCTGTGTTGGAGGTGTATTGCTTGATTTTATTAATTTTTTTGTTATCATACGTAAGAGTGTGAGTTATGTATTCTTGCTGATTCTTGGTCATGTCTATCACTTGATATCCAAACTTTCTTTTAGCTTGCCTGGCAGTTTTTTCTAGACTACAAACTCTGATTTTATTGATTACCTTCTTCCAGTTACCTTTTTTGTTTCTAGTGATATTCAGGGCTCTTTTTTTCTCTTATAACCTATCGTCCCTGTTTCAGATAATATGTTTTTGTATGTTTTAAAATGTGTTGATTTATTACCTATAGTATTTACTTTATTTTATAATATATATTAATATTTCTCTTTATTTTTGGATTTTTAAACTCATTTATATTCAATTCCTTTTTCTTGATATTTAGTTTGTTTACTAGTGTACAATAATATGCACAGTCTACCTATTTCAGAGCTTTTTTGTTTGTAAAAACTTCTATTTTCTTTCTACAATTGGTTTTGGGTTACTCTATCAGGTATCGTCTAGGTCACGTGGTGGATATTTTGTGTAGAAGCAGGGCTCTTCCTATCATAAAATTATTTAATGTGTAAAATTTTATCAATGTAATTTTTATTATTAATTTTACGTTTTCCTGCAACTCTGCTCCCATTATAGTCGCTTCTTACTTTTGCGTTTCAATCACCTGTCATGATTTTTATGTCTCGTTTTTATTTTACTTACATATTTTTTATGACCGACTGTATTTGGTCACAGAACTATTTTTTTTTAATTTAAAATATTGCCAGATCAACAAGCATTTTTGTTATACATAGCATTGGTAATAGAAATGTTAATATAACACTAAATAAAACTTGTGTGACAAAATAATGGTCACAATAATTTAACTTGTTGGTATTGGCTTATTCGTTAATAGGATTTGTTAGCATTATATCCTGGGGTAATTTGCGTTGAAGCCTGGTATGAATGTTTGTTTTAAAGAGTTCATAATGAACCGCCCCACTACACGCACTTGAGTTTAAGATTAATTTTTCCGCACTTCTTTTAGCAAACTGATCGACGGGTAGGATGCCTAGCTCTTCGTGTAGCTGAGTGTTACGTATATACCACGGTGCGTCTACAGCAATTCTCAACACCTTGTTTTGAAAGCGTTGAATTTTTTGCAAGTGTGTTTTCGATGTATTGCACCACACTGGTGATGCGTATAATATAAGAGGTCGTAGTGTCGGGGTTTATGGTGATGTTCCAGAGTTTGTACCAGGAAGATAACTTGTTAATTGCATTCTGCAGCATCGCAATTGCTTCAATAAGATTGTCGGCTTGGGTAAATACGGCAGTGTCGTCCGCAAAGGTAGCAATTGTTGCATTAAGCTCAGGTAGGTCAGAAGTAAATATGTTGAAAAGCACTGGGCCCAGAATGCTTCCTTGTGGGACTCCTGCTCGACACATTTTGGTTTCGGACAGTGTTGTGTTCACTTTAACTGCAAAGGTTCTATTGTATAGAAAGGAGAAAATAAGTGCTTTAAGGTATACAGGCATGGCTATGTCTAGGATCTTTTTTTTAAGGCCTTCGATCCACACCTTGTCGAATGCCTGTGCTATGTCAAGAAAAACGGCTGTAGTGTAATGTTTGTTATGAAATCCGAGTTCGATAAGCTCGCTGATTCTTTGTAGTTGATGGCTTGTTGAATGGCCTTTTCTAAAGCCAAATTGAAATTTAGGCAAGATGTTGAGATTTTCAATGTGTTCTAGCAAGCGGTTGTAAGCAATTTTTTCAAGAATTTTTGACGTTAACAGACTTATGGGTCTGTAACTGCTTATTTTGTTTTTGTTTTTTCCTGGTTTTCTGAACATTAGAATGTGCGCAAGTTTGCAGGACTCTGGAAAGTACCCTAGTCTCATGCAGGCATTGTAGGTAGTACATAGATAAGCAATAGCCATCAATGTGAGGTGTTTAAGAATTTTATTGGTGATCAAGTCGTGGCCAGGAGATTTCCTTTCGGGGAGCTTTTCGATAATATCCTTCAGTTCGTTAGGTGAAGTTGGTTGAATTTCATCTGGAATTGGCACCCTTCGTTCAATATCGTTTATGATTTGTATGTTGTGAGTGGGCGTGCAAGTGATTGCAGGTGTGAATGTGTTTTCAAGATGATCAGCAAAGGCAGCTGCTTTTTCGGAGTCGGAAGTGTAAGTGAGATTATCAGATACAGATGATAGCGTTGGCAATTCTTCTTTTGATTTAGAATTTTTCTAGTTGTTTTCCAAAGGCCCCAATCTCCTGGGCTGAAATCTGCTATGTGTTTTGATATGTATTAATTCGTAGGCTGTCCAGTTCTCTTTAATTTGGTGCGTTAGGTTGTTTAATTTATTTTTAAGTTGAGGGTTCCTGTTTCTCTGCCATTCACGCCGAAGCTGGCTTTTGTTTTGATTAAGTTAATGATGTATCTGGGGGATAATTGTAATTTGTCGGATGAGTCCATCTAGTGGTTGTACAAGCTAATTTAGCACTATCTTGAATTGTTGATGTAAAGTGGTCCACGGCCGCATCAATGTCTTTGGTTGTTAGTAATCGTGTTGGGCAGTGGAGTTTATTATTGAGCTGAGTTTGAAATACGTTCCAATCGATTTTGCCATTAATTAATTTTGGAGTAGGTTGTTTAACGATTAATGTGTTGGTGAATGACACCAGTACTGGGAGATGATCAGAATTTAGTTCTGGAATGACACTTTGAAAGATAGGTTTACCAAAGTTTTTCAGGAGAACAATATCGAGTATGTCAGGCTGGTGGTCTTCTCGGTACGGGTAATAGATGTAATCATCTGGTGCCAAAATTTGGAAGGTGTTTGCTATGACAAGATTTTCCAGTTTAATACCTTCGGGGTTTGTGGCTCTGCATTCCCACAGGGTATTTTTAGAATTCATATCTCCTAAAACTAGTACTGATTCAGTAGTGTCAAAAATTCTTTTATATCTTCCTCAGCAATTCTTGTGTTTGGCTGCCTGTAGACACAAGCAATTATTACACTACTCTGATCATCGAGTTTAACCCTTATTGAGGTAAATTCAATTTTAAGTTAACAATTTCTGGAAGTTGAATGTGTTCATATTTCGTTTTAATAATGATCGCTACGCCACCAGCTGCTACTCTGGAGTTTCGATCCTTGCGATAGATATGATAACCTGGGATTCGAAATTTTATGGTCTCATCAAGATGCGTTTCTGATATGCAGGCGATGTCCACATTGTATCTCGCTAAAAGGCGATAAATAGAGAGCGCTGATTGTTGATTCCATTTGCATTCCAGTTAAGGATGGTTAAACTTTGTATTGGTTTGCTTTGGTTAAGGTCCATTGATAAGCATTGGTAAGAGAGTGCTAATAATGAATGTTTTAATTTGGCTAAGGTACGGCGTAATAAGATTAAGGAGAGTTTGAATGAGATTGTCGGGTAATGCTGATGGAGTGGATGAGGAGGTAATATTGTTGTTCTGGGCGAGTCCGCTTTTAAGCTTATCTGCAAAGGTCTGTGTGTTATTGATGTACGAGTTTCTAGGTTGGGCTCGAGTCCGTTGTTTTAGTAGTGTAATATGGTGTGAACAGCCACGATAGTTTGCGCTGTGGTTGCCTCCACAGTTAGCACACTTTGGTGGTTCGTTTGGCCTCTTTGACATTCGGAATGTAGATGATTACCAGCACATTTTACGCAAACTGGTTTTAGACTGCAATAATTTTTAGTATGGCCATACTGTTGACATCTGTAACACTGAGGTATATTCTTGGATTTTCTTCTAGCTTCAACAGTAACTACGGAGTGAAAAATTGCTTTTAGTGAATATATACGTTTCGCTTGCTCGTTATTGATTAGCTCTAGTGCACAAACAGGTAGAGGTTTTCTATCTCTGGTGTACAATCGTGTTACCTTTGTCACAGGCACCTGACTAGCTAGTTCAGTTTTGATTTCCTCATCTGTCAGAGAAAGTGGAACATTTTTAATTACTACGGAAATTGGTTTGTCATTTGGGTTTTGGTAAGTATGATATTGGATTTGATTTTCTGTAAAATGTTTGGTTAATTTTCGAAAATCTTCGTCTTTTGTTAAATTGATTCGTAATGTGGTTGTGTTATACGTTGTTGTGAAGGTTCCAGCAGCTAGTTTTGCATGTCTTCAATTAAGGCTTTATGATTTAAGGTGTTTGGTAAGTAGATAGGTGGGACTTTGATGGTTGGTATGTTATGAGTTTCTGGCTGTGATTGTGTTTTATCGGACACGTTTGAGTCATTTTTGTTGGAAGATTCGCCATCAGCTAATGTATTTTCCAAATGGGCTGGCAGATAGAATTTATTACTGGTTAATAAATCTTGGGTGGTTCATGCATACCGTTTTTGGACTTCATTAACGGGCGGTGTTAAACTGTCTATTTTGCGCTTGTTATGCGCTTGATAATCCATTTTTAATTCATTTACCGAGATTGTATTAGTTTTGTTGAGAATAAGTAAAATAAAATTTACTTACAATATTAGCTAGGATAGCTTTAAGGTCAAGCGTATCGCACTGATATCAGGCAGGCCAAGGAACGTCTGCACTGTAACACTGCTCGTACTCGACTAGAACCATTTTTTGATCTCGTTCTCTTGCTGGTTTGTTGAATCAAAATTTGTGAAACCAGACACTAAAAATGGACCTGCCAAATTTCAATCGGTTCTCTGCACAATTTTGTGGATATATACGTAGAAAAACTCGAATGTTTGGCGATGTTATAAACAACGCCTTTTTTTTCAAATTGCAATTTCTCCGAAAATAAACGATGAAAGTTAACGAAACTTTCAAAGTAGATTCGTGAACAGTAATAGAAATAAATACAAAAAAAAAATTCCACAAGCCCGAGATTTGTTTATAAATAATTAATTTTTTAATAAACAATTGAAAAATTAACCAATTTCTTGTAGGGCTATGAAAAAATCTTTCCTTGTATGCATGTTTATCTTCATATGCAGAGTATAGTACGGTTATACCACATTAAAGTCGACTTTGTCCAATTCTGTTCCATCTCGATTCACTTATTCGTAATATGCTCATATACTTATTTATTTCATTTGACATTGCTAGGCTTTGCTTATTTTTGACATTGTCTTGAACTTATTTTATGAAAGTTTTATTTCTCGTATCTGCTATTCCTTCTATCCTTGTTCTTTATATTAGCTGATCGTATGCTATGCTTTTTACATATATTGTTTGTTCTATTTATAATTATATAATCCTTATTTTTCACCTTTGTCGTTGTCTTTTTCAGTCGCTTTCGTTAGTTGCCGTTAGTTTTTTGTCGTTTTTGATTTGATGATCTTTATTATTTTCTAGAAATATTTGAGAGTCCATTCTGTTCCTTATTTATGTGATAACCAGGTACGTGTCATCCATATTTTTTTGTTTATATATCTGTTGATGGACATTGATTCTGTTCTTCTATTCCCTTTCCCTCATATGTTAATTCCATTACCCTTAATTGTTCCAACAGAAACTTATCTCTTGTTTACTATCAATTTGTTATATCTAATAATTGCTTGGTGCCCCTTGTGTTTTATTATATCTAGTACTTCCTTTTCTGTTGCTATTAATAAATCCACATTCCTTAAGGCTATCTCCACATTCTCCTTTTAACTGTAAATCGCATAATTATTTTTCTTTTCTATCTCTCCATTTCTTCTTTTGCATATGTCTTGTTACTTCTTATTAGTTAATATGTTACTACCAACAGTTTATAAGTTTAGCATCACAAAGCTAATCTTCGGTAATTGATAGTTTACCTACTTTGCATCTGGAAGTTATTATCGCTTCTTTCCATTATTATTATTATTAAATTATGTAGCTTTGAGGTTCATTTCTTTCTTCCATGTTTGTAATTCATTTTTGAGTTTTGTTTTCTCTTGGAGCTCTATTACCTTCTACTTTTTTACTGATATTTTATCTCTTCTTTTAGCGAGGGTCTGTTGTTCAATTATTCTTATGTTACCTTGAGGGATTTATTCTCTGTTTTTTTTCAGTACTTGCACTTAATGAATTACTTTCTCTTAAAAATAATTTTTTATCACTTTATTATTTGTCTCTCTTTATAATGTTTTCATAATAATTTTAAGCATTATTGGCTTCTGCTGAAATCATCTTCGGATTTGTTTTGCCTTTTAATAAATATTTCTTAAATCACTATATCTAGAGTATCCTTCAGTTGGTTTTGTTTGTTTTGCCAATAATTTCTTTAGTTCTCTAAAGATTTCTTTTATTTTTCTACTTTGTAATTTATTGACTCTACCTTTGTTATTCTTCACGCATTTTATACTTTTCTAGTTTTTCTTCGTAACGTTTCATTTATTTACTTTATTTTTTAAATTTTATTCTATTTTTTATACATATTTTTCCAGTGTATTTAATAAGTGACTACAATTAAATGGAGTTAAATACGTAAAGTAGAAAGGGAGTTCGGTCATATTCTTTACTTCAACCGGATGTTAGGTGTTGGCAGCAGGACGTACTTACTACTTATATAACACCACTGCTGTGCAGAAGGCAAGGGAAGACCGCTGTACTATCTCGACAAGAAATCCTATAAAAGTGGACATGCACAACACGGACAGTATGCTACTGGTGACAGAACAACTGATCATCATATACAGCTTCGCAAAAAAACTGGGAACCTGGAATCTTCGGGAAATAATTTAACCAGGGGAAAATTAGGTTGTAGACAAAGAGCAAGTACACTATGACCTCCAAATATTAGAAGTCACCGAAACACACATGAGAGCATAAGGACACTATACAACCCGAAGAACCACACTGTATACCTTTCAGGCCCAAAAAGCGAAAGATATAACCCACCACGAAGGCTTTTCAGGGATACAACCTTCAGTAATGAAGTATGCGACCAAGAATTAGAAGACCGATACCTTAATAAAAGATACAAATTAGACATTAATTACAAAATCATCTATTGCTGGTAATCATGTAGCAAATTAAAAATTTAGAAAAGAAAGCAAAGTAACAGTCGTTTATTAAATCTTCTACTAAAAGAATAATCCAGAGGATTTTAAAAAGACAAACTTTAAAATAAAATCAAATAAATGATCTAATTAATCTAAAGCTATGAGAAAATAACTTCGAACCGTTGAAGCAAAAAATATATTTAAAGCTTTCATGGAGCCACTGTTACACTCTTTATGGCTTTTGGTGTCTTAAACAAATCCAAAGATGTCAGCAACGCCCTTTAATGTTGAACCAATCTAATGTAAAACAAGGTTTACTTGAGGCGTCGGTTGCTTGTATAATTTTGGACAAAACGCTTCCCGGTGGAAAGTCTTAGTTATTAACCAAACTAAAGATGTTCTTAATTTTACTTCGATATTTGGCAAGCATAATAATAACAATAATTGCGATGCTCTACGCTTTATTTAGGAATATCGCCTACTAATTGAGAGATTAAGACTTCGAATTGTCCAGTCGTCACCGCATCGCTGTATCACCCCTTGTTCAAAAAATAAACGCAGGTACTCAGTTATTTTTAATGATTGAGTAGGCCACCCACAAGGCATCTGAGTTCAAGACTAAACCCGGGTCCGTCCATTGTAACCAATCGCCTCAACCACTTGGCCACATTAGGCTGCCGTCTACTCCTTCGTGTTAAAAAGTAAAGTCATTCAGGGAACTAATCTCATAAGAACAATACAGAACTAGCTTAAAGCATGTACCGGTTAAGGTATTTAAAGCTTCAAACGCTGATCATAGCAAAAATGTATAATTTCTGCAAATGTGCTGTTCACCGTTAATCCCCTGAATCAAATGGTAGGCAAAACAATAAATTAATAAAAGGAATACTAACCCCAATTTGGAGCTCAGCGCCGAAACCAATGTAGACAGCGGCCGGTTCTGAAGCTTCCCAGCCGCCAAGCTGATATTGTGGGCCAAAGTCGGCGAGATCCCCGATATAGGCTGCCTCGTCTTGATGATGCTCATTACCTGCTGGATGTTGATTCCGATGTTGTGGCTCGGCGTTATTGACTTGGCAGCGCAAAAGGGAATCGATCTAAAGTTAAACGAATGCAGGTAGCACTTGGTGACTTGCTTCATTTTCGAAGCAATCGTTGGAAGCTCGTAATTCTTAATTATGTTGCCGAAGCAGTCCGTTTTGGACGTAAGGTAGTTTTGCTGTGCGTAGCCATTTTCGTTGATCGGGGGCAGCATCCTGCTGGCGTTGAACAGCTTGGTAACAGGGCGGCTCATCACATTTTCTTCGTTCGGCACTTCGTAGGTCGGCACGAAATTTTGGTGTGCTACCGTCAAATCGCCCCCTCCTTTTTGTTTAGTAACCTGCGTCTTACTTCCAGAGTTATTATTGCTCTCGTCCGAGTCGCTCGCTTTAGCGGCCAGGTTGTGGTACAGCTCCACCAAGTTGTGGGTCGTCAACTGCTCGATGAGCTTGGCGCTGTTATGCTCGTTGAACTTTCGCGCAAGTACAGTTTTTGATGAGGGCCTCAAGCGCTTGATTCCTCTTTTCCGCTTTCTTGCCGTTAGTCCCGGGTAGGATTCATTGTCCAGCCCGGCTGTTTTCGAAACGTTAACCTTTGTAGCGTTGTCTCCTTTGCCGACCGATTTCATCGATTTAGCCAAGTTGCCGCTGCCAGACAAGCTTTGAGTTTTCGTCTTGTGTATTGGGTTTTTGGTGCGGCTGTGCTTCATCCACGTGTTCTGAGGCTTGCTCTTTATGCTGGATGATGAATACTTCTGACGACCCCAGCTCAGAGTTGACGGAGGTTGCGTTATAGATGCCTCCATGCTCTTCGCAATCTCCTCAATTTTCTTCTGTTGATCAGACATCCGCTTTTCTAAGCGCGGGCTAAAGGGCTTTTCCCTCAAAGTGCACATAGCATCTGAAACAATGGTAATTTAGTTTAAGGATAGCTAATAGCAACTTAATACCTATTTCAAGGCTACCACAGGAAGCATCTCTCATCTTCTTTGACTTTTTCGTTCGTTTCTGCGACATGTATCTGAGAGAGCCGGTTAACTGATTCAGTAATGCCGGACAGAATTGTGTTCATGGTTCGAACTGCCGCGCCTGTGGTGTCTGTGCCAATAGAGCACGAGTTCTGGCGCACCAGAGAGCTGGAAAACGGATCTTTAGCACGCGGAACGGCGCGGATGTTAACTTGAACCGCCGTCGAGGAGCTGGATGATTTCTGAGGTAGCGTGTCGGTGCTTTCATAAAATTCTTCTGTAGAATATTAGTTAAACCTTAGAAGCTACTTATAATGTGGGCCTTACGTTTATTTGTAGATGAAGGTATCTGTTTTTGATTGTTTGAAGGCATAATAGCAGAGGTTGAGTGCTTTTTGAAACTTTTTGGCACGAATGTGCTTTCGATTGGCTCATTCCTGGAACGTTTCGAGTTCGGAACGGATTCATTCTTTCCAGACTTGTGGTAATTTTTCTTCATAAAATCTAAGTGGCCTTTAAGCGTGTTGCATCGGTTTTCTGCTATTTCTAGCTGTTCCTCTATTTCTAGAAGAAACATAGTTAAGACATTAAAAATACTGATAATATTGGTTTTGGTTAAAACATATTTTTGATAAGAATTAACTTTGCGAAAAATTAAGGAGAAAATAGTCTAAGAAATTTCCGAACGCGACCGTAAAGCCACCGTCACCTTGCGAAGTTCGCAGATAATACCAAGGTCGTCGTTTTTATTGCCGCCGTGCCGTCACGGTCGAGCAGTATTTTCAATGTGCGGGCAGCTGCTGTTGAGATCTTGGCGCTTGTACACGAGGCGGAATGTTTTCGAAGTTTCCGGTGCTACGAGAAGGCTCTAGAAGAGATGCTGGTGGTATAAATAGAATGCAGCGAAGCTGCACGGGAAAGTTAGATATAGATTGTGTTATAGATAAATATAGTTATAGTATAATTTTATATTAGTAAATATTATGTAATCTGCATAAATTATTAGATAATCCAATTTCCTGTAAGCAAATTAAATAAGTGATTTAAATAAATTGAAGGGGGTCATTCACCATTCACAAACAAAAATAATAAAAAGTAAGGGTAGGTACAAAACAATTTAGGTGCTGTAGAGTATAATTAAAGCAAATGTAAAAAAAAAACTTCCAAAAGTTTAAAAGGCAAAGTGAAGAGTAAAAGAACATTTTGGAGTTGTAAAAATAAAAAAGTATGAAAGAAGAATTATTAATCGAAAATAAATGTTTGCTGATGAAGTCTGAAGATCTATAAAAATCAATCGCCAGTTGTAAAGAGATTATTAGCGAGTTGTGAAAACTGCAGCTGTTGACGTTTGATAGCTGTAAATAATAATGAAGTTGATTTAAAAGCACCAACAGAAGAAAATTAGAGGAAATTAGCGCTCCAAATTTAGTAGATGTAGACACAATAAAATTTCCTGCGTATAAAAATACTCTTTTAACAAGAACCTTGAAAAGCGTTAGTGGTCCTGAGTTGGGGTTACAATTTTTGGTGCTGAGAAGTTGAATGTTCCCTTATTTACTAAGAAAATAGGAAAAATTTTAAAATAGCATAAAGTTCGGGTATATTTTTGTTGGTTGAACCGTAGCTAACACGTAATAAAGTTAGAGAAAGTGTAATGTAAGTGGTGCGCATTGGAAGACGTTCTTTTTGCAATATAAAAACTAATGGTTTATCCCCAGAGATTGACTCTAGTTTCCATGGATTATTCATTTTTCCAATCGGATTAAATCATTGATAATATCAAATCTACGATGTCTAATAATCTGGTCAAAAAGTCTTTCGGTACCTTTGGAATAAAGTTGAAGATCTGTTATGGTCAGGGTAGTTTAAAATTAGTACTTATTAGGTATATATGGCAACTACTAGGAATTAACAAGATTGAAACAACTTCTGCGCTGATAATAAAAATGAGTCGGTTAACTGTTGTCTACAACCATTACCATGACTGAAATAAATAGATCTACCTATTCTGGGTGGTTTATTGATCTGCGGCTTATGACACTACTGAGCAAATCTTGATTTTGCATTATAATTGGGAGAAAAACCTAGCTAACGCGTGATCTTTATTTTGAATCGGCACATCAGAAGAATATGCTGGTAGATATGATTACCTAAGCCAACTAAAAACAAAACTTAGTACGATACAAGACAAATTGAAAGCAACCGATTGGAAAGCCAGCATGGCAATATTGTAATCTTTTGACAAAAATTATAAGAGAATAAGAAGACCCATGTAATTGTCAAAAAGATAAACAATGTCATATACCGCAATTAAAAGTCAACGTTGATATAAATTATCCCACTTGCGTTTTACACTAAAACAAGTAACGTTGACTCCTTCGTGGATCATATTTAGAACAACGAGTCTTATGATCACTTACATTATTAATGGCATTTGGAGCCGCGTGCTTCAGTTTTTGCCAAAGAAGGTCAGCGTTTACTGCATCGCCATCACCTGGAAGGTGGTGCTCGTCATGGTGCCCTCTAAACCTGAAAAGTCAGGGATTTTTTTCTAGAAGAAACATTCTAGAGCAGGTGGTCCACAAGCGCCCAAAAACAGCCACCGAAAACCTTAAACTGATTTCGGAGAGTTTGGATTCCATTCCGGCCACTCTACTACCCTCCAGCTTCTCAGGATAGTGGAAGGTGTAGTCCTTTTTAACGTCATCAAGTTCTTCGACAAGGTGTGACACAACTTTTTCGTATACCACAATCCCGCTACCAATAGTACAACTTGTTTGGTATTTCCGGTTTGGAAAGAAGTTTTGCATTAATTCGGTAGTCATCGGAGAGACGTGTCTCCAAAAGTTTCGTTCTATCCCCGACGTTATAAAACTTTTACGTTCAGGACACTCTCTACTACACTGACCAAACACGCAGACGACGCAATAGTGTTATCTATCTAGCTTGCTGCAAACGTCCTTCTTGACAAAGTTGCTCCAGGAAGAATTAGAGCTCCTGGAACGCTGGTGCGGTAGGTGGATAATAGGCTTTAACCCGTAGAAGAGCTCGGTAGTTACGTTCTTCACAAAAAAGCACTTTACTGGCGAGACGATCTAAAGAATCTCAAAATCTTTGAAAAAACAATGAAACAAGGAAATTATCTAGCTCGCGGTGATTCTGAATTAAAAGCCTGCATTTACAGGGCAGTCGCCAAATGAAGGCAGCGAGATCGCTACTCGGCTCTTTCCTACGATCTCGGAGTCAATTATCAATTCAAAATAAGCTGATCATCTACAAAATGCCTATCATGACGTATGCGGCTCCAGTTTGGGACTGGGTCGTAAAAACTCACTTAAACAAGCTCTGTTGTCTAGAAACGGGCTCTAATGGCCATCTTTAATCCCTCGTAGTTTGTGAGAAACCACGACCTCCATCGCAACGCTGATCTTTCCATGATCCAAGAGTTCTTTTCTCTTAGCGTTTAAGAAAATACAAAGGTGCCTATTGCAAGCGCCCGAAGATCTTGATTCTTTCGTGAGGCAGCACGGGGATGGCCTATACAGCCATTCATCTTCCACACCAAGTCACATCAAAAGGAATGAGGTTATAGGCGGGCCCAGGAATCTCAAATTTTGTCAGTAAAGTTAACGTCAACTAGAACAAGCAGAGGATATTCCGGTTGGGTAGCGGGATGTATTTTTTAAGCAACAGCCACAAACATTCCCCTAGAACAACTTCACTACAGCGAATGATGGAATACGTGTTGTAAGCCATTTTGGTATCCTGATTTCACAATTCATTTCGCAGATGCTAGAGGCCATCGCAGTTTTAAGATGATTTTAAGATAGAGATAGTAAAACTTATTCTACAAATCTAGGTTTCTTTAGATCCGGATCAATAAATAAATTAAAAAAGTAATGATTTAATCACTTCATCGTTCGTTCTCTTAAAAATGTTATAATCTTGATATAAAATTCTTGCTTGACCTTCAATGAAAAGCATTATGGAGGTCATACTAACATTTTATTTTTCAATTCTTTCAAGAAACTGTATTTGAAATAAACGTTTCAGAACAGTAATTGTCGGATAGCCTAATTAAGGCTCGTTGCCTTATTGTTGAGCTAAAAAATATCATCGCTAAATGCAGTGGTAAGCGGTTTCTACTAGTTCTTCAAAAGTCTTCCGTAGAAATTATGTTGTCCTCCTGGAAAAATAAAATCATCATACTGTTACCAAGTGCTTTTGTTCTCCGAGGAGACAATTGTCACTTCTTTAGTAGCTTTAAAAAAGTTAACTTAAAAAATTGTTCGTGTTCTTTGAGAGAGTTTGCAGGTCTGAAAATTATCCCATTGCCTTGTTGTTTCATTAGCAAATTAAAATGAGCCTCTTGGTCAGTCTCTTAGACTAATAATATTTAAATTCTTATACTAATATGGAAATTATTTTAATGTTACACTATTTATCCTTTCAAGGAACATTATGTCCAAACTGTTGCCATATTTGTCATCTATGTTAGCATAATAGTAATCATTGCTCATTCAAGAGGATATTGCTTTACATACTAATTGTACATCATCCAAAGAGTTCTCCATATAAGTCAACACAATTTCTCCAAAGTTTTATTTGATGCTGAAAAGAGTTTCAGAATTTTTTAATAGAAATATACAATAGGGCCATTAGCAATTTAGATGGCTTTGTTACACTTTCTCACAATTTATTCATGGAAATATTCAAAATATGTCTTCTAGTTTGTCATATTTGTTGTCATAAGCTGCATCGGTTGGGAACATACTCGATTGATATTTTCCGTAGGTAAATTAGGTAATAGCATTGTGGTGAGTCTATTTATTGACTCTAGTTTAGTTTAGTTTGGTGATTTTTAACGTATCTACAGGAATTTGCTACTTTGCATTTTTTTATAAATCTTACAATTCTTGTAGTTGGACAGAGGACGCACTTGGCCAAGACGATTTTTATTTTGTACAGAATTGTACCGCATTTGGCACAGTCTAGCATTTGTAGTATTTCTTAGTGTGCTCCTAATGATGACAGTTTTCACTTTGAATAAGACAGGTGGTTACATCGTTACTTTGATTCACTGCAGATGCTTGATATTATAAATATTTTGTTTGAGTTGCTTAAGTTAAAAATTACAAGTTGCATAGACAGAGGTAGTTCAATAACCATTTCTGTCACATTTTGTTTTTTTAGTTTCTTTAGTTTGTATAGATCGGTTGAATATAAACATGTAAAGAAAATCGGGTTCTGGAATGTAAGAACGCTACTAAAATGTGGTAAATTAGAGAACTTAAAATACAAAACGGAAAGGAACCAAACAGAAATACTAGGTATTAGTAAAATGAGATGGCCACAACAAAACTTTTGGTCAGGTAGTTACAAGATAATCAACATGTAAGCCAAGGCAGATGGAACGGCATTAGTTGGTATAATTTTAAACAGAGATTTAGGGAAGCGAGTAATAGAATACACACAATACGATAAGAGACTGTTGAAGGTATGCTTAAAAACCTTCCCCACAAACACAACAACAACCCAAGTATCGTGCCAACGTCAGCCCAAGATGAAGATGAAATAAAGCAATGTATGAAGATATTGAGAAACTTATTAAACGCGCAAAATGAGACGGAAATCTAATAATAATGGGTGACTGGAACGCCGTAGTGGGGGACGAAAAAGTACAAAATATAGTGGGACGATATGAATTAGGAAAAAAATGTGCGTGGGGAATGCCTAATTGAGTTTTGTGCCAAACATAAACTGATAATTACTAACCTATTATTTCAATACCACAAAAGAAGAAGATGTACTTGGAACATGTCAGGAGATACTAAGCGCTACCAAATAAATTATATTATGGTTAGACAGAGATTCAAAAATCAAATAAAAGATGCAAGAAGCTACGCAGGGCCAGATATCTAGGATCAATCTAAAGAAAATAAAAAGTAAAGAAAATATAGCGTGCAACTTGGAACACTTAAAAGATGGAACAACACTTAAGACGTTACAAGAGAACATCAAAAAAGAAGTAAATAACTCAAGTGATAACATAGAAAGTAGTTGGAGTTAAATAGAACAAGACATAATAAAAAGTACGAAAAGTTTTAGATATAAAGAAAAGGAAAATAATATAATAAAACTGTTAGAAGGACGTCAGAAATATAAAAACAGTGACAGAACAAAGGCGAAGCAAGTATAGAGAATTAAGAAATAAGATTCCACGTGAATACAAAAAAGCCAAACAACAATATATAAAGAACAACTGTCCAACAAGAAATAAGCATACAGCATACAGACAAGTCAAAAATGTGTTCAAGAGAAATAAAGTACAAACCCATGGAATATAAAACAATACCGGAAGCATACTAATCGAAAACAAAGAAATAGTAAAATAATGGAAGGAATACCTAAAAGATTTATGCAATGAAGACGACAGAGAATTATATGAACTGCTGAGTACGCAAAAGATAGAAGATGAATATCTATGTATCCTAAAAACGGAACTCGATAAAGCGGCGAAAGACCTCAAAAACAAGAAAACGCCAGGAATAGATAATATACCTGGAGAGATCATCAAAAACCTAGCTACGAAGACACTAGATAAAATTTTCAAAATAAATAAAGACATCTACAATACGGGACAAATTCCAACCAATTTCACAACAAAGATAATTACTATCCCAAAGAAAAAATTAGAAGATGGATAATATCTGCATTATTAGGGAGACAGTAAATGCTGCGACTGAAATCAATTACTTACGGAGCACAATTACGTAAAATGGCAAATGTGCAAAATAAATAAATAATAACATAAACAAGACAAAAAGGCTTTTTACCAGAAGAAACAACTGCGTACATTTAATGGCCTAACAATAGATACCAGAAAACAATTTACAAAAACGTACATATGGAGCCTAGTACTATATGGCTGCGAATCATGGACTATAGGAAAAGCAGACCAAAAGAAACTAAAATCCTTTGAGATGTGGTGCTATAGAAGAATACTAAAGATCTAATGGACGCAAAGAAGAACAGACGAAGAAATCCTAAGAACAATACAAGAAAAATTAAAAACTTGGAGTCAGATAAAGAAACGACGAATGCAAACAATAGGCTATAGAATGAGAAAATTGTAGTAGAAGAAAAAATGTCTAGAAAAACCCAAAAGAAAGACCACGCCCATAATATATTAAGCAATTAACAACAGACTCGGGCAGTGGCAGCTACGTAGAAATGAAAAACAAGGCTTTAGAACGACAAATATGGAAAGCTGCGACTAACCAATCGTCAGACTGACGACCTTGGAGGAGGAATGATTGTATATTCGCCTCATAAAAATAAGAACTGGTGATGGTGAACAGCTATTAATATTTCCTTCTAATTCAAACAATTTAAATGTATTGGTTACATTTATGACAATGAGATTTCAGATGTATCAATTTTGCACTCATAAAATTTTTTAAGGATAATAGTTGCTGATACTAACATATAGTGGTTTTTAATCATTGAAACTTTAACTACTTACCATGTAGAGAGTAATGTTGTCTGCCTGTCCGTCCTTTTATTTTCAACTTTTGATCAAAGGAGCTTCCAAGCTGGAGACCATCTTCTATATCTGTCATTTATGACATGTTTCGCTTTATAATTTTTGATCTGTGATACACAGAGACATAAGGTTTTCAGTATTCAACTAAAGACCATAAATCAAGTCCAGACGTCAAAAATCAGCCTGATCGGAAAATCTGGAAACCGGTTTGACCAAAAGTAATCGCAAATTTTTGTTTATGTATAGAAGCCCTGGATATCTTTGGAACCGTAGTTTTACGTATGTAATTGTTTTATTTTGTCTAAAAATGTATGACTCACTTAAATCGGAAGCATTCCTGTAATTATATTTTCTATGTGGTTTAATAACTATTATTGCTTTATGGATAATGGTTGTATATCCTTATTTCGTAGCAAAAGAGAAATGGTACGGATAAAAGTATTTCAGGATATTATACAAAACCTGGGTTTGTTTTTGGTAATCTCAAGATATTAATATTCTTTTCTGCTGAGTAACAGTTTAAATGTAAGTAAAAGCAATGACAAATAGTTCTTCTATAAAGAAAGATCACTTTTTTCAATATAATTTTAATTAACAACAATGCGTAGCGCTTCAGTTGAACCAGCATTTAGAAATTTCCACTTAAAACACATTTTTTTTTATTTTGACGATAAGAAAGATTCATAGGATTCAGAGGTATCTTTGTTCATGAAGTTCGAATATTTTTCTCTCAAATAAGTAAAAAAGTCTGTAGCTGATTTAAATAGAAGGCTTTGAGCTGGAGGTAACATTAGTTCGTTACGATGCGTGTGCTTCAAACTTCTTCATTACAGAGATACAGTTGAAATTTTTTAATGTTTATTCTGGGGTTCGAAAGATTTTAATATACATGATGGAAAGCATGGTCAAGTACAGCTCATTATTAAAAGCAAAATTATATGGATCTTGGATGAAAACCATTAATAACATCTCCTTTAAAAATCTGGTTTGCAATATCACTGAATTCAGACGTTTCGCGGGTTATATACCATTGATTTTACGCGGCGTCGTCAGATGCAATAGATGAAAAACATCGGATAATAGTAACTTCAAAACACAGAGCTTAAATAAAGCGAAACGTGATACAGCACAATGGACAAGACTAAGCCGGTTGTTGGCAAATATATTAAATAGCTAAGAACGCAAAATACTTAAAAAATAATTTAAGTTTGTAATTATAGCATTAGCGTGCAGAAGCAAAAGATGAGTTAACCAGTATCAGTGAAGTTAATGTACTCAAGAAAAGTAAGAATGTAAATAAAAGTCCACCAATGAAAACAGAAGCAGAAAATCCTAACGAAAGCAACAGAAGTGAACTAAAGGAGATTCAAAGCATGATAAGAGGGATGACAGCAGATAATAACAAGAAGCTACGTGAAGAAATGGCGAACAAGAAAGAAAATGGGTAGTGAAAAAAAACTCTTAGGGAAAGTCAAACAACAGAAAAATAAGTGGGAGAGGTCTGATAAAGAAATTTAAGGAAAGATCCACGAAACAATTTCTTTTAGATAATCTGGGAATAGGACTAGATATGAAGAAAGTGATTGCTATACACGACAAAAATGGATGATTGTAAATATTGTCTAGAGGAAAAAGTCGAATAAAACAAGTGGTAATATCAAACAAATACAAGTTAAAATAATTCAAAATTTACATTGATCATAAAAGAAAAACGAGATAAAATAGAAGCAAAATGGGTATAAAAAAGATTGTAACCGATGGAGTATATATAGGACAAGAGTGAAAAAGAAAATGCAGAACAATAAAAAAGCAACAACAAAAATCAAAGATAAGACAAAGACCAAAACCAGTTCAAAAGTATCTAAGTAGTAATCAAGAAAGAGAAAAATATATATTAAAATGGGAATATGGTACGTAAAAAGAATTAACTTTTTTTTTTAATTACAATCTGTCAATTACATCTGACAATAAGTAATTATGTTGATCGTATTGAGCAGTGTTGGAGAAGTCGCCCAATGACGACCCTCCTGCGATTACTTAATTAATTTGATTGTTACACTACATGTAAGTTAATTATGACACTTAATGTAACTTAAATAGCACTAAAATCTATGCGGTAGATCGAGCGGGTTAAGTCTTTTGAGTCTTTGCGTTTGAGCACTGTTGTCTAGTAGATTAACTACCAAAGGATTAGGATGCACTTCTAACTTATTTAGGTACTTTACACTAAATTTTTTTTTTAATTTCTTCCTTGACGGTGGCCACTTCTAAATCGTTTCGGATTTCAATGTTTGGGATGTAGTATGGGGCATTAGTTATTAGACGTAAGACTTTGGATTGGTACCTCTCCAATATGTCAATGTTAGATCTAGAGGCAGTGCCCCATAACTGGATCCCGTAGGTCCAAACTGGTTTCAATGCTACCTTGTATATAAGAAGTTTATTTTTAAGCGATAATTGGGAGTTTCTACCTAACAACCAGTAGTATTTCTTTAGTTTCAGTCCAAGCTGCACCCTCTTCTTCCATATATGAGTACGCCATGTAAGCCCTTTATCCAAGTGTATCCCTAAATATTTAACGCTATCAGCCTGTGGTAGTGGTTGACCGTTCATATTTACTTCTGGGGAGTGCCCTCTACATTTTGTGAAAGTCACATGGACTTATTTATTCTCGTTCACCTTGATACGCCATCTTTGGAGCCACTGCTGTATTTTATCTAAATGCGTCTGTAGTTGTTGGGCAGCAGCTGTTGGATTTGGGTGCATTGATAGGATGCATACGTCGCTGTTATAGCGCTATTATCAGTGGGTAAATCGGCTGTGAAGATGAGGTATAAGACAGGCCCCAATACGCTGCCTTGCGGAACACTGGCTTTTATTTGCATCAATTCTGTTAGTTCATCCTGGTATTTAACCTGGAAGTATCTTTCCTGTAAGTACGATTTCAGGATAGTAAAAATTGGATGGGATAGCTTCAGCTTAAGCTTGAATAGTAGACCTTCGTGCCAGACCTTGTCGAAGGCCTGGCTTACATCCAAGAAAACCGCAGCACAGTAAGCTTTTTCCTCAAATGTATTATTGATGACTTCAACGATTCTATGGACTTGTTAATGGTTGCATGGTTTTTCCTAAAACCGAACTGGTGATCGGGGAAGAGATCTTTTTCGGTATGTGTCATCAAGATTCTTTTCAGAAGAAGTTTCTCCATTAGCTTAGATAAGACTGGTAATAAACTGATAGGCCTATAGGGCTCGACGTTGTGCGGGGGTTTGTCGGGTTTTTGAATTACTATTACTTGAGCGATCTTCCATGGGGTGGGAAAGAATCCTGTTCTGAGGATAGCGTTGAAGATGGCGGTTAACATTGTAATCCCTATTTTAGGAAGCTCCTTAAATACCCTGCCCGTGATCAAATCCCAGCCTGGTGCCTTGTTAGGTTTTAGTAAGTTGATCATTTCTGTGACTTTACCAACTTTGAACAGCTTTATTGGAGTGAAAGTTGGTAAGGGGCTTCCAGGTATTCTTTATGTCGTCATCTTCATCCGGATTTCTAGTTGGTATTTCTACAGGTTGGAAAACATTTGACAGGTGTTCCGCGCAGATTTGTGCCTTTTCTTTGTTATTGAGCGCCCAGGAGCCATCCGCTTTACGAATAGGAGGTACTTGTTGATTCGGTTGGTTCAGGGCCTTCGTTGCCTTCCATAACGAGTAGTCTGTGCTAGCTGTAGCTGATAGCCCTTCTACGTAGGTGGCAAAATTGTCATTTTGAGGGTCCGTATTAGCTCCTTGAGTTCTCTAGTGGCAACGTTTAATCTTCTTTGTCGTCAGGATACCTACTACGTTGCCATTTTTCCTTAGCCGTCGTTTTTGGGCTATTTTTCTTTCAGGATAGTAGGATACCTATGTTCTACTTTGTTGGGTGGGAAATTTGGTGTTGCTTCCCAGGCAGCACTTTGTATTGTTTTGACAAAACTTAAGACTGCATTATCAATTTCTTCGTTTGTTTTGAGAGATACATCTAGATTTATGCTATCCTCAATTAGTACTTTAAAGTATTCTCATTTTGTTTTTGAGTTGTAAAGTTGGAGTGGTTTACTTCTCTGTGTTATAATTGCATTGACAGTAGCTATCACTGGAGAGTGGTCAGACGTCAGATCAAAACTGGATTTTATATTTAAGAGTCTTCGAGAAATACCTTTGATCACAAAGAAGTCCAATAAATCTGGAACTTTAGCAGGGTCCGTTGGCCAGTATGTTGGTTCATAGGTGGATAGATGACCTAACTGTTCTTCTTGTAATACCTGATATAGGATTCTGCCTCTGCCTGGTGGGGATAGGCGCGATCCCCAGTGGGTATGCTTGGCGTTGTAGTCTCCGCCCGCCATGAAGCGATTTCAAGAGATGTGAAGTATTCTTTCAAACTGTCTTTGTCAGGACGATAGTTCGGTGGGCAGTATGCCGCCGAGATTACCAGCGGACCATACCAGTCCTCTATTTCTATACTAGTTGCTTGGAAGGAATCCCTTTTGTATTCTGGCAGTACACAGTGCTTTATTTGCTTTCTAATTATTACTGCTGATCCTCCTCTCGCTCTACGATCTGCATCTGGATGTTGGGTATCGTATATAATGTAATCCGGAATTTTGAAGTGCGTTTGGGAATTGAAGTGTGTTTCTGCTATTAGTAGTACGTCAATGCTGTTATATTTTAGAAATACTTCTACTTCCTGTTTGTGGCTTTCTAATCCGTTGGCGTTCCAGAGCGCAATTTTAAATAGTTGAGCCATTGTTTTTACCGATTTTGGATACCAGGCATTTGATAGTCTCCCTCAGTTCTTTTATTTCAGATGTTAGTTCCGAAATCATTTTTTGTTGTGCTTCGATTGTGCTTTGTAAATATGATATAAAGTAATTTTCGTTGAGTGTAGGATTGTTGTTTGTGGCAGTTCTATAACTACATTGCGAGCTTACATTTATCAAACGTGGTGCTTGATTTGTGGATATTGTCTGTTCATGGAGATTTCCACCGGCTTGTTGTTTTTCTGGTGCAGGTTTTTGGGTTTGTTCTGCATTGTTGTTATTTGCTAAGGGACGTGTTTTTTGGATTCCTGTTTGTCGTACTTGTGGTAGTTTTCCTTGTTGTAGGGGATGTCTTCTATTTAGGATTTCGATGTAGACTTTACAACCTTTGTAATTTTCAGGGTGGTTCAAAGTACGCATTTGGGAGCCTTGCCACTGCGGTTTTAGGGCATGTTCTATAGTCGTGCTCCCTGCACATTTTACGCATCGATACGGACGGGAACAGTTGTTTCTGGTATGACCGTAGCATTGACAACGTTTGCATTGTGGGATTTGTGTTCTTTTATGGGTGGTTCAAACTTTACTACTGCATTTAACAAAAGGTCTAAGTTATAGATCTCTTTGTTGTTGTCTTTCTGGCCAGGTCTATGAAGAACAGATTTTTGGCATTTGGTTTCGCGATTATGTACATTCATAACTGACTTGACTTCGTGTCCCTCTTTTTGCAATGCAAGTTTAATGTCTTCTAATGGGTGTGGTGTAGGTTCCTTATTACCACCCTGAAGTGTTTATCTTCCGGGAGGATGACCTTGTTATCATCTAGAATTTTTTAAATTTTTTTGTAGTTTTCTATGGTACGGACTTGTAGTTTTACCTTGTCGTTACTTATCATTTGATAATAGTATTCCTTCTTATCTATCTTTTGTTCGATAAGTTGAAGTAGTGGTGGAATTGCCTTGACAAATTGTAAGATAAAAGGTGGAGGTAGGTCAGCTTTTTTTGCTTTCACATTACCGTTGTTTGTGGTATTTTGGGTTTCTTCCTCTATTCCCTTGTTTGAAACTTCGAATCTATTGGTTATCGTTGTGCTTTGTGTGTGACTTTGTTTTGACTTTGTTTGGCGAGTGGGTGGGCTGTCTCCGCTTCTTTTCCTTTTCGTTTTTCTTGATTTGACCTCCTGAAATTCATTGAGTTGAAATCCCTTTCCCTCTTCTGTCCTCTGTTGCGAATTTTTATCAGCTTCTTCATATTACGAGTGTTCTGTGTTAATTGATGGAGACGGTAGAGATGTTATTGTCCCATTCGGGTGTCCGTTTGTTGCTTGTATTGGTGGATTTCTTTGATTGCTGTTCATTATTGGGCATGCCATTTGACTTTGTCCCATTAACGGCGGTTGGAAAATTGGGATATTTTGAGGTTGTTGATGGTATTGTTGAGGGTGCCACTGCGGGAGCCATTGCATTTGTGAAGTCTGAGGACACTGCGGTTGTTGGTTTGATCGCCATTGGGGTATTGAACTAGGCTGGGTCATAAGAGCATTGTTGTAAGTTATAATATTTGGTATAAAGCTGTCAGTGCTAGAGCTAACTGGCACGTAGTGTCGATTGAAGTTTTGTTGGCCGTAATACAAGCCTCCATCGCTATTTCCTTGCATGGTGCTGTTTTAATTTCTTAAAATTGAATGAAAATATAAATATATTTATTTATGAGGTTTAGCACACAGCCAAATGTGCTGTTATCTCTTATCAGAGTTCAGCTGGCCTTCCCGCTCTTTGATAACTTGGTGGATCGAGAGGTGATAATTTATAAGTAAGTTAAATTTACTCACTGTTTTGGTTGTAACTTGAATAAACGTTTTGATTGAGGCACCAAAACACTGCTATTGTGTAGTTTATAATTTCACTTTTGGCGATATTGGAAAATTCACGACTTTAACTACTTTAAGTTTCTATGTTGTGTTGTGTCTGCTGTGTTCCAACACATCGAAAAAAAAGAAGAATTAACTAATGAAGATATAGGTATAACTGCTTAATGATAGCAGTATATGGACCAAACAAGGAAGCAAAGAAAGAAGAAAAAGGAAGAATGAAAATCAAAAATCAAGAATCCTAAGCTTTTTGTGTAAAGAATGAGTTAATTGGCATTTCCAATATGAAGAAATTTGCAAGACTACAAGAAAAAATATGAGCAAACTTAAGAAATTTACAATAGATCACTTTTAGTAGAAAATAAAGTACGTAAATAAGTAAAAAATGTGGCAGTTAGAAGACTACGAGAGGATGGAAAACAAACAAAACACTACAAAAGGCGTAGGTAAAAAATTAATACCAGGAATATTTAAACCGAAAATTGATTGTGATAAACTCACAAGTAGTAACACAGAATACCATATATGGGATAAATTGAAAAAGATAATATTAACAAGTGCAGGAGAAACATGCGAAGCATCAAAAAGTCTAAATGTAAAAGATTTATGAATATATTGGTAGATAGAAGAAATTAAAAAGACATATTGAAAAGGATAGACTCAAAAGTCAAAAAAAAATTGAAAATAAAATCTAAAGAAACTTAATGAGTGCGGAAAATCTAAAATAGTCGTATGATACATCCATAGAAGGAATCAAAAAAGCAATAATAAAAATAAAATTGAGGAGGCATCAAAACATTGTCAAATAAAAGAAATATTAAAGATAATAGTGAATACTTAAGCAGATCCAAAATAATAATCACACTGGCTTATAAAAAGAAAAATTTTATAAACGAAAAACAGAAACTGTAGTGAATTAATAAAAACAAAAAGAAACGCCAAATAAAAATAAGAAACCCCTTAGATTCAGTCAATAATTTTAAATACTTGGGGATTAAAACAACACAAAACTGCGGATTGGAAGAAGAAATAAATAAGAAGATAGGACCTGAACAAAGAATTTTTATCGCAATCAAAGACAGGTTTTTAAATTTAAAAAATATTAAAACAAAGACGAGAACATCCAAAGAAGTGGTCACCCTGATGGTCTAACAGAAAACCAGAAAAATAAAATAAAAACCACAGAAATGAGATTTTTAAGGAAAATTAAATGAAAAACAAAATGGAACAATAAGAAACACTGTCGTTAGGGGTAATCTCGAAATTAAATCAATAATAAACGCGATAGAGAATGGTAGTACGATGGCTAGTCCACGTATTACGGGCGGAAGAAGATAAGACCATAAGAAGAATATTTGGAGCACGAACGTATAAAAATAAAACGAGATAAAACCTGAGAAAAGCATGGGGTGAAGAAGCTAGAAACGCTGCAATTCAGAGACATATAAATTGGAGTGAAGTGAGGTGTAAAAAAACAAAAGAGGAAATAATCTGAAAGGGTATGGAAAAAGACAACAAGAAACTCGATCATATTGTTGATTATTACGCGATCGTCTTCGTAGATACTGGTATATAACAAATTTGAAAAGAGCAATTTACTTACGTTTGTACAGAATCCTAAAAAGCTACTTCGCACAATATTTTATGCAAACTGTGGTTTAACAAGTTTGAGTCTCGTACAATGACAGCAAGTACTGTTTGGGTATGTTCTGACGTTACCATATTGAATACCATAATATTTAACTAAAAAATACTATTTAAATTTTTTATAAAAAACTTTAACAAATTGTTCAAAATTTTGTTTCAATTTTTTCAAAAACGTTCTGATCGAATTAGACTTTTGTTGTTGCTTTTATTTGTTTACTCAAATAATTACTCACGACTATCTTACTAATAGGCTACAGTTTTTTGGCCAATATTATTAAAAATATATCAAAGACAGACATCTGTCAACAACACCAGCAGCCGTGACGTTTATCGTTCGCAAGTAACAGTTTATTTTGTTTTTCCTACTGTCACATGTCAAAATGTCTCCATTTAGATCACAACAATAAGCCATGGATAAATTAAACAGTTTTTACATGAACTAAAGGACAGCACAACGTATCCGCGACCCATCCGCCGAGTGCGCACATAGACTTTTACCGGTGGAGTGAAATACACTATGCTAGAAGAAAGCACAGCGCATCGACCTGCAGCAAATCCCGAACCCCCAGCAAGCAACCCCGTCTACCATATAATATTTCTACACACGCAGTTGCGGCAGAAGAATGAAGACATTTACTTAGTCGACCTGGCGAATGCTTTGCAGAAGTACGGCCACAAGGTCACCATTTTCACATCTGTTTTTAACGAGGATGAAGCCTTAGATGATGTGCACGTAAGTTTTTGACAAATCACGCTAAGGGCCCTCCTCATAAATGTTTTGCAGCCTATAAAAGGGTATTTGGAAGTCTTGTACTCGGGATGGTGGTTGCCGAACAGCATATGCGGATCCTTCAAGAGAAGCATATCTAGGATGAAATCCGCCTGGATGGCTTGGAGGATGGTACTGAGCCCGCCTGCGCCTATCCCAAAAGTAGTTGTCTTGGACTCCGACCCGGTAGCGTTATTTATACTCTCTTGGTTTAGCAAATATAAAACTGTCTACGTGCACCACTTCCCACAACTGTATTCCAGCGAATTTTTCCACTGCAGCATGTACGTTACCCCAAACTTGCTTACAGCGAAAGCTCTCGGCTATGCCGACGAAATCGTCGTCCAAACCAAAGGCTTACAAGAAGTCTTCCAGAGATCCTTCCCCAAAATTAAAAAAAGTCCGCATGTGTTACACCCTTGTGTGGACACAGGGATGTGGGTGGAAAACTGCGTCGAAATAAAACGAATAATACCAGACCTGCCCAAGAAGTATATACTCTTTGTAGCTTTTGGGGAGTACCGAAGGCGCACCAACTTCAAGCTAATTTTGGACACTTTGGAGCACATATTTTCCTTCGTGGATTCGCCCTTGCGGGAGGAAATACACATGGTCATTGCGGGAACTTTCAAGGAAAGTTCCCTTGAGCAAAGGCTTCACTACAGCGAACTGATCAACAGGTTGAAGGAGAAGCCGTACGCCTCCCAAGTGACACTCTTGAAGCAGACGCCGACCGTTCACAAGAAAACGCTGATAAAGGAGTGCACCGCCGTGATCCACCCCACGAGGCACGACCTGTACGCAGGCCCTATCCTGGCCGCCCTGAACCAGGGCAAGCCGATCGTTTCGGTCAACTGCGGCTTCGCCCGCGACGTCGTCATGCACCGGCTCACTGGGATATTGGTGGAGCCCGACCCCCACAAGTTCGCGAAGGTGATGATAAAGCTGGCGGTGAGCCCCACCCTGCAGAGGTTTATCGGCGACATGTCGCGGAACTCTTTCACGGCCTCGTTTTCTTTCGAGCGGTTTTCGAGCAAGCTCAACAGCTTGGTGGTGAACCTGCAGGAGCCCGCTGATGGACTGAAGTGACCACTAGTTTTAGAAATGTATTAAAAATAGGAAAATGGAAAACGTCCAGAAATAAATGTATGAGCAACAGATTTGCACTATTTTTTCTGTTAAAGTCGTACCACAAAGCTATGCTTAGAAAATATAGAAAATAATATCAAGTCTATCTTTCACACTAATTTTCTTTGGGCCTCTTCTCGTGTTCTTCTTGTTTCACGGCCTTTTCATTTCCTAACTTGATTGGATGTCCAAATCATTTGAGCTTTCGGTCTTCTATTATTTTTAATATGGGTTCCACTTTTAGTCGTTTTCTTTTTCCGTATTTCTTATTTTATCCCTTCTAGTGACGTTGGCCACTTTGCAGAGACACTTCATCTCCATCGCCTGTATTTTGCTCTTGATGGCTGGCGTTAGGACCCACGTTTCGCATCCAAAAGTGATGGTACAAACACAGTTTTGTACACTGTTGTTTTGGTCTCCTCTGAGAGCTCCCGTTTCTTTATGCATGCATTTCTTAAGCTATGAAATAGACTAGACGTATTGTCCAATGTCGCGCTTATTTCTGTATTATGGCATCCTATGTTAATGTTTACTTCTAGGTATTTAAACGTCTCGACTTGCTCTAAGGTTTTTCCATTCTACTTGATATTTGCGTAGACACTTTCTACGTTGTTACGATTATTTTTGTTTTTTTCACATTGATTTTCATGTTGTTAGATTTCGGTTTCTTTGACTTGTGCACGTTGTATGGTACTCCCATCTATATGACAAATTCAGAAATAGTTTCCGCGTCTTTTAAAATTAACCACATCTTTCTACTTACTCTCGTTGCGAAAAAAAATTGGAAAGCTTGGAACGTGAACGCACCTCATATATCAGAAATGTACACTACTTCCAGAACAGTTGTTAAAATACCTTACCCAAACAGGACGGCTGATAGCGGGTCAACTATCATCGCCAGAAGTTATAAAAGTTATAAACTACCGCCCTACCAAGCCATACAATTATAAAAAAAAATTTTCTTATTCATTAGTGTTTGCAATTTACTGCTATGCAAGACACTTCATAGCCCCAAAAAGAATATGAAGACTTCTTTACAACTCTATGTAACATCTTTGTTGCCAACGACATTGAAGTGCAAAGCACACAGTCTGAAGACTTTAATTAATTAATCCAAGAGGAGTAAACATATGGGGCACAACACAATACATAATTTCAGTCACTTAACAATAATAGGTGGGCCAACATACTGGCCTGCGATTAAGAATAGAATACCCGATCTATTGGATTTAACAGTCACGAGTGGAATAACCCAAAAGTAGACTCAAATCAAGATTCTCCGATTACTCACCAGTGATTAAAACAATCAGTAGTATAGTTATTATTAAGCAGATCGGTGCAAAACTCTGTATTAAGCACACTGATTGGAATCTGTTCCAATCATATTTGGAACAGAATAACTTCAGTATTAAATAAAAGACACTCGTAACCTCAGCGAAGCGACCCAGAACCTAACTAAAATAATACAAGGTGCAGCCTAACAAGCCATACCTACAACCTCAAATGGGTCGCCTGAATCAATTAACATACCTCGACATGTACAACAACTAGTATCTAAAAAATGCAGTGCAAAAAGCAGGCAAGTTGAAACTAACTACAACAAACTTACGTGCCCGTTACACATAATGCCGAAGGAAGCACAAAATAAAACTTCAGGCATCATATTAAAAATTAATCTAACGAAGACCACACAATATGGAAAGCCACTAAATTCAAAAGGCCCACTATCGCAATTCTGCCAATCAGAAAAGCAGATCGAAGTTGGGCCACATCCGATAAAGAAAAAGCAGACATTTTTGCTGAACACCTCAAGCAAGTATTCACAATGCCACAATCGTACAGACCAATAAGTTTACTATTCATTATGTTGAAGCTTTTCAAAAGTTACTGCTCAAAAGAATAAAAGATGCTGTAAACTTAGCCCAGATAATTCCGACATACTAATTCGTCATTAGTGAACATCATCCAAACATTCAACGGGAACACCAAATTATCAATAAAACAATGGAAAGCTTGGAAACAAAGAGCATACGTGTAGCATTTTTTCTAGATGTACAACAGACCTTTGGCAAAGTATGGTATAACGATCTGTTTTATAAACTCAAACAAAACTTTTTTAGGCCCCCAGGGGAGTGTACCGGGACCACTTCTATACCTAATATCAGTATCGCTATTTTGACCAATGATGGCGCTATACTATCTGTTCACGAATCACCTGAATTAGCGTCACAATATCTTTAAAGGCACATCAACATGTTATGAGACTGGTTTAGCAAATGGAGAGTGGTAACAGACCATGATAAATCTACCTAAGAGTAAATTTTGCAAACAAACGTATAATATGTCCACCTATCATAATAAACGATGCTCCTATTTCAATCAAGTTAAATATGAGTTACTTTTAGACCAAAAACTCACCTGGTACGTCAACAATTAAACCCTACACAAGGACGTGGCAATAAAACATATAGACAATAAAATTCAAAGAATCACTACTACAACAATTTCGTAGAACATCCAAACCATCTAGTAGACCATCCAGAAAGAACGGTAATAGCCACAGGATTGCAATGCGTGATCCAGGACTAACTTTCTAGTTTTACTAGGCTACAACCCTTTTGTGCCATACACAATACAAAATTTACTTATTATTTTTGTCAAAGTAGAATAACCAGATAAATAATTAGTCACATACATTGAGAATTTTTTGAATTTTAGTAAGCAAGGATCGCTAAAAATCTTTATGTGGAAAATAAAAAAAGAAAATGCTAAAATCCAAACGCAAGCAAATAAATTAAATGGTAATGATTTCTAAATGCAATAGTCTACACCAATAGTTTCACCAAGACTCTTCGAGAAGATATTTTGATTGGACTACGAGCGAAGCTCCCTACCTAACCCTTTAACGAAGCTCACTTTAATAGTCATAATTCGTTTAGGAGAAAATTTAAAGTCAATTTCAGAAAGAAATTTAGGAAGTACTTCTTAAGTCTTTTTTCTTTAGTTTAAATAAATTACAAATATATGAAACCGATAGAATTGCGGAAATGTTTCAGCAAATTAATATGAAATTAGATATGGTACTACAAGAAATGAAACAAATAAAAGATGAAAATGTAAAATTAAAAACTGTGGAAGCAGAACAAGAAAGAAGAACAGCTAGTCTACAAAATGAAATCAGGAAGAAGAATGTAATAAAAGGAGTAGTAAATAAAGAAAAAAAATGAAAACGATACACTTACGATACTGCAGAAAGTGGGCACAAACATAGATATGAGCGAAGATGCAGACCGAATAAGAAGATTAGGGAAGTATACAAAAAACAGGAAAAGACCTATATTTGTCAAGCTAACTAAAGAGAGAAAATAGCAATGTTATAAAACACGAGAAAATTCAAAGAAACGGACTTTTGGATAAATGAAGTGCTAATACCTCATACGAAGAAAGCGTGAATAAGAGACTTAGGGCGCAGATAAAATATAACAAACTGATAGTCAATGACAAAGTATATGCAGCAAACGATGTAAAAATATGTGTAAAACCTGAAAAGGACGTAACTAGCAAAAGTAACTCACAAGAAAGGACAATAACGGAAAAATCGCTCGAAGAAAGTAGTTTTGAAGGGCAGATAAGAAAAGTAAACACGCACCACACAAAAAAGGGACAGACATACGAAAAGTTAATAATTATACATTATTTACAAGTGGCAACGGGAGCAGAAGATTGGGAGTGAGGTTCCTGATAAAAGACATTCTAGAGGAAGAAGCAAAATACTTTGGGTCGCAATTTGAAAGGATATGCCCTATAAGATTTAAAACAGTATATAACATGATAACGATAATTAACGTTCACGCCCTAACCGAGAAAAAAGAAGATGAGGTAAAGGACGAGTTCTATGAGGTCTTAGAGGAAATAAATCTTAAAGACAGACCTCAAATTAATAATAGGCGATATGAGCACAAAAGTGGACAAGAAGAAGATTTACAGGGAGATTATAGAAAGGGAAAGCAAAGGGATAGAGTAATGCTAATGGACTAAGATTAACAAACATCTGCTGTAAAACAAAATATGAAAATAATGAGTACACACTTCAAGTGATAGGACATACACGAAAGGACGTAGAAAATTCCAGGAAGGAAGAAATTAAACTAAATTGATAATAGACAAAAAAAAGGCAAGACGAACTAAAAAAGTAGGAACATATAGAGGAGTTCAAGTAGACTCAGACCATTTTCTTGTTCTACCAAAATAAAACTTGATAAAACAAAGAAAAAGAGAAAAAAATTAAAGGAAAAACAAAATAGAATGTAAAGAAACTCAAGAAAACAATTAAAAAGCTACCAGAGCCAACATACCAAAAAATAAAACAATCAAGGAAAACTATTGGATGAACAAAATATGTAAGGACAAAATGAACAAAAAAACGAGAATGTGGCAAAAATTCTTGCACAAACAAAATGAACAAGACAGATGCCTATAAAGAAAAACAAACAAAAAACAAAGTAAAACAAATGTGCAGGGCACGGAAACGTAAATACATGGAGAAAGAAATGAGACATAGAAGAAGAATAAAGAAATAAGAATTTTTTTAGGATGTAAAAGATATCAAAATCCAAACTAAAAGAGTATAATGATATATCAAAGATAAAGATGGGGAGTTGTTAGCCAATTCACATGAAATTAATAGAAGGTGGAAAAAGGTGTTCAACCCAGGAAGAAGAACGTGAAATGGGGGAAGAAAGACAACGGGCAGAAGCGGAGGAAGAAGAAATTAGAGGACTGGAAAAGAAGGAAATCCAAGAAATAATAAATTAAATTAAAAACAACACAAGCTTAGGGGAGAATGGAATATCAGCGAAAAATCTGAAGTACGAAGAAGAAATTGTGGTTAATAAAGTGTAGGAATTAGTAAAAAAATATGGAATAAGGGAAAAATGCCGCAGCAGTACTAGTCCCAATATTAAAAAAAAGAAGACAAGGCTGAATGCAGTAACTCTAGGGGAATTAGATTACTGGACACAACATACAAAATATTAGCGACAGCGATAAAAAGAAGACTGAAAATATATATATAGAAGCAGCATTGGGAGAATAACAAGCATGATATCGTAAAAATAGATGTACAAGTGACCAAATCTTCAAACTGAAGCAAATTTTGACAGAGACATACGATTATGAGATTCCGACTCAAATGCTGTTTATAGACTTCATATCCGCGTATAACATGGGACATCTAGAAAGATTTCCAAACAATAGACTAGTCAAGGATTTAAGATGGAGAATCCCAGAAGGATGAAAAAGGGGGAGATCGAGGAAAAAGTGGTAGAAAGCGGTAAAGTAAGATATAAAGAAAAGAGAAGAATCATTTACAAAGGAATGGGACTAAAAGGCCTGTAAACGCCATACAGATATACACGTATACTTCTTAAGTGATTGGAGCTCAACCGAATTGATGCAAGCATGACGCACTTCTACATAAAATGCAAAGTTGACCGTTTGTCCGGATAGTAAAAACTTCTTAAGGACAACACTCTTGAAATCAAAAAGACAATAAGCATAGCTTTTATCTTTGACTTGCTCATTTGATGATTCTTTGGTCGAGGAGACTCGGTAGTGTGCTACTCAGAACACTTTTATCACAAGTTACCACTTTCTTTAAAAATCGGTTTATTTCTGATACGCTCCAAAAGCTTACGAGAAATTAGCACACAGGTTTTTTTCTTGGATAGTAGTTGAGTACAAACTTTCCATATCTGCAACCTAGTTGCGACGATTTAATGCACAAGTCTCACTTTATGTGTTATTAATTTAATATTCAGACGTGGGAAGTTGAAAACTACTTTTACCTTAATCACATTGTCCGAAATGCACCCTGTTCTTTGCTTATTCTCTACGTTCTCTTTTCTATCTGTGAATGCTTTGTGTCACCTAAGCATTTGTGCTTTCTATAAAAGCTTTTAGTAACATAGCGAAATTTAATGCAAAATTTTACCGTGTATTGCTGTTCGACACTGACGATTTGTACTCTATAAGGGTTCAAAGTCCAATAAGTTAAGTAAAAACCGTTTACCTCACACCCCTACCAAACCCCAGTTATCTCATTACTTTCTGGGCATACCTTGTATAATAAAAACAATGTTTGCGGCCGAAATATAACCTGGCAGTCGATGAGATAATGCGCATACGCAGGTGAGACCGACTTTAGTGGCTGGGTTAGTTAGAACAAGGGCTCGGTACAAGGATATCCGATTACTCAAAGATGGCTAAAAATCTGTTGAAGGTAAGCTACATTTCGGAAGACCAGCAAAAAGAGAAACTTGATAAAAATGTTGAACGTATAGAGGTTACAATTAGTAAGCATCGGCAACTAACAATCTGAGAACTAGAAGGTAAGCTGGAAATTCCAAAAACTAAAGTATGCGAAATTTCAACGTAAGAGCTTCCAGTCCGTTAAAGAGTTTTAAGCCAATGCAACGAAGCAGTTACTCGCGACTTTAGTACAGGACTTTGTAAAACGTTTGAAAAGTGGAAACGACCCTGGAAGAATTCTGTGAAATCCCAAGATTATCTTGAAAGTCACTGTGGCACGGCACGATAGAGTGTGTCTTGTACTATTTTTTCTAAATATGTAGATGTTTGTTATTGTAATTGTATTTATCTGTGTTAAGTTGCTCAGTATCTGTAAAAAAGATGAAATTCTTTTAGGAATTGGAAGTAGAAGACTAAAAATTAATTATGAAATAAGATATTTATAAAATAAAGAAACCTCAATATTCAATTTCAATATTAGTAACATAAGAAGTGTGCCATACAGTATTATTGTATTGCAAATTAAAGAAGCACCAGTAAATATTAATATCATACAAACATATGCGCCACTACCATATTAAGTATTTTGTAAAAAAAGAGATGGTTGTGACGCATAAATGATTTGCTCTATTATTCATAAAGTTATACCAACAGCACGTTTAAGAGACAAAATTAACCTTATTCTTATTAACCAAAGGAGCTATTGCCTCTTATTGGAAATTTACTTGTTTTTGAAAGGATGTCTTTTTGCATGAGTGCAATCCCATAAATAAGGTCTTCAAAGCGCTGGCGCTGCAGGGAAACTTTTTGCGCGGCTGTTGGCCACACTGCCGTGTTTGCTGCTTCCTCATTCTCAAGCAAACCCTTGTTTAACATGCGGTAAAGCTTAATTTTGCCTTGGCAGCCGTTCGTAAGAGAGCTCCGCTTGCCACTGCCGCCAGGTGCAAAGTTCGCGCAGTTATTAGGTTTTTGAACACAAAAGGCGTTACACCAATCAAATTCATCACAATTGACGAAGTGTATGGGGGGTCGTGCATGGATGTCAAAAACGCCCGCAAGTGGAGTAAAGATCAGAGGATCACTTTCGATGATCGCTGCATTTTGGTTCCTGAGGTTTCTCGAAACACCATTCATAGGACTTGACTAAAAGTTTGAAATATTGGAAAGTGTGTGCAAGATAGGTCTCACGAATGCTTACAGAAGACCATCAACAACAACGCGTTGACTCTGTTCACGAATTTCTTCGACGTTACGCAGACGGAAAGAATATTTTTTGGATTCTATTGTAACAAGTGGCAAAACCTGGGCGTTCACTTCACACCTGAAACCAAACAGCAATCACGGTGGCGGCATTCCTCTTCGACCAAGCCGCAAAAATCCAAACAGGCACAGTCTGCCGGCAAAGTCATGGCATTTGTGTTTTGGGATCGAAGGGGTATTGTTGGTTGACTTCATGGCTCGTGAGACCACAATAAACGCTGACAGGTATTGTGAGACACCAAAAACTCAGACGGGCAATTCTGAACCGCTCCCACGCCGCCTATACAAACATCACTCTCCTGCAACAGTTTGGATGGGACATAATCACCCACTCACCTTATAATCCGCGTGACTAACACTTGTTCCCTAAGTTGAAAGAACATTTGACCGAAATGCGGCTATCTTTGTATTGCTCTCTTCCTTTTCGATCTTAGCGTTGAAGTCACCTAATATTATTAACATATCGTTTCTAGGTACTTCCTCACAGGTTGTCTCTACTTTGCTATAGAATACCGACTTTCCTTCGTGATTTGCATAGGTGTTTACTATCGATATGTTAGTTTGTTTGCTTTCTATTCTTAACTAAGATATTCTTCCGTTTATTGCTTTGAAGTGCATTATTTTGTCTCTGGTATTTTCTTGTACCATAAATGCCGTTCTATTTCTGCCTTTTTTTCACTAGCATAAAACAGTGTAAAATATTTCTTTGTAACTTTTCCTTTGTCTTGCCATTTTATTTTTTGGAGCGCCAAAATGTCTACTTCACATCTCTTTATCTCTTTTGATATCCCTTGTTCGAATTTTGAGTAAGTTTTCTTTTTTTACTTTTATCCTTTTTGTCTTTTTACCCTTCTTTTCCTTACTGTCCATTTCCATTGTTTTACTTGTTTTCTTAGTTTCGTCTGGTTTTGCCTTTTCCGTTTACATTCTGTTGTCGTCCTTTTGTTTTCGCCCGGCTTTCTGCTAGTTTTTGAGATTGTGTTAGATTCTTGTTGTTTTATTAAGTTTCTCAGGGTTGCGTTTAATGTTTCCTTCTCAGATACTGGGAAAACGTATGTGTTGTTAAATTCCCATTATTTTCCCCTTTCTGTTCCTTCTATAGGGCGCCAACATTCGTTTGTGTCTGGTTCTTCTTTTTTGTTGTTTCTTTTAGGAATTTGTCTCCTTTTTCGTTTGTTAATCTTCGTCTTTATTTTCCCCTTTTTCAGTCGCTTTCTTACCATTACTTTAGGTTTCCAGCTCTTTGATCCTCTATTCGTCTCCATTTATTATTAATTTATTTCTTATTATTACTGCTTTCATGCCCTTTTCTTAACTTCTGTCTTATAAGGTTTTGATTTTTTCTGGATGTCCCTCTCTCGTTTTCTAATCAAAATCTTTATTTATTAAGATCTTTGTTTCTTTTAAACCTGATGACTGCTATTAATTCTATTTCTTGATCTGTGATAGTTACTCCGATTCTTCCTACTACATCTTTCAATATTTTTTTCTTTCAGCATCCACACATCTTCTTTATTATTTCCGGAGATTTCATAAATTATACTATTTTTTGCCTCTTTTTTAATATTCCTATTCTTGGTTGCTGATTTTTTATAATTTCCTCTAGCTTGTCAATGTTATCATTTTGTTGTTTTGAGTTGTTGCCTGCTTCATCTATTTTTTTTCCACACGTCAATTTGTTTATAATGCCCACTAACATTGGTTCTTTGCCTTTCGCCATTTTCATGTATTTTTTATGTATAAGTTTTGTATTTGCTTTTAAGTAAGTTTGGTTCAGCTTTGATTCCTTTGCGTTTATTCTTGTGTCGTTTCACTCGTGTGCCTAAATTACAAAATTAGTAAATTCGTGTTGGCGTTATTGCTGGTCGCGCACTTGCGGTACCGCTACATCGCAAAGCAACTTCGCCTTTACGTTATTTTCCTTTTTATTCCCTTTAATTATTTTCCAAGTTTGCACTAGATATCACTTAATGTTATTTGATTACAATATTCTATGTTGTCTATATTCAGCTTTCCTGTAACTTAGAATACTTTGTAACACTTCAACTTAGTTCACTGCTACTAACTGTTGACACTTCAGAGTTGCACCCGTAATACTAATTTTAAGAAAATGGGAAAGCATTATACGAGATACAAGATGACATGGAGGAGCCAACTCCGATAGAGACCACATACTGAAGAAGAAGATACTGAAAAATACGTAAAATGGCAAAAGAAAAACTCTTGAATACAAAAGAAAGAATTTAACACAGCAATAGAAAACAAATATAACGTCGATATTTAAAAAAGGTAATCGCAGAATATGTGACAACTATAGAGGCATTAGTGTGATCTCTCTAATGGGAAGAATTTATGCAAAAATAGTAAAAAACAATATAGAAGACAATATTCATGGAAAAATAGGAGAAGACCAAACAGGATTCACAGCCGGAAAATCCTGTATAGACAACATATATACTATCCAACAACTTATAGCGAAGAAAAGAGCGAAAAACAGGGACATTCACTTGGCCTTCATAGACCTCAGAAAAGCGTACGACTCGGTTCCCAGAAAAAACTGTGGGAAGCGATGAGTAATATAGGATCAACAAAAGTCTAATCAGGGCAATACAGCAACTTTATGGAAACAACCAAGTGGCAGTGAAAGTGGGGCAGACGATCAGTAATTACTTTAAGACAACAAAAGGGCTCCTACAAGGATGCTGCACATCTCCAACCCTATTCAAGATATTCTTAGAAGATACCTTAAAGAATTGGAAAAGGAAATGTGAGGGAATGGGGATACCAGTGCGCAATGAACATCTTTATACACTAAGCTACGCAGATGACCAAGTGGTAATAGCCCAAGATGAAGAGGACCTGAGTTATATGCTACGAAAACTAAAAGACGAGTACACTAAGGCCGGTATGGAAATAAACTTCGACAAGACAGAATATTTAGCGATTACAGAAGAAGAGGTAAAAAACTTAGAAATAGACGACAATGTAGAAATAAGAGGGAAAAATAAGTTCAAATACCTCGGCTTTACTATATCAAAAAATACATCTACAGAAGAAGAAATAAAGAACAGGTTAGGACAAACTAGAATAAGTATCAGACAACTACATCCCATTCTATGGAACACACACATTACAAAAAATACAAAACACAGAATATATAACACAATTATCAAAGTATTATGACATATGGGGCAGAAAATTGGATAATTAATAAGAAAAATAGAGGAAAAATAAAAGCCACAGAAATGGAATTTTGGAGAAGGTGCTGCCAGGTGACACGACTGACAGAATTAGAAATACAGAAATAGAGAGGAGAATGAATGTAGAAAAGACACACTGACTTACATCGAGGAAAAGAAATTAATATGGTACGGCCATGTTAGAAGGACGGACAATAATCGATGGATAAAGAAAATAACAGAGTGGAGTCCTCCAGGAAAACGAAAGAGAGGAAGACCCCGAAGAACTTTCAGAGATGAGGTGGACGAAGCCATGGAAAGAAGAGGGCTAGCAGACGGAGATTGGGAACACAAGAAGGAGTGGAAGAAACGGTTGAGTGAAGGAAGACAGCGTCAGCTGTGAAGATCCTTTGTATATATATATATATATATATATATATATATATATATATATATATATATATATATAGAAAACAAATTATAAAAACAAAGAGAGGCAAAGATAGAGACAGAATCGAACAACATAAAGACAGCAGTACCAGAAACATCAAATAGAATATTAGGTTCCATGGAAAACAACGAACCAAAGAAGTGGTTCGACGAAAGATGGCAAAACAAAAGCGGAGAACAAACGAGAGCAAGACGTAAATGGGTACAAACACAAACAGAGGAAGAGAAAAATTGATACAAAAGAATAAAACAAGAAGTACATAAAGAAAAAAGCAGCATGTGTCGATGAAGAGACGAAAACACTGGAAAAAACAACAAAGACAACAGCAAACTCTTCCAACATATAAAAAAACAATTCAATAATAACAGAACACTACCTACAATTGAGAACAAAAAGTGGAAGACACACTTGGCGGAACTATACAGTAGAAGAATATAGAGATAAATAAAAATAGAGACACTGAAGAAGAAATGCAAATAAAGAATTGACAGAGGTGGTAATACAACTAAAACTAAACAAACCAGCAAAACTAGACAAAATCAGCAACGAACCAATAAAAAACGGTTGGAAAGAATTAAAAAATAATATATAAAAATTAATAAGAAACAAATGGGAAAGAGAGAAAAAACCAACGGATTGGAAGACTAGACTTACAACAATTTTTAAAAAAGAAAACCCAACAAAGTGCAATAATTAAAGACCAATTTTGCTGCCAAACACAACATACAAAATACTAACAACAATAAGAAGAAATAGATTAACCAGGTACACAGAAAAGAAATCAAGGCATTACCAACAAGTCTTCAGAAAAAAGAAATAAATGACAGATACAATACACATAATGATACAAATTATTAAAAAAGGTTAAGAACACGAGATTGAACTACATGGTCTGCATAGACTTCAAGCCTTTGACAGTGTGGACTGACTTACAAGTTGCAAAAGCAGAATAATTTAAATACCTAGGAGTAACAATAAATAATAAAAATAATAGAAGTGCAGAGAAACGAGCAAGTGAAAGCGGGAAACAGAGCATACTGGAAATATTAAAAAACAAACGCATCAGTAAAAGCACTAAGATAAAAATTTATAAAGCAGTGATTAAGCGGTCATAATCTAGGAAGCAGAGACTGTGTGTATTACAAAAAGATGTAAAGAAAAACTACGAGTGTTAGAGACGAATATACTAAGACAGATACTCAGACCGAAAAAATACAAGGGGATGAATCACGAGATCAGAAACCTCATCGAAAGAGAAGGTATTGTTAGAACTACAAAAGCCCAATGTTAAATTGGTTCAGACACATCCAGAGAAGAGAATTCGACACTATTATACAAAGAATATCAGACTGGATACCTACGGAAGAGGCCAAGAGGAAGACCGAAGATAAAATGGCAGGACCAGGTGACCGAGGACATCAAAGTCATGGAAATTAATAATTAGAGAAGAATAGTCATGGAAGGAACACTTGGAATAGAATAACAAATTAAGCAAAGACACACAGCAAGTTATAAAGAAAAAAGAGAGAAACATGAAAAGAAACATGCGAGTTGATCATCCGCGAAAATAACTGGTTAGAAGAGTCCGAAAGAGCGGGATATATTTTTTAATGCAACCGTTAAATAAATCTTCAGCGCACTTTTTTGTATATCTTTTTATTGACATTCCTAAACTTTACTGGATGAAAGTGTAAAATACCATTATAAAGTTTTATACATATATGCAAACAATGTTGACTATTACTTGTCTTAATGTTATACTATTTCTTTATTAAGAATATATAATGCTCTCTGTACACTATCATAAAAATAATAAAATGAATGTTACCAAAAATAAAATTGGTTTTCTTTAATCAAAATTTTTTTACAAATTACTACGAGGTGCATTCAAGTTATAACACCTCCAAATTTTTTTCTAGGAGCTGGGAGCAGATAGAAAGTGCGGTTTGTTTAAAAATACGCGCGCACTCTTTGTGAATGCGTGACAGAGATGACAACACCGCACGGCACACAGGACTGTTTTTGATACTTAAAATGGCGAAGTTTTCACTACAAAACAGCGTGTAATCATTTGTTTTCTCTATTGGTGTAGTGCGACTCCTATTGAAATTATCGCCATTTGAGTGAGACGTATAGTGATGGTGTTATAGATGTGTCTAATGTGCGTTTGTGGGCACGACAGCTCAAATAAGGCAGAACAACAAACCAAGACAATCTCGACCTCGCACCAGCCGGTCTGACGACATGATTAAGCGAGTGGAGAACTTATTTTGGAGGATCGCCAAATGAGTGTAGAACACATCGCCTCCAAGTTAGCATTTTCCTGGGATTTCTGCACACAATCTTGCACGAAGGCCTGAAAATGCAAAAAGTGTCCTCCAGGTAGGTGCCACAAATTCTGACAACTTTGAAGTGATTTTTCATGCCCCCTTCTCACCTGACCTGGCTCCTAGAGACTTTTGGCTGTTTCCAACGGTGAAAGACACCACTGTCCGTGGTCGCAAATTTACTAGTCGTGCAGCAATTTTTTAGTGGTCAAAGAAGACTGCTAAAGAAACGTTCACAACGGCCACGGAATTGTGGCGTCGACGTTGTGAAAATGTGTACGGCTGCAGGGAGATTACGTCGAGAAGTGACACAAGTTTCACAGTTTTCGTGTGATTAGTTTGTGAGAAAAAAATCAGAGGTGTTGTAACTTGAATGTACTTTGTATTATGCACTAAGCATAATTTTCCTTGAGCAACTAGACGCCGATAGAAGCGATTTTTGCTTTATTTGTAGCAGTCTTAAAAGGCTTATGCTGGAATGCTTTCACCCCGTCGGTTACGCCCTTTTAAATGTCTTTTTAATAGAGTGAATTGAAATACGACAAAATGGGAGACTGCAGAACCAAAAAATAAAAAAAAATCATTGATGTGTACTTTTCTTGAGCTCAAACGTTTGCCAATCCATTTTGTTAACACATCTTACAAACACAACTCAACTTAGCAGTTCTCGGCACTAGGCTAGCAACTTCAGCTGAGTTTAGGGCAGGAGTTATTCTAACTGCCCCATGAGAGGGAGGCAGCAACGTTGTCGATTATCCCATTATTTTTCGACTAGAAAATTACTAAAAGTATTTATTTTTATAACCTCTTTATAAGAGTATTCACATATATTTTAAACACAAAGAACTAAAAACTTATTAAAATAGTCAGCTTTGGCATTTACTCAATCTCTTAGACTCTATGGTTACGCGCATTGGTATGTTCTTTCTCACAGACTATAACTTGCAAGTTTACTTAGACTGTTGTGAGAGCATTCGTCTAAAAAAGTAATATCTGATACATTTGTCCAAAACCATCCCTGCGTAATCTTTGGCGTGAATAATTTATTGTTAAACAAGATGTTCAAAGCAAAGTACAACTTTCACCACCATAGAATGATAGTTTTTAAGGATCCTCAAAACTCTTTTAGGGGCTAAAGTTGGGTGTAAAAGAATTTTTGCTTACAAAAAAGAATTCTCTTGCGCCCATCACAATTAAAAAAATCATTTTGTTTTTAACACTCTTACTGGTTACAGAAAGTCACCTGTATACTTCACCGGTGTGCTCTCAACTTTATTTCACTTTACAAACTAGAGACAATAACATATTCAAAGTGTTAAGCTTTGGAGTTATTTTCGCCAAATATGATTCGCCATTGCACCGCATGGTGCGCGAATAACTCAAACTGTCATCGACTTAGTTTCTACAAATGGTTTGGTAAGCACACATCATAATTTTATTTTCTGGATTACACAATTTTATAGCTACTTCCATAACTAACAACAATCTACAATAGTATGTTACAATTGGCCTACTTTCCACTGACTTGGAAATTCGTCCAAATCATCTTAATCCCTAAGCCAGGCAAACCCCTAAATAACGTTACGTCTTATCGACCTATAAACCTCTTTACCAATCGCGTCCAAAATATTTCGCACCAATTCGGTTTTTGTGAGTACCATTCCACCATTCACCAAATTCATAGACTAGTAAACATCATCCATGCAAGTTTAAAAGAAAAGCAACTTTGTACAGCTGTCTTCCTGGATATGCAGCAGGCGTTCGACGGAGTTTGGCATGACGGTCTCCTGTATAAACTCAAACTCAACCTTCCTACCCCGTATTATCCTTTACTCAAATCATACATGAATGATTGGTACTTCCAAACCAAATATAACACCGCAACATTTATCTATCATCCAATCATTTCAGGCGTAACTCAAGGAAGCGTCCTAGGACTTCCTATATCTCTTCTTTACCGCTGATATCCCACTCACACCTAGCACCTCCCTCGCCACATTTGCCGACGACACAGCAATCATCGCTGTCGATACCAACCCCTAACTTGCCACCGAAAAATTACAAACCCATCTTATTCTCCTTCAAGATTGGCTCCAGGCCTGGCGCGTGCAAGTGAATCAAACCAAATCAGCTCAAATAACTTTTACAAACAAACGCACAAACTGTCCACCCGTTTCACTTAATGGGACTCATTTACCGATTTCCGATCAAGTTAAATACTTTGGATAAAAAAACTTACGTGGAAACCACATATAACAAAGAAGAAGATTCAGATCAACTTAAAACTTAACAGATGCATTGGCTTCTTGAACGCCAGTAAAAGCTCAGACCAGCAAATCAAATCTGGCTCTATAAATGTATTCTAAAGCCAATCTGGACGTATGGCGTTAAGCTTTGGGGATGTGCAAAGCTTTCACACACCAAGATCCTCCAAAGAGGTCAAAGGTCCTCAGGATGATATTCAACGCCCCATGGTACGTCAGCAACAAAGCTCTACATGACGACTCAGGCATCCCACTCGTAGCAGACGAAATTTCCAGACTAACCGCCAAATACCTAGGCTGCCTTGCTGGCCATCCCAATGATTTAGTCCATCAACTGAGAGATCCACCCGAAGTCAGAAGACGGCTGAAACGACGATGGCCAACAGACAATAATTAAAACATAGTAAATGATCATCCTTATCTTTTGTACTCACTGGAGTGCTGTCATTGGACAGCTTCTCCATTTACTTATAGCTCCCATAGAGCAGCTTGTAAATTTGCACTGTATGTAAAAAAAAAACTTCCATAACTTTACAAAATTCAACTTCTTCTATTATTAGCAAAATTAAATCGCCGCGTGCTAAGCGAGCCTTACAACTTGAATAGGAACGACGTCATAAGTATGTAGCCCTATCACGTCGTATAACAACAAGATAAGTGCTGTACAATAAATTCCATTCTGTTATTTAAAATTGTGTTTACCTTGATGGCTGTACTCACCTCGGAGTCGATATTCTTGACTTTTTCTGCTATCGTTAGATAACACATCGACATCTCCGTGGCCCTGGCTGCTGTTCGGCATCCGCTGATCGGTCGGGCTCGATAGGGCGCTTTTGTTCTCGTACTCTGCAAATAATCAAAAGACATTATGCAAACAGTCCCAACGAAACACGGGCACCATTGTAGTAGACCCCGGGGTCGACTTCCTCGATGCAAAAGTACTCCCCGCTCATGCTGCCGTCGGCCTCCAAGTGACACTAGAAGTTTCTGCAGCCGCCCAGCTGACATGCAAATAGCCGGTGTAAATTCTAACGCATAAATACCGATTAAAACCCACGCTCACAAAAATGTGGCAGAAATTTAAAGCGGACTCAAAGAAGTGACGGAACCGTCAGACCATTGTTTCGGACTAGCGTCAAACTCACGGATGCCTAGAGGAAAGCCGATCGCTGAATTTACGGCAACATAAAGCATGTCTGCAAGAAAATTGATTGCTTTAAATCGGCCATTAATCCGTTTAGTGCGAATGGGCAAGCAAATTTTACGCGAATGAGGCTGCGCGAGCGGCGCGACTACATGAAATTGCGAGCGGTTTGATTTAATACTTATAACATGATTTATGGTTAGAGATAACTTGTTCGATATACCTGTAGTACACATACATCATAATCTAGAACTAGCATACTTATGAATGGCACGATGCATAACTATATCAAAACTGCTTTCTTTAAATTAAAATAAAAATAGCAAATATGAACATAAAATAATAATTTAAATTAAAATGGCCACGGTATCTAGAGTTCAAAAAATAAATCCATCAGAGTAGGTAAAGATTTATTAGTTCCAATTAAATAAGCAAATCAAATCTAATCAAATCTAAATTGTCCTTGTGCAACTTTGTCAAGAAAAACATGAATTCTCTAGAAATTTTCGAAAGCAATCCTGCCAAATATAAGAATACAGACGACAAAAATACTATTTTCAAAAGGCGAGTGGAATCAAAAGTCTCCCAAAGAAAAAAGACATTCGAGGAGCAATTAAAATATTATCCTCAAATGATCAACTTGCTATTATGGACAATAACACTCTAAAAATCCAGAACTCTGTTTCCCTGATCCACCTCTTAAAGATTCTAATTGTTACACCACTACTAAAGAGGAAATCTTAAAATAAGTCTTTTCCTTTCCTAATGGCTCTGCAGGGGCATAGGCGGTCTTTGACCACAACATATAAAAGACATGTCATCTAATGGGTCAACCGATTCAGATCTCCTTTCCTTTTTCACCAATCTAATCAATTTGATGCTGAAACGTCAAGTATGCAGTAGAATATGCCAATTCTTTTTATACGATGCAACCTTACATGCCCTTTCCAAAAAGATGGGGAATCCGCCCAATCGCAATAGGTTGCACATTTAGAAGACTAGCGGCAAAAATTGCTTGTCGCCACGTTGAAACTTCTATTGGAAACTACCTTCAGCCATTACAAGTCGGTGTAAGCTGCAAGGTAGATTGTAACGCAGCGGTGCACGCAAGCAGGTCTTTTATGAAAAATAATAGAAATACGAATTTTGTATTCCTTAAAATCGACTGCCGTAACGCTTTTAACGCTATTGATAGAGATTCAATGCTTTCAAAAGTGAGAGAGTTGACCTCAGAACTCTACTCCTTTTTGTGGCAATGTTATGCGGCACCATCTTTACTTTTCTTCGGAAAGGACACAATTTAATCTCTAGTCGGGGCTCAACAAGGGGATCCCTGTGGCCCACTTATCTTGAGCCTAACAGTATATAAAGTTCTATTATTCTTAAACTCATTTAAGCATCTGGTATCTCGGTGATGGAACCTTAGCTGCCTTAGAGGGAGATTATTCCAACGCCTTAAAAATGTGAACTGCTACATAGCCTATTATCTAAGAAATTGCCTCGCAATTCCTAAACTCACATACCTTTACGAACAGTCCCCTTACGGAGATATTCAAATCACACCGAAGAGATTGACAAAAACATCAAATCTAATTTGGAAGGAATTATTAACCTTGATCATGATAGTTGAACTTTGTCTTCTCTTCCATTAAAATCGGGTGGTTTTGGAATTTGTAAACTAGCAGACACTATTTTACCAGCATTCTTTAGTTCCTTAACTCAGTTACCAGGCTCATCGATAATGTTCTCAAAATTCACTCAGACGAGATCTTGGTTGCTGATTATACCGAAGCAACGGAATTATGGTTAAATCAGGATCATTTTTACCAACAATCAAATTCCCACAAACAAATTAAAACAACATCCACATTTTAAAGATCAAAGAAAAACTAATTTCCGGAAATCCAAATTTGAAAACAAGAATCATAGCATCTGAAATACCAGAATCAGACCAATGGCTTAACGTACTCCCTTCTAGAAGCATTGGAACTCTATTGGATAACAAGTCCTTCCGTATTTCCATAGCATTTCGTATTGGCAGTAATATATTTGATCCCCATCAATCCGTCTGTGATGAAACCGTGAAAGAGAATGGGATTTACGGTCTAAACTGCTCAAAAAGTGGTGAACACATTAATATTAAATTTTATAAATTTTTATATTTTATTAATAGTGTTTATTTTAATTCAAGTGCCTAAATTATTAATTCTGTTATCAAACCTTTATAAATCCTTACAAATTTTAAAGTTTCTTTTTGTAAATGTTTGTAAATAAGAGAATCAAACTGACTAGACTGTTTTTCTTATAACCAGACTACAAAATTTGACATGATATGAAGCTTGACTCTAGGTTTCATTTAAGAAAATGTTTAAAATTTCTCTTAAACACACAGTAAAACGCATATCAAACATTTTCAAAATATTAGATAATTTGAATACAGGTGTAGACCAAAAAGTTCCTCACTTTTGATACAAAAATAAAATATTGAATTAAATATAAATCAAAGTGGAGAGGCAGACGTGTAAATAGCCGTGCCCACGTGGTGCGGTGTGGGGAACTAAGTACGGTCCGTTTTGGAAAGTAAAACGCTGAAGCCCAAATCGTCCCTTAAACGGCCGGCGCAAAAGCGGATGGGGGCGGCTACCGATATCAACCGATGAGTAATTGCCAAATCACTCACCTATAATCGGCTTCTGCTTCGGCGGCGTTGGTTTCACGGTGACCACCTTGTTGCGATGTGTTCGTGCCTGGAGCATGACCACAGTGGCCGGGATGCGATGCAAAAGTCTTGCGGGGTGGTTAAATGTGGGTAAAATAAACACGACTGAATTGGCCGCGATGCGGATCGAATATATCACCGGGCTTTGCGCCTGGCTTAGCGGTAGATCATTTGCGGGAAATCTTAATTCGACAGCACTTTTCGTCGCAAAGGGTGCCGCCGACGGCGTATGCAGACTCGCCGGCTGAGCAAAAGCCCATATGCCGTTTTGTGTACGATAGCAAAACGTGGCGGCAGATATCAAAGCCACCAGTACACCGCCACGATACACAAGTGGTTCAAGGGCGAAAAGGCCGCCACACCATACTCGCTGCCTCGAAAGGTCCTGAGCTTTCAAAAAAAAATTAATACCTTATCAAGGAATTATTAACAGAGCTTTGAAACAATATTGTCATTAAATTCCTGAAATTAACAATTATATTTCAGGTGCGTTAAATTGCGGTTGGATTTATATCGTAACAAACTATATAAATGCCCTATTAATACATTATCTATATATACATGGGTCAGCTAAAATATTGTTTATTGTTGTTAATTAAATCAGAAGGCAGCATGTCGCGTGAAAGACAATCACTGGGATTCTCTTTTCCGGACACATGATTGAAGCAAGCGGCAGGTAAATTATCGTGTATTTTAGCAATACGATTGCTGACAAAAATAGACCACCTATGTGGCGATGAGTGGATCCACGAAAGCGCCATTGTAGAATCCGAGAAGGCGTAAACACCTGTAATAGGTACACGAGCGGAAAATTTATCGCAGACCACGCGAACAAGCTTAGACAACAGCAAAGCGGCGACAAGTTCTAATCGAGCTAGCGTTGTTATTTTAACTGGAGAAACCTTTGACTTTGCACATAAAAGCCGGACGGTGATATTACCTTCAGGATCAGTGATGTGTAAATAAACACAACAACCATAACCACTGAAGCTCGCGTCACAAAAGGCTACGATGTTCACTACTGCCTTTGTAACAATGCCAATATGGCGCGGAATTTTTAGAGAAGAGAGTGCGGAAAAATCGCGTGCAAAAGCTGAAAAGCGACTGATGATGGATTCCGGAGGAACCTCATCCCAGTCTATTTTAGCTAGCCATAGTTCCTTAATAAGAATTTTGGCGTACAGCACAACTGGAGCTACAACGCCAAGTACGTCGAATAAGCGGGCAACTAGCGATAGAATCGTGCGCTTTGTGCATTTATCTTCTACAGCGACTGTTGTCAAAGAAAAGTAATCGTCAGCAGGATCCCAGGTTAAACCAAGGATTTTAAAATTGTAAATATCGTTACCCATGCCAGAAAATTTTATTGGTAAGTAATGAGACTCGGGAAGAAACTCCAATAAAGCGGGTGAATTAGTGGCCCATTTGACAAGGTCGAAAGAGCCTAATTTAAATAAATCCATTAATTTGCGAGACAATCGCATAGCAATCTGTTCATCGGGAATCGAATGGATATAATCATCCATATAAAATTGAGTTTCTACCAGTTTAAAAGCCTCAAGGAAGCGGTCACTATGCTCGCACGCTAACTTGCGTAACGTACGCATAGCTAGGCAAGGGCTAGGCTTTAACCCGAAGGGTACGCAGTCAAAGTTGTAGGTGCGAATAGGTCCGAGTAATTGCCAAATCGCTCACCTGTAATAGGCTTCGGCTTTGGCGGCGTTGGTTTCACGGTGACCACCTTGTTGCGATGTCTTTGTGCCTGGAACACGACCACACTGGCCGGGATGCGATGCGAAAGTCTTGCGGGGTGGTTAAATGTGGGTAAAATAAACACGACCGAATTGGTCGCGATGCGGATCGAATATATCTCTTGCGGGTTGGTTATACACGACCAAATTGACCGCGTTGCGGGTCGAATATATCGCCGGGCTTAGCGGTAGATTATTTGCGGGAAATTTTAATTCGACAGCACTTGTCGTCTCAAAGGGTGCCGCCGACGGCGTATGCAGACTCGCCGGCTAAGCAAAAGCCCATATGCCGTTTTCTGTGCGATAGCAACACGTGGCGGCAGATATCAAAGCCACCAGCATACCGCTACGATACACAAGCGGTTCAAGGGCAAAAAGGCCGCCACACCACAAAATGTGATTTAGTAAAAAAAATTATTTTTTTATATAACTAGTTTATTAGCAACCAGAATCACAAAATATATAGAGAAATAAAAAAGTAAAATAAGTTGCCTATTCACTCCAATGAGGCATAGATCAAAGATACGTGCTACAGATCACACTTATGTAAAGGAACGGATCAGAAGAAACTGGTCTACAGTGACTAATAAATCTCTACTAGCTAGAAAAGGGGTACCATGAGGAAACAACAAAGCTAATATCATAAACAAACAAAAAATCAAAGAAATTTGTAATAAAAAAAAATGCTAAATTTTGTAAACGTCTAGAATTCTATGAGCTAATGTGTAGACTACGACAAAGTACGACATGCAAAGGATGACCCCCAGCGGTGCTATATCAATCAAACAGGGAGTTACTAGAAAAACTCATAAAATAGAATTCAAAATTATAAAAATGCGTCTTTGTGATTAATGGTGAGAAAACAGTGTTGATGGTAATTGGTAGAAGAAAGAGGAAACATGCAGTAACACAAATTAAAAGTTACATCTATTTTCGCTAGATAATAAACAATAATAGAAATCTAGAAGTTGAACTTAACAACCGAATCAATTCAGCTACCAAACTATATTATTCACTAAGCCAAACCACAAGAAATAAAACACAGTTATTGTATATAATAGAACCCAAATTTCAAACTCATACGCAAGCTGTGAATGTTTGGTGTTAGCAAACAGACCGAAGAACAGATTATAAAATGGAATTTATTCGTAGAATATTTATGGTAACAAAGCTTGGAAGACTCAGAAGTACTGATATCAAACACATCTTGAACATCAAACGTCTCCAAAAAATCATAGGTAACCAATTAAAATGATGAGTGCATCTATAAAGAATGCGGAAAACAAAAGGCGAAGAGAAAAAGCCGAGGAGTCGTTTGTCAACATCTTGTAATAAATATGTTGCGGTAGAGAGGTACACAGTGAAACTGTGCAAAAAGGATAGCCATGGACAAGAAAAAATAGATTATCATATATAATACAATATAAATGCGATAATTTGTGTGTATACGAGAGGTTATCCGAAAAAAGGTATTTCTGGTATTTTAGGGTGATAAATTTTCATCCGATTTTCCTCAAATTTTTGCAAAGTAGGTGTTTGGTGCTCATCTCTAAACCCGTGTCCTATCTCTACGGTAACCTTTACTGTCCGCCAACCGACCCTCATCACAACAAAACGAATTTTACCGCCGCCCGGTATTCCGAGTTGAACCATCGTGAGCGACGGAGCAGAACCAGCCGACCAGGTTGAAGCCGCCAGCCAGCCGACCCAGGTGCTCTATTTTGCTGTGCTGGTACGCTGTCGTTGCCTACTGTACGTTCCGTCCCGCCCGTGGTGCCTCAAGATTGAAGCCGCCAACCAGCCGACCCAGGTGCTCTATTGCGCTGTGCTGGTACGCTGTCGTTGCCTACTGTACGTTCCGCCCCGTCCTTGGTGCCCCCGGATTGAAGCTGTCAACGAAGATCACGCCGAAATCTGCCGTCCATGTTACCAGAGACTATTGCTTGCGTCGGCAGAGCGCCCAAATGACCTGCCACCCACCATATTTGCAGTTATTCAAGTATAGTTGTATTGTTCGTTTATTTTTCTGTTTCGTTGTTTGTTTAATTTTTACTTTATGATTAATTTTAATTTTGCTCAATATATAGTTTACACAGCTTCGCTTTGTTTTATTTCCTGTTTTGCTTATCGAATCACCCTATTGCGCTTAATTATCAAACAGTAGGAACGCGGAACAATTTATTTACAAATGATAACAGTAGGATAAGTCGGTGCTGTGAGCTTACGAAAACAAGACATGTAAAACCATCTTGAAGATAGGCAACCTTACGTATGCTCAGAGCTCAGTCATGCCACATTTTACTTTCTGTTCAAATGTATAATAGATATGGGTGAATTGTAACGTCAACAGCGGAAACAATAATAAGGCCAAACAAACCAAGAAAAAAAGAAGAAGGTGGTGACTCTAAAATTCTATTTTAGATATAAAACTATAGAGTCCATTGTATAATATATGTACACACATCAGGAAAATATACAAAACAAATATTGAGTGCATCTTATAATACGATATAGAGTTATGGTAGAGAAGCTGAAGAAGAAACCAAGCTAAATATGTTAAAAATGTAAATAACCTTAGAAAGCTTCTTATTAAAGTCCGCCACCATTTCAACACTGAACCTGAATTTGGCCAATAAAATTTCTTGGATCGCAGCTCAGCAGGAACAATTAGGCAATAAGACTATCTTGCTGAAGATACTTACAAAAATAATATGTTACGGTTAATAAAATTACTCAGAATATTTAAAATTCCCATAACTGCTTAATCTCAAAATTTTATAAATAGAAGCTCATAATTATATAATGTTTGGTGGGACAAATTAAAAAAAATAAAAGCACATTCCTCACATATTACTCGCGATACAAATAAAAAATAATAGACTACCGCTTTATATACTTTGAAATAAATAAAGGAAAATATGTCAACAAGAAGGCATCTGAAAAAGTTTACACGGATTAAATAAGAAGTATTAATATACCAGGACCAACCAGAAACTAGAGAAATCAAAAAGTAAAATAAGTTGCCTATTCACTCCAATGAGGCATAGAGTTTAACATCAAAGATACATGCTACAGATCACACTTATGTAAAGGAACGGATCAGAAGAAACTGGTCTACAGTGACTAAGAAATCTCTGCTAGCTAGAAAAGGGCTAACATGAGGAAACAACAAAGCTAATATCACAAACAAACAAAAAATCAAAGAAGTGTGTAATAAAAAAATGCTAAAGAAAAGGCTACACTTAAAGCCTTCAGACAGTAAGTTCCATAGTTTTTCTTTGACGTTGATTTCACTGGCGAGACTTAGGTTTCTGAGTGTAGCCCCTAACCCCTGTCCTTTTGGATGGTAGATAGTCGTATGTACGTCCGTGGAGGTTTTTTAGAAGGGGGGGCCGGTTGGTAGTAGATTCTGTTTCAATTAAGCTCTCCAAACTTTTTTAGAACGCAAATTCCATACACTTGATGATTTCTAACTGATTCCTAGTGGACTATCGTAATTTATTATGATTTACAGGCTGAAAAATGAGTTTTTATAAAGTGTAATTGAAAAGCGTTTAAGTACAGGATTTACGGAGAAGTTAAACTGGGAATCTCCTTTTTATGCGCTGAGATTTAGAAAGCTGCTCTGAATACAGCAGTTTTAAGATGGCTTTATTTTTAGTCTCATTTTGATGATTTGTGCTAGACTGCTCTCATTTAATGTCCCCCTCTCCATTAAATTTATTGCGGATTTTGAAAAGTTTGCTTTTGGAAGCACCCGTTAATCCTTGTTTGAGATAAATTTTCTTTGCAGTCTATATTCTCATTTTTTTGTCGTTAAACTTATTGATTTTATTGTCAAGATATAGCGACCTGTTCTGAAGGAGACGTGTGTTCTTTTCATCGCACGTTTTAACAGCTAAAACATTTTTATCTAGTAAAGGTAGGTGTGCGTTTAATGTTACACTCAATTGTCTAAATAGCGACTTCGAGCTCGCAACTTGGATCTGCCACACTAGTCTTTAAGTAAATTTTGTTTCTCCTGGAGCCGATGAGTCACGAAAAAGGTTTTTAGCGAACTGAACAGCATCGCTTTGTAGTCTACGTACTGGGTCAGTACAGTGGAGGGCGTTGTTAGTATGTCCAGAACGTATATGTTACATATCGTAGAAGACAAAATGGAGCGTATACCACTGTACTTGATATGGGACCTCCTTTCGGAGAGGTCACTGTATATACTAGGCCTTGATCATACCGAGGAAGACTACAACAGTGGCTTGATTTTTGGTGTAACCTTTGGTGATACATTTTACTACCTAGAGGAGCTGAAAAGTATTGAAGTAACCGGAGTGAAAGCCAAATTAACTTTCCGGAATTAGTTAGACATCTTCGAAAGCTCTCAAAGAGCGGCTGATGTCCGGAAGTCATGAGGAAAGGAACTTATTTTCCAGGCTTGGGGAGAATGAGACGCACGCGATCTTTAAAAGGCTCGGGAAGTAAAGGAAACTCAGGACAGCGTTGGCAATGGTAAGTATCCAAGCGATCGGATTTCTTAGGAGAGCTTGCCATCCGGATCAGCAGCTTTACGTGACTTTAATGTTTAAATAAGTGGGGGTTCCTGCGCCTGAAGACAACCTACGAAGCAATCGACGTGATCGAGATGGTCGTTGCACTAAGATAGGTTGTCAGTGAAAGCCTCAGTTTTATCCTGATTGGTGTAGGTTGCGTCACACTCCCCGTGGATGGGCGGTGGCGAGATTGGTCTGTTCCAAAGGATTTTGATCATCCTCCAGAAGCTGTTGTCAGCCACATCGAGTACTTCCAGCTTACTCTCTTCGACGGCATTGCGGTGCTCCGCACAATAGGTTTTGACCTTTGTAGTAATATTGCAGTATTCTTGCTTAACCATGGGATCCAGGGATCGCTGTCCATGCCATTGTGCCCGCGTATTCGCTCTTTCAGCTCCGGAAACAGCAGGTTCCTTCCATCTCTGAGGCAGGAGTTGGTAACCAAAACGAGTGGATTGTTAGATGAAGAAAGTAAGATGTTATACCGTCCTCCAAGTTTTTGCCAGGGATAGTGAAAGATTTTCCATGATCTGCTTCAGGTGGACAGTAAAGGCCAACCACAAAACGCTGGAATGGAAGAAAACGCCGGACGGTCCGTCAGGAATTTCCAATGAAACTGTAACGATTAGGTTCAGATAATTTCACCATCACGACGTCACTGGGCTAGTTGTAATCATGCACCGTCCTGCTATTGTTGTTAAACACGCGGTTCTTCTACAAGCGATGCTTGGCATTTAGGTCTCCTGCCAAGACCGTCGCGATATCTTCTTCGAATATGGCGTCCAGGTCCTCTGGAAGGAGATGACCTTTGTGCGACAAGGTGTTATAGGTGGAGACTAGTCTAATAACTTAATGGCCCTTTGTGCGGAGATCGATAGCGGTGATCTCCATGTGTTTGGTGATCTTAAATTCGTGGATTGGTCCGCGCAGTTGTATGGCCTTGTGCAATATGCTTTAGAGTGGCTATAAGATTGACATAGACACGTTTTAAGGAATAATGCAAATTGCTGCTTTTTAATATTTTTTCGTGGAGAGCATTATATAGAAAAGAACATAATATCTTTGTGTTTTTCTGCTACTAGACCGGCAGTAGCTTAAAGATAATCTGATTAAAATACTTATAATTCGTAATGTTTATTAAAGTTTTTATTATGAACGCTGTTCCAACACGAGCAGTACCATCAGGATGAGATGTCGTGAATATAATGTAACTTGATGTCTGTAAATAAGAGTTGGTAGTAGAATGAGCATTGGATATTAATATAATACTAGCTGTACCCGGCCACGCGTTGCTGTGGCTCAATCTGATTAAATAAAAAAGAAAGAATAGAGAAAGCGCACGTTTCTAATATGTTTAATTTCACAATACTTGTGGGTATAAAATATATAAAAATGTTAAAATTACAGTGCTGAATTGTACTTTAATGATCGTTCTTGTGTTTTCGCGTGGCCCCTAACGCGTTACTCTGGCAACCGATGCTTCTCACACGGCCGGGGGCCGGGAACCTCCGCATTGTGCTTTAAAGATATCTGATAATATCGGTCAAGTGCCCGCCAGAGTTGATGCACATTCGGACTCGTTCCACAGCAGTTTCCATGACCTTTCTCAAAACTTCTAGCGAACAATTCTTTACTTTTTGTCAGATGTTCTTCTTTAGAGTCACCAATGTCTGTGAATTGTTGGTATAAAGCCTTGACTTCAAAAAACTCGAAGAAAGAACCATAGAACTGTCAAATCGGGCTGTCTTGCGGGCTAATGCAAAACGCCAAAGCGATGGATTAAGCAGCCGAAAAACGCTTGATTTAAAATGTCCACTGTCCGTTGTGCAGTGTGTGCGGTTGCACCGTCCCGCTAAGGTCACATGTTCTTCAGACTTAATTCATTAATTTTCAGCAGCAAGAAGTCGTTGATCATCGTTGACAGTGTTGTCGACGCCGTCCTCGACAAAATATGGGCCAATTATCATTCCTCCGTAAACGTCTCTCTAAATAGTGACTTTAAACGCTGATTTTTAGTGCCCTAGAAGCAATAATTTTGTTTATTCATGTATCTGCTTAGGTGGAAATGTGCCTTGTCGCTTACGATGATTTTCAATGGAAAATCATCCTTATCGCGGATGAAGTTAGGAAGGCTTGGCTAAAATTTACAGTAGCTGATGCACTGTTTGCACTTTTTACATTATGCATCTTTAAGTCTTTTGCCAAAATTCGCTGTAAAGACTGTCTATTATTATTATATCACAGCAGTGATATTTTCGACCGAACGACTGCTCCGGGGCTGGCCACATCTGCTACTGTCTCGTGTTGAGCTAGTTTCCTCGAGGCGCCGCGCTCTCGAGGAGTATAGTAATTCATGGTTTGTTTACGTCTATTCTGCTTCGGTTTACTTCACAAATATTAAAGTTAGGATGACATGAGACGCCATAGGCAAAAATGAGAGCATCTTATTTTGCGCCACCTGTTACGCTGGTAGAAAGGTTTTGTTGATTCTGTGCCTAATATGGGGCTCAACAAGGGGATCTATGTGGCCCACTTATCTTTAGCCTAACAATACATGAAGTTCAATTATCTTTAAACTCAGATTTAAATATCTGGTATCTCGATGATGGAATCTTAGCTGGAGCACCAGAGACAGTCTTAGAGAATTTCCTAAAAATCATTTCAAAATTCAAAGAGATCGGTTTAATTATCAACCTATTGAAACGTGAATTATTTTTTCTGAATGAAGAGATTTCGTCAATTTCTTCGTAATTTAATAACCTTTTCTTTGGAATTAAGATAATTAAAGATCTTCACCTGCTCGCTTCACCATTAGTCGACAGTGCTTTTATAAATGTTGTCAAAAAGAGGGAGGTGCTTGACAGACTATTCCACTGCCCTAAACCTAAAGGTTATTATCTTCTAAGAAATTGCACCGCGATTCGTAAACTCAAATACCTTTTACGAACATTCCCTTTATGGAGATATTCAAATCACATCGAGGAGATTGACAAAAACATCAAATCTAATTTGGAAGGAATTACTAACAACTACCTCGATTATGATAGTTGGACTTTGTCTTCCCTTCCATTAAGAACAGGTGGTCTTGGAATTCGTAAAGTATCAGACATTGCTTTACCAGCATTCCTCAGTTCCGCAAACTCAGTCGCCAGGCTCATCAAAAATGTTCTCAAAATTCACTCAGACCAGAATCTTGGTTGCTGATTATACCGAAGCAAAAGAATTATGGTTGAATCAGGATTATTTTTTACCAACAATCAAATCCTCAAAAATAAATTGGGACAGCATCCAAATTTTATAGATCAAAGAAAAATTAATTTCGAAAATCCAAATTTGAAAACACGAATTATAGCATCTGAAAAACCAGAATCAGACCAATGGCTTAACGTACTGCCTTCTAGAAGCATTGGAACCCTATTGGATAACAACTTCTTCCATATTTCCCTCGCACTTTGTATTGGCATTAATATATGTCATCCCCATTAATGCGTCCGTGGTGAAACCGTGAAAGAGAATGGGATTCATAGTTTAAGCTGCTCAAAAAGTGGTAGAAGTCACTCCCGACACCAAAAACTGAACTATATTATCTGTCCAGTCCTAGAATCTGCAAAGATCTCGTCAGTCCTGGAATCAACTGGCCTTTATAGAGATGGAAAGAGACCAAATGGAATGCCTTCAACTCCTTGGGAAAAGGGCCAACACCTTGTTTAGGACTCTACGTGTGCTGATAATCTTGCTCCTTCCTATTCTGATATTAGCTCTAAAGCGGTTGGTTTAGTGGCATCAAGAGCAGCTTTGAAAAAGATTAACAAATACAGAGAAGTTGTGAGAAACAACCACATTTTTATCCCTTTCGCAGTGGAAACTTTGGGTCTTAGGATCGAGAATTTGGACAGTGACTGGAGAACCTAAATCTAGCATATATCTGAAACAGAGGATTAGCATAGTCATTCAGAGAGGAAATGCAACTTAAGTGATGAATACATTCCCATCTCAAGAACCAATTGATGAAATTTTTATATTTTGTAATTCCAGTGTTTATCTTATTTAGAACATATTTTTTCTGCTTCGTATACTAGCTGACATTAGAAATCAAATAATACACGTGACTAAATGATAAACAAGGATAAATTAATTATTTCCTTATAGTACTTTACGGATATATAACTTCAAAAGATCTATGCGCATAAATCGGCGCGTAATTATCAATGTAATTTATAATTAAAGCTCCAAGCAATTTTCATAAATCCGTCGGGAATCGTTACGCTATCCGGCGCAGACTGTTTAACTGGCGGCGGCGAGGTGGCATTTGGCGGCCGCCATGCCGCGGTCTTTTCCGCACACAATACGTTCTCCGCAATGGAACGGTAATTTATCGGGCGGGTGATAAATTATTCGCAGTCGATTACCGCGGAGGTATTTTTGAGGCAAACCTCTAAATATCAACTTCTTATTAATTGCCAGCGCCTGACCTTTCCACATGACTTACATGGATGAAATCACTCGTGGGCGGCATTTTTACTCATTTGCCCGCAGCGCAATTGCGGAATCCGATGGCGCGGTGACAACGCGCCTAAAAATACGGAGCCCGGCAAAAACCGACTCGGCCTGAATGGAAGGGGCCCGGATGGCCCGCCGCTCGTGGCCAATAATTAATACGAAATCAATACGCAGCGTATTTAGGAACATCTGCGCGCCGAGGCCAACAACCCAATAATTAACACCTAAGCACGCCGCCAGCCAATCCAATCACCGGGGGAAAAATGGCCCTCTGCGCGGTGGTCCGATACCGCGACTGTAGGTGGACTACGTTCAGGTAACTTACGGCCTCTGCGGAGTCCTCCGGGCGGCATAACTTGCGCTTTATATGGGCAGCGGCTTGCCAGGCGGCTCTACATTCGGATTAGCGCAAAAAGCTGGCCCCGGCTCCGGCCCCTGGGGGACGCCCGCTTCCGACTTCTCGGGACCGGCCGCGCGCGGCCGAGCGGCTTAGCGTAGTACCAACGCGGCGATAAAGAATCGCTATCGTTGACTAATATTTATGAATATTACAGTACCAGCCAATAATCATCAGTGACAGTGTGACCTCCCACACATTTGTACTCATTAGCCATAAATACAGCCACCATCAATAACGCTCGTCTGCAAGCCGGCCTGACAGTTGAAGATTAGGTTTGTTCGTGGTGAAAATGTAATTAAAGAACAACAGGATTGAAGGCTGCAACGGCTGGAGAGGCAATTTACATATTATTTCCGATGTTATCGTCTCCTGGAAAACAAAACCAAGACAAACTGTACCAAAATTATAATTGGACAAACACGAATAGACAAGTGGAACTACTTTATAAAAAAAAGTTAAATTGTTATTTCATTTTTATAATGATTTAGTGACAATTAACCCATTAACTACCATGATCTCCATTTGGGAATTCTATTTTTATTTTATTTTTACGTTTTCAGAACTGATTTGTTTGCATTGTTCTTATCGTATACAGAACTTGTGCATAAAGGAAGTTATCAAATTATTTAAAACAGATTGGTTGCAGTAAGAGATCTCTATGGCAGGATCAAAATTCAGTATCTTTACAAAGCAGTAAGTAGTTGTACTTGAAGTTTTGGAGCTCATGATAGACATCATCTAAAATCTTTTCTTTAATTTTTTTCAGATTACGATGAATGCATAGTACCTGCATTTGGTTCTTAGGTTTTAGAGGATATTATTGATGATTCTAATTTCATGGCTTTTAATATTATAGATGAGATAATGTGAATGAAACAATTGACCTCGTCGAATTCCCTCCTTATTAGACTGCGATGATATTGATGTAAATACATTGGATTACCCAGCTAATTTACCTGGTAGTTCATAGGTATGCAAAACATCTTCAGAAATAGTAGAAAGTAACGATGGACCTACTAGAAAGAAAGTAAAGGCTGCTATTTCTTCTAAATGGACATAGAAAGAAGCAACTTGTAGCAGGAAATTAAACAATAAAAGGGGATTTGGTAGCATACTTAAAATTTTTGAGGAATTATTCGATGAGGCATTGATGAATTATTAAGGCAAGTTTTTGATGTGCCACTCAGCAGAACAATCACAATTTTCAGCGTTCTACTGAATGTTTAAGTTTCAGTTTATAGAAATATTGCTTTTCAGTGAATACCAAGCACTTCCTTAAGAATAATTTCAATATAACTTACACAAGAAAATGCATCAGTCGCAACATACATCTAGAGATCAAGAGCCATTTACATTACACTCCCCAGTAGAATTTCAGTGAAAGAAACAAATTTTTTTAAAATTCGTCCACTGATAGACCATCCGAATAAAAATTTCTTGAAATTTCAAATTGTGCTTTAAAATTTGGACAACAATTTACTTGGGGAAATTGGGGGGAATTAGGGTTCAAACAGCGGGCCTTATGCTGTTTTAAAGCACCTACTGTTATCAAATATAAGGGAAAGAGTAAGGATTCAAATGATGTTCCAGTTGCGTATCTTGGTACTTCAGCAGTACTGAAGATAATTTTCTCTACAGCTTTACAGAATATGACTTCTTTACAAGTTTCAGTCTGGTAAAAATACTCAAAGAAATGGAAATGGAGAGAACAGATACTGCTAGAATAAACAAGATGAACAATTGTTTCAAAAAAGTGAGAAAAATATAGAGAAGAAAGATAGAGGTTTATGATTATTAATTCGCCAGTAAGAATGACATCTTGATAGTTACATGGAAGAATAACAGTTGTGTCAAACTACTAACAAATCATGACACAATAGAACCAGTAACCTACATCAAGAGATGGAGCAAATGTAAAAAAATAAGCTACAAATCTCTCAGCCGAAACTAGTGGTAGAGTGCAATAAGCAAATAGATGGTGTCAACTGGAAGGTGGAGAAGTGCTGTGTCAGAATTTGAGAAAAAATGGTATTTTTTACTGGTAACCAATATATTGAATGTATCGTTGATCAATGCATGCGCTTTCTATTGCCTCGCCAGTAAAACACTTTTATTGTTTTGATTACAGGAAATCGATTTCAGACTCAAAGCAGGCTAGACATCTATCGTACCCAAAAATTATGTGTTTCAGTGTAGATTAGGACTTACGCTACTGGACACGTAATAGAACGTATTGTGCAGTCTGTAAGAAAAACGCAAGGAAGAAATGCTGCATTTACAATGTAAGACTACATGTTGGAGGTTGGAGGTGTTGACATCATAGTCGAATAAAAACTTACGCACTACCAATTGCCTGACATATTTCTAACGAGTATAGGAGCTACTTGAATTGCTATACAGTTAAGCGACAACACACAATTAAAAATAACAGCCGCCTATAAACAACCAATCCAAAGGTTAGCTCAGCAAGATCTTATTCGCATATTCGACAATAATAACCGTACTCTACTCCTTGAAAAGTTAAATAGTAAAAATACCCTATGGGGTTCTCGAACAACCAATATTCCAGTTAGCCTAATATTTATAGTGTACAGGTAGTTATTGGAGCACTTTGGTATGTCTCTAATGGTAGCTTAGAACTTCGTTTGTCACTGAAAGCGAAAGAATAAGATTTTGAATAAACTCTAAGAACAACTTACAAGAGAGACAAATCACAAATGTCTGGAAAGTTAGTGTTCTGTATATTTTTTTGTGTTTATATATGTTAATACGGGATCAAATGTATCAACAATTTTGAAGCACCTTTTCCGTCTTATACGACATATTGTAAGGAAAAGAATAATAGCAACAAATGATGGTAGATCTGGAAAAATATAACCGCCAAAAACTGCAGTTGTGATTCTCCTTATATTGGTACATGAATAGCTCTTCTTTAAGATTGTTAAAACATTGCTCTTTATGAATCGAATACCTATAATCTTAGACAATCAAAGAGATAAGATAAAGGACAAACTTTACTGTTCAGATAACTTTTTAACGTCTCACAAGTCATTGATAAATTGTGATATCAAAAGTTATTATTCTGAATTAAAAGAGCACTACTCTCAGACTACTAAAAATTTGCCAAGCCATATCTAACAAGCACTTTCTCGACAGATACAGTGATAGTAGCACGCTATTATTTCCAATAAACGTAAGGATACTTTAGGGTAGTTTGTTGGACGGGTGAGGTTTGCTTTTAAGGCACCTGTGGTCTGTGGTTTATTACAGCAAACTTTTTCTTTTATTTATTATAGAAAAGAAAATAACCAATCAAAGGTCAAAGGCCCTTTGAAATAACGAAATCGCTGAAAAATTACTCCACTTTGGTTATGTTGACTACTTGAACAACTAAAGCTTTTCGTCGTCTAATATTTCCAAAGGCATTGAAGATTCTCATGTATAAATGAACATTTTATTAGAACTTTATAGAAAATTCGCACATCTTTAAGCTGTCACAAGGTAAAAATGGGCATCTAGCAATCTGAATAGTGCATTGACCTTTACCGCGCAACTAGTGCACTACGAACATTATTTCAAATAGGGATTGTAATTAACCACAAGCAAAAGAAGGCCATTGCCTACAAGTAAAGCTAGCCAACCGTCAAAAATGCTGGATTAGCTCGACTTCTGCATCGCAAAAGGCGTCAGTCCAAATTGCTTTAAGGTACATCTTGTTTAATCTCATAAGAGACCTAGGGACACGAGCGTTGCTCAAGCAAAACATCTTAAACTGCTCAAGAAGTATAGAAGCTGAAATCTTCTGAAAGAAATAACAAACAAAACTCTTGCTCGATGTATCATTAAAATTAAAGAAATATTTATTTGCAGCACTAGAGTTATTTAAATAAACCAAACAATGGAAGCTACATACAAAAACGTCTCTGATAACTGCAAATAATACTTGGGCAAGAAACGGAAAGGAAAGAGGTCTTGTTTCTAGCAACCATTTGGAAAGAGTTTTCACACCAATTAATTCTAGATTGTCATCAGAAAGAAAACTAAATCCATAAAAATCAGATCTATTTACACATTGACGTTGACTTCACTGACGAGGACTTGAGGTTTCTAAGTCTAGCTCCTCACCCTTGTCCTCTTGATAATCCTAGCGTACATGGTAGATCTTTAGACGCTTATTACGGGCAACCTCTGTCGACTTGGTGATTGTGTATATGTTACGGATGGTGGAGTTGTCATGACCTTGTATTGAGCTATATGGGTCTTAGGCGCTCTGGAAGGTAAACTCCTAAATGGTGGGTAGTTCTCATCTCCATAGAGGTCATGGTTTTGCACAAACCATGGCACGTTAAAGATGGCTCGTAAAGCCCGATTCTGGACAACCTGGAGCTTATTGATGTGAGTTTCTGCGGCCCAGTCCCAATCTGGAGCTGCGTGCATCATAATGGGGCGTGAGCTGAACATCATCAAGGTGTCGTCTACGTACGGGTATAGTGCAGTGAAAGGCGTTGTTGGCATGTCTAGGACGTATATATTGTGTAACCTTGGGATGTGACGGAGTCTTAGGGGACGCCGGTTCAAAATCGCCTCACCGATGACCTAATAGCACCGAGCTTAATCCGGAATTTCCCTCTAAAGAAGAAGAACCGAACTACATTAGTGGTATGTTTCTTCGTGTAGCGCTCAGTGAAGCAATCTATCATCTGGAGAAACTAGTGAATAGTGGAATGGTTGGAGAAAAAAATAAACTGATTCTTCGGAATCAGTTAGTGGTCTTCAACAGCTGTCCTCAAACACTTATGGACTGCTCGTTCCACAAGCTTTCCCAAAACCGGCAGCAGGTTGATGGGTTAGTAATCCTGGGGACAGTCTTAGACTTCCCAGGTTTGGGGAGCATGATGACGTCTACCATCGTTTAAGAGCTCGGAAAGTGGTGGAATCGGAAGGCAACGTTGGGAGAGTCTGCAACGCATAGTTCAGAATGCCATCCGGTCCGGGAATCTTGCGGAACTGAAGGACTTGAAGAAGTTAGAGAACTTCTTGGTTGCCGAGTCTAGATGTTCCTGGGGTTTCTGTCTCTAGAGGACCGGTCGACGTAGTTGAGATAATAAAAGTTGGCGTCGTCGTAGCTGAGATTGCACTGACGTTCCAGACTCAACAAATGTTTCAGCTTAGTCTTGACTAGTGTATACAACGCCACGCTTTCCGTGGATGGACAGTGGCGGAGTTGGGTGGTTGCAAAGAATCTTGACTATCCTCCAGAGCCTGTTGTCAACTACGTTGAGTGCTTCAGCTTACTTCCCCAGGCAGCGTTACGGTACTTCGCGACGGAGGTGTTATGCTATGCGCCGTTATGTTAGGTTCTTCTCACGTAACCGCTCTTTTAGCTCCGAAGGTAGGAGATTCCTTCCATTTCCATGACGAGCAGGCTTGGTGGGGAAGTGAAGGTATTGCTGGATGAAGACGATAAGGTGGCATAGCCTTCGCCAAAGCGCTTAGTGGGAACATTTTCTATGGTCTGCCTTAGATAGACAATGAAAGCTGGCGATAAGGCGCTGCAACAGCAAAGAAACGTTGTCCACTTCGTCGGGTGTTGCCAGGGTCAGTAGAACCGAATTGTGATTGCTGTCCAGCTCGATGACATACATAATTCATCGTCTGTAGCATGAAAGTGTCTTTAAAGACAGCGATATAAAGAACGACCGATGAGACGCAGATTTAAAGGGTTCTACCTTCACAGGGTTGCGAGGCTGTGTTGTTAGGGTTGGTTAAACTAAAAGATATTAAAATTAATAATGATAATTTTACTGGGCTCCTAAAATATTGTTTTTTATATTTCTATATACATTAATATCAAAATAATATTTATACTAGAGATCATGGTCTCTTTTTCAAGTTTAAGTCTTCGAAAATCACCACTCAAGGTTAATATAATAAAAAGAGTATGCGCGGCCGCTATGTAACTTTAAAACTGATGAAAACGGATTATAATACACATCAATGAGAACGTTCTTAATGGTTGTGTCAGTTTAAAGTCAGGCGCCAATAAATGCATATATTTACAATAACTGAGAAATAGAGCCGTAAATCTGCATCAAATTTTATGCAAAGCTGGGACGTTTGGCCACAAAGACTACTCCAATGATTTATATTTTTGGAAACCATGCAAAGAGTATGGCATGAATAAAGGCTTGGTGTAAACGATCCAGAGATCTGAATATTACATTCTAGAAAACTAACAATGAGCAAAACTACAGAGAACTACAGTCAGTAAGAATCTGCGATTGACAGTCCTAGAACTAAAAGATATATTATACTACGGTTCAGATTTGCCATTTCGTGATATCTGTTTGTATCTAAAGTACATTTGAAAAGAGAGGGATTTCAGGCCCTTCAAGAGCTTTAGGAAAATACGACGAGGCAATTATTCCACTACAGAGCAGTGGCAAAACATCTGTCTCAAAAATATAGAGCTATGCGTGGTCGTGATTTAACCTGACAGCTAATGAGAGTGGACTGCAATGGGCCTGTGTAAATGAAGACAACTTCACTGACCAAATCAGTTGGGAGTTAAACTGCGGTGAGTGAACTTATATAGTATATACATTTACGAGGGATACAGAGATGGTACTGCATTCGGCAAAGAATTATGTTTCCTGCTTGGGTGCATGTGTCATTAGTTTGTATGACTAGTTTCAACTTGTTCGCTCAAGTTGTTTTTTGTTCAAATGGATAAACTTGAATATCGTGCGGTTATAAAATTCTTCGTTTTGGACGGATTAACCCCTAAGGAAATTCATTCGAAGTTGACAAAAGTTTACGGGGACTCTGCTCCTTCCATGTCAACTGTTAAAAAGTGGGCAGCTGAATTTAAACGTGGTCGCACATCCTTCGAAGATGACCCACGTGAAGGACGGCCAAAAACCGCAACCACACCGGAAACCATCAAAAAAGTGCATGATATCGTGTTTGACGATAGGCGAGTGAAGGTGAATGAGATAGCTGAGGCTGTGGGGATATCGGAAGAAAGGGTGCGAAACATCTTGCACGAAAAATTAGGGGTGCGAAAGCTCTGCGCAAGACGGGTGCCGCATTTGCTGTATTATGGGACCACCCTCGTAACTGCTGGTACCGGTCGAAAAATACTCCATGGAAAGTCTATCAAAGGCTTCCACATAGTGAGAGAGTAACTGTGGTGTAAAATGGCCCGGTTGGCATAATTGAACCCTACTTTTTTCCAGAAAACAGACGCACTTTAACGGTCAACTCACAGCGTTACCTTACGATGATACAAGAATTTTTGATATTTGAATGAAGAAGACATCGGACTGTTCTCGATAGGGTTTGGTTTCAACGGGACGGAGCTACTTACCATACCACAAGAAAATCCTTTTTAAAGGAAAATTTTCAAAGCGCGATGTAGACTGGCCCCCTTGATTACCAGATTTTTCACCGTGTGATTATTTCTTATAGGACTACCTAAAAGCTCAGGTTTACTTTGAAAAATCACCAACTCTTGAAGCTCTTTCGAAACCATATCTCAAAAATAAAGCAATTACACGGTGTCGGACAAGAACGGTACGCACTTGCATAGCGTAATTGTTTACATACGAATTGCATTCTTTTTGTTGCTGCTTTGAAAAATGTAACACTTTTCATTTAGACCCTGTATTTCAAGACCCTGCGTTTTTCATTACACGACTACAAATTTTAAAAACTACTGATTAAAAAATTAATGACACATCTTTATTCTTTAAAAGGTAGAGCAAGTGAAGTACCCTGCATATATTGTAACAATTTTAACTTTATTATTTATTAAAAAAAAATAAATAACATGGAATTAATGAAATGGCTACTGGTTACAACTTCCTAAAATATTAGGACTGGTTTTTTAAAAAAGATATACCATAAATTGTGATTATAGAAACCGACTACGGGTAGATAATAACATCAAACTTTTTTATCTAACCGGTTTTCTGGAGACACCTCCACCTACTCAGGTGTTACTCAATAACAAATGACCATTCTTGGAATCATTAATACATTTTATTTTTCCGCATTTGCGTTTGGCCGTCTTTTTCACTTCAATACTAAAAATTATTTTAGCTGAAATTACCTTTTTTCTAGTGCAAACCTAAAAAGTGGTAATTTGATTTAAACATTGAGCTTCTTCGCATGCTTACACACATTTTTGCAAGTTGATTTTATACGCTGCAAGCATGCATTATCACTTCTTCTGTCCACATAAACAGCATGAGCAACGGTTTTTCTAACCACAACATAAATAAGTTAAAACTAACGTGCGCTGGTGAGGTCAACCTGACAGAATTAGAATTTGTGCAAGTCACTTGCTTATAAATATAGCTTTAGTCTTTCCCTAGCTAGTGCTTATGCATTGCAAATCGTATGAAAATAAAGTTATTTCTTCAAGTTAGCTATAGAAGAAATATTTTAATGTCAATAAAAATGTCCTTTGTGTGTCAGAGTCGTTTCTTCTAGTATATCTAAATTAATGTTTAGTCTTACTATTTAATTGAAATATTTTTTCCAACAACATTACAGCTAATAGTGTCAACGCACTATTAAACCGAAATATACAGCTCATCTAACCACAAAAAATTTACTCTAAACTTGTTTAACATTCAAGTATCAGGCGTTAGAGTCAATGGAAATAATTTGAGTAGCATTAGGGGAAGGCGTTATGGTTTTCAACGCTTACAATAAATGGTTACAAAATCTAGACGTTTCGTCCACAAGTGCGGCGGGCATCTTCAGAAAAAAAACTTCTAAAAATTAAGTGACTGTCCCGTGCGTTTTCGCTTTTATCCTCGTGCGAGTATGGTAGGGATGGCGATGGGGGGCCGTTGTTGACGTCATCGGGATTGTAGATAATGTAATGGGGCTAGCTGCTGACGTCAGTTGGGTAGTTCCAGGTAATATTTTAGCATTTTCTGACTTTACTCGCTCTTTCACCGTATCGCGGTCCGTTTTTTGTCCCTTGAGAGCGATAAACCAAGATTTAGAAAGATTGAATCTGTCGTCCCTGTTAAAATTATTTTTATATTTATAAATCTCAACCGTCTCTCTATATAATCAGGTGGTTAGAATTTCCTAAAGCATGTTCTGCAACTGCTAATTTATCGGGTTGATTAAGGTGTAGATAACGTCCTAGTAGTAATTGATCGCCCAATAGTACTAATGTAGACTTGCTCACAAGAGCAAGGTATGGAATATACCCCTGGTGTATCCTATGGGTTTCTTGTATCTTTGGCTGGTGTAAGCAAATCCCGTATCTTGGTGGTGGTAGTATAGATGGTTTTCACCTTGTGTTTATTGAGAATCTTTCCTAACCGGTCCGTAACCCTGTTGGTGTAAGGTAAAAAAGCTTTGTCTACCGTAGCCGATTTCGGTTGCGCATTATGTGCGCATTTGTTAGGTTTATTTGCTTTGTTTATCTCCGTCATCGAGTAGGTATTCCCTTGTAAGGCCTGTTTCAAATGTTTTACTTCCTTATCCAAAAAACTGTGGTTGACATATACGTCGTGTTCGGTCTATCAATCGTTCTTTTTGGACTTGGAAGGTGATTCGACTGCTTATAAAGCTATCTGTTCGTATGCGCGGGTTTTTTGTACACGGTGTGTTGTAAACGTCTATTCTTCGATCTCAACACCTATATGTCTAAGAAAGGAATCTGATCATTTAATTCTAGTTTTATGATAAACTGCATACTTGGGTGTATAGAATTCAAGTATAAAAGGAATTGTGATAAGTCTCCTTTCCATGTCTCCATATCACAAAAGTGTCGTCGACGTATCTTAGCTATATCGCGGGTTTTAATGGTGCTGTATTGATTTCTCCATGTAGTAATTGGTGATTACAGGGCTAAGTGGGTGACCCATCGCTACTCCGTCTTTTTGTTTGTAATATACGCTCTTCCAATTAAAGTAAATGGACATAAGGCATTGCTGTAAAAAAGCTGTAAGTTATCGTTAGGTAAATTTTTTATGTGATCCAGAGCATCTTGAATCGGGACTTTGGTAAACAGGAAAGTTACATCGAAACTGACCATTAGATCTTCCTCCTGTAGCTGGATGTCTAAAAGATGGTTGACAAAATGTGCGGAGTCCTTGGTGTAACTGCTGGTATATTCAATGTACGGTTGTAACGGACTAAATAGGTATTTGTCCAGCTTGTAGGTAGGGCCACCGATGGCACTGACAATAGGTCGCAGCGGCACATCATTCTTGTGTATTTTGGAGAGTCCGTATATTTTTGGGGCCAGTGCTTCTAATGTTATTAGTATCTTTTTGAAGGTGTCATCTAGAAAAAAACTTTTTATCAGTTTGCTCATGTAACGTAGTATCCGCGATGTGGGATCGCATTTGAGCACGGTGTAAGTGTTCGTATCGAGCAGTTCGGTCATTTCCTTCGTATGGTCCTGCTGTGCTGGTGCAACTGTGGCGTGACCTTTATCTGCTGGCAAGACAATAATACTGTCAAAATTTTTGAGTTCACGTATATTATTTAATTTAGTTCTGGATAAGTTCTTCTGAGGTGGCTTAGCATGGCACAGAATCCGTGAAGTCTCGACTCGAACTTTCTCTGCTTCGCCTGTTGGAAGGTTCCGTATAACTGCTTCTACGTTAGCTATAATTTCCTTAACCGGAATGGATTTGGATGCTACGGCAAACTTTTCACTTTTGCTGAGAGCACTAATGATTTCCTGGCTAGGCTTGTGTTTGGAAAGGTTTATAACAGTTTGCTTATAATTCAGCTGTGTAGGATCGCTTTTTTCTGTAAATCCTGAAACTTAGAAGATCGTCTAACGGTGGCGGCCGCTCCGAGTTTCTTTGCAGAATGAAAAGTGATGCAGTCTATAGTATTCCAGTTGTCTTTGTGGATTCTGCTGGCTAAACTGACTCTCTGACTAAAGCAACTTCCGTATTCCGTTAAATTCGTTGGGCTTAAGCAGTGCGCAGTAAAAGTGACCTGTAAATACTTCGGAACTACCTTTTGATCTCGACAACGCAGTAAGAAAGCAAGGCTGGACAATAGCTAAATTTCTTCTTGCGCAAGTTCTCGAGTTGTATTACAGACCTGTAAATCTGTTCTCCGTAGAGGTGTATCAAAGAGATGCGAAGGCTTTCACGGCCGGTGTTATGGTGCATTGTGTGGTTGGTTCTTCGGTTGTAAGTCCGTGGTCGGAGTTCAGAAACTCTTGACGTTTCATCCACAACTGCGACGGACATCTTCAGAAAAAATCTTCAATTTTTAGAAGATTTTCTTCTTGAAGGTCAAGAGTCTCTGAACTCCGACCACTGCCTTATAACCCGAAAACCAACTACACGATGCACCATAACACCTACCGTGAAAGCCTTCGCATATTTTTAAAAACCGCTCAGTTAGAAAAAGTGAGTAAAATTTAAAAAACTGGTTATTTTATTTTGTATACGTTACTAGTGACAATAAAGCAAAACGTTGTGACGTAGCTGCTTTTCTTATCCGGCAATGAATAATGAGTTCACTACGACTACTACAAAAGACAAATTATGTGCTAATCCTGGCCAATCATTAACGCCAATTATTGTAAGCTTAGTATTTATGGCAAATTTCTATTCTACATTCGGTGAGACTTTAAAAGTATAATATACTGTAGTTCAAAATATTGAATCTATTTGTCTAGAGTAATGAAGAATAATTGAACTGCACGTCCATTTAAAGGTCGACTATAGTATTACCATGTGGTAATGCTGAACCGCTCAGAAGCAAAAGTAATGAGCTACTACAAGTGCAGTTACGAACAAAACTAAAAATTACAAAATTCAAATTACCATAAAAGAAATTAGTACTTGTCTATTAAAGTACAGCATTAAATTGCAGAACTGTTTAGTTGGATATTGTAGTTCAAATACCACAAGAACTATGCTGAAAGAAAAACAAAAATAGCGAGTGTTCAGCAAAATGTACACAAGCAACATATAATCCAGCGCATGTCTGTCTTGATAAACAGGCGAATAAAATTCAATGCACAGACGGATGCAGCAAATCTGGAATTTTAAATGCTAGCAGTGTCATCCAAGTGGACTAAAAGATAAGAAAGATTATGTATAACGAGTTTACCACATTTTTATCGCTCAGTAGAAGCAGAAACATGTTAAGGTATGTCAATATTTACTATAGCTACACAGCTTGGATCCGGAGACGATTTTAAATGTCTGGTTACAGCAAGACGAATCATAGTTTTGGCATGGGACATCGCAAAAGAAACACGAGTCTATAAATTGGCAGCAGATGAAAGCCTCGTTTAAGGAGCCACTTTTTAAATTATTTATTTCAAAATAAAATGGCGGTAGTTTTTTCCTCATAGATTGGCTGTCCCCTCATGAGAATAGGACTAGTAAACAACATGGCAAGTTATTGAAGAAATTCCGAGACATGTTCAGCAACGTTACCATTGAAAATGGAGACACAGTGAGCGCTCATTTATTAATCGTTATACAGGGCCTTCATTATATGACAAAAACCATAAATTCATTATAAATTCATTATAAAAAAACTGCCCATGATAAAATCCCAATTCTTTTCTATTATGATGAATTAATGAAGTTCAGTGCATTATATTTTTAAAACGACTGCTTTCACTAGAGATGGAGTTTTTCCGATGTACGCAGAAATAGTCAGAAACTCTTCTATGATACGATTCTTGAGTTTGTCGATGGACTGGGGTTTGTTTCGATAAATCCTTAAGATGGCCCTATAATAAGAAATCACGTGGGTTTAACTCGGGGGAATTTGGGGGCCACTCGATGTCACTTTCTATCTTACAGAAGGCGTTCAGACTTATGATGCTCTTTCCAAAGATTTCTGTGAAGATGTCAAAGATGTCCCGAGTCCAATGAGAGGTAGCTACGTCTTGCTAAATTTAGTACTGGTTGACTTATCTTTTGTCTCTTCCAATTAGAATAAATTTCTCGAGAAATTTATACGATAAACTTCTTTCTTCACATGTTTTGTGAGAAGCAGTGGGCCGACAATTCTATACACTAACTTTTTCTGGGTGCAATCGACGAACTTCAATCAAATGTGGGTTTTTGGTACCAGAATCCAGGTAATTTTGTTTGTTGACATAGTTATAGTTGCAAAAAGGCGTCATCCATGAAATGAACTTGCTTTACGTCCAACTTTTTAACCCAAACCATTTCTATGATCACTTTTGCAAAAGTGAACTTTTGCCAATATTGACCTCGGTCAGAGGCGTTTTCAATTGAATCTTACACAAAAATAGATTTTATTTCTTAGTGAGGATAGTGTGCATAAAGTTGAGCTGCGCTTTTAGAGACCGAAGTTGTGGGCTTTTGTTCATAAAGCTCCCGAACTTGTTCTCGTAAGTGATTACAGTAACTGACAAATAGTCATCTAGTAAACTTGCTGTTTTCTCAAATATTGCAATCAGCCTATTATAACACGGTAAAATAGATAATTTAATTATAATGCGAATTTTATCATGGTATTTGTTACCTTGCTATTGTAGAGACAAACAAGGTAGAGTGCTTGTCAAACTTAGACTTGAAGATGCCTTTCATAAAAGGCAGCCACAATGAAGACCCTTTCTTCGAGCTGGTCTTAACTGGCGCAATGTTCAGTGTTGACCTAGAGTGTAAACAAAACTCTAAACACTGATCTAGCTATAATTAATTGCAAACAAAAAATTGTCTGAAAAGTGTTTTACCATGTTAATAAAAAACTCTTTTCGTGACATAAAAAGGCCCTGTATTTTGACATCCTGCTGGTTCTCGGTACATCGTACTGCTCTACGGAATGTTCCGAGTTTCTTTATTTTAAATAAAAGTAACATCGATTATCGAGCAACGGTGGCTCGGTGGTCAAGATCATCGATTCCTCTGTCATCGAGCCGCGCGGGCGAGTTTAAGTCTCGCTCAACCCATGGGTGTGTGTGAATGTCCTATCATTTAAGCGCATGTTAGTAGGCACAATAAGTCCTCGAGGCTGCAGCAAGTGCGCAAAAAATCGCTATGTCAACAGGAATCGATGCTAACAGAAATTTTGTAGGATATTTGGAAGCATAGGCGTTTCAATCTCTCTTACGGCGGCTTGGATGTTATCTTTTAGAACTGGAATATTTACTGGCTTATTGACATAAGCTTTACTTTTCAAATAACCTCACAGATATAATTTTAAAAGTGTCAGGTCTCAAGATTTTAGCGTACGCAATAACACGATATTTTCTCGTTCTGCGGCATGTAACACCATGTTGTTGAAAGTAAATATTATCAGTGTTCATTGTATTTAGTGTAGTCTGTACAAAATTGAATTATAACGCTCTGCATTCATGGTAACAGCACTGCCGTGATTACCCTTAAAGAAAAATGGGCCTATGATTCCTCCGGGCCATAAACTGCACCAAACCGTAAAGTGGTCGTTCGAGAATCATTCAAAGCTTTTTCTACCAAATGAGACAGTCTTGTTTACGAACCGTACTGTTTAACGTAGAATGAACCTCATCGCTAAAGATGGTTTTATGCGAAAAACGTAGATCTTTTGCTGTTTGTTCTAACATCCAACTAACAAACTATTTGCGTTGCCGATAGTCCTTCAAATTTTTTCACTGAATTTTAAATTGCTTGTTAAAGAAAAAGATTGAAAGCTCCTGTTTCTGCGATGGTTTTCTTTTATGGACTGACAATTTCTATAATAAGTTTTTATGATTATGATACTCTAGTCTTGCGACAGTGGGGCCATGGTTAGGTTTGTATGTGACTCAGTGTATATGAAATCATCGATTTTATATCATCTACGCGCAAGAAATAAAAAATATTTTTATTTAATTAGATTGGCAATCAGAATATACATTCTATAAGCTAATTTTATAACATGATTATTTAGGTAAAATATAAAATATAGAATCATAAACGTTAGGTATGATAACGACTGCACTAAGCTCGGTCTTTTATGGTCAGCACTATGGGTAACGTGCTCTAACAGGGGGTTACTGTGGAATCGGAGTCAATCATAATGTTTACTGCTTCTGTCGTGAATAACATCTTGAACTTAAGGAACGTTGAGGTCGGAGTGAATAGTGTGATTTTACACAAATCAGGGAGTATCTACGATCATTGGGAAGATTTTAGATTGTCTCCTTTGTATATTGCCACGTTGGACTTACTGACAGTTCCATATGCTATAAATCCAAATGGGTTTATAATTGCCTTGTAGATGAGCAACTTGTTTTCTATTGTTAGTTTTGATTTTCGTCCTTTTAACCAGCTAAGCTGTCGTAGTTTTGTCAATTTGTTTGTATTTTTCAAGATAGTTGACTATCAAGGGCTAATCAAAGTATTCGACTTTTTTAACTTGCGAAGTTATTAATCTTTACACGCCATTTTAAAGACATTTTTAAAGAGAATTTAGATGGTTAAGGTTTTAAACATAACCAGCGATTTCCACTAGGTTTTTATGTTTGGCAAGTATAACTGTATCGCCTGCAAACGTACCAGTGTATGTTTTTGTTTGTTGGTAAACCTGCTGTGTAAGGGTGCATAATAAAGGACACAAAACATTACCATGCGGAACTCCTACAATTATTTAATATAAATTGGATGTTGTACTGTTATATTTAGTTTGAGACTGTCTATTAGAGAGATAAGATTTGATCAAGTAGAAATATAGCTGTAATAGGTTTTTTAAATTTTTGTTAACAGACCTGGGTCTGGCCACGCGATGGCATTGGTAAGTTATCGAGTGTGCCTCACGACATATGAATTGGTGATTGGGAATGCAGTTATTGGTAAATAAATCGACCTTTATTTAAAAAAAAAACATTCTTTTGAGATATTAGAAACAACAGGGAGCAGGTTTATCGGTTTATATAAGATAACATTCGTTGAACCTTTATTTGAGTTACTTTTAAGTTCCGTTAAATAAATACATCAGAAGTACTGCTCCTTTTCTTGGTAATTCTTTTAACATTCTTCTTGATATTAAGTCAATTCTCAGACATTTATTAAGGTTTAGCAGTTTAATTTTATTTTTTGAACTTTCTTGGAGGTTGCTGCTGTGATCTCTCGTGTATTATCAATAAATAATTCTTCCATTTCTACATCTGGTTCAGTACTGTGGGGAGTAAATACTTTAAGAAGATGATCGCAAACAAGTCTGCTTTCTGCTTATCACTTTTTGCCTGAGGTCCAAGAAATGGGGTAGTTACTCGGATTTGAGAAATTGTTGTTGTAAGCTTATTATATTCTGCATGGCTTTCCAAATGGTTTGAAGGGTTAGATTTTCTTGGACGTCTCGTGATAGTTATTATTGCAATGATAAGTAATTAATAGGACACTAAATCGTAACTTGCCTACACTTCTACGTATCCTGTATGGATATATGGGGTACAAATAAGTTCAATAGATCTGGGATTTTAACAAAGTCAATTGGCCAGTATATTAGGCTACCAGTTGAAATAAATGAGTATCTTTGATTTTGATTGGCTTGTGCTAGTGATCTCCCCCTAGTTGTAGTTAGGCGTTAACTCCATGACATATTTTTGCAGATATAGTCATCTCCTGAAATAAATTTAGTGCCTAAGGTTTGAAAGTAAGCTTCGAAGAACTTTTTATTTCATGAAGTGGTGGGCAATACACTGTCAAAACGGTCATATGGTAAGGCAAGCATTTGACTTTTATTGAGGTGGCTTGAAAATTAAATTCTTTATATTTTAGCAATTTATGATGTTGAATTATTTGTTTTATAAGTAGTTTCTCCATGGACCTTACCAACAGAATGACTTGTGTGATAATTCTTGTGAAATGGAATGTTAAAATAGCTTCTGTGATGCGAGTTTCACTTATTAATAGAAATTCAATTAGCTTATGATTAAAAAATAATTTTATTTCTTTCTTATGTTGGCACATTCCATTGGCGTTTCAGAGTGCTATCCGTAAGAACTTCGCCACTATTGTGCTATTTTATTTAAGAGAATGGTCAGCATAGTTAACACCACGCTATTTTGTTGTATGAGCTGATTTTACATATTTTTGAAGTCTTCGAGAAATTGATTTAGCATAGCACTGATGTTTTGGTTACTATTAATGTCCATTGTTTGTGAAGAGCTGTTCTTGTTACTTTAGCCGCATTCGCGTAATTGAGTCTTTGGTGGGATAAATTAGGTGAAGTTTTAATCTGTTGGTGGTTAAGTGGTAACTTTATTAGTGCTGGTCTTGGGATAGTAAGGCTACTGCTGTGTGGATTGCATTTGTATAAGCGATGACAGTATTCGCATCCTTGTCAAACGGCTGGGGTGCTTTTAGTTTTTTACAAGTAGTAGTGTTATGCGGTGCTTTACATTTTACACATATATATTTTACACATGTATGACCTGTTACAATAAGTTTTGTATTCTGATACAGCTGACACCTCGTACATTGTATGGTTTTGTTTTTTTGGATTGTTCTATTTGTACTGTACGGTTTTGTATACTCTAGATTTTCTAGACATCTTTATTATTGTTGGCTGGTTTTACATCCACAAAGAACATATTAATTTATTTGACATGGATGATATTTTTGACCTCCTACCCCTGTGATGTAAGTTTTGATTTAATTGCTGTAATAACCAATGTGTGATGTAGATGATTGATTACTATCCTGTACATCTGCTACTCTTTAGGTTGATAGGTATGATTTATTACTTTATTTTCTTTCAAAATCTGATTTGATTTTATTTTCTGTATCTGGAGTGTTACAATAAATTTTTACAGTGTCATTAGTCAGAAATTTGACTCGGATGGACTAAAAATGTGTACGAATCAGAAATCTGACTCGGATAGACCAAAAATATGAATGCATGCACGTGGGGAACGCGTATTAGACGCTGTTAGCAAAAAGAGATAAATGCGTTAAAAATAGGTAGAGAACAAGCAAACAAAATTGCAAAGACCACTTATTTTTATCAAAACGAGCATACTATTCCTAACTTAACGCTAAGGTTTAGCCTAACGTCGTCTGCGGAGCGGTTAGCCGTGGTGGGCTGGTTAAGCGGCGGAGGCGCCAGGCTTGGTGCAGGCGGCTCTGCGACGATGTTGGTGTAGACGACCAAGCGACAAACCTAGCTTTCCTCTGTTTTTCTCGCCTCCAGGCACAATGGTACACCTCAGTTCCTCACAAACGGACCTTCTGATAGAGAAAAAGTAGAACACACACCTACTGTTTGCGTTCTTTGCCGGTAATGGAAAGGCCTGGAAGCGACTTGTGGAAAGCGTTCGTCCTTGCTGTTTTACAGCGGGATGGTAGATCCCATATAATGCTGGTGGACGATTTAAGGCGATTGCTTACATTTTAACGTTTTCAAAGTCGAATACCAAATGGTGCATTAACTTCGCGAAGCTAGGAACATGCCAACTTTCATGTCTGTTCCGATTGATAACCCAGGTGCGGACTGGACGCAGGCCAAATATTTTAAGGCTAAATTTAAAAGTTATTTTACCTGATAGAGAGCGGGGTAAAGCCCCAATTTAAATTAAAGAGGAAAAGGCACGATTCGGCCGCAACAGGCGTGCTTCTTGTGGAGTATTGTTGTTTTCTACTATGTGGGTTAGCTTTTTTATCATTTCGGAAAATTAACTACTCCATATACAAAGAGGAGGTTTTGGGATTTTTTTGTTAGCATTATTCGTGCTTAAGCTTTCTTCATTAGATGTTGACAGTTGTTACTTTAGTTTTGCTGTGTAAGGTTGTGCCCGATCGCAGCTACAGCTAAGCGACAAAATAAGCAAGTGACCTTGCGGTCACGTAGTGTAAGAAATTTCTATTACTAATTTAACTTATTTTCGTTCTATCAACAACTTATAACTGAAGCCGGTATGGCCTATCTCCAAAATCAAATCACACCAATGCCGACAACTCCACAATTTATTCCAATGCAAACAGAACAGGCTCAGCCGATACAATTTGTCCAAAAAAGCTACCAATATGCTCACACTTTCCAAAATTTTAATCAAACGATCACATATTGCTCTACTCCAGACACATCTGTAACTTCAAATGACGCATTTTATCAGCCTCACTTTATCTGTCACCAGCAACAATTTCCTACAGTTTCTCACAACACAGAATGGCAAATAGTTAATAATAAAGAACGTAACTGACAAGAAAACTCCAGTAATAATCTGTCAATTCAAATCAAACAGTCTAAAACTACAAGCTACTGGCTAAACCCCGAAAACTGTTTTAGTGCGCTCACTGATATAAATTTACAGGAACAGGATTCGACTTTATCTAATAAAAAGTGATTTTAAACCGCCACCGATATTCGTCTCAGCGTGAAATCCATCGATCTTTTACTAAGCAATAAAATTAAAATGCTTCCAAAAACACCTAAAAAATACTCGTTAATAACCAAAGATCTATCAGACAGAAAGGATCATTAAGGGAATATAAGAGGAACTACAAATACTTGAGCACAAAGCAATCAACATATGGAAAGTTAAGCAGGCTAGCACAAAAAAAGAATTAACTCTTTATTGCAGATTAAAACCCTCTGATAATAATAAAGATATATAATTACACATATGCTTTTTGTTGTCAAATTTGAACACCCACGCGCCAAGCGAATAATCCCTCAATGCTCCAGGTGTCAGAAACATAGGCATACCAAGAACTTTCGCCACAGAACTCCTCGATATGTAAAATGCACAGGTATGCATTCTACGTCAAAATGTAAACACAAAAAAGTATATAAAAATGTGATGTATGTCAATTGTGACGGAAATCACCCTGCGAGTTGTAAAGGATGCCCTGTTTATAAAGAGCTCCAGCAAAGAATCTTCCTACCTCTTTGACAAATGCAAGACCTTATCGACCAGGACTCTCATTCGCTCAAGCATTAATTAACAACAACAGTACGACTTTGCAGCAACAAAGACTGACTTAATACTTTAACCTAACAACATAACTGAATTAAAGCAGATGTTAAAAAAACTGATGGAACAGATGAGCACAATGTTAAACCTCTTAACCACCGTCGTAGCTAGAACATATAATAGACAGTCACCTTAAAATAACAGTATGGAATGCCAACGGGCTGTCACAATATAAAAATGAGCTTACTGCTTTAATACAAACTTCTGTTTCGACATTGTTTTAATTTCAGATGCGCACTTTACACAGCGTACCTACTTTAACATCCCAGCTTATGCAACATCCTGACGGTGAGGTACAGGCTAGCACTGCCATACTCATCAATAATTCATTTAAACATTATGTACTTCCCGAATACAGTCTCCCTCAACTACAAGCTACGTCAATAGTCAAAAGATTGGCTAGGCCCACTCACAATATCAGCGGTTTATTGCGCACCAAGGCATAATAAAAAATAATATACATACAAAGATTATTTTTGCACAATAGACAATAGATTTATCTCAGGTGGTGATTTTAACGCTAAGGACACCCACTGGAGTTCTATACTTAGCACTACCAAAAGCAGAGAAATGCTAAAAGTTGTAACCAAACTGGGACTATTATTCTTGTCCACTGTTAAACCTAGATACTGGCCTACGGACCCAAGAAACCACCTGATCTGCTTGACCTGTGCTTTGTAAGAGGAATTAACATAAACCTCCTTAATCTTAATTTCTGCCTTAATTTTTCTATAAATCACACCCCAGTCATAGTAATTTTAGGCACCACTGTAATACTCAAGAAAAAAGCACGTTCACTTACAAACAGAGGAAAAGCTTCCAATAGTTGGTTTGCGCTTCTTTATAAGTAAATATCCCAATAAAAACAACCAAAAATTTAGATACAGCAGTACAACATTTCAATTAAGTTATTCGGGAAGCTGCTGTCAGGCCACTCCGGAATACATCCAAAACATCAGCCCGTGAAATTGCCTAGTTAAAGTTAAACAAAAAATTGCAGAGGAGCGTAGTTTACAAAAAATCTGGCAGATAACTCAACACCAAACGACATAAGAACCTTAAATCATGCAAGCACTGAGCTCAAAAACTTACTTTCTAACATTAGAATTTAAAATGTGTAAAACTACTTAAGACATCTCTCCCTCTATTGGAAGCAAATGATTACTCGCTATAGAGAGCTACAAGATACCTAAAGCAATCTCAGCAACACACAGCACCAATCCGCACTACCTACAATAGCTAGGTTAAAAGCGATTGATAAAAGGTTTTAACATGGCTGGAGAGGCAGGCGTGTAAATAGCCGTGTCTCTCGTGGAGCAGTTTGGGGAACTAAATACCGCCCTACCCAAAAGTAAGAAGCTGAGGCCCAAATCGTCCCTTAAACGGCCGGCGCAAAAGCGGATGGGGGCGGCTATCGATATCAACCAACGAGTATTGCCAAATCGCTCACTTGTAATCGGCTTCGGCTTCAGCGGCGTTGATTTCCTGGTGGCCACCGTGCTATGATGACTTCGCGCCTGGCTTAGCGGTGGATTAATTTTGCGGGAAATTTTGATTTGACAGCACTTTGCGTTTCAAAAGGTGTCGCCGACGGCGTATGCAGACTCGCAGGCCGAGCGAAAAAAAGCCCAGCTGCCATTTTGTGTGCGATAGCAAAACGTGCCGGCAGATATCGAGTCACCAAGACCGTCCCGAACACAGACGGTTCAAGGGCGAAAGGCCGCCACACCATTCGCTGATCATCTAGTAAACGTTTTCAAACAATTTCCGGCCAATCTAGACAATGAGAATGAGATCCGCAACTTACTAAAAATGCCATATCAAATGAGCTTGCCAATTAAAAAATTTAAGGTTTATCAGGTAGAAAACACGATTCACGCACAAGTAAACTCACACAAAGCTCCTGGCCACAATCTCATTACTTCCGGTATTTTGAAAAAACTGTCCCAGAAAGGATCAGTTTATAACTAACCTCTTTAACGAAGTTTTACGACTACCACAATTTCCTGGATTATGGAAAACCGAAATAATAATTCTAATACCAAACTTACTGATCCACCATCCTCCTACAAACTAATCAGTCTGCTGCCGACTGAAAAAATTGGAAAATTTAGAAAATTATTTGATACCTGATCATCAATTTGGTTTCTGGAAAAACCATGCGACAGTTGAGCAATTTCACAGGGTTGTAGACAAAATCATGAAAGACTTTGAGGAACATAAATACTGTACGACTGTAGTTCTGGATGTCACACAGGCCTTTGATAAGGTCTGATTTAAAAGCTTTGCAAAATCAAGAACACCCTACCTATAAATTATTTAGAACTGTTTAAGTCATACTTAACCACTCGACACTTTCTTGTTACATATGACAGCGAGTTAACACCTTTGTTATTTGTTTATTAATTCCCACAACACCCAGAACTATGGTCGCTATTTTCGCCGACGACATGGCTATTCTCTCGTCGCACACCAACCCCAAAATAGCTTACCAAGAATTGAAAAACCATTTAGACAAAATGCAGAGTTAGTGCACCAAGGAGCGCGTCTCCATAAACAAAAGCAGATCAGTCCATGTAATGTTCACGCTAAGGAGAAGTACCTGTCCACCACTGACGCTAAACAATCAACAGATCCCTCAAGCTGATAGTGCCAAATATCTCGATATCCATCTGGATAAGAACCTTACTTAAAGAACGTATATATGTACAAGACGCAAATAGATGGGTCTAAAATTACAAAAAATGTACTGACTACTAGGGTGACAATCCCAATTATCATTGGAGAATAAGTTGCTCATTTGCAAAACCATAATCAAGCCCACGTGGACATACGGAGTACTACTTTGGGATACTGCTAAGACATCCAATGTTGAAATTCTTAGAAGATTTTAGTCCAAAGTACTCAGAATGATTGTAAACACACCATGATATGTCCTCAACGAAACCATAAGACGCGATCTTGAAATGAGTTCCGTTAATGACGAAATAAAATGGTTCAGTGTGCATTATCGAGACCGTATTAGTAGCCATCGAAACATACTAGTGGAGTGCTTAATCGAAAACGACGACGCCTAAAAAGATTCAAACCTTTAGATCTCAAAACTCACAGATTAGTCAGAATTTGTTAATTTAATTTTGGTTTAAGGTAAGCATTAATTGGGTGATTAACCTTCATGTTCTTATCAATTTGCAGTTGTTAAACTAACTACTGAATGTCTTTGTGTAACAGCTTGTCGTGTAATTTTTTAAATAAAAAAAGATGTTGACAAAGCGTTGTACTTGTTGATAAAGGTCAGCTTTCCATTTACTGGCTTTGTGATGATTAGCGTTTTCCCTCTTTTAATACTTTTCATCACTTGCCTAGATCTACTGTAGAATTTTCAATCTCCTCGTCGCTGCTTGAGTGCATTCTTTCAAGTTGTGTATTGCAATAAGAATACTGCGATTGTTGTGATTGATATTGGAGTCGTTGAGCCTGTTACTGAAGATTTAACATCGTATCGTTTATAAATTACGGCTGGTTGACTTGTGTCATTTGGGTATTTGGCGAAAATTGCATGATGCTTGGTGAAGACATTATTTACGAGACCGGGTTCACTCCTCGTAGCGAATATTTTTATAGCTTTTTAATTCTAGGATTTATTTATAGTTAAAAATGTACGTACGTACTTGAATTGATCGCTGCTATCAGTCAGAAATTTGACCTGCAGTTCGCTATCCGGGTCGGTTGAGTCGACAGGTGCCCGGCTGGTTGACCGTCGGTCTCTTATAATTGTCACGCACAATTTAGGGTGCACTTGCACTTTTATTACAAAGCAGTGACGATCACATCTTTACGCTTTAAAAACCAAATGCCGAATAAATACAAAAATGCGTAAATGCTATTGATTAAAATATATTTAAGTTTGGATAACTCAACATATTTAAAAGAGAACAAAACCAACTTGCACACCTTACATTTGGAAAACTTTAAAAAATGCCTATAATCGACATTTCACACTTCTCGCAAGTTTGGAAATTAAAATTGCAAAGCGAGCCGCATTTGTAAACTTAAACGATACATGATATCTAATGGAATACGATAGTGGAAATCCTAAAAGGTTTATTAACTGTTATTTCTGTTATATGTTCTAGAAGGCTTTTGGTGCCATATACATATTATGACAATTTTCTTAAATTTACTAATACATTTTCCACATTATTATTGTTTTCCTAGAATTAATTCTATTAAATAATACTATTTTTTTAATTAACAAAAAACCCCTGGTACCCGAACATAAGCTAGTAAAAATTTATCAATAGCTCGGTACTTTTTTAAACGATTACTTTCTTTTATAACTTGCAGAAAATCTACTTTGCTTTAGATTAGTTTTATGTTATTGATGGCAAAATAGGTGGTGGTGCTTCCATGGCCTGTTTGTATAAAAAATTAAACACACAATAAAATGTGCTTAACAATAAAATGTTTGATATTAATGATGTAAAAAAGGTTACATTTTGAAAACTGATTTAGAATCTGGTGGTAATAATTTTACTGCATCGAGTAAAGAAATATTGTTGAAATAAAACGTTTTCTGATTTATTATATTCACCCGGTGCAACCCGAGTAGGGTTGCTGGTCTCCCATAGGGCGCCTCTCCAGGTGGCGGATTGGAGAATTCCTTCTAGATATGGGTGGTAGTAGAAAAATGAAATACTCGCGGTAAATAAAACCTGCATTACATGCAAGAGCCAAAAGTCAAAAAATCGGCTCCAAACAGCGTCATTTCTGAATTAAGAGTAGCTAAAAATAAAACCTAAAGAAATGCTGCGTAATAATATAAAATGGTTGTAAAATGACAATAACAAATTATAATATAAGAAAAACTAGAAAAATTAAAGCAGATATAATAGAACTTGTCAGTTTAAAAAGTAAAAAATGCATAACATTATATTTTGGCGCATAACGAGTAGTAAAGGAGGATACAAAAAGGAAAAATACTAAAAAGGTAAATTTTACCACAAATAAAAATAAGTGTAAGATTGTATAAAGCAATATCAAAGACAATAGTATACTATAAAAATTGCTGTTTAAAAAAGTCGGAATATTTTATAAAGATCTGATAAATATAATTATCAACGTCGCTAATAAAATACACTGGTGGTGAGTGACTTCACTGCTAAGATTGACACTCAAATTCACCCAAGCTAAGACCAAATACTATAGAACAGATGAAAACGATTAAATATCTGAGAAAAAGTATTAACAGCCAGTGCGACCCAAGAAGGGAAATTAGATCTCAAATTGAGCAAGCAAGAAAATCATTTATAAATATGAACCAGACCTTTACAATGCGCAAACGCAGCCTAGAGCTCAGAGTGCGCATGATCATGTGCTACATATTTTCTGTGGGTGTGAAGAATGGACTCTGGATCCAATAGCCGAGAAAAATTGTAGGCATTTGAGATGTACAGGCGCATACTAAAAATATCCTGGGTTCAAAGAATAACAAACGAGAAGGTGTTTGCTCAATTCAGAAACCTCTTGAACTCCTAATCACAATTAAACAGAGAAAAACGAGATATATAGGAAATATAATGATAAGGGAGAAATACGAGTTACTCAGACTAATAATAGAAGGAAAAATACAAGGCAGAAGATCAGATGGAAGACGACAAAACTCCTGGTTAAAAGCCTTACAAGATGGTTTGGCTGTACTTCAACAAAAATTTCAGAGCAGTAGTGACTAAAACGATGATTGCCAGATGGATCGCCAACCTTCGACAGGAAAAGGCGAATTAAAAAGAAGAAGACCAAATAAATAAATTCATTTAAATATAAAAAACCGTACGTAATCGGACTTTAATACATTTTTATGCACATTCAACAGATAAATCTATAGTAAATATCTAATTACTATTAACATCAGTACTGAAATTTAACAAAGAATAGTATGAGCAAGAAGTAAATAAGAACACAAAAAGATAATTAATAAAAACATATTTTTATTATAAAAGAAAACATGTAGATAAAAATAAAGGATTATATAACAAGCACAAGGAAAACTTACAAGAATAATATATAATAATTAACAGTATGCAAAATAAAAAATAAGAATAGATTAAAGAGCAAAGAAAAAAGTTATTTGCTAGATTATCATATAGGCAAGCAACAAAAGAAATAGTCGGTTTTAACTTAAAACATAAAGCTTTAAAAATATGATAATTAAAGCCATTGAAAATGTGATAATTAAATGAAGAGAACATAACAAATTAAGCCATACCAATTCTATTTTTTTAAGAGGATGAACAAATCTGCTAGTCAAATATCCATTAACGTATCTACTACTATAATCATATAAATTATTTAACAAAATTGTAGTCGACAAACAACAAAACAAAATAAAATTAAATCAACTTTTGGTACAGGCCTGGTTTATAAGAAACTATAACTCTAGCTTTAATCAAAACCTTACAGCATTCGTATTCTGCTTATTATTCAGTGAACATCAAAAAAACATAGATGGGCGGTAGAACGAGCTTTAAATAACAGCTGACTATAGATACAGTCAACTCAATGCAATAGTCTGCCATAATGACCAAATGGTAGGAACCCCACATAGGACAGGAATATTCAGTAAGCCCAATTTTATTTGTCCTTATTATTTTTTTATTAGATTAGAAAAACAAATAAGTAAATATAAATACTCAAAAAAGCACTTGTGACATGCAGATGATGTTTTAATATCAGACACTTTTAAGAATATACTGAGTAGCAAAAAAGAACGCATGTTTTGGAATGGGTAGTAGTTGGTAAGAGGGAGTTCTAAAACTACGGCACATCGCTTGTGGGTAGTTCAAAGGGTTCAGTTTTAGTAGGGCATTTTTGCCGTAGTTTTTGTTGTTCCTGATTAACGTCCATTTTGATCGTAATATAGTACACACATTCCGCGCTTGTGCTTCGGAGCGGACGGTCGAGTGCCACGCTCCGATAATAAGTGCCCCAAAACTCTCTACCTGCTGCTAAGGTCAGGCCTACAATTTCTATTATAATTAGAATTAGAAGTCATTTTATACATATTCCAAATTACAAATCCTAATTTGTTCGCGCTTGACTTTCGAAGCGTAAAGAACGTCAGCGATAAGTGTCGGCTGTAATACGAGTGTTAACCGTAAGGTCACTGATACCACAGGTATCATTCACTATTTGTTATTTTATAAACAAATTAATTTAAATTGAACGCAAATAACCTCGCAAATATTTAAATTATGAAATATGTCCTATTCACAACCTAACTATAATTCATATCCAAACCAAACCAATCTACAACAGCAATTTCAATATCAAACCTATAATGCATCACAATAACAAACTTTTCCTATACAATCCCAACCTCCCATGTGCCAACCAAATCCTTACCGTGGACCGATGACAAATATGTACCCGATAAATCAGCATCAACCCTCTACGAGCCTCTTAGCTAGTAATGTGACAGGCAACGAATGGCACACTATCAATTACAAAAAAAGACCCAGGAGCCTTGAAGACACTACACATAATCAAAGGCAAGAGAAAAAAAACCAATATTGGTTAGACAACCCAGTCGAAACTTCTAATAGATATGACCCACTAAATATTGAAATAGACGACAACCAAACAAACACCACACAGACAGCAATCGTTCAGAAGGACCCCAAACCTCCAAATATCTACGTATCCGATGTCAAAAACATTAATCCGCTAACGACACTACTGAATGAAATCGCCAAAAACAATTACACATTAAAAGCACTTGGCAACGAACAAGTCAAAGTCCAAAGCAACACAAGTAAAATCTATACAACTGTTATTAAACACCTTTTAGATAAAAGCACAAAATTTCATACTTACAAACCAAAGCAAGAACGAACATTCAGAGTAGTAATCAAAAATATCCATCACTCAACAGACGTCGCAGAAATAAAACAGAACCTATAAAATCTTGGTCACGAAATAGTTAATATATGGAATATTAAACAACAATTAAACAAAACCCCTCTCCCCATGTTTATTGTTGAAATGAAACAAAAAGACAACAACAAAGAAATGTATAAAACCACGCTATTCATGAACACAATAATCACTGTTGAACCGCCACATGCTAAAAGAACACTGCCACAGTGTGTCAAATCCCAAAGGTTCGGACGTACCAAGAACTATTGCCAACAAACATCTCGTTGTGTCAAATGTATAGGAAACCAAAGAATGTCCAAGAGTAACTAAAGATGATCAAGTTAAATGTGTTAACTGTGGCGAGGGTCATCCTGATAACTATCGTGGATGCATAGTATATAAGCAGCTCCAAGAAAAACTCTTCCCAATATTAAGAAGCGCAGTTACACACACCCGCATCCCTACTCACAATTATAGAATCCCTGGGGTCACATACGCTGAACAAGCAAGACAAAATATTCAACCTCCACAAAACTTGGCTTCTAATGCAACCCCACAAACACAAGCGATGGCCTTAAATCACCCGTCAAACGACATGGAAGAACTAAAATCCATGATGAAGATGATAATTACGCAAATGGGGACTATTATGAATCTCCTAACCACGTTCATTAGCAAAATGACATAATGGACCAACTATTAACTATAGCAGTTTGGAATGCCAACGGGCTTAGCCTGCACGCCCAAGAGGTCAAACTCTTCCTTGAACTTAATCAAATCGACATACTGCTCATAACAGAAACACATTTTACCAGCAAAAGCTATATTAAATTTTCAAGCTGCTGCATATACAACACTAACCATCCCGATGGAACCGCCCACGGTGGAACGGCAGTTATCATAAAGTCTAACATAAAACATCATGAATTGGCTAAATATGAAACAGAACAACTCCAGACTACTACCATCCAAGTAGAAGACAAAACAGCAATCTTAAAATTTTCTGCCGTCTATAGACCCCCCAAACACTGGACAAAAAAGACACTTACTCACATGTCTTCCAAAGTCTTGGAAACAGATTCTTCGCAGCCGGCGACTTTAATGCGAAACATCAGGACTGGCGATCTCGTATTACTAGAACTGACGGACGCGAGCTACTGGCAGCTATAAATGGAAACAATCTACAATACCTATCAACTGGCGAGCCAACCTATTGGCCAACAGATCGCCGAAAGATTCCAGACTTAATTGACTTCTGCATAACTAAAGGGCTAAATACAAGACAATTTACAATCAAATCTTGCTTTGAACTTGCAGCTGATCACTCCTCCATTCTAATTACACTCCACTCAGAACTAACACAAATACAAACACGACCAGTCCTTCACAACACTAAAACGGACTGGGACCTATTCCAAACAATAATAACTGAACAATTGAACCTGGGAGTTCCGTTGAAAACCAAATATGATATTGAAGAAGCTGTACTACAATTAACTAGTACAATCCAACAAGCAGCATGGAAAGCCACCCCTGTGATGAAAACTACTTATACCATCAGCTGCCAAACACTATTAAAAGACAAGATAATGGAAAAAGACGTCTCAGAAAACGCTGGCAAATTACCCGTCTAGAAGCAGACAAACAAGCACTAAACCGGGCAACAAAGAAACTAAAGAAACTTCAACAACTTAAAAACGAAGGCATACAACACTACCTTGCGAACCTTACAGCCACTGAAACCACCGACTATTCTCTGTGGAAAGCAGTTAGAAAACTCAAAAGGCCAATAGCTCACATACCACCTATCACCAAATCAAACGGCCAATTAGCTCGTACTAGTAAGGATAAAGCTGAAACGTTTGCTGACCACCTAGTCAACGTATTCCAAGCATACCCTAGCCAGTGTCCGGAGGAACAAATTTCTGGAATCTCTATTCCAAATGAGCCTACCAATTAAACCATTCAAGCGCTGGGAAATACAAGAAGTAATCAGAAAAGAAATCAACATCAAGAAAGCACCAGGCTTTGACCTTATCACTGGAAAAATTCTCCAGAAGCTACCTGAAACCGCACTACGAGCAATCACTCAACTATACAACGTTATCCTCTCCAACAGATGCTATCCAAGCGCTTGGAAAGTAGCACAGGTCACAATGATTTAGAAACCTGGAAAGCCACCCACTGATCCTGCTTCCTATCGTCCCATCAGCCTCCTACCTATCCTATCAAAAGTCTTTGAAAAATTGTTCTTAAAACGCCTTCAACCAATCCTAGATGATTTAGAATTGATACCCAAGCACCAGTTCGGTTTTCGACACTCACGTGCAACTATCGAACAAATACATCGACTTGTAGATCAAATTCATACCGACCTAGATGAATATCGATATTGCTCCGGTGCGTTCCTAGATATTTCACAAGCGTTCTATCAAGTATGGTACTTGGGCCTCTTCTATAAATTAAAAAAATATCTACCATACCAATACTATGAAATACTAACGTCTTACTTAACGGATCGATATTACTTCGTTAATTATCAAGATGAACACACGAACCTCCACCCAATACTATCGGGAGTCCCCCAAGACAGCGTGCTAGGACCTATCCTCTATTTACTCTTCACAGCTGACTTACCAACTACAAGCCTAACTACAACCGCCACTTTTGCTGACGACACGGCAATTCTAGCTTCGCACCTAAATCCGAATACTGCAACTTCCAACCTGCAAACCGTTCTGAATAAATTGCAGTAATGGCTCAAGGTATGGAGAATCTCGGTAAACGAAACCAAATCCCAACATGTAACGTTCACCATGAACCATGATAACCGTCCACCACAACAAATAAAACACGCAGACTCCGCAAAATACTTAGGACTCCATCTAGATCGACGCTTGACCTGGAGAACCCACATATTTAATAAACGCAAACAGCTAGGGATACAATACAGGAAACTATACTGGATGATTGGAAGAAACTCTGTACTCTCGCTAGAAAATAAGCTATTGCTCTATAAGGTGATTCTGAAACCAATATGGACCTACGGTCTCTCACTTTGGGGAACTGCTAGCAACACTAACCTGGCCATCATTGAGAGGTTCCAGAATAAAGTGTTTCGGGCTGTAGTTAATGCGCCATGGTATGTGCCGAAGAAAGTAACTTAAAGTGTTCCAACCATTAAAGAAGAAATAGGGAGAATTGCTCAAAAATACAAAGACCGATTAACAGCAGACCCTAACGACCTTGTACATTCTCTAATCAACAAACCAGATCGCCCAAAATGCCTAAAGCGTTTTAAACCAAACGAACTACCAACGTGTTTCAATGCTGTTCTTGAACATTAAGCTATTCCGGTGCCGTTCCATTAGTTTATAAATTAGTTAATTACTTAAAGTACCTTCAATTAAAATCATTCGCTAGCAGTATAGAATAGTGTATTAATTATAGGGGGGCTTACTGGAGCCTGACCCTGCATGTCCATTAGCATGTTTTTGCTTATTGCTTATAATATATACACACCAACTACTTATTGTCCATAGTATAATTAGGAAAGATTGTAAATAAAGGGGTTAAAATAAAAAAATATAGTACACCGATTGGTTACAAAACTGTCGATTTTGTATAGCAGAAAACCCACTAGAAACCTCTCTATAGTGCTAAAGTTGCAATTAATAAGTGTTAAGGAGCACATAGCAAACTTAAAATGCAGCTAGATAAGGTATACGTAAGAAAAGAGGTTAATAGACGAAATAAGATGATATAAAAATAGAGGAAAATAGGAGGAACATTAAAAGAGCGACCTGAAACAACATAGAAGGATGATATAGTAGGAAAAGCTTATCTCATCCGGATTAGAAAAATACAAAATTGAAACTAATGTAGAAAAAAGAAAGAGCCTATATCCGATAATAAATGTAAGAGTTTAAATCATTCAAGTCATTAATAGTATTTTTGGGTCATTGAAAAATAAACAGACCCTGGCTTTAGATATTTAAATTAGTGAAGATGGTAAAACACGTTAATTTAGATATCGTAATTTGATATTTCTGATAGTTATCTAAATTTATGTAGTGTTTCTGCAATAATAACAATTTTATCGTTGACAAACAACAATAGAAAAGGCCCATCACTTGGAGAATAGGCCTAATGAAGTTGTGAGGGAATATAGTTATTATATTATTTTACATTACCGCAACCGGTTGAGGATTTTTTAGTTGTTAGTCTAATAGTGGGAAATGTCTCCAATAATTACTGAAAATTCGGAAAAATTATTAGTGCAAAGATCTGGCGATTGTTTCTTATAGATCAGAGAAAAACAAGTTTGTATCATTACTACCTAGATAACGCTTTGATGATTCAACCAACGCATCACCTGGCAAGGCTCATAAATCTAACATAGTTGCATTCTATAACTAGATTTCAGAAAACCTGCTCCACGTTAAGAGTGTCCAATATATGATCTTTGACTATATTTGTTGCCATTCTCAGTACAAACCTAAAAAACATAGTTTTTAAAATTAACATGAATAATAAAATGGCTTGTTAAGGAATTACAAAAGCACTAGAAGTATTTATAATAAACATAAAATTGGAGTAAATTGTCACTGATGAAATTATAGAACAACTAGAGATATTTGTAATAAAATGTAGTTACAACTCCTTACTGAAGAATCATAAAACAAAAACAGTAAAAATAGTCTTTCGGCTTAGTAAGCTCTGTTTAAATATACTTCGTATACAAAATATGTCTGAAAAGTAATAAGACTAATCCCAGAAAATTCTTTGAGTTAAAGGTGTATCTATATATTCTTAATTTTTCAAATACACCGTTGTTAGAAAGGCTTTGCCACTCGTTATAGCTCGTCTGCAAGTCTTTAACTTTTTAGGGCATTTTCCACAACAGCTTGCACATTTTTAACAGTCTTAATAGTGAAGAAGCAGAAAGAAGTTAGGCGGAACCAGATCTGAGCTGTAAAGGGATTAAGTCAGTGTTGCCACGGTTCGTTGAGAACCAATTTAGCACACGCGTCCCGCATCTCCAATTCTGCCGTAACAATTTATTTGCTGTTAATCTAATTCCCAGATGTCAATCAAGGTCTAACGTAACGGCTTTTACCTTAGCCACATTGTTCGAAGTGTGAGACATTGATGAGAGCCTTACGTATTACCTATTGTCGATATTCTGTCTTCTATCTCTGTCTTCTATCTCTAAACACTTGTGCTTTCTATATAGCATTCTTCCTGTCGACATTTTCTATCATATCAAACTTTTTTTTAGTTTAACGCAAACTTTTTTCGCGTATCGCTAATCGACACTGTGCTGCATTTTGTCTTATAACAAGACGCTTAAACAACCGTTCATGTCTTAAGCGAGCCGTATTCTATAAAGACTAAAAGGCAAATGAGCTGGGTCGGATCGTTTATTTGACATCCTTCACCAACCCGAAGACTCCCTTCCGATTCTTTTGTTTGAAAATTAATTTCACTACATTGTAGACCTTTTATATGTTATTATAATGTGCTGTTTTTAATACATCTACTTCTAATAAAACATGCCATAAAGTACAGTGCTTAATTTTACTAACACGAATGTCACTTGAATGATATTATATTTATAAAAATTAAATAAAACAATCCAAGATAATGTAATATTCAAACTTTCTTTAGTAATTAGAATGACTGGTTAATAATATTTTAAAATTACTATTTTAAGAAGATTAATGAGGTGTAAGAGGTTCCATAATATCTAAGGACGTCAACCCCATCTGCATGAGAGGCGAATATCGCCCGGTACACCCTGCTAGACAACAAATCGGGCTCTGGCAACCCAAAATAGATAACGGTCTACTCGAGACTGGTAACGATAAAGAGTGACAAAATAGCGAACGGACGGGAAAACGGACTGAAGAACAGAAGACTGACGAATATAAATGGTGTAAATAAAAAGTAAGTAGAAATTGTAGAAGAAATGGCCAAATGCAAATACTGGAAATACTAGGCATAAGCAAAATTAAAATGAGAAGAAATGGAAGACGATAGATCAAGGTTACCAACTTATTTACTTAAGATCAGAAAGAGAGGAGTAGGAATATTACTAAGTGCACAGATCACCTAACAAATAAAACAGTGAATGCAAGAATATTATATGTGGACCTAAAAATGTAAGAAGAAATAAGTATAATAGAGATCTACAGAAGAGGAGAAAGAGGAATTCTACAAAGAACTTTAAATACAAGTAGATAAAAGTAGAGAAAGAAGCAGACACATAGTAATAAATGGAAACTGAAATGCCAAGACAGGAAATAGACAAAATATAGGATAGTGAATGATAGGTAAATACAGAGGAAAAACTGCCCTTAACAATAACGGAAGAAGAATGATTTTTGCGTCACCAATCAAATACTAATTGGAAATAGCCACTTTAATCACACGACAATACACAAAATTAATTTTGAGACAGCAGGAAGGGAAGAGAAAAGCATTAGCGACTATGTAACATACAACAGAGACGCGAAATATGCCATACTAAATGTAAAATTAATAGGAGGTGCAGAACTATAAACAGACCACATACTACTAATAACAGACGCACATCTTATAGTAGGAAAATCAGAAAACAAAGAAAATATTAAAAAACAAAGATCTCCAAAGAATTCAAGGTCGAGCTAGAAGAGAATTAGTTTATAGAAAAGAAGTGGTTAATACTAAAAACAGAAATAGTAGAACAGGCAATAAAGACTTGCGGAAAAGTAATAGTAAGGGAAAGCCAGAAAATAACCCGGTGGTAGAATGACAAAGTAAAAAAAGTAAGGATAAAAAGAAAAGCTTAAAAAAAATATGTACAAAGTAAGAAAGATTGCGACAAACAACACTATGTAAATAAAAAAAACGAAGCCAAAGAAGCTGTTCAAAGAACAAAACAAGAAACCTAGAAAGACTTCGGAAAATAACTCAAGGCGAAATTTAACGAGGATAATGGAAGAGAGTTCTGCAAAGTCTTGAAAGTACTAAAAGGGAAATACGGAAGACAGGTATAAAAGCATAATTCCCCCTCCCCCAGGAATTGTGAGACCTTAACGTGGTAGGGAGGCTTGTCTCCTGGCAGGGTCAACCCATGCCAGTAAAATCGAAGACAGCTTACCCTTAAAAGCCACCTTGCGATGTTATGGGAATTAGCGCATCCGGGACCATTTCTATTTATGGACGGCTAAACGCCAGGCGTCTCAATAAATACCGTAACCGCAGCCCGTGCTCCAACAACCACTGGAGAGCGTACCAATGGTACGTGACACAGGGACTTCCGACACTTTTAAAATCGTTAGGGGCACCGGGCGCACCCCACAGTATAAATACCTTCCCCCAAGGATAAGGCGCCACTTTTGGGGCGACCTCATCTGGTGGTAGCCCATGATATGGCACAGACTATGATAGAAAGATGGGTAGGGGAGGGGGGCAGATATAGTGTGCATGCAAGAGTCAAACAAGGCAAGAGCGAGAAATCAGGGATTAATACACAACGCAAAAGCAAACGTGGTTATGTACTGCCGAAACAAAACTGCATTTTAATTGGGCACATGAGCGCTAACGGTTACATTAAAATACTGTTTAAGGACTTGACGATCTGTAACTATTACATATCACCGAACACGACCATACAAACTTTTACTGAAGACATCGACAGAATAATGCGCGACTCCAGACAGCAAAGAGAAGAAATACTGATCATGGGAGCAAAATCACCATTATGGGGATCAAACCTGGCCAACAAAAGATGCAAATACATAGTAGAACCACGACGGAAGTAATAAACAGAGACAACCAACAAACCTTTGTGAGGAAAACATCGCAGTCGCACATAGATATAACTTACGCCACGCCGAAACTTGCAAGAAAGATAAAAAATTGGAAAGTATTGGAGGAGAGTCTATGAGCTTACACAAATGCATCACCTTCGAGATTGACAAAATCAGCAGGCACGGAAAACAAGAACACAAAGACAAGAATAAAAAAACTAAATAAAAATGTTTTCAAAGAAATACTCCCCTAATCAGGTAGGGATTCAAACAGCGAAAACGTCACTGAGATCGTCAAATAAGTGCAACAGCTCGCTATACAGGCAGGAAAAGAGAAAAAAGGAAACAGCAGCCATACTGGTGGAACGAAGAGATCGCAAACCTAAGAGGCAGATGCAACCGGACCAGAAGGGAGCTAACAAGAGAAAGAAAACGAGCCACAAACTCAGAACTGGCAAAAAACACCGAAAAAAAATACAAAGGGAGGAGGAAGAACAAAAATCGACCAAAAAATCGAAACGCAAACATTAGCGTAAACTGCAAAAACTGGAGGACGACATATGGGGGCAAGGCTATCAAATTGCAACTAAACACCTGAAGAAAACACTTCAGCCTTACAACCTGGAGGAAGCCAAAATGCCAGGATAATGACTGAGCTTTTTCTCCAAAGGTAAGACAACTGGAAGATAAGAGATGAAGAGAAAACTCAGGAAAACTGATGGCAGGCAAAAGACTTAGGAAAGGAAAATCTGCGGATCGGGCGGAATAGCCCCGAAACAATAAAACAAGCAATAAAAGTTATACCTGAGAAAATTCTGAAATTGTGAACCCATTTCTACAGGTACAAAGCTTCCCCGGTAAACGTATTATTAATACCGAAAAAGGCATCGGAACAACGCGACGCAGGCGTACAGATCACTATGCTTACTGGACACCACAGGCAAACTGTACAAACATTTGATCAAGAAGAAACTAGAGGAAGAACTAGATAAGAAAAACGGGCTGTCCGAAAGGCAGTTTGGATTTAGAAAAAAACGGTCCTCAGTCTACGCATTTAAAACAGTTGTAGAAGCAGCTATGGAACGCACAGTAATAATGGTGATGATTGATATACAGAACGCCTTTAATACGTAGATTAAACAAACTAAACATCAGCAGATATCTGGTGAGTACGATAGAAAGTTACTTGAGCAAACGGAAGTAACATTAGCTAAAATGAGAATAAACGTGACGCAGTGCGTACCACAGGAGTCAGTTCTTGGCCGAACATTATGGAACGTTTTACACGACAAGGTTCTAAAGCTACCCCTTCCAGCAGGATGTAGCACGGTAGCGTACGCAGACGATTTAGTCCTGATGGCTAACGCGCAAGAAAAGGACCACATAAACAACATAAAAAACGGATGAAAAACAACTGTCTAAAAATAGCGTCCAACAAGACCGAAGCGATTATTTTGAAAGCCCGAAGGAAAAGGGACAATATCATCTTTGAGATTGGAAAACACAAAATTGTGCCAGGAAAAGCAGAAAAATACCTCAGAGTATGAATTGACGACAAGTTAATATTCGGAGAGCATGTAAGAGAGACCTTGAACAGAGCGGAAAATCGGTGCCGAACATCAGGGGAATAAGCAACCACACGATGTGGTGCCGTTTATAATAATATGCGGGGCGCCAATATGGCACGGCGTACTAAAGATAGAAAATAGAAAAATGCTACTGAGAGTACAAAGACAGATGTCCATAAGGATAGCGAGCGCGTATAGAAGAGTTTTCATGGAAGCGTTATGTGTAATAAACGCAATAATACCCATCGACTTGATAATAGAGGAAAGGGCGAGGATATACCATAACAGAAGGGAGAGAAAACGTACAAAAATAGGAAAGAAAGATTACCATCGCAAAATGGCAGACCAGATGGAACGAGCTGGAAACGGTAGCGGATGAACAAGAAGACTGTTGCCGTCAGTAAAACCGTGGATACAGTGCAAGCATAGAAAGGCGGAATATTTCTTGACATAACTCTTGACGGGCCACGGATCTTTCAGGACCTACATGCACCAAATAGAAAAGGCAGAAAATGAAAACTGCATATATTGCAAAGAAAGAGGCAATCTAGTGCATACGGACCGAATGGGTCTGAAACTAAGAACCGGAAAACCGATAAACATAGGAAATATAATAGACATCATGCTGAAATGCGCAGCAACTAGAATCACATACACGGATATATTAAACAAATAATGGGAAAAAGAGGAAGAAAAAACCAAACCAAGGAATTTAAACAAGTAATGCCAATTCCGCCTGAGGAATATCTCAGCAGATAGTGCCGAGTGGAACATACGTGGCGAAAGGGGGACTTTAGAATCTAGCTACCTCGCACTAGCATGGTGGCGTCTTACAAAGATTTCTCCTCTTGAAAAAGGTATGGATCATAAGAAATAATGAAACCAGAAACAGAAGAAGTCAGAATCCTAAAGATATGGAAAAAACATTATAACAACAGATTTAAGAAAATAATATTATCAGGAGTGCAGAAAGAAGAGGAACAGTCCAGGAAGAAGAAGAAAAAGAAAGAGACATAAAAGAGGTAATAGAAGCCGTGGAACATATGAAACTAGGAAAGGCAAGAGGCAGAAATGGCATTACTACAAAAATGATAACGTACGGTGGAAAAAGAGTACTAAAATAGATAAAGATATATTTCGACAAGCCTGAAAAGGGAAAAAATAGTAGATGACTGAGCAGAAAATATAGTAATACTCCTACTTAAGAAAGGAGATACAAATGGCTGCGACAATTGCAGGTTAATATGCCTCTCCTCTATAGCAAAAGATATTCAAACATTTTAGAAAAAAGATTAAGAGAACAAGTGGAAGATAAATTATGTGAAGAACAATCCGCTTACAGGCCACAAAGACAAACGCCATATATTTTTACTAAAAACAGTCATAGCAAAAATATTAGAGAGGGAAGGCTCATTGTACTTGGCATTTATAGATCTAACTCAGGTTTCAACAATATGGAACGCATTAACCGAACTAGGAGTAAGATACCAATATAACAAGCCACAAAAAGAGTATACGCTAAATCAAAAGAAAGTCTACAAAAATCTCAAAGCTTTGAAATGGAAAATAGTAATGAATTAAATAATTTAGGAACCAAAAGGACTACACAGACAAAGCTTAGAGTATATGAAAGCATATACAAACCAGTATTAACGTATGGAACTGAAAGCTGAACAATACAAGACAAAACCAGAAGTAAAGTAACGGAGAATACAATGGAATTCCTATGAAGACTAGTCGGGAGAACCAAAAGAGACCGCATACGAAACACAGTAACTAGAGGAGAACTAGGTCAAGAACCACTAGTGCCAGAAATGGAGAAAAAACAATTTTAATAATATGGGCGCATAGTAAAGATGGCATCCAAAATGAATATTGGAAGCAAGACCAGGGAGAACGAGAAACAGAGGAAGAACAAAGAAAACGTGGAAGAAAAGTCTAAAAAGAAGAGCAGAACGGAGAGGGAAACTACTAAAAAATAAAAATCTTAGCTTACGATTTTTATTACCTTCTAAGAATAGTCTATTGCATCTTTGCACGAGAGTGCAAAGAGCGTTTACGTTTTGAAAAACAAATGTTTTACAATTGCAAATGAGGATTTAACAAATTAGTTATTTAGCATTCTCGTGTAATTGCCTTTAATGCTCTCGCCTTTTAAAATAATGAATACAACAGAAAAACTAGACTCATATTTGCGTGTTAACGCTACAAAGTTATTTTTACAAAATGACTCTCTTAATTTTACATCTAACTGTACAGGCTGATTCAAAATGATAGACTTTAATTGTTACTGCTATATTCTCTGAACTTTACATTCTATATAAATAATTCGCATAACATTTTAAAGTGGATGTTCTAAAATTAAGTAGTACTGCTGGAGAGCTTGCGCTTAGTGCAAAGTCATGCAACAGCGTCAATTGTGAGCGAAATGTCTACAGTACAGCACAAGGTTTTTGCATTCGTGAGTTTAGTAAAACAAAGTCGACAACTGCGGTGCAACGTGCATCATTGCGACACTGAACTTTCAACTAGGAAGATCATTTGGTATTCAAATTATCAATTTTATCAAACTGCCTGTTTGTGTAGAAGTAAAACCCAGGACAACCACGTGCATTGGAGGGGAATGTGGGACTAATTCGAGAGAGTTTAGAGCATAGTCCGATAAAATCATCTCTTAGAGTAAGCAGAGCACGTGTACTGCTACAAACAACTGTCTGGCGTATGTCGAAGCGCCGTTTAGTGTTTAAATCATATCGTCTACCTCTAATACAGATTAAATTGTATAGAATTTCCTAATAGTCTGCGCGAAAACATGGAAGATGACATATTTACCTTGAATTTTAAGTAGCGAGAAAATGTTCCACCTAAACTGAAATATAAACGAATACAATGTTGGGATGTGGATGCTAAAAAATTACCATATTGGAATATGAGAAGAATTCTCCGAAAGCTAATGCATTCTGTGCTGTATTGAGAACAAAAGTTTATAAACTTTTTTATGGTAACACAGTTACTGGGGTAACGTTTTTATGATGTTGCTAAACTGCCTTCTTTCTTCAATAAATAAAGATTCAGAAAATTTAATTTTCGGAGAGGATGGTGCTCCACACCATTGACAGTGGGGTGTTCGACGTTTTCTAAATAATTTTGTAGCTCAACGATGGGAACTGAAAACTGGTCACTTATGTTCTGGCCCCGAGATCTCCTGATGTTACACTTTGCGGTTGTTCCTTGTGAAGGTTTAAAAAAAGCATTTTAAGTACCACCACCGCCAAAAACTTTAGATGACCTAAAAGACATTATTACAGCTGTGATCAAATCAGTGGCGCGAGACATACTTCATCGTGTGTGGGATGAATTTTGCTATCATCTGGATGCCATCCGTGCAGCCGGAGAGGGGGGACATTGAACATTTATAAACTTGAATGTTTGTGCAATCAAATGTAATTCACATCATATTTATCACTGATACTGATCTTGTAGACTTACAAACAAAATTAATTCCAATCTTTTTAAATCACTATGTATTTGATGTATGAGCAAAGATTAAAAACTATAAGATAGATCTCTGAAACAGGAATCTTATAAGAGACAAAGATGAAAGACCACTCTTATTTAAAGGACAAGATCGGAAATAGATGGAAACGCTCGTGTTTTTTTCGTTAATAAACAATGAGAATTCAAAATGGTAACCAATAAAATTGCAGCTTGTACCCACGTGCACACGAGATTGGTTTATTCCTTTGTAGGGGTCCTAATAAAAATTATTAGTTTAGAGTTCACTGTGTCCACTGCTAACAAATAACTCACCACGAACGCGTCATTTCCACTCAGATTTTTTTTATAGTTTATTTGCAGATTAACATTCAGAACCATTTTACATAATAAACATATAATAAGGTCCTATGAGCTAATGAGATGACGGTAGTGACGTGAGGGGAGTCCATCCATCGATGTTATCCCGTTAGTTTCTTCTTAGATCAATGGGCCACGTTTTTTGTAGTCGTCTAGGAGGTGGATCATGTTGCAGGCTTTTAGTACGTTATTCTACTACTGTTGGCATTTCCAGGTCGGTATGCAGGGTGTCGTTGCTAACATACCAGGGAGCATTGGCTAACATTCTCAGTGTTTTGGATTGCATGCGTTGGATTATGTTTACGTTTGACTTGCAGGAGCATCCCCACAGCTCGATGCCATAGGTCCAGATAGGTTTAATTACTATTTTATAAAGTAGAATCTTATTTTCTAAAGATTGACACGATTTCCTACCAAGTGACCAGTACATTTTTTTAAGTCGTAGATCAACTTCCTTTCGTTTTTTTAATATATGCAGTTTCCACGTGTGTCTTTTGTCTAAATTAAGGCCCAGGTAGCGGGCTTCATTTGCTATATTATTTAGATGCACCGACGGGCATTCCAAGCGATTTAGGGTAAAGTTTGCCTGGGTGCATTTGGCTTCCTTCACTTGGATTTTCCATTTGTTTAGCCAGGTTTGTAAGAGGGACAGATGATGTTGCAAGTTTAAGGAGGCTGTTTGAGGATTGGTATGATGAGAGAGAAGGACTTTATCGTCAGCGAAGGTGCTTATAGTTGTAGCTACTGTTGTAGGTATGTCTGCCGTGTACAATGTATATAGAAGAGGTCCAAGAACGCTGCCTTGTGGTACTCCGGAGTTGATTGAATGAATGGCAGAATATTCTTGGCCATACTTCATCTGGAAGTGTCGATTTGATAAATAGGATTTTATAAGTAAATAATATTCACTTGGAAGGTGTAATTTGAGTTTGTATAAGAGCCCCTTATGCCATACTTTATCGAACGCCTGTTGTATATCAATAAATACTGCTGGACAGTAAGATTTAGAGCCCAGTGCTGTGTTGATCATATTTACGACGCGATGACATTGGTGAATGGTAGAGTGATACTTTCTGAACCCAAACTGGTTGTCCGGGATGCAGTTTTCCAATATATCTGTTTCATGTATTCTCCTGACTAAAAGTTTTTCTAACAGTTTAGATACTTGGGCCAGTAAGCTTATTGGACGGTAAGATGTAATTTCCTCAGCAGATTTACCTGGTTTTGTTATGAGAATTATCTGTGCGAATTTAAGTGGTAACGACCAATAATGGAGACGTAAGATAGAATTGAGAAGGTTTTCAGCAAGCACTTTACCCGATATTAGTTCGTACCATGGTGCTTTTTTATGGTTAAGATGTTGTATTTCTTCTTCCAGCTCTGCACAGGTGAATCTCTTGATAGGTAGCGACAGATGCAATGGTATGTCCAAGAAGCTGTTTACTGTATCGTCAGGATCATCTGAGTAGAGCGCAAAAACATTAGCAAAGTGTCGTGCAAATAAGTCTGCCTTTTCCTGATCTGTTCTAGCCCACTCACTATTTGTTTTTCTTAGTGGGGGATTTGTTTTTTGTGGCCGTTTGTTTGCTTTGGCGATTTTCCAAATATTATTATCTGTTGTTGATAATGTAGTTAGATAGTGTTTAAAAGTTTCCTGCCTTATCATGTGTAGTTGGTTCTTTAAGGTATTTGCTAATCTATTATACATTGTTCTGTCAGCTGTATGTTGTGTTCTATGCCATCTAGCTCTCACTCTTCGCTTCTGTCGAACTAATTCAAGTATGTCATTAGGAATATTTATATCTCTTTGAACGCTGTTTGTGATCGTAGGTGTGGATTTCCATGCTGCATTTTGCAGAGCAGTGATAAAGTGATCAGTAGCTTGCTCTAATTCCTGGGGAGTTTTTAAACTAATATTTGATTGTAGGGTTTCTTGAAGAATGGATCTGTATGAGTCCCAATCTGTTTTATTGTTATAAAGTGATGGTCTTGGTGATTTTTTAATTATCGTTCTACTGATTGTAGCGTTAACTGGTGTATGATCTGAAGATAAGTCAAGATTGCTGATAATATCCGTGTAGTTAGAAGAAATTCAATTTATGACAAAAAAGTCCAGCAAATCAGGTGTTTTATTAATGTCCGTGGGCCAGTATGTTGGCTCCCCAGTTGATAGGTATCCATATTTTTCTTCTCGTAGGAGGTTATATAGTGCCCTACCACTAGTGGTAATTAGCCGAGATCCCCAGTAGATGTGCTTACAGTTGAAGTCTCCACCGCATATGAATGTACTGCCAAGTGATTGGAAAAACGGCTTGAGGTCCTCCTTGGTAATATTATGTCTTGGTGGACAATAGACTGTAGATATGATAATTGGGTTTGGTAATTTACAAACTTGTATTGTTGTTGCTTGTAGGCATGGATCCCCATATTTTTGTAGTTCATAATGAACTATTGAGCTCCTTATGAGTAGCGCTGTTCCGCCGTGGGCGGTACCATCCGGATGTTCCGTATGATAGCATGTATAGTGCGGAACTCTTAGATAAGATCTGTCCGTAAAATGTGTTTCTGATATAAGAAATATATATATATATTATTGAGTTTTGAAAATAATTCGATTTTTTGAATTTTTGATTGGATGCCATTCGCATTCCATAAACATATTCGTAAGGACTTAGACATTAACGACAAGTTTATTTATGACAGTAGACAACATGTTTATTATCATGTTGTTTTGTTGCATTAGCTGGGTGAACATCATTTTGAATTCTTCTAAGAACTTTTGTAAGATTATGTCTTGACTGTTGGCTTGTACAGTGTCACCTTGTTCTACTTGGCTGTATGTTGAGGGTGTGAACTTTGAGTGTTGTCTATTGTTGCTGGGTGGTGAGTGGTTTGAATTGATAAACCTGTTTTGAGTCTGTGTGTCTGGTTTCAGTCTGTTTTGTATTTCTTTGTGTACTGTACAGCCTCTATAGTGGGAGGGATGATCACCGCCACATAAAGCACGTTTAGCCGGCAAATCTTTTGATTTCTTGCTTGTCTTAGTGTCATGCGGTCCTCCACATTTAACACAAGCGTAGGGACGGTTACAGTAGGTTTTGGTATGGTTATATTGTTGACACCTCGTACACTGGACAATTGATGTATTTTTACGTGGCGGCTCCACTTTTATAACGTGATTATTTAAGAAATTAAGATTGTAAATGTCTTTATTGTTTTCAGCAGGTTCCAAGTCTACAAAAAACATTGGTAAGGGTAATTTTGTAATTCTGTGTTTGATGTTTGTTACAGCTCTTACTTTGTAACCTTTCTCTTCCAGAGATTCTGCTATTTCGGTAGAGGATACAGTAGGATGGAGGTTACGAATGACAACTCTATAAGCTTTATTTTCTCTCATCTGGTATGTGTGGTAAATTATACCTGTTTCCTTCATGAATGTTACTAATTTACGGTATGTGTCTGGAGTATTTGCACTTAGCTTAACTATATTATCAGCCATTGCTTTTGTTTTATATTATTCTATTTCAGCAACAGCTGTTAGAGCATTTATCATTTTATTATAATCTGTAACTCCATGTACAAATATCGGAGGTGGTCTGGGTATCTTATTTTGTTGAACAACCGATGCGACGTCAGTAATATCCTCATTAAGGCTATTAAGGGCAGAATATCTATTATTTTGTGTGACATGTACTGCTTTATTTTGTGCTGATTGTTTTGTTATTCTTTTCCTTTTGCTGTTTTGTACACATTGCCATCTTTATTGGCATTGTATTCAATTCCACTTCACTATTACTATCGGGTGTATTTATTCTGTTTGATAAATTATTTGTCGGTATGTTATTTAGTTGCATTGATGTAAAAGTATGATTAGTTTGTGTATTCATTTGAGATTGTAAATTTGGGATCTGCACATTTGGCACATATGTCAAGTTGTTATGTAAATAAGGAGTATTGATAATAGGAAATTGGGAATTTACCTGGCTATCCATCGGGGCGAAGCTATTATGTGATTGAGATGCTAGCTGCTGTGTTAATTGCGTTGACGGAATATATAAATTATTATTGCTGTTGCACGCCATTTTAGTACCATGTGGATTGGTCTCATATAACTATTTTACGAAATCTGAGTTTATAATTATTATACTTCACTCAGTTTAAACCACCGTATTGCTGACCTAGGTCAGCGATAATCGCGTTACACACTTTCATCATTATTGAAATTATATGATATATATTATGAAAGTCAAACGCGGACTACCCCCACTCAGATTTAAAAGCACAAACGCTTCAAGGTCAACAAAGCGATATACCAACGAACAAATGATTTGGCGCGAGTGATCTATGTTAATAGTTTCTAATCTTTGGTATAGATTAACACTCATCAAGAGGACCATTTAACACAATTCATGCAATTTAAAAATTAGGTGGCCACATTTGTTCCATAAATCTTTAGATAGTTCAGAAAACATAATAAGGAGCTGTGTATACAAAATTAGGATTAAATATAACATAGTGGAGGGACAATTCATTCTGGTTTGAAAAATATTTTGATATACTGTGTTTTAATCTCTGTCCAGTCCTTCAGTAATTATTCCAATTAAAAAATTCACCCAAGAAAGTTTATATATAGAAAGTTCGAACTCGAAAAATTGAGTGAACGAGTCTGAGGAACTGCCAGACTATTTAAATCCAATTAGGAAAAGTAAAGATACGCGACTCAGCGACAATCGTCAAGAAACTTTGTTCTGCTTCTCCTACAAGAAGTGCCAATATTAAAAAATTCCAAATACCTTTGCTAAAAAATCCCGCAGAATGACGCGAATTCTTCATCTAATCAGTACAGTATCGTGCGTATACCGGCAAAACAAATAAATTGTAAGATTCATCTTATGATAAGGTTAGAGAGGCAAAGCACTTATGTTATCTTGTTGATATAACTACAAAGCTCTGATGCAATCTCTTATAAAACACACTATTACGCAGCTTTGTAAAGTCCAAGAAGATGCCTTCGTTTCTGCAGAATCAACTAAATTTTGCCATAAATTTTTAGATAAACTGTCAACTGACAAAAAGCCTATCATGTCACTAATAATCGTATGTCAGCGAGTCAAAATTTTGCCCTTTCGTCCACCAGATATTGTCGTACCGTGAAGTTTATTTTTGTAATGAGTCGATGTTATAGCAAGTGAAGTAAGAAAGTAAAAAAAAACAGATCCTTAGTGTCCGTCTTACTGTAGATGACAGAATTTCTCGCAAGGCCAACGATAATTTTCTGTATATTCGACGAAAAAGTCTACAATGCTGTTTCTTCATATACGCCTACTTAATCAGGTTATTTATGTAGAGCAAAACGGCGTGCAACGAATAACTTTAGCAGCCTCTACAAAAAATTGTAGATCAAATTTTTTAAACTCTAGCTGGTTACACCTTCATTCACTGATACGTTTTTAGCATGAAAATTAGATATTAGACAAAGAAAACACAAAATACCAGAAAATAAGAAAAACTTTTGAAGTTACTTAAGCCTGTTAATAAATATGCCAAAATAACAAGCAGGATAATGCCAATTTTTCTAGAAATGCTGAAAGCTCCGCCAAGATAATTGGAATAAATGCAGAATGAGTAAAGAGATTTGCGTGATTTTAGAATAACTAAATAGTGGTTTTCCAGCAGACCTAGACAAATGCCCTTTACCGCTGACATGCGACTGTTTCTCTACTATGCAAAGTTTTGTTGTTTTGAAATGAAGAGCTGTATCGGAATGGATTCTTTCCGTAAATTCCGAAAATGGCGTTTAAAATTCCCTATCAGGTTTTTCTACAAATCACAATGTAATTTTTTTTGCTATAAACTCATTTTATTAGCAATCAGAATAAATACAGTAATTCTATGAGCTAATTTTATTAATTATTATTAATAATATATATTATTGATAATATTAATAATATAAATATTAAGTGTTTAATAAAAGTCATGAGGAGAAAGCATCCACTGGTGAATCTCCTACTTTTGTTCACTAAGTCTATTGGTCACTTTTTCCTTAATCTTCTGGTTTCGGGTTCCTGGACTAGGACGTTGACTGTTATATTCTGGTGATTTTCAACAGTGTAATGATGTTTTTAGTTTTTGTCTTTATAAAATCCGTGTGAATTGTTGCGTTTGACATAAACCAGGGAGCATTGGATATCATCCTCAGGATCTTGGACTGGAAGTGTTGTATTATTTTTATTGTTGATTTGCTGGCGCATCCCCATAATTCACAGCCGTAGATCCAAATGGAACGAATTATGCTTTCGTAGATTAACAGTTTGTTATCTATGGCAAATGCTGAGTTTCTCCCAAGGAGCCAATACAATTTTTTTAGACGTAGATCCACTTTTCGAGCTGGTTTAAATGTTCTTGGAGTAGTTCGGTTGCTGTGTTCGGCTCTTCATTGCACGACAGGATTGCTGTGTCGTCAACAAACGTCGTCTTCGTGAAGAGTCAGATACAATAGAGGCCCAAGCACACTACCCTAAGGGACACCCGCATTAATTCTATATATCTGGGAGTTGTCGTTTCCGAGTTTGGTTTGGAAGAACCGTTTGTCGAGGTAGGAGCGCAAAAGCAGGTAGTAACGGTATGGGAGTAGTTTTTTTATTTTGTACAATAAATCTCTATGCCAAACCTTGTCAAATGCAGAACACATCTAAGAACACTGCATAACAGTAAGTTTTGTGTTGTTGTTATTGTGTAAGTGCACCGCGTATTATGTATCTTAGTCGATGGCATTGTTGAATGCTGGGATCGGAATCCAAACTGGTGATCCGGTAGAAATTTACTTTGAAGTTCACTTTTATTAATGCGTTTTAATATTAATTTTTCTAGCAGCTTAGAGATTATTGGAAGTAAACTAATAGGTCGGTAGGATTTTACTTGGGTGGGAGGCTTACCCGGTTTAAGGATTAGGATAATTTGTGCAAATTTGAGTAATGATGGCCAGTATACCAGACAGTCTTCTATTAAACAGGATTTGGATATAACGAAGTCTTTTCTCAGGTAAGTGCTTTAATATAATTCCTGTTATAAGGCCATGTCCTGGAGATTTTTTTAGAGAGTAATTTTATTTGGGCTCCAATTTCGTGGATGGAGTTTCTAAATAATCTTCAACCTCCTGGTCTGGTTCATTAGAATTAGGTTCAAAGGTAGTTTGAAGGTGCAGCGCGAAAGCTTCAGCCTTTTCTTTATCAGTTTTCGCCCATAATCCTGTTGCATCTTGTAGTCTTGATATGTGCTCTTTGGGACGTTTGATTCCTCTAGTTGCCCTCCATATTGACTGATCTTGTACAGAGAGTGTAGAGTTGGAAAGTTTCATTCCGAATATGTTGAAGTCTTCTTCTTAATTTATTATTCAGTTGGTTAAATACAGTTTTGTCTGCAATGTTGCGACAACGTTGCCAAGCTGCCCTTGCTCTTCTTTTTTCCCTTACTATTTCCATTATTTCAGTTGGGATGTTAGGTGTGTTGATTTTGTGGTTGTAGGACTGAGGTGTTGATTTCCAAGCGGCTTCCTGAATAGTTATTATTAGATGGTTCAGTTGCATATTCTTTTTTTTATATTTATTTAGTAAACAGCAGATTTACAACTAGCCAAGTGGCTAACAAGCAAATGTGATTGAAGAATTACAAAGACATGAGACGGGAAACCGTGCAGTGACGAACCCCGATAAACTGAATATTAAAACTAGTTCGTAAAGTTAAATGTTTTACATCGATTTAGGCATCTGGTAATATTGGCGTTGTCAACTAGGTTGCGTGCTAAATAATTGGGATGTTTGGATAATCTGGTAGCATAGCTTGATATGTTTCTGGTGATTTCGTCCTTGACCCAGGATATTTTAAAGTCGTTATGAAGTGTTTGGTTGGATACAAACCATTCTGCGTTGGCTAGAGTGCGGAGGGCTTTGTTTTGGAACCGTTGTATAACTGCAGTGTTCGACGGCTTTGCACAGCCCCACAGTTGGATGCCGTAAGTCCACACTGTTTTATACGCTAGCACTTTGTTAGTTAAAGATAAATGTGATCTTCGACCAAGGAGCCAACTCATTTTCTTCATTTTGATGTCCAATTCCTTTCTCTTTTTAGCTATGTGGGCTTTCCATGTGAGTTTTTTGTCAAAATCCATGCCAAGGTATTTTGTTTCGTCCTAGATTGGGATTTGGATACCATTTAGGAAGACAGGGGGAGCAATTCCGTGCTTTGTGGTGAATGTTATCGCAGTCGATTTTGCTTCATTTATTTTTATGCGCCATTTGCAGAGCCATTCCTGCAGTGTGGTGAGGTAGCGTTGAAGTATGGCGGAGGCTTGATGTGGATCGCTATGTGCTACTAATAATGCCGTATCATCTGCATATGTTGCAATGACAACCTGGTCTTGATGAGGGAGGTCTACCGTATAAATTAAGTATAGGATAGGTCCCATGACGCTGCCCTGGGGAACTCCTGCTTTAACTTGATGGAAACTGGACAAGCTGTCGTTGTGTTTAACTTGAAAGTGCCTTTCACTTAAATATGATCGGATAAGAAAGTAGTATTGGTGGGGCAGTACTTATTTTGATTTTATACAATAGGCCAGGATGCCAGACCAAGAAAGGCCGCCACGCAGTATCTGTTTTCTTCAATATCTTGCTCAATGACATCTACAACTCCATGTATCTGCTCTATGGTAGCATGTTGCTGTCTGAATCCGAACTGATGTTGTGTGATAAGTTTATGATCTACAATTGTGGGTAACAATCTTTGTAGGATTAGTTTTTCTAGAACTTCTGAGAGTAATGGGAGTAAGGTTATCGGCCGGTAGGACGCGGCTTCGTGAGCGGGTTTACCCGGTTTAAGAATAAGAATGATTTGCCCAAATTTCCACTGGATTGGAAAATACTGCAATCGTAAAGTTGCATTGAATATATGCGTGAAAGCCATTATGGCCCGATGAGGTAATTCTTTAAGGACTTTAGCAGTAATTAAATCGTAGACTGGTGCTTTAACGTTATGTAAATGTTTAATCACAAGTTTTATTTCAGCAGATGTAACGTGTTGTATAGGCGGGCTTAATTGACAAAGAGCCTGTATGTAGTCGAGAATCTCTTTCTTCTTCATGAGGGACTGCTATTGGGTGAGGTTGAAAGATACCGGAGAGGTGGTTCACGAACAACTCGGCCTTCTCGTCATCTGTTCGAGTTCATGTGCCATCATCTTTACGAATCGGTGGTATATGCACTTTTGGACGTTTAAATTTGCTAGTAGCTTTCCATAGTGTACTCATCATGTGCAGATGGAGAAATGTTGTTTACATACTCTTTAAATGTTTCATTTTTCCAATCTTGGAGTGCCTGTTTGAGTTTTCGGGTTAGCCTATTAGACCAGGGAAATTGTATTTTTGCGTGCCAAACTCCCCATCGAAAAGGTAAAATATGGAAAAAATAGAAAAAATTCCGTAGAATTTGATGAAATAAAATTCAACGGCTGAATCGTTGCAGAAGTTATTCAAAATGGTGCCCGGCCGAAATAACAAAATAAATAATTTTTTTTTCAAAAAAATCCTGAAGGCGTAATTTACATCGTACAGCGCACGCCCTCCGGGAGATCGATTTTGAATACGTATATTTTTAATAAAAAAATATTTCGGCTCGTTTAATTAACATTAAATGCTTTAAATCACATCTCAAAGTGAAGAAGGCAAGCTCGGGCCGCGCCAGCCGGAGTCGGATGGTAGAGTGGGGGGAGCGCCGACGGTAGTCCGATGCGCTGAATACGGATATCGCATTCATTTTTTAAAATTAATTAATTAACACCCAAAAATGCAACTTACTCATTGATTGTTATTTTTCAATCAATCAATTTTGAAAAAATTGAACATCAGTAGACTATTTAAAAATTTGTAGATACTTACAATTAGTCAGGAGTAGCTAGAAGAAATGAGATCAAATATATGCCCATTACATTATCGCGTAATGTGCAGTAAACGCAAAAAATTATCTTAATAATCTAAGATCCAATACGTTTTTTGCCAACTTTGGGCGCCATTTTAAATAACTTCTGCAACGATTCAGCTGTTTAATTTTATTTCATCAAATTCTACGGAATTTTTCCTATTTTTCCATATTTTACCTTTTAGATGGGGAGTTTGGCAAAAAACGATGTATTTTTGATAATTTCCCCTGGTCTATATTTAGTCTGGTTTTGTCCGCAGGATGTTTGGTTCGTTGCCATACATTCCTAGCTCTCCTTTTCTCGGCAAGCTTGGATTTAATGTAAAAGGGATAGTTTTCAATAAGCTCTGCTTTGGGATGTTCGGTTGGCGTAGAAATGTGAGCTGCTTGATATTGTTAAAGTGCTCCACGGCTAAGTCAACTTCGTCTGGTGTCTTTAGATTAGCTGGAATTTCTATATTGGCAGTGAGGTACTTTTTGTACATGTCCCAGTTCGCGTGTCTATTGTATAATGAGGGTTTCTTTTGTTTGGTTATAACTGACGTGCTCAATGTGACGATTATGGAAGAATGACCAAAGAGAAGATCGTAGCAGGTTTTCACTTTACAGTAATTTGAGGAGATGCCTTTGGTGACAAAGAAGTCCACTGCGTCAGGAATCTTGTTTGGATCTGACGGCCAGTATATGGGCTCACCAGTAGCCAATGTGCCATAGTTGTGTGTCTGCAGCGTCTCGGCCTTTGGTGGTAGTTAGTCTGGATCCCCAAAGTGGGTTTTTGGCGTTATAGTCCCCCCCCCCCCAGCAATAAATTTATTCCCTAATTTTTTAAAGAATGTTTCGTATTGGTGTTGTCGAATATTATGTCTGGGTGGACTATATATGGCTGCAAACACTAGCGGACCGGTAATACTCTTGACGTTGAGGATGGCACCTTGTAAGTAGTCAGTGGAGAACTCTTCCATTATGTGGTGAGAGATTTTATTACTGATAATTATTGCTGAGCCAGCGTGGGCTGTACCGTCTGGGTGACTTGTAGAGTATGTTGAATAATTATGGATATTTAAGTAACTGTATTCAGTGAAGTGGGTTTCTGAGATCAGTAAGATGTCGATTTTATGTTGTTTAAGAAAGAGCTCGACTTCAATGCGATGCTGGGTTAGTCAATTTGCAATCCATAATCCTATGCGTAAAGTATCCATTATTGCAATTTGTTGACTAACATGGTGAGCAGATTAAGCATCGTGCTGTTATGGTTCATAAGCTGCGTGAACATTGTTTCAAATTTAGTAAAAACTGAGATAGTGAGATGTCATTGTTGCTGTTATCTTCGAATTGGCTGTTCGTGCGGTGCTGTGATGCTGCTTGGGCATAACTTGCATTGTTTAAATTTGAGGTGTATGCATGCTGCGCAGTTATTGGTGTATTTGATGTCTTTACAATAGGTGTTCTTGGAAAACTAGACGATTTACCTCTATTTATTTGTAGTTGCTGATACACTTGACAACCCTTATAGTTGGCGGGGTGTGGGCCTTGACACAGTGCACATCGCGCAGGAGTTTCCTTTGATTTCTTGCAGACAGTAGTATTGTGTTCTCCTCCACATTTTACACAGAGGAAGGGCTTGGTACAGTAAGTTTTGCTATGTCCATATGCCTGGCATCGTGTACACTGTATTATTGTGGTTTTCTTTCTGGGTGGTTCTACGGTTATTAGTTGGTAATTAAGGTGCTCCAATTCAAACACTTTTTTATTATTCAAAGAACATAGGCAGAGGCCCTTTAGTTGCTCTGTGTCTGATGTTGGTGAGATTTCGTACAGTGTAGCCGTGCTTTTTTAGTTCTTCTTTAATTTCCTTGGTGTCAACAGAGTGATGTAGATTTCCAATTACCACTCTGTATGCTCTTTCATCTTTTAATTGATAGGTATGGTATATAATTCGTTCAGTTTTTAGATGGGTGATTAGTTTTCTATAGGAGTCAGAAATATTAGTATTTATTTTAATTGTTGTTTGAAAGTGCTTTAGTGTTGTATTGTTCCCGCTCTAAGACTTTTGTTAGATTTTCGATCATTTGGGCATAATTCGTAACACCGTATAGGTATACAAGCGGGGGCTTGGCAATTTTTTGTACGGAACTTTCACTGGAATCTTGTTGGGTCTCTTGTGTGCTACCGCTAGCTAGTACAGTAAATCGATTTTGAGTGTTGATTGCATTTTCTGGTTGTGTTCGTTCGGCTGTAGTTCTGCGTTTTTTGTATGGTTTTTTGTATTGTTGCCATTTGTGTTGGTTTTGATTTTCTGTTACTTCCTCTTCGGAGGAGTCATCGATATCTATTTGTTCTGTTGCTTCTGTTATTAGTTGCAGGTTTGGATTTTGATTAGGGGTTGAGACAGAAGAGAAGAATTTTATATTAGTATAATTTTGTGGTGGTGGCAGAGGGTTCTGATGTTGAGGCGTCGGCATGACATTACTGGTTTGCGGGGGCTGCGCATAATTGAATTGAAGTGGTTGTTGATTTCCAAATTGAGGTTGTTGTGGATTATATAACATTTGTGACTGGGGTACATACATATTTGAGCCATTGTTGTACATATTCTGTATTTACAGAATTTGTGATGATGTTTGCGAGTTTTTAATCAGCAAATTTTAAAAATGTAGTAAAAGTCTTTAACTTACACATTTGGTGTAAAACTCGGCAGAATTAAACGTAAATCGTTGCAGGGTCGAGCGGGTACTAGTGATAACTTAATCGGACACGATATACCACATCCACTCGCGCTCGCTGTCTACAGCGTTCTAGTTGCATATTCTAAGTCTTCGTTTGTTTTTAATACCAGGTTCATGTTAAGATTTTTATTTATATGCGATTAAAAAGTTTCCCAATTAGTTTTTTTATTGCTGAGAGTAGGTGTGGGTTCTTTGTAAAGTATAGTTGCACTTACTGAAACTACTACCGGGGTTAGGTCAGATAAAATGTCATAACTGGAAACGACGTCCATGTAGTTTGAGGACATACCGTGGGTGACGAAGAAGTCAAGCAGATCTCGTACCTTATTGGGGTCAGTTGGCCAATATGTTGGGCTGCCCGTTGATAGGAAACTGTAATTGTTATCTGGCATGAGCTTGCATATTTCTCTACCTTTTGTAGTTGTTAAACTCGAGCCCCAGTGTGTATTTTTAGCCTTGTAGTCGCCACCTGCTAAGAATCTAGGTCCTAATTGCTCAAAATAGGGTTGGAACATTTGTTTGGTTATGTTGTGGCGTGGCGAGCAATAGGCGACGGAAATTACTATTGGCATTGGAAGTTGTATTATGGTACCTTACAAGTAGTCTGTTTGAAAGTTTGGTAATCCATGATATTTGATAGTATTGCGAATTATTATAGCAGAACCATTATGGGCTGCGTCGTTGGGGGTTCTATATGATATATGGTAAAATGAGGTATTTTTAAATGTGATCTTGTGATATAATGGGTTTCTGAAATTAACAAAATATTTGTGCTATTGGTATGTAGAAAAGTTTCAACTTCTAGCTTCCGTTGAAGCAGCCCGTTGCCATTCTACAACGCAATTTTTAGAAATTTAACCATTAGTTGATTAGCTTATTGATTACTGTAGTCAGCATGTTTAGTATCATGCTGTTTTGTTATAGTAGTTGATTGAACATGTTTTTAAATTCATCAAGGAATTGTTTAAGACCGACGTCTTCAGCTGGCTGGTTTTGTACTATTTGCGAATAGGTGGGACGTGGAGGGTTTGGTCGGTTAATAGTGTCGTGATTATCTTGTTGTCTTAGGAGTGGAAAGTGTTGCCTTGTTAAGTTTGAGGATCTTACGTATGTGTGTTGCTTATCAGGTTGATACTTATTTTGCAGCTGGGTATGTAAAAAAATGCAATTTTCTAATGACATTGATATATCGCATGGTGTAAGCAAGAAGGAGCCATGACATTCGGTGAGAGAGGCTCCCTTGTTACACTGGCCACGGCAATATCTGCTAGCGGGAATTGTATTCTGCCATTTTTTGTTTTCCCTAGAGTTCATTTTAAAGACCATTTCATCCGCAGTGGCCCAGTAGATGGTCGTGGGACTAGCAATTCTTCAGGATTAATGAAGGACGAACATTCATCCTTACTTATTATTGCTCGATAATCATGATTCCCATTTTTTGATCGATAGATTAGATTACGCTGAAGATAACGGTGTAGTAATGCTGACATTTCCTCCTCATTATACTCACCGTCTTCATACATTGGACCAAACCGTATATGGTATGTTGAAGAAATATGTTAATTTCTTTTGCAATGCTTGGATGGTAAATCATCCTGGCTCTACAATGACCATATACGACATACCTGAAGTAGTTGCATCTGCGTATCCTCTGCCGTTTACACTTTCAAATATACTCTCAGGATTCAGGACATTTTTGGCGACCATGATTTTTTACCCAGTTTTGTGACAGATCGTCCATATCCAGATGATTTGTGAAATCTGCTTTCAGTTGTGGAGCAAAAAATCCGGAAATATCTGAAAAAACAAATGCCTGTAGAAATAGCGAATCTTCACCCATTTTTCCATCGCCTGCACCTGGGCATACTGACACAGTTTCATCTATTTCTCCAGCAGCTATACCCCACCATAGTATTATAATTTTCACTGCTTCTCCTGCGGCTAAATTTAACTTAGTAAAACAGTTTCACTTTCAGAAATTCGACAGTTGCCGAAACCAGGTGCGAGCAAATAAAAAATGCAAACGAAACCCGCAAGAAAAGATATTCAGCCATTTTAACCGATACATCAGAAAAGTTGTTGATTGAGGAACAAAAGCCAAATCAAAAACAAAAGGAAGCTAACAGATATTTTTAAGAAAATACAATTTTAAGACCCAAACAGATGAAGAATATACAAAAATAAATAGATCAAAGATCAAGAAGACTGCCACTGTATTATGTGCTTGGATGCATTTTCAAATAGCAAATCTAAAGAAAAATGGGTGCAGTGCGTCGAATGCAAAAATTGGGCACATAAAACTTGCAGTCCCGACACATATCTTTATCATAATTGTGACAGTGATGGTTTAACTAATTAGATTAGACTCGTAATAGCCTAGTCGCTTATGAGAATTCTATAAGAAAACATTATTTTTTTATATATTACAATTGAAATCTTTCTTTAAATTATAAAACACCGTTCTGTTAGCTACCATACTTATATTTCTTAAGTCCAATTCCGATGGGAATTGTATTAAACAAAAATGTATCAATAAAAGCTTTTCTATTGTTTATTATTCTTGTTTGGTACATCTAAAGTGGATGTGACAATCAACTCCAAGGTCTGTGACAACCAACGGGGCAGGTTGTCTCATACGTTTATTTGTTTTAAGACAACTAGCATTTATATTTATAATCTCAAATAGTAGACTTACAGCATAAGACTAAGAAACTTTTGATTCACTTCTTTAAAAAAAATAATAAAATTTAGAAATCGAAAACTGTGACAACTATACTCGGTCTCCCCCACCACATTTTTGAATGCAGTCCATGATCGCAATTTGCACTAACTCATGGTTTTCTCGAATATGTTGTCTATCATTATTTTTCGTATTTGTGAGCCTATAGAAATGCCAGCTGTAATGTTTATAGGCGTGATTGATGGAAAATTAACACCAAGACTGAAAGCATTTACTGTTTTTTTTGCCAGGTGTGAATGTATTTCCGACTGGCCACTGCTTCCGTATCCAATGTTCTGTCCTAACTCTGGAGTACCATTCACACAAAAAGCAAGGAAATTTGATGTTGCCTGCTTTTTGGCTGAGCAATATTCAAATAAATTTAAAATTCCTGCACACAAACCATCCATAAAGTTTGTACTGCACACTTTCCAGCAGAAAACTCATGAGTAATTGCGAATTGCAAACACTGACTGCAGTCAAGAATCTGGTGCTAAACTTTTTGGACAACAGGCTGCAAATTACACCATATTAAACTGCGTGGTTTCAACATGACCGTCAGAGTTTCTCCATGCTCATTTAAATTACACTCCTGACAATCTTGGTGATTTTAGAAAAGAACATGGGGAGCGCTTCCGTCAAGATATTAAAGAGATGGAAAGAAGATACCAAGTGAACTGTACATGTGGTGGCCGACTATTGTTGGATGTTAAAAAGACTTTGCGGACAAACACTGAAGACAATACAAGAAGAAAAAGTGGTAAATGTTAGGTATTTTTGCTTTTAAATGCGTATTTATGTTTTTCTATTCCTTACACATTCATTCCGCCCCTCCAAGGAAAATTTTCATGCGTTACAGACGTTGTGATATATCAATGTCATTGTTTTTTAATCTTTGCATTTTTGTAATTTGTAAAAAAACCTGACGTGATACGGAATTTGAAATGTCATTTTCGAAATCTCCGAAAAAATTTATTCCGACACACTTCTTCATTTGAAAACAAACTAAATTGCAGATTAGTGTTATTTTAACGAAGTTTTTCACAATGCTTTCCTTTAAACGCCAATATACTTCAGCAATTGCACGTATGATATTTTCTTTTAGCCTTCAAACGTAGCAGGTTTGTCAAAAGATAGCCCTGGGATAAAAAGTTTAATAGTTAAACCGGAAAACTGCGGTAGCCATTTGATGTCACCCCTCTGAGAGTTAACACAATAAGAAATTTTGCATTGAAGAAAAGCATGTGCTTCAAACATTGTGTGGATGTGGCTCCATCTTGTTGAAACCATATGTCATTCAAGTTCAAATTGTTGATTTAAGTAAAAAATTGAATACCATCTCCCGATAACGTACACCATTCACAATAACAGAGTTGGCTGCTTCGTCCTCAAGAAAGTAAGATCCAGTGGTTCCTTGAACTTCATCGCTCAATAGGAAAGTTGTTTTATTCAAAAATCAACATCATCTTATGTGTTCTCTAAAACCCAGTTTACAAATATACGGCGTTTCTTTAAATTTTTAAATCAATTTAAATTGTATGCTTGTAAATGCAGATTCTTTGTTAAAATGTGTTGCGCAGTAGCATAAAAATTTAATTGTTGTGAACGGTGATAAATTGAGGTGCTTGGTTCTTCATGTACACTATTACTTGAGCAATGTTGTCATCTAAACGAGCATTGCGCTGATATCGAATACTTGTTTTGTCAATAAGCATACCAATTAGTTTAGACTTTTGCACTATATTACGAATTGTACGCTCACATGGCACATTATTGCATCCAAACAATGGTCGAAGATCCCTTTAGATAATTGTAACTGATCGCTTGTTTTTATAATATTTTATTTAAGACCTTGAATGTTATTGATGAGATGTTGCACAATATACGGCGTCATAATAAAGTTTAGCCGAGGCGAATTAGTAAAAAAAAAACATTAAAGTCTTTAAATTTTTTTCTGGGTACACGTATCGAGACGTTTCAGGGCGCATTAGATTCGGAAAAGCCTCGAAAGAAATGTTACAACACATTTTTTTGTTATCATGCGAAAGTGCATTTGTTTACACAAAAATTTATTTATTTGACGCATTTTTTACATACCATAAGGAATATTTTATTGCTTGCTTAATATTGGCCAAAATAAGCCCAATTTTATTACTCGTTTTTTTTGGGGTCGCTGATCAAGAATATGATGCTTAGAAAGTGCTTGAATCCACTTGAGGGGGAGGTCATAATCCTGAATCTGGGGGCAATTGGGGAATCAGTTTAAATTTGTTTGTTTTTCAAGTATAAACTGTCTGAATAAGAGTTTTTGAGGTCGCTAATAACAAATATAACCTTTAAAAAGTTTTCCAATCTACTCGGGGGAGCATAATCTCAGGGATGGGGGCTATTTTGGAGAATTACTTTATATTTGTGTTTTTCTAGTTTAAACTGTCTATACAAAAGTGTTCGATTTTGATTCTAAAATTAAGTTCCAATGCACCAAAGTAAAAAAATGCCCTGGGGCACTTTGGGGAAAGGATACCCTAGGGCCCCAGGGTACGAGTAGTGGATTTTTTTATTTGAATATGATTCAATTTGAATTATTTTTAAAAACATTTCAAAAATCTTCAAATTTAAACTTCAGGTGGTTTCTTAGCCTTTTTCTTTTTTCAAAGTAAATTGAAATTTTCATAAAACGATAGCCATTTAGAGCAACAAATTTAGAAAGAAAAATCTTGCAATGACTAAATTTTCACAATCAATCCTCTCTGTTGCAATAATAATCTTCCAAATATATATTTATTTTCAATCAGCTAATAACAAAAAATTAGTCATTTTTTATAATTCTACAATTAATGTGTGCCAAAAGAAAATCAAAAATTTATACTCCAATATTGGTTTGAAGGAAAACGATATAATAAATAACTGAAATAAAATAATCGTTGGTTAAAAAAATATAATACATAATTCCCCAAAATCGTCCCCATCCCCCAAGTGCATTAAAACACTTTTTAAACATCTTATTCGTTATCAGCGACAACTAAAACCCTTACTCAGACAGTTTAAACTCGGAAAACAAACAACTTTGAGCTGATTTCCAAAATCGCCCTCGGCCCCAGGATTCAGACCTCCCCCTCTAGTTGCAGTTGCTTGAATGATTGAAATGTCTGCATAACGGGCACTTCTTATCAAAATACACAAATGTAAATTTAAATACGTGGCGTAATGCAACGCGGATGTTTGTACAATTGACAGAAAATTTAGGGGTGGGTTAGCATTTATTTGAATTATTTTAAGATTTAAGTTTGTGTAGCTGGCATCTTACTTCAAAATGCAAAAATACTAAGAAATAAACAAAAAAATCTCTTTATTTTGTTATTTAAAAAATATCTTTAAAAAGCGCTTTAAATAGGGTATGCCGTTTTTGTTTGCCTTTTTGGCTTTTAAAAGAAGAGAAGAATTTCTGTGTTTGTGTGGCAGTCATTCTGTTTTAAACGAAAGTCGAAAATAATTATTCAGGAGACTCCATGAGTAGAGAAACGCAACAGAGTTTTCCGTTATTAAATCTGTTACGTCATACTGACATTAGACAGACGTATGAACGCAACGTTTGAAAATGGTACGTCAATATGTTGCATTTTTGGCTTGATGGTATCATACTAAAAAGGGTGTGAATTGAATACATAGCTTCTCTATCCAAATAGCAACATTATCATTCAAAGTGCTTTTAATTTACATATACAAAGATGTGGAGTATTGTCAGTATAGCCATAACTGAAGTAGAAAATGAGTTGATTAACAAACTCCAGGTTATCATGTAGTAGTAAAATGGAAAATATCACCTAAAAGCAATAAACAATAAATAAAATAGAAACGTACTGTTTATCATAAAAAATCTTTAAAAGTCCGAACTAAGTCCAATGTTTGGATTACTAGGAGAAGGTAAGTGGCAAAGGCAAAACTAGAAATAAGCTACCAGTCAAAAAATTTGAAACCATCAAAGAAGAAATGAGAATTAATAGACTCGATATATTAGAACTAGCTTTATGGAGTGGGAAGTATAAAATAATTAATACAACAATAGATAACAAAATTTTTGAACAGAAATTATAATGAGGAATAGCTAGGTGACAAAGTAAATGGATATGCTCCACACAGGAAACGAACCGTATTAGTGAAAATAGCTGCAACTTTGAAAAGTACAGTCGTTATATGTATGCATATGCTAGCTACAGAACATGAAGAGCATAAAATAGAAAGAGTGTACAAAGTAATCAAAGATTTAATTAAATACGTCAAAAAGGATGCAAATTTTATAGTTCTAATAGACTTTTGACGTAACTATTGATGAATCAATAACGAATACTCTTGATTGAGCGTATCAAATGTCTCAGGACAAGATAACGTTACAAAAACATAACGCAAAACGTTAAAATAAGTTTTATTTCTACAAAATAAACAAATCATAAGGCACTTGTTTGCTACGACAGATGGTTTTAAGGGACCCTGCCTAAAGTAAATTATATACATAACTCTCTGTATAGATGATGGCTAATTTTATTTTTCTATTTGCATCAACAACAAAAATACTCGTCTGTGGAATGCTGGAAGTGGTCGTAAATTTAACGAAATGCTTGTACGACCAAAACAGGATGTTTGGTATGCTATCCTCGCGGAACATGACGCAAATGATGAAAGCACAACTGATGTAGTACTACTTGTTTTGAACCAATTAAAACGCTGTTTTCTACATAACTTTATTGGATGATGAGGCGTTTTTATTTATGTCGGTGGCAATCAATATTTATCTGAACATTTAAAATGGTTCGATATCGCCTCACTTTAACATTTAGTGTGCTTATTTTTCTTTATTAAAACTCGAAACGTATTTTAAGCAGTTTGTGAATAAAAGCGAGAGCTCAGACATAGGTACAGCGATTACACACACCGTAAGATCTATCGCCGTATTCAGTGAAGAGCAAGTCCTTAACGCACCCCTCTTAAAACAAAGCACGGCTAATCGAGACCAAGAAACTTCGATAAACAGACTATTAACTTCATTTAAGAGTTTCACTTAAATGCAAGGTGGTGCAAATATGACCGGGACTAATATTAAAAAAAAAACCAATTGCCAAACACTTACTTGCACATGTTAATCTTCTTCTGTATACTCGAAGCATCCTGATGCCCTTTTCAAAAAAACCTTTTGATTGGTGGAGTATCCATTCCCCAACAGTCTGGATGACGGCGTCGTTGTCCGCAAACCGCATGCCTTTAAAGTCACTTGGGACCTAATCGGAACTGTACAACGGATGTGGCAGAAAGTTTCATTGCAATTTCTGGAAAGTTTCCATTGTTGTTGAAGGAAGGCTACCTTTTTCACCTGTCTTCGGTTTGGATCGGATTTTTTTCTTTACGTCTGTTGCTAGAAGGTCTGGAGGTTTTGAAATGCGTCATTAAATATACTTGTATTACTCCTGCTAGTCCCAGAAAAACGGCTTTGGCACATTAACCAAAAGTCTTTGTATGAATTTTTCTTAGATTCTTCTTTTCTCTTTTTAAATTTTTATTTATTCTCCACTGCATGTGCTTGCTATGGGTTTAAGTCTAGGCGGTAAGATACGTACGGTAAATTCTTTATTTTTAGTCACAAAAGGTCTATCACCACCGCCAGACGTTGAAGACTTTGTTAACGTGCTACTTTGCAGTCATAGAAAGCCTTTGAACACTACCGCCAGAAGGGTGAGAATAACTGAACGTGAAAAATCTGTCCTGCTTTGGTATATATAGGTTTCGTCAGTATTTAAACGGTTCAAAATGTGCTGGATTAAAATATCTACTTTATCAAAGTTTCAGAGCTGTTTAGCCCTGTATTCGCCCGAATTTCCAGCAGATTAACGTTTTGATAAACTTGTCAAATCTTGGACTTTAGACGTTAACCTGAAGGTGTGGGTGTAAGCATTTTTAAGCACCAGCCAAAGTGGTCATTGGGCAGCGTGATAAAAGCTATGGGTGCTATTATCTACTTTATGGCATGCAACAGTTTCAAGTACAAGCGTCATATCGACCAAATCTTGGAAGCTCACTCGCTGTTACATTCAAACACAGCGGAATTTGAATATCCAGATGTACAACTTCAACTGGAACCAAGAACACTCATATCATCACCTTCGTCCAGGCGATACCCCCAACGGGGTCATTGCGGACCATGTCGTTGTCCTTATCAAATTATGTTTTTTCTGTGTAGTTAGAAATAGTTCTGAAATCGGGAGAAAATAGATGTAGTATCCGTGTTAAGGTCACGCTGCATAAAACTGTGCATTGCGGGGCGCTGCTTTAGATGGCACATGTTATTGAACTGCACATAAAGTTATAGATACCAATAATTATAAGGGCATCAGTCTACTAACTCGGTCTACAAAAGATACGCCGAGATAACAATTACAAGAATGAAAGCGATTACAGAAAACTCTTCTCGGAAAACAAAAAAATGAGTTCGCAAAGAGCGCGCATGTGTAGATTTGGTATTCATATTTAGACAAATAATAGGAAATCGGAGAAAAATTAATTTAGAGACACATCTTGTTTTCAGAGATCATACTAAGGCTTTTGATACTATCATTACACATAAAATATAGACATTATTAAAGATAAAACAGTTTCCTAGACACCTAATAGATGTACGTAGGAACTTATACAAACATACTGATATAATTGTAAATAACACTGGTGAAGACACATAGTTTATTAACATAAATTAGGAACAACACAGAGATATTGTTTGTCTCGTCTATTACTTGACCTATACATAGGTGATTTTATTAAAAAATTAAAGAAGAAAGTACCGCCGTGAATGAAGTTGCAGCAAAGCAAAACAGTAAATACCCTACTATTTGCAGGCAATTATATCGTCCTCAGAAAATAATCTACAAAAAAGCAGTGCACAAAGTAAACGTCTGTGCTAAGACGTATAATTAGGTCACAAATCTTTTTTTTTTAATTTATTTATAGCTTACAATCTGTCATAAAATTGACATTTAGTAATTGTTTTAACAGTATATATTACAGGACACGATGAAAAACGTTCCAGCGAACATTTTTCCGAAGTTAACCGTTACAGTTTGATTGCACTACTCTTCACTTTTACGCGAATCGTGTTGGTAAATCGAGAGGCTTGAATCTCTTAAGCCGTGGCTCGTCATCGTCGGGATCCAGGAGGTGTTCTACTAATGCGTTTGGGTGAGCACTAAGTTTGTCATGATAACGAACACTACACTTGTGTATTTCTTCAGTCACAGTTGATAGTCCTAAATCTTGCCGAATTATTTCATTTGGTACAAACCATGGGGCGTTGACTAAGCATCGCAGTACCTTTGACTGGAACCGCCTTATAATGTCGATGTTCGATCTACTAGCTGTTCCCAGAGCTGTATCCCATATGACCAAATTGGACGAATAATTGTCTTATGAGTAGTATTTTGCCTCCAGTAACAATTGTGATTTCCGCCCCAGGAGCCAATACATTTTTGGAGTTTTAGACCCAAGTGTTTACGCTTTGTAAATATATGCTTTCTCCACGTTAGCCGTCTGTCCAGGTGCATACCTAGGTACTTAACTGTTTCGTTCTGTGGGATTTGTTTGTTGTTTATGATTACAGTGGGACAATTTCCTATTCTAGTTGTAAACGTTACTTGGGTTGATTTTGATTCATTTATATGAATATGCCATTTTTAAACCATTCAGTTAGATTATTTAAATGGGACTGTAACTTCTCGGATGCTATGTTTGGGTCTAATGTGATGATAATATTGCTGTGTCGTCAGCAATGTGGCAACTGTAGTACTTGTTGAGGTCGGAAGGTCAGCTGTAAATATGATGTACAACATCGGTCCCAACACGCTTCCCTGAGGGACACCAGCTTTGACAGGAGATAGCGATGTGTGAGCGTCTCCGCACCTAACTAGGAAATGCCTGTTGGTGAGATATGACTTCAGTACTTCATAGTGGTCAGGAGGTAGTGCCTTCTTGATTTTAAATAACAATCCGTCGTGCCAGACTTTGTCAAAGGCTTTCTCGACGTCAAGAAATACGCTCAACAGTATTTTTATCTTGAAAGCTCTTCAGAATTCTGTCAACTAATCTATGGACTTGTTCAATGGTGGAATGGTGTTTGCGAAATCCACACTGATGGTCGGGTAGTAAATTACTTTCCATAATTATTGGTGTTAGTTTCTGAAGTAGAAGTTTTTCGAAAACTCTTGATAGAATTGGTAGCAGGCTTATTGGCCTGTAAGATGACAGTTCTCTGTTTGGCTTTCCGGGCTTATGAATCATAATGATTATGGCTACTTTCCACTGCTCTGGTACATGTCTCAGTCTCAACACCGCATTGAATAATTGGGTAATATACTTAAATCCTTTCTCTGGCAACTCTTTAAGAACTTTACCCGTAATTAAGTCATACCCTGGGGATTTGCGTGGATTTAAGTTCGTCAGGATTGTAGCCTTGACTTCACTGGCTTTAAAGGGCTTGATCGGTAGATTCAATTGAAATGGCGCTTCAAGGTATTGATAGATTTCTTGCTCCACGTCTGGTGTGGTTTGGGTGTCAAATGGACTAAAAACCTTCGTTACATGTCTTGCGAAGGCACAAGCTTTATCATAGTCATTTCTAGCCCAGGTGTTGTCTTTAGTCTGATAGGTGGTATGTGTTGTTGGGGTTGTTTCAATTTTTTTGTTGCTCTTCAGAGTGAATAATCCGTGTTTTCCGTAGGTGTCAAGTGCCTCAGATAGTTTTGAATCGATTTGTTTCTAGTACTGCACAGTAGTTTTTTGAGTTGGTCTGTTAGTTTATTGAGCTTCTTTTTGTCTTCAGGATGTTTAGTGTTTCGCCACCTTCTGCGTTGTCGTCCTTTCTCAGCTATTTCCTTTTTGACCTCCTGAGGGAGAGTTGAATTATTTTCTACTAAACTTTTCGGTGGTGTTGATTGCCAAGCCGCTTTTTGGATCGCTTGATTAAAAACTTCTACTGCAGAGACGAGTTCTTCCTTGGATTTCAGAGGTATCTCGAGTGTTAACGATTCTTCAATTATTTCTCTGAAGTGGTTCCAATTTGTGAATCTGTTACTAAGGCTAGGAGAACTTTTTTTGGATAATACTTGTGTACTTATTGTAACTATTATTGGAGAATGGTCGGAGGAGAGGTCTAGGCAGGATTCTACTTTGAGGTAATTAGGTCACAAATATGTATTAACATTTGTGTAGAACAAGTGGTGCATTTTAAATATTTAGTGTTCTATGTTAATGTTAATGTGGTAACGGTATTCCAAAGAATGTGTAGAAAAAAAAACTTATTATATTGAATTTTACAAAGCGATGACTATACCTACTCTACTGTACGGTAATTAAGCTTCGTTTTTAGGAAAAAAACGTAAGCGGAATCTAGGCAGCAGAAATTAAATTTCTACGGTTAGTAAAGGAGGTGAGCAAGGTCAGACATTTAGAAATACTAAGAAACAATTTAAAATATTTTCAGTTTAGAATGGACGATAGTAGCTTACTTAAACAAGCTCTACAATATAATTCATTAGGAAAGAGACACGTAGGGCGTCTTAGAAGGTAAGACGTTGAATCGTAACAGGCTGTTGGTCCTAATCCATAAAACTGATAATGATGATGACGACACCGTTGTTCATTGTTTATACCGCTGATGAGTTATTGCGATTTTTATAAACTTGCCCAGATATCAGATATTTATAACTGCAACTAGCATACCACAAATAATATTACATGCCCCAAAGTAGACAGCAACGTGCAAGTCAAAGGGACATTTAAAACTATCAAATTAAATAAAAATTGAAGTCAACTATAAAGTCGGCCATAGAATGTCAAGATGTATAAAATGCGCAAGTGATCACTTAACAAAAACTGCGACAGAAAAACCAGAGGCAAAGACGTGATATGCATTAACTGCCAAGGCAATCATCCTGAAAACCTCAGAGGATGCATCACTGCGTCCAAAACATTATGATCTTAATTCACAACTAGTCCAACAAAGAAACTCATACGCTCAAAAACAACAGTACATGGTTCAGATCAAAACATAACGGTCAGTCAACAAAAATTGCTACAAACAACTGTATCCCAACAATAATCGAACAAGAACCTGGAAACGCTAATGACAAAACTTAAGGAACGAATGGACACAATGCTCAAATTATCAGCACTCGCGATCAACAAAATTAACTCATAATGCTTCACATCTTAAAAATTGCGCTCTGGAACGCCAACGGTCTAGCTCAACAAAGCCAGGAAATCAAAGTATTTTTAACAACACACAATATAGACGTCAGATATCAAAGTACACTTTATATGCTACACCTCACCCTGATGGCACCGCACACGCAGGAACAGCCATCATTGTGAAAAGTGCGATCAAACATTACGAACTGCCAAAATTTCAGACAAATTATCTTCAAGGTACCACTATTGCAATTGAAGAAAAAATATAGAAATCATATTTTCTGCTGCGTACTGCCCCCTACAGCATGCCATTAAAAGGAACAATTTGCAACTTTCTTCGACTCCCTTGGAGCGCGCTTCATAGCGGGTGGTGATTATAACGCCAAAAATCAAATGTCGGGCTCCAGAATAGCACACCCGTAGTAGAGAACTAGCAAAAGCATTAGAAGACCTAAACCTCCATTACTTATTCACATTTGAACCGACATACTGGCCGTCCGACCCTAACAAAATCTCCTGTGATGCTGCTTGAGATACACATGGAGTAATATATATTAGATGGTTTGTTATCCTTCTTTGTCACCAAAGGAATCGCATCAAGCAACCTAAATACCGAATTCTGTCTAGATCTCTCCTCCGATCATTCCCCAACACTTACAAGATACACAAACTGGGATTACTTCCGGAAACAGCTCACCGAAAAATTACAACTAAAAAGTTGCTAACTTCTGCCCGACTGTCGACAAACAAAAAATTGTTGAAAATCTAAGATTGAGAAGAATATAGCAAATATTTAGAAACCCTAGGGACAAAACTAAGCTTAATCAAGCCAAACAAGAGTTAAAAAACTTAATAATCGAACAACGGAATCAGAGCGTTTAAGAATATTTATCTAGTCTAAGTCCCGCTGAGGCTACAGATTTTTCCTTATGGAAAGCAACAAGGAAGCTAAAGATGCCTAAAACGACAGTTCCACCATTTAGAAAACCAGATAGAACATGGGCTAGAACAAATCAAGACAAAGCAAACACTTTTGCAGACCATTTAGCCTCAACATTTCAACCTCATGACAGAAGATGTACCACAGAAGAACAATATATACATCAACCTCTCGAAAGAAATGAAGAAATCGCTCAACCGATAAGGCCAGTTAAGGTTAGCCAAGTCAAAACTGCCATTAAAGATATTAACCCAAAGAAAGCTCCTGGTTACGACCTAATAACGGCAAAGATCCTTAAAGCCTTGCCAGAAAAAGCAGTAAAATTGTTAACTTATATCATTAACGCAGTTTTTCGCCTACGAATGCTCCCAGAAAAGTGGAAGGCTGCGCAAATAGTCATGGTACCAAAACTTAGGAAAAATTCCGAAGAAATAACTTTATACCGACCTATAAGCTTGTTGCCTGTAATATCCAAAGTTTGTGAAAAGATAATACAGAATCATGTAAAACCTATTTTCGAAGAAAAAAATATTATACCAACTCACCAGTTTGGTTTCCGCGAAAGTCACGGTACAATAGAGCAAGTGCATAGAGTAACTACTAAAATAAATTGTGACTTACATCTAAAAAGATATTGTTCGTCGGTGTTTCTCGACATAATTCAAGATTTCGACAAAGTATGGCATAAAGGTCTACTATATAAGATCAAGATAGCTTTGCCACCAGAATACTACGAATTGCTTAAGATATACTTGACCGAAAAAACTTTTCAAGTTAAATTTAAGGATACACAGTCGAGTCTTGAGCCCACAGAAACTAGAGTTCTCCAAGGCAGCATTCTGGGACCTGCCTTATAGTTGCTTTATACGGCGGACTTACCCACAACACCACAAACACTAATAGCAACGTGTGCATATATACTGCAGTTCTAGCGTCACAAAGAGAAACCTAAGCAAAATAGAAGACTGGTTAAAACTTTGGCATATACATGTCAATGAAGCGAAATCGGTACGTAACTTTTACCCTAAGGAAAGAAACTTGCCCACCAATACTACTGAACAACATACGAATACCACAGCGCGATCTAGGGAGTCACCTAGATAAACGTCTAACCTGGCGGACACACATTATAAAAAAGCGAATGCAACTTGGATTGAAACTATGCCAAATATACTGGTTAGTAGGCAAGAATTCCTAGTAATCTCTAGAAAACAAAGTGTTGCTCTACAAATCAGTCATAAAATCAATCTGGACTTATGGTATTCAACTCTGGGAAATTGCTAACAATTAGAAACTGGAAATATTGAAGAGATTTCAAACCAAGATCCTCAGGATGACACAAAATGTCCCTAGATATATTCCAAATTAGGTTATTCACCAAGACATTCCCTTACTTACTATCAAGCATGAAATCGCAAGTGCAAATGCAAAATATTAAGCCAAACTTAGTGGATATACCAATAACCTAGCCGCGGTGTTGTTAGATAAACAATGCATCAAAGGACTTAAAAGACATGACCCGTTAGATTTAGTTGGCAGGTTTAACTAATATTTAGTTTAAATCAAATATTTACAAGGGTAAGGTGAAAAGTTCTCGACCTGACAAAGAAAGACTGCGACTTTCAGTTAAAAAATGATTTTATCTTTCTACATAATCTCTATTGACTTCAACACACTTGATCCAGCGCCTCTCCAACATCAGTATTCCTTCTCGGAAGTGAGAATCTGGAAGATTGTGAAAATATTCATCAACTTTTTCATTGGATGCGAAGCGCTTCCCAGAAACAATTTTTTTTAAGTTTGGGAACAGATGGAAGTTTGAGGGTGCCAAATCAGGGGGGATGGCCGAGCAAATCATACACCAAATCCCAGCAGTTTTACCATCGCCAACGCAGGTGCGTTGTCCTGGTGAAAGATGATCTTTTTCTTCTTCAAACCAGGCCTCTTCTCGCGAATTTTGGCATCCAGCTGGCCAAGAAGGTTGGAGTAATATTCGCCTGTAATTGTTCTGCCTTTTGCAAGATAATCAATTAACAAGATCCCTTTCGCATCCCAAAACACGCTGGCTACCTTTCCGGCAGATGTGATCGACTTCGCTTGCTTTGGCGCTGAACCACCGGCTTCCACCCACTGCTTGGACTGCTGTTTCGTTTCTGGCGTGTAGTGGTGGACCCATGTCTCATCCATGGTGACAAATAGCCGCACAAAATCGGTCGGATCCCTGTTGAATCGGTCCAGAGATTGCTGCGAAAATCGTTTGCGCATTTTCTTTTGATCGGCATTCAGCAAATGCGGCACCCATCTTGCGCAGAGCAGTGCATGATTCTTCGATGGTTTCCCGTGTGGTTGCGGTTTTTGGCCGTCCTTCACGTGGGTCATCTTCGAGGGATGTGCGACCACGTTTAAATTCAGCTGCCCACTATTTAACAGTTGACATGGAACGAGTGAAAACTTTTGTCAACTTCGGATGAATTTTCTTAGGGGTTAATCCATCCAAAACGAAGAATTTTATAACCGCACGATATTCAAGTTTATCAATTTTAACAAAAAACATGCAACGTGTCTACTGAAAGAAATCGTGTAAACAAACTACTTGAGCAAACAAGTTGAAACTAGTCATACGAACTAATGACGCATGCACCCAAGCAGGAAGCACAATTGTTTGCCGATTGCAGCACCATCTCTGTGTCAGGCTAAGAACTTTTCACCTTACCCTCGTATATAACATTAATTTTGTTTTTGTTGAACTTTTGTCTCATCATTACGCAGAAATAATGATAATGATTATTATTTCCTTATGCCATGTATTACACATATCAACTAATTTATTTAATGTTATTAAAATATAACGGATTGTAAATAATGCAAATAAAAACTACAGAATGTAGGAAAACAAATTAATTAAAATATATGCTTTGTGCTACATACTAGTTTTGTTAACCATCCTGCATTTCTGTAAATTTCTTCATTATCCTGTTAAGTATTATTATTAGAGTATTTTAATATCTTAAAGCTTTACCTAAACTAAGTTGTGAACTTAAAATTTTGTGGAATTCAATAGATAAACATTTTATGTTTTGTATTGATAACTAATTAAGATTTACTTTCTGAATACACTTTGTAATATTCTTTATTTATCGAATATTTGCAAGTTTGACCAACTTTAATATTAAACGAACACTAAATATAAACACACGCTTTTGTTTAATTAAACCGCTCTAATTCACATAACACCTAATTCTGACTTTATAAACAGCTGCGAAGTGGAAATTCGCCTTACTTCAAATTGCTGTTGAAGCAACAGTGCTGCTTCCAATAAAAATGCGCTGGATTACTAGTCGATTATTTTAACATGACGTAATCTCTATTAAACCTGTTAAAGCAGGTGTTAGTTTTTGAGTCTTCTGCCTGTCCAAACAACTTGTCCGCCTACACATCTGCCATCGGATAGAGATTGAAATTTGCTCTTGGAGAGCGTGTGAGGCAGACTGTTATTTAGCAGCGTTACTTATAACACAAAGGTAAAACGTTCCTCTACATTTTATTTAAGTGGTTTGCCGAAGAACCCGCGAGATTTCAATGACAGAGAGAGCTAAAAAGTAGTTAAAAAGAATTTCTTTGTTTTTATTACTAATCGAAATACAATAGCAACATTTTAGTAGACAATAGTAAATTTATCGATTTCTCTTTCTAAGTAGCATCAACTGAAACAGTAATTTCAACGCAGCTGTGGATGTTATCATATGAGAAGTTTAATAAAACCGTAATGCTTCAAAAACACTATATACGTGTAGTAAGTGCAATGGTGTTCGATAGGTAGTGCGACAGGTATTCCGCGTTTGAACTGAAAAAAGAGATGGTACGTTTAGTTTTAAAAGAAAGTACTGTGTGTTACAGTACATGTGAAATGTGATTTTAAAGGTTCCTTGGAGGAATTTTAATGTCACAGATATTGAACATCAATAAAAATCGAAAAAGTAATAGAAAGGCTAACCGAAATTATACCTAGTGCAGCTTGGTATGCTACTCCCCCCCAAAAAACAAAAATACATATAACAGCAACATTACTATGATGAAGAACCTGTATAATATTAAAATTACTGAAAAAAAGAAAGCAAGACGTAAATGGCAGATTCAAGGAGCCCTGCTGATAAAACCAGATAAAAAATATCAAGAGTGCAAAAATAAAACAAGTAAATAAATATCTATAAAATTTATCGCCTGACTAATACATTGAACACTCTATAGCACACAAATAGAAAAATAAAAAGAAAAACACCTAATTCCTGAAATGATCAGTATTAGTTTGGTTTCCAGTAAAAATATTCGATAACAGAATCAATCTACATGTTATTAGACATCACCAAAAGAGATTTAAGAAAAACGAGTTTGCATTACTGTTACATTCGCCGACACGGCCATACTGTCCTTTCACAAAGATCCATTCCAAGTCGCAGCTAACCTACAAGATAATCTGAAAGCCTTCAGAAATAGAGAGCAGCATGACGGATTAAAATTAGTGCAAATAATTTAATCGCGGAAGATAGATCCCTTCCAAATAACCCTAAACTGAGCTGTTATACCCCCTAAAGAGGATGTAAGGCACCTAGGGATGCATATAGATGTAACCCAAAAATAGAATACATGATCTTACAGACAATAGATAGCAGGAGATCACACAACAAGGGGTTGCCCACCAAAAGGTATTTTGGCGTTCCAGACTGACAATTTTCACCCGCCTTCCCACAAATGTTTGCAAAATAGGAACTTATAATTTTTAACTAAATCCGGCTTTTTCCCTAGGTTAGGAACTTGGAACAACTTAACTTACAATCAAAGCTTTATTTGGCGGGAACAAACCAAATGGCCGTGGCAGATGCGCTTCTTGCGTTCGGTAATGCAGCGGATCGATAGCCGCGGCCGCCCGGCCATTCGGCACGTGCACGAATGCACGGACCTCCTCGTGTAAATTAAGCGTTAGGCTGTTTTTGTTTACTACGCACGGACCTCCTCGCGTAAATCAAGAGCCGAGGACCACACCACATCTTTGTTTAGTTTATGTTTAAATATATAGACAGATTTACTTGTTGACCTAGAGGCTAGATCTAAATTTTAAAAAATGCTGATTATTGCTGACAGCCCAAAATTGTTGAAAACAACAATTTAGATCAGACAAGCAATTAATAGAATACTCTCTAGGCGCAAAAGTGTCTCAACGAAAAAACAAAGAAGTCCGTGATGTCAATGTTACCTCCTAATAGCAACCTAAAAATTATTAATGTTTTCTAAAAATCATTCGGAAAAAGGGAACAAAAAATCAAAACAATGCAATTTTGGAACGGGCGAAGTCACTACAACCACCGACGGAGGGAGACATCCAATCGCTTTTAGATTTCTTAGTCGTCATCAAGAATTCGTGTGTCACGACGAAATCACTGGATTTACCGATGTACCCGAAGAACCCCCCGACTGAGGAGGAGTTTCGAAGAAAGTTATACCATTATTTTCAATTAAAGAGGGGTTGTCATATTGTAAAGGCAGAGAAGAATGATGATCTTGATGAGTTGTTGTTTTTTGACAAGGTGTCTTCCGCAGAAATTCTTATATGTAACTCGACTGTCTTCCAGAATTAAAAAAAAGCCAAAGAATCAGATTATAATTATTACTGATTGCCGTTGTTCATTAGGTTGTAATCATATGCACAACCTAAAAAAGTGTGCAACTAGTTTAAGATGAAGGTATGGGACAGATGGGAAACATGGAGCTTGTTTTCTATGCATAGAGATGGATCATTCCAAGACCAAAGTGTTCCAAAGCCCAGAAATGTGACGTCAAGCGTTGCGGAAAGAATCATCACCGCTTATTCCATAAGACACAAAAGAAAGATGACAACCCCACAGGTTCCACTTCGAAAGAGAAGAAGAATCTGTACCAAAAATGCCGTTAGGTGGTAGATGTTAATGGTCAGCTCTTATCAACGCCTTCCTTAACGACGGATCCACGCTAACGATGATTGAAGATCATGTTGTATCGTCCCTTGAAGTCGTTGGAAAATGCAAAGCATTGCCCCTCAACTGGATGAGAAAAATATCTGAGCATGACGACACGTCAGAGGTGGTCAATCTCAAGATACGCGGTATCAACGAAAAGGAGGAATTTGAGCTGGCAAATGTGCGAATCAAGCGAAGGTTGGATTTTTTGCTACAACCGATATTATCTTACAAGCTGCTGAAAAGGTGGAGACATTTATAAAATGTGCTTTTGCCGGAACTGATACCTAAAAAGCCAGTGATTGTGATAGAAGCTGATCACGCTCACTTGTTGCTAGGAAGAAAACATGTTAAAAATCTTAGGAATACATCAATCGTTACGTGCATTTAACTTGGCTGGATGGCACATGTAACAAGCAGAAGCTCTACCACCAACCCATAAATCTCCTGATTGCTGTGGATGCAAGCCCAGAAGTTACCCTGCATGACCTTGTAAAAGAGCAGTTTAGGATGGAAGCCCTTGCAGCCGTCAATAAAAGAGCTGCCATGCCAATGAAGGCAAAAACCCGGCGAATTAATGGTTTTGGGAAACAAGTATGCTGCGAAGAACGATGACCTAAAATTGTCAAAAAATAAAACCGTTGTTTTTCGAAGACTTCGAACTTTAGAGAAGCAGATGGATAGGGACAATTTATTGGTGAAAATGTTAAAAAATATGTACAGAAAAAGAGATTTTGCCACAAGTTGAAAAAAAAATGTGATCTTATCTGGTACCTACCATAATTTGGAAAGACTAACTCCACACAAACCTGGAAAAATCAGACTAGTTTTTGACGGTGGTGTAAAATAAACGGACATGAGTCTCAACGACAGACTGCTTCAATAACCAGATCTGATGTCTCCACTTATTAACGTTTTGCTGAAGTTTTGTTAAGAAAAAGTCGCCTTTATTAGAGATATTATAGATATGTTCCACATGACCAGGATTTGTCAAAAAAACGTTGTGGCACTACGCTTTCACTAGAGGGGGAAAGACAGGAGTGGACCTCCTGATATCTATTCGATAGACGTCATGGTGTTTGGAGCAGTCAGCTCACCATCCCAGGCCCAGTAAACCAAAAATAGAGATGCATGGGAATCTGGAGAGCAGTATCCAAAAGCAATAGATGCCATCATCAACCGTCATTATGTTTATGATTGTCTGGTAATTGTGAAACAAAGAATAAGCTATCAAAGAGATTGTGGAAGTAAGAAAAAGTCCTAAAACTCATAATGAGGCTGTACAACCCGCTTGGAATCTTAGCCAATTTGACAGTAAGGTGGTAAATACTACTACAAGATATTTGAAGAACTTTTATTGGATGGAACGAACAGCTGACATCTGACTTAGCTAGTAAAATAAAGCAGTTTTTTGGGCCAAATTGTAAATATCCCAGATGCAAGGATAAGACGATGCTATGGTCTCAAAATATCTAAATATGACGACCTACTGCTACATGTCATTTGTGGTGCCGGTCAAGCCTATTGTGCAGTGGCAAGATTGTTGAGTAGAATCTTTGCCAACATTGTAGCAGCCAAGTCCCGGGTATCACCAATTAAGCCGGTGTCCATTTCGAGGTAGTGCTGCAAGCCGCTTTAGTAGGAGCCCTGTTAGCTGACCACATTAAGAAGAACTTAAATCTGAAGATTACGACAACAGTAATGTGGACGAATTTTTAAAATGCTCTTTTTTGACTACGTGCTGTTGATCCTACCCTCTTTAAACAATACGTAGCATACCGAATTAGCGAAATACTGAAGTTGACAGACGTATGTAAGCGAAGATGGGTTACAACCAAGTAAAATGTTGCATATGACGGGACTAGGGATGCAGTTCCTCCAGACATCATTCCAGAGTGTAGGTGGTTTAATGGACCATCATTCTTGATGCCCGAAGAAGGGTGGCCTAAGAACGGTAGAGTCTGCCTGGATAAAGAAAAAACAACCTTGAAGTTTGCAAGCAAGAATTGGTTACTCGACAGATTCAGCTGCTTCATAAAACTTGTTCGAGTCACTGCATGGGTCAGAAGAGTTGAAGAAATTTTGCTGTATTGCGTGGAAAAGGTGACAGGATATTAGGTTGCCGTACTGTATCAGAAATAAAGAAAGCAGTTCAGTAGGAGCTTCTTCGGGCCCAGGAAAAATTTTTCAGTGACGAGTTATAAGATTTGAGAACTGGAAGGAAGGTAAGTTTAGCATCATTTCATGTTTGAAAAATAATGCCATTTGCGTCGATACCCCCATTAAGAAGTCTTCTAATGTGCTAGATGTAGTTAAGTATGCTATGGTCTTTATCCGGCGCATCACTTCACTCAACTCCTCATCAGGTGGTATCATAATATCATGAAAATCACGGTGTTGATAAGATATGTAAAGAGCTATTCCTGCATTACTAGATATTTGGACTAAGAAGTGCTGTGAAAAAGGATGCAAGCAAGTGCTTGGGCTGCTGCACGAGAAAATCCAAAATAGTTCCATCGGGAGTGGCAACTCTTTCAGGAGTACGGGTTACGGTGCCCGAGAGACCATTCACATTCGTGGGTATGGATTATTTTGGAACTTTGAAGAAAAACGAAGAAGCGCCACGGGGCGTCATTTACCTGCCTAAATACTCGAGTTTTGCACATTGAAATTGGGCACTCAATATCTACAGATGACATAATAGTGATCCTTGTCTGCCGCCAAGGGGAACCAAAGGAATTCTGGAGTACCAACAGTAGAAATTTCCGTAGAGCTGACAATGAGTCGAAGTAGGCGCTAAAGTAGATGGATCAGTCCAAAATGGCGAACAAGTTAGTGAGTCGAAATAGAATTTTATCCACCGGGCGCTTTTTATATGGGAGGAGCTTGGGAGCGTCTAGTTCGATCCGTAAAGACCGCGATGGAAGTTATTCTAAAAATGAAATCTTGACCGATCAAGTTTTGCTGATTGTGGTTGCAGACGCTGAAGCATCGGTCAACAGTCGTTCACTTACAAGCATATTATGTAGCACTGATGGTCCGGAAACCATCACTCCGAACTGCTTTCTTTTGGGGACGTCAAGTATTACACAGATACCTGGAGAATTCGTAGAAGGACATGCCACAAAAACAAGGCATGCACAAGTCTTAGCATCTCATTTCTTGAGTCGGTAGCTCTAGGAGCACCTGCCCAGTTTGGTATTGAGGACCAAGTGGAATAAAAGTACCTCAGATGGCAAAGCTGGAAAGTTCGTGTACATTGCCGACCATAACCAGCAAAGGAGTTAGTGGTCTAAAGGGGTTGTTCAGGCCGTGTACTCAGGAAAAGATTAAATTGTTCGTATCGTAGATATCAAGACTTTTTAAGTTGTGCGATAGAAACGGCTACACTTGGAACATAATCATCTATGCTGGAAAGTCCGGTACTCCGTTACCAAAGGAAGGTCTGGCAGCTCACGTGTGTATGGAGCTGATCAGTGGTCTGGTAGATGAAGGTCGAACACTGTTCGTCGACAACTTCTATACAAGTTACTATTTGGCCAAAACTTTACTAAGTAGGCAGACTTACCTGGTCGGCACCTTGCGAGCATCCAAAAAAGAAATACCCAAAGAAGTTCTGAATAAAAAGTTGAAAAGAGGTGAACTGATTGCTAAGGAAGATGGCCACGGCATCGTAGTCATAAAGTGGAAAGATACAAGAGATGTAAGACTGCTTTCAACTAAACATGCACCCACAATGGTTGCGGTGCGTAAGAAAGGAAAAAGAGAAAAGGAAAGAGTAAAGGAAGTTGAAAGTGCTGCTGACAATACCCCAGAATTTATGATGAGTCTTGACGCTCCAGGGCCCCTTACCCCATCGGCTGTTTTGGTCCAAAGTGCAGTTCCTCCATTGACTCATTTTTCCGGACCATTGGTGACATTGTCAGCTGCTGCTGCTCCTGTTGCTTCAGCAAGTACAAGTGTTGCAAATGAGAAAACAGTTGAAATCCGAAAGAAGGGGGCTTCGGAAAAGCCGATGGGTATACTTGCGTACAACGAAGGTAAAAGTGGTATCGACTTGTCGGACCAAATGGCAACGTATGGGTCAACTTTAAGAAAAGGTGTTAAGTGGTACCGTAAACTCGCCATATCACTGTTAACCGGAGTTTCCGTTGTAAATGCATGGATCTTGTACAAACAAAAGAGTGGAAAAAAGCTGCAGATTCGGCAGTTTAGAGAGATTTTGATAACGGAAGTCCTGGGCTGTCACAAGGAGAGAAAACGGAAAAAGTAGGAGAGAAACGCCTGAACTACCAACCACCGCCTTCAACATCGATTAGAGCAAAAAAATTCGGCGAAATTGTTGCCAATGCTACAAAAAAAGAGTCGAAGAAGTAAGCAGAGATGGGACAAAAAAGACACAAAACAGTGCAACACTTTTTGTAATGAATGCGAGGGAAAACCGCAAATGTGTTTTAATTGCTTTAATATATTGCACTAATTCATTATGTTGTATTTTTGTATTTTTTTAAGCCCAGCCCGAACCACCTATACCGAAATTTTCGTTAGAATCCGTTCTAAAACTCTATCATAAGCTAAATACTATACTGCCGTTCATATTTGACTGGCGCGACATTTTAGATGGACGTGTCCGTCACAAATGGCACAGCTCCTACAGTAAATTCACCGTCATGTAAATTCGAACGACGGAACACAAAACGTGTTAAACAAAATGTGTTAAAGTTGTTATTTGTGGTCCGGCGCAGAGTTTAGTCGGTTTAGTTTGTAGCAGTTAAATTGTAACGCGCCGAGTCCTGCGTCTATCCTTTTCTGAGGAATAGAAAGTTATCAAATTGATCGACGTATTAAAACTTACCTAAACATATTTTTCAATTTGTTAAAATTTTAGTTTCCACAAAACGGATAACGAAACTGCAGTAGACTGCCCTATTTAGTAGAAAATTTTAAAAATTTGTCCTTCATACATTTTATGTCAGCTTATTTAAATTACTAGTGGTTTTAAGATTCTGACACATTATTTCTTAAACATGTCGTCAATAGCACAATAGTAAGGGATTGCCCAAATTAAAATCAGTATTTAAATTTTAAGTAAAACGATTTTTTAGTTATTCTTATACTTAAATTTTTATGAGTTGTTAAATTACGCAATCTCTGACAAATGGCCATTCTGATTTCAGCTTCAAATTTTAGTATTTTCTACAATTTCGCACGTGTTGAACAATTTTATTGATAACACGTTTATGCGTTGCCAACGTAGACTTCGGATTTCAGGTAAATTTACAAAAAGAAGTTAACTGAGTTAAATTACAAGATTGTGTTAATCAGCAGATGTAGTAAATTGATTGTCGATTCAATTATATGGCAGTTAACGCTGCCCTACTGGAACTACATTTGTTTCAGATCAATGCCGCCCAGTTGGTACCCGAAAAAGTGGATTATTATTTCCAGCATAATGTACAATAGAGTACGAGCCTATCGTACCACCTATCCAAAATTCACAACAATCAGTAACTCTTTTGTTGGGTTTTTCATGACTTCATATGCATATTTTCCGAACCTTAAGTGCGACAACTTTGTTTGTTGAACTCTTCTATTTTAAAATGCACCTAATTGCCAAATATAATTTTTCGACTAAATTAAGAAGATACTTCGCGATTTTTTAAAAACTAATTGCCGGTGGTGGGATAGTAAGGCTATTGCGTTAGCTAAATTTGATACACATAAGGTGCAGGTTTTTAGTGAGTATTCTCTGAAGGAAGCTTTTCTTTTTGGTAGAACCCGTCAATAGTGTACATAATAATTACTTACATGTTCTTCTTTACAAAAAAAATGCTAACTTAACAAAGCTACTCATGGCAAAGCATTTCTTTAAGAAACTCCAGTGGGAGTATAGGTAAAATTAAGTCAGACAATTCCTATCTTTGATAAACCATTGATATAGATAAAGTCCAGTATTGAGTAGTTTAGACCCTTGTGGGACGATGACAAACTGCAGAAGGCAGCCCCATCTCCTTAGCCAAAACAAGAGTTTTTAAAGGTGTTTAAGTAGTTTTAAAACAGCGAAAAGTGTTTTAGAGCAATCTTTAAAGTGCAAAGTTCGACAGAAAATAACAGTGTTCATACAGTGATAAATACTACAAAGTTTCGAATAACGCGAATAAACAAATACAAAATATAAAAGGTTAGTGAAAAGTGTCAAACCAATAAGGTCGAAAATAAAGGAAGACAAATCACGCTCCTGACGTCACAGACGCGTCATACATACAAAGGCCCAGGTTTAGTACATTTAGAAGAGAAACTAAAAGCAATAATAACCCTTATACAAAATTAATATAAAACCCAACAGAAATAGAAACTGACAGATCAAACAAAATACAAAAATCTAAATTATTAATGAGATGGAAAGTATAACAGACCTAAATGTGAAATTAAATGAATTAGAATTAAAATGTAAAGAACTGGAAAAAATTCTAAAAGAACAAAAAAAGCTGAAAGAAAAAACGAAGCTATGGAAACAGGTGGAAGCTAACAACAAAACTTTAGAAAAACTAACTTCTGTAATAAGAAAACAAATTGAAAAGATAAAAAGTGAATCAAGAACGAGTCCTACGATTCAACACACGTTTAACAAATTAAAACAGCTATTCCAGAAAGCCAGGATAGAAAATTTAAATGAGGAGATAAACGGAAAATAAAAAAATTCAACATAAAAGCTAACAGAAAAAGACCAACACAAATGACAAAAAACACAGAAAAACACTAAAAATAGGCACATGGAACATACAAGGGCTAAATAAAGAAGGTAAACTCAAACAGCTTGCATAAGAGGCACACAGATACAACATCGATATCCTAGCAATCCAAGAAACAAATATAAAAGACACAACTTTAACTGATATCGGACACTATGTGTTTTTTAACGGAGGCGGGGCAGAAAATAGATTAGGAACAGGCTTCCTACTAAAGAAGCAGATAAAAAAATTAGTCATAAATTATAATATGATAAACGAAAGAATAAGTACGTTAAGGATAAGAACAAAATATAGGAAAGTTAACATTATAAATTTACATGCACCGATTAACGTTACAGAAGAAGAAACAAAAGTAAGATTCTATGATCTACTAGAAGAAACCCTTGACTGCCATCCCAAATACGATATAAAATTGATAATAGGAGATATGAATGCGAAGGTAGGAAAAAAAGATGCATCTAGAGTAACTACTGGAAAAGAAAGTTTACATAAAGAACCAGATGACAACGGGCAAGAACTAACAGAATTCGCTGCCTCCCAAAATATGGTAATTAAAAGCACAATGTTAAAAAGAAAAGACATACACAAAGTGACCTGGATAAGCTCTGACCGAAAAACAAAAATCCAAATAGACCATGTGTTAACACAAAAAATATATTCAAGCAAAATAACAAAGATTAGAACATATAGAGAAGCAGATGTAAGCTCCGATCACTTTCTAGTACTAACAAAAATAAGACAAACTGCAACAAATACAATACAAAAGAAAGGAAAAACAATACCTAGGAACACCGAGTTATTACATAAAGAAGAAACACAAAAAATGTATAAAGAATCTACAAAAACCATAGAAGAAAAACAAATACAAAAAGAAAATGTAGAAAAAGAATGGGAACAACTGAAGTTAATACTAAAAGAAAGTGCTCAACAACTAGGAACCAAGAAACAGCAAAAGAGAAAGGATTGGTGGGACGAAGAATGTATATAGCAATTGAAGAAAGAAAAGCAATAAGAATAGAATACCTGAAAACAGGGAAGAAGATTTATATGAAAATTACAAAGAGTGAGAAACAAAGTACACAAACTATGCAGAGAAAAAAGAAAAGCAATAAAAGAAAAGTTAGACAGAATAGAAGAAGCATATAAAAACAAGAACATAAAAGAATACTATAAACATATAAAAGAAAAAAAGAAAGGCTTCCAATATAAAACAATGAGCTTAATAAATACAAAAGGACACTTATGTATGGATGAAAAAGAAATGGCAGAGATATGGGCTGATTACTTAAAACAAACACTAACCGAAGAAAATGGAAAAGAAGAAGAGACATCACAACCACAAGCCACCCAAATAAATAAGTTAACAACCCCAACCTATGAAGAAGCAACAGAAGTAATTTCAAAACAAAAAAATAACCGATGCCCAGGATCAGAGAAAATAGAAGCGGAATTAATAAAACACGCAGATAAAAGAATACTCCAAAGAATACACCAATTAATAACCAAGATCTGGATAACAAAAGAAATTCCAATGGAATGGACTAAAGCGATTATATGCCCAATTTATAAAAAAGGCAATAGAAACAAAGTAACAAACTACAGACCAATAGCTTTGCTAAATGTGGCATACAAGATACTAGCCCATCTGATTAACCGAATACTAAAACAAGAGTCAGAGCATAAAATAGGGAATTACCAAGCTGGATTTAGACATGGCAAATCAGTAACATATCAGATATTGATCACACAACAAAGCCATGCAAAATGCAGTAGAAAAATATCCCCATACACGCAATCTTCATTGACTTTAAACAAGCATGTGATAAGATAAAAAGATCAGAAATTTTTAAAGCATTGGAAAACCTAAGAATCTCGGAAGAAATAATAAATTTAGTAAAAATGACTCTAAAAGTCATAAAGAACACAATCAGATACAAAAATATATTATCAAACGAATTCCAAAGCAACTTAGGCCTAAAACAAGGAGATCCTTTATCAACGACAATTTTTAGTATAGTATTAGAGAACATATTAAAAGAAACAAAAATAAACTTAGAACAAAAAATTATATCGGGGCCTCACCAAACACTAGCCTATGCCGATGATTTAGCAGTGTTAACTAGAACAAAAGAAGAACTAAAAAGAATAGTCAAAGGCATCGAAGAACAAGCAAGGAAAGCAGGACTAGAAGTAAATGAAGATAAAACCAACTATATAATACTCGGAAATAGAATACAAGAAGAGAAACAACTACTCTCATTCCAAACAAGCACGAGAAAAACATACAATTTCAAATTAGTCAACAAAGTAGTGAATCTGGGGGTGGACCTAAAAAGCAACGGTCAACAAGGTGCTGACATAGATAGAAGACTAATGCTGAGAACGAGATGTGCAGCAGCCTTAGATAAAATACTAAGAGACAAAAACATACAAATAAAAGCGAAAATAAAGTTGTATAAAACAATAATAAGGCTAGTAGTAACTTTTGGTGCAGAAACCTGGGTGATTACAAAGGCATATGAAAGTAAGATAGGTATATGAGAAAGAAGAATACCGAGGAAAATATTTGGAGGAATAAAAGTGAATGAAGAATGGAGGAAAAGAACCAACCAAGAAATAGAAGAGCTATATCAAGAAACAAAATTAATTACAGTCATTAAACAATGTCGACTACGATGATTGGGACACATAAACAGGATGAAGAAAGAAGATCCAGTAAGAATATGCCTAGAAAGAGAAGAAGAAGGAAGAAACAAGAGGGGAAGGCCAAGAACGACCTGGTGGAACGATATGCAACAAGATATCAGAACGTACGCTTTAACAGATTGGAAGACGAAATCCAAAGATAGGAAGGCATAGAAACATGCCACCGAAGCCATGGGCCATTAGGCCTTTTAGTGTTGTGTATATATACATTGAGTAGTTTATAATAAATTGCAGTATATTTTTCATTTTGATTGAACTATAGTCAACGCCTTTAGCCTGACTATTTTTTAATTTTTTTAATTTTCTTTTCCTTTTAATGGACATGTGATATATTCCAAGATCCAAAAATTACTTTGACGCATTTGAAGTAGTTACACTGTTTTTTCTTAATTTCCTTCATGCCAGTGATTTAAACACCAACTGCATTTATATTAATATTTGTGTTCACATTTCAACAAATTATGTTACGTTTTACTTAGATAAATGTATATATTTAAAACAAAGCTGATGAATTAACTTATGTATGTACATGAACTTTAGCCTTTTGTAACTATCGCATGCAAGCAAATTTATGTACTTGTATAGATAATGTAAATAACGGATACCACAATGGAAATAACTAAAAGCTGAAATATCTTGGTTACTTGCAAGCGGCAGAATTACCATTTGTGCAAGTCACTTATTTATCAGTAATAGCTGTATTCCTGTCTAGTCATTTAGTCGTTTAGAATTTATATGCACTTCTAGGGGCGACCCTTCACAGCTATTGTCTTTTAATGTTGTAAAACTAATACAGTCTCGCTTTATTGCATGCTAAGAAAAAAGTAGAGGTTAAAGAAATTGAAAAAACCAATCGTTAGTTGCATTTTGTCCTGAGTATTTTTTTCAGCTCATTATAATTATGCTTTTTTAGTTAAATCTTATAAATCTTATTCCTGATGCAGCTTTAAAACTAAAAAAATTTCAATGTTGGTTTGAGAAGTAATGATTTAATTACACATCTGCTGCAACTGGCCACTACAGTTTTATCAGAAGATTCTAAAATCAAAAAGTAGATATAAGAAAGAAATGAACGAGATTAGATTCTGTTGATTTACATTGTCGGTACTTTACTAATTCCAGCTTTTATTTAGAAAACCACTGCAAAGCCATTGCTAAAACTATAGAACTAATAACTGAAATACAATACAACGTGAAATGCTGAGTCAAGTGTTGAGGTAAATGTCAGTTAAAGTAGCGATTACAGAAAGATCAGTTCATCTGTTTCCTCGGGTTTACTGTTTTCTTAGACAACCAAAACCACCCATTATTTTATTATACTTTAAAACAATATCTTTTTATTGTGTTTTATAAATCAATACAGCATACAGAGTTGTCCATCTATTTGAGTAAAAATTTATTTTATCCTTACCTTTCTCTAGCAACCCCTTCAGTAGTGGTTATTCACTAAAATGCAACTAAATATTTCTGCTTTTCATTAATTATACTCTTTTGATATGTCAAATATACCATTTTGTACTAAGTCATTTGTATAACTTATTAATGCATTAGGTTCTATGTTCTGACAAAGTTATGGGTCTAAGAATATGTGTAATAAAAAAGAGTTAAAAGAAAAACTTTGATAGATGATGGAGTTCACAGCTTTAGCATATGCTGTTTAAAGCCAGAACGACCACTATAAGGTGTTATTAAGTCATATTCAGAAAAAAATATAGATAGTTTGTTGACCCCGCTACACTAATAGTAATCGCGTCTTATATAACTTGTTATGTTTAAGTTGTCCCTTACAAAATCTGGGCTATTTAAAAGAAGGGATCATTTAACCAAATTTGGATTTTGGGAACGCCACTCCACTATTCAACAAACACACCGGACTATTACATAAAATTAAAACCACATTTCCCAGTCCATACTACTTGCTACTAAAATCATACATATCTGAAAGATATTTCCAAGTTAGATTCAACAACTCTTACTCACAATATCATCTAGTGCAAGCCGGGGTGCCACAAGGAAGTGGTCTCGGCCCACTACTATACCTAGTATACACTGCCGATGCACCAACCACAAACGATACCACCATCGCAACATTTGCTGACGACACGGCCTTACTTGCAACGAATGCAGACCCACTGTTAGCTACACGATGCATACAACGCCACCTAGACCTTTTCGAAGAATGGTGCAGTGCATGGAAGATCAAGGTCAACCAGGAAAAATCAATACAAGTTACTTTCACCACAAGAAGATCAACCTGTCCACACGTTACAATCAACAACACACAAATACCAACTAAAACGGAAGCTAAATACTTGGGATTACACCTCCATCAAAAATTAACGTGGCAAAAGCACATCAAAAGTAAATGACAACAAATGAATTTTAAACGAAGAGAAATGCACTGCCTAATGGGTCGTAAGTCCAAGTTAACACTAAATAACAAACTATTGCTATATAAAACTATAATAAAACCAATATGGACATACGGTGTTCAACTCTGGGGTTGCGCTAAGCCAACCCATACGAAGATAATAGTGACTTCAGTCAAAAGTACTGCGTACAATAACCAATGCGCCGTGGTACGTCTCCAATTAAACTCTGCACAATCACCTGCAAATACCATATGTTAATGATGAAATACAACGACTAGCCACACTCTATAACAGAAGACTCCAAGGACACGAAAACAAACTAATTGAAAACATAAGCACTCCACTCAATGTCAGAAGAAGACTGAAAAGACAATGGCCAACCGACTTAGCGCAGTAACCACAACACAAGAGAAGCGGCCATCACTCATCTATAGAACCTAAGAGAATCAACAGTGGTTGAAAACTCTACTGATGCCTAGACACATATCAAATTTACTTATTGCTCTAAATTGTATAGAGTAGATTGTAAATAAGCTGCAAAACCAATAAAAATTTAAAAAAATTTAACCAAGACTTGAGCAGCTGTAATTTTCATTGTATACCGTCATTGTGGCTTTGGATAATTAATTGTTATTATTTTTTCGCAAAATTGTGGCCATATATTTATTCTTTTTATTGTTCTAACCATATCTGCAAAAATATAAGACAACAATGACCATTTAAAATATTTAACTTATTTTATTTCGTTGCCAGCAACAGTTTGAGATTTTTATTTTGTCTTATTTAATTTTTTCGCTCTTTCTAATTACAAGCTGCTAGTTTAGCAAAAATAATAGTTGATGTGGCATATATGTCGCATATATGTGCGGCAATCACTATTACATACGTAAACTGTTTTATAGAATTTTTATTATAAATATTCTATTTTACATATTCCCGTACGTATTTCCAATTGCTGAAAATGACAGTTTGCTCTCGTTTAGTCAAATGATCCCCATTAGCGTTCCATTTCCATAACTTATGCCTGATGAGACCAAGTTAATAACACGCTTCAGTTCAACACTTAAAGAAACATCGCAGAAAAGTGTCCTGGGCATCATAGACATTAAACATCAATCTGCGTACTCTGTGATTGAGAAGGTTATTTAATACCCTAATCATTCTTGCAGCTCATAAGGTTATAAATCTAACAAAAATTTTAGATTACGGATTACATCACCTCAAAATCAGATCTTAAAATTATAGTACAGTCCCAGTGACTAATTAAATAATAAACGACCATATAACGGAGCAATTTTCGCAATTTGCGTAGGTGTTAAGTAAAATCGTCACATTACTGCGGCAGCGGAGTTTTGAAATCCCTCCTAAGTAAGATTTTTCTTTCAGTGTCCGCGGTCTACTAGTATCATAATAAATATGGCAATAAAATTTAAAAAGTCCGCGTTTGACTTTCATACCGTAAAGACGTGTGCTGAGCGATATAAGTGAAAGTGTGTAACGCGGTTATCGCTGACCTTAGGTCAGCAATACGCTGGTTTAATCTGAGTGAAGTATAATAATTATAAACTCACATTTCATAAAATAGTTATATGAAACCAATCCACATGCTACTAAAATGGTATGCAACAGCAATAATAATTTATATATTCCGTCAACACAATTAACACAGCAGCTAACATCTCAATCACATAATAGCTTCGCCCCGATGGATAGCCAGGTAAATCCCCAATTTCCTATTATCAATACTCCTTATTTACATAACAACTTGACATATGTGCAGATCCCAAATTTACAGTCTCACATGAATACACAAGCTAATCATACTTTTACATCAATGCAACTAAATAACATACCGACAAATAATTTATCAAACAGAATAAATACACCCGATAGTGATAGTGATGTGGAATTGAATACAATGCCCAATAAAGAATAGCAATGTGTACAAAACAGAAAAAGGAAAAGAATAACAAAACAATCAGCACAAAATAAAACAGTACATGTCACACAAAATAATAGATATTCTGCCCTTAATAGTCTTAATGAGGATATTATTGACGTCGCACCGGTTGTTCAACAAAAAATAAGATACCCAGACCACCTCCGATATTTGTACATGGAGTTACAGATTATAATAAAATGATAAATGCTCTAACAGCTGCTGCTGAAATAGAACAATATAAAACAAAAGCAATGGCTGATAATATAGTTAAGCTAAGTGCAAATACTCCAGACACATACCGTAAGTTAGTAACATTCATGAAGGAATGAGGTATACTTTACCACACATATCAGATGAGAGAAAATAAAGCTTATAGAGTTGTCATTCGTAACCTCCATTCTACTGTACCCTCTACCGAAATAGTAGAATCACTGGAAGAGAAAGGTTTCAAAGTAAGATCTGTAACAAACATCAAACACAGAATTACAAAATTACCCTTACCAATGTTTTTTGTAGACTTGGAACCTGCTGAAAACAATAAAGACATTTACAATCTTAAATTCTTAAATAATCACGTTATAAAAGTGGAGCCGCCACGTAAAAATACATCAATTGTCCAGTGTACGAGGTGTCAACAATATAACCATACCAAAGCCTACTGTAACCGTCCCTACGCTTGCGTTAAATGTGGAGGACCGCATGACACTAAGACATGCAAGAAATCAAAAGATTTGCCGGCTAAATGTGCTTTATGTGGCGGTGATCATCACTCCAACTATAGAGGCTGTACAGTACACAAAGAAATACAAAACAGACTGAAACCAGACACACAGACTCAAGACAGGTTTATCAATTCAAACCACTTACCACCCAGCAACAATAGACAACACTCAAAGTTAACACCCTCAACATACAGCCAAGTAGTACAAGGTGACACTGTACAAGCCAACAGTCAAGACAAAATCTTACAAAAGTTCTTAGAAGAATTCAAAATGATGTTCACCCAGCTAATGCAACAAAACAACATGATAATAAACATGTTGTCTATTGTCATAAATAAACTTGTCGTTAATGTCTAAGTCCTTGCGAATATGTTTATGGAATGCGAATGGCATCCAACCAAAAATTCAAGAAATCGAATTATTTTAAAAACTTCATAATATAGATATATTTCTTATATCAGAAGCACATTTTACGAACAGATCTTATCTAAGAGTTCCGCACTGTACATGCTATCATACGGAACATCCGGATGGTACCGCCCACGGAGGAACAGCGCTACTCATAAAGAGCTCAATATTTCATTATGAACTACAAAACTATGGGGATCCATGCCTACAAGCAACAACAATACAAGTTTGTAAATTACGAAACCCAATTATCATATCTGCTGTCTATTGTCCATCAAGACATAATATTACTAAGGAGGACCTCAAGCCGTTTTTCCAATCACTTGGCAGTACATTCATATGCGGTGGAGACTTCAACTGTAAGCACACCTACTGGGGATCTAGGCTAATTACCACCAGGGGTAGGGCACTATATAACCTCCTACGAGAAGAAAAATATGGATACCTATCAACTGGGGAGCCAACATAATGGCCTACGGAGTATAATAAGACACCTGATTTGCTAACTACACGGATATTATCAGCAATCTTGACTTATCTTCAGACCATACACCAGTTATCGCTACAATCAGTACAACGATAATTAAAAAATTAGCATCACTTTATAACAATAAAACAGATTGGGACTCATACAGAGCCATTCTTCAAGAAACCCTACAATCAAATATTAGTTTAAAAACTCCCCAGGAATTAGAGCAAGCTACTGATCACTTTATCACTACTCTGCAAAATGCAGCATGGAAATCCACACCTACGATCACGTTCAAAGAGATATAAATATTCCTAATGACATACTTGAATTAGTTCGACAGAAGCGAAGAGTGAGAGCTAGATGGCATAGAACACAACATCCAGCTGACAAAACAGTGTATAATAAATTAGCAAATACCTTAAAGAACCAACTACACAAGATAAGGCAGGAAACTTTTAACCATTATCTAACTACATTATCAAGAACAGATAATAGCATTTAGAAAATCGCCAAAGCAAACAAACGGCCACAAAAAACAAATCCCCCAATAAGAAAAACAAATAACGAGTGGGCTAGAACAGATCAGGAAAAGGCAGACTTATTTGCACGACACTTTGCTAATGTTTTTACGCCCTATCAAGAGATTCACCTGTGCAGAGCTGGAAGAAGAAATTCAACATATTAACCATAAAAAAGCACCAGGATGCGAACTAATATCCGGTAAAGTGCTTGCTGAATTACCTTGAGTCGGTCTGGTGTTTCTAAGGAACCTTTTCAATTCTATCTTACGTCTCCATTATTGGACGTTACCACTTAAATTCGCACAGATAATTCTCATACCAAAACCAGGTAAACCTGCTGAGTAAATTACATCTTACCGTCCAATAAGCTTAGTTACCCAAGTTTCTAAACTGTTAGAAAAACTTTTAGTCAGAAGAATACATGAAACATATTGGAAAACTGCATCCCGGACCACCAGTCGTACCCATCGCGTCGTAAATATGATCAACATAGCACTGGACTCTAAATCTTACTGTCCAGCAGTATTTATTGATATATAACAGGCGTTCGATAAAGTATGGCATAAGGGGCTCTTATACAAACTCAAATTACACCTTCCAAGTGAATATTATTTACTTATAAAATCCTATTTATCAAATCGACACTTCCAGATAAAGTATGGCCAAGAATATTCTGCCGTTCATTCAATCAACTCCGGAGTACCACAAGGCAGCGTTCTTGGACCTCTTCTATATACATTGTACACGTTAGACATACCTACAACAGTAGCTACAACTATAAGCACCTTCGCTGACGATACAGTCTTTCCCTCTCATCATACCAATCCTCAAACAGCCTCCTTAAACTTGCAACATCATCTGTCCCTCTTACAAACCTGGCTAAACAAATGGAGAATCCAAGTGAACGAAGCCAAATGCACCCAGGTAAATTTTACCCTATATCGCTTGGAATGCCCGCCGGTGCATCTAAATAATATAGCAAATGAAGCCCGCTACCTGGGCCTTCATTTAGACAAAAGACTCACGTGGAAACTGCATATATTAAAGAAACGAAAGGAAGTTGATCTACGACTTAAAAAAATGTACTGGTCACTTCGTAGGAAATCGTGTCTATCTTTAGAAACTAAGATTCTACTTTATAGAATAATAATTAAACCTATCTGGACCTATGGCATCGAGCTGTGGGGATGCTCCTGCAAGTCAAACGTAAACATAATCCAACGCATGCAATCCAAAACACTGAGAATGTTAGCCAATGCTCCCTGGTATGTTAGCAACGACACCCTGCATACCGACCTGGAAATGCCAACAGTAGTAGAAGAACGTACTAAAAGAAGCAACAACCATTTCCTGCGACTTCAAGTTCATCCCAATGTCCTGGCATCCAGCCTGCAACATGATCCACCTCCTAGACGACTACAAAAAACGTGGCCCATTGATCTAAGAAGAAACTAACGGGATAACATCGATGGATGGACTCCCCTCACGTCATTACCGTCATCTCATTAGCTCATAGGACCTTATTATATGTTTATTATGTAAAATGGTTCTAAATGTTAATCTGCAAATAAACTATAAAAAGAAATAAATAAAATTTAAAAAATGCACCGAGCTTTACAATTTGAACAGTCTTGAAAATATAACGAGCAGTTATTAATGGTGGTCGACAATCTTGTCCCAGCATCAAGTAACAGAGACTACATGTTCCCTCTTGTTCTACTTAAGACATTGCGCCAAAGAAACACCAATTTTCGTACTGCAACTATCAATCTAACTTAGTCTTACGTCGAGACCTCACTGTCGACAATTTTCCAAAACCAATCTTTGTGTGAATATAAGAAGTCGATAATTTATTTATGGGATTTTTTGTCAAAGAGAACAAAGGTGTCGCCAAGATGCTCAAGCATCAAACGAAACCCTTTATCAAGACCACACAAGGAATACCACACTTGAGAGCTAAACAATCGACTCAGCAGCATGCTCAAGATTTGAGAGAATGTGTGTCCACTCCGATAGCATTCCAAGTAAAGTTTAGTGTACTGTTTGAAAACTTAAAACTGTGCTTTTAAATAATTTCACTTTGATTAGAATCGGACCTGTCGTGGCAAAATTATGGGCTTAAGAATATGTGTAACACAAAATAATTTAAAGGAAAAAGGTGATTATGAAAGGGAAAAAATGAAATCCTTAATTGAAAATATTAGGTGTTGCCATCTCTACTCCTAATTGCACCGTCCAAGTGATTACGAACGGAATGGATGATCTTTCATATGCTGCCTTGAGGGATTACTTCCCACTCTTTAATCAACGCCGCTCTCAGTTCCAGCACGCTCGCTGGTGCAAGATTTCTGGCCCGGAATCTTCACTTAAACTCGCCCCAAACATGCTCAATTAGATTCAAGTCTGGGCTATACGGAGGCCAGAATTTTTAGTATACCGATGTCAGCCAGATAGGTAATAGTCACTCGCGCGGTGTGGAATTGCACATTGCCGTGCATTAGTATGAAGTTCTTACCAAGAAATCCCGCAAACGGAACAACATGTTCCTTCAGAGTGCCCCTGATGTAGCGGTCCGCTATTAAATCTTTTCTACGTCTTCCACTAGGCACGAAAACCAACTCAGTTTATCCGTGCCCGAAAATGCCCACCCAGAACATGCAAGAACCACCTCCATATGCAACAGTTTCTTGAAGACAACAATGAGCAAATTGCTCCCTTAGTCTTCTATAGACTGAACGTCGTCTATCGTTGCCATGTAGGCACACCCTGAACTTGTCGATAAATAATATCTAACTACAATAAATTGCAACCAGCCTTGGATCCGTAGTTGTTTTTTTTTTGGTCAAGCTGGCTGCCTTCAGTACTTTTTAATGTCTAAGCGCTGGTGACCACGTCTGACAGCACTCAGCTCTTGCTTAAGATCAACGCCAGTCGATTTCTGAGGGATATTAAGACAAAAATCGTTCGTTTTTTCCGTTATCACGTGTCTGTAGCCGCCTCCTTGCCGGCGGACGTAGCCACCGGGTTTCCGATACCGACGCACACTCTTGATACAGCGATTTGCCACAGCTTTCTGAGTGAGGCCTTCTCTCAACAATGCAACTGCCTGGGCTGCTTCGGCGGCTGTGGTATCCATTTTGTTGCAATTATTCGAGCACATACGCCACTTCAGATAAGTGACAGATAAATTACCGGATTGCAAGCTACTGTAGGCCAATCACAGTCGTCGCACACGTGCGTTCCAATTACCAAGATTTGTAAACCCCGTTTGTGATGCATATTTTTTTGAATGCCTCATCCGATTAATGCAGTAGCAACAGTTTTTTAAAGCTCAATAATAAAGATGCTCCTTGCACGTTAATGTTTTATTTTTATTTTTTTAGACTGGAACAGGAGACGAAAATGCGCGTGCAGCTAGGAAGTCGATTGTTTTGGTCTCAAGTATAGTTGCAAACAAATCAAGCTGATTAGATGATCATAACATTGATCAATAAATAATTTTATTCTAACTTAAATTGCTACAGTTTGAAAACTTAACTAAGGTTTTACTCACTAGTTCAATAATTACACTACACTAATTTTAACGTGTAACTATTGCACAAGTACTCTGCTTTTCACTCATTTTACCATATTATTTCGAAGGCTTTAGTCCCCTTGAGTCTTATTGTTAGATTAGTGTTGTCGAGGAGCTGGAGTGACTCAACATTCACATGTTGGAAAAGTCACTGTTCGTGACATCTTGCAATTCAAAGAATTGTTTAATTAACTGCTGCTATTTTAATGTGCTTAAGGAGATCCCAGCTGTGGAAGTACCAAAGTGCATCGGCCATGTCTCTCAGTGCTTTGTTTTGTAGTCGTTGAATTATTTGGATATTACTTTTGCTAGCGCAGCCCCAGAGTTGTTGGCCACATGTCCATACTGGTTTTAAGACTTGCTTATAAAGAAGCAATTTATTATAAATTGATAACTTGGGTTCCTTCCTAGTAAGCAGTGCATTTTTCTATATTTTAGTTTAAACTTCTTTTTACATGGGCTTTCCAGCGTAGCCTTGCATCTAAAAGATGCCCTAGTATTTCGCCGAATCAGCATGTGGAAATCTGTGCATCGTTTATTCTGATGAGTATGTGCTGTTTTAATTTATTGGTAAAGCCTACATGTATCGACTTGCTTTCGTTGAGCTTGATGCACGAAGTTCTGGTCCAGGTGTTTATTCTATCCATGGAGGATTGTAGCTTTTCAGCAGCCTCTTTATAATTTTTTTCTATTGCAATAATGGAAGTATCATTTGCAAACATTGCGATGGTGTTCTGTTCAAGATCAGGAATTTCACTAGTGTATACCAGGTAGAGTAATAGACCTAGTACACTTTCTGTTCATTTAGAGTATGCTTTTTCCTACTTTATTCTATAGTATTTTTCTGAAAGGTACGATTTTAAAAGTTGAGAGTGTTGTCGAGGCAAAGTTTTTTTAGTTTATAAAATAGGCTTTCATGTCAGACTCTATTGAAGGCCTGGTCAACATCTAGAAATATAGCAGAACAGATTTTCTTTTCCTCTAAAGACTTTTCAATAATATCTGATCTATTGTAGAATGGCTTTCTGTGAACTCAAACTAATGCGAAGTGATTAGGTTCTTTTCCTCTATTATCGGTTTTAATCTTTTAAGAAGTGGCTTTTCAACAAAGAAATAAGCCTATATGACGGCACTTCTTGAGGTGACTTTCTTGGAATCATTATTACTTCCACTATTGTTCACATCGTAGGAACGTATCTTAATATAAATGTAGCGTTGATAAAATAAGTTAATTTTACTATTACTTTCTTTATGACCTGTTTAAGAATTTCTCCTGTGATTTGATCAAATCCGGTTGCGGTTTTGAGTTAATATTCTTTTTGCTTTTGCTTCGTTTAATATTTAAAGTTAGAAGTAAATGGAAGCCACGTGGTAATTACTGTAAACTAAATGCAAGAGTCAAAACTGGTCGCAATTTAGTTCGGCACATTTAAAACTGCCTTCAGACTCTGGTTGAAAAAGCATATTCTCCGTTTTATCAAATCCTCTCCTCTAAAGAGCAAGACAGTAATAACTACGACCTTTGATAGCATTGCTTTCACTTAAAGTAGATCTAAAACACTTCAAAATGCTCTTCAAACTACTACAGGAATACAATGTAGTAATCAGCCCACCCAAATGTTATTTTGGGTAGTCAAATTTATTATTTATTATGTCAGCTCCGCCTGCACTCAATCTCTTCCAGAAAGGTTTGAAATGGTCCGCGCAGTTTCATATCTGAAAAATCAAACAACTATAGCGGTTAGTGAATATATTAAACTTGCATAGGAAGTTTAAGAGCATATTAATTTAAACTTCACTGCACAAACTTTTACAACAAAGGAAAAACTCAGATTGAATGCCGTCAGCAAAAGTGCCATTTATTCTTACATGGACAACTTGACTCAAGCAGTACGTCTAACTTATTCCAAGCCCAATACTTCACAAGACTTTATGGCGATACGTCATGATTTGCCATCAGCGTAGTTCTCCAGCAGAAGATCGATGGCGCTAGTAAGTCTTTTCCTGAGTACTGCTAAATTCAAGTATAAAGCCTGTAACCAAAAATTGTTAACTATATACAAGACAATAAAATACCTTTGTTTAATGTTAGAAGAAAACGCCAGAGTTGTCCAAGCGGTTGTTTAAGGTGCTTGCCACATCGCCCCGCATCAGAGATGGTGCGCGACGACTAGGCAGAGAGACGAACATATACAAGCCTTAACCTCTCAGTTCGCAGGTCATGCTTCCACGCGCGGCGTTAGAGCCTTGCCATTATTATTAATGATAGAAGCAACTATTACAAAGTAAAGAACAACAAATATACACCTTGGTGGTTTAGGTGCCTAGAATTTATTAGCTAATTTTTAACATATGTTTGCCATATTCCTAGAAAAAATGAAGCTCTCTTAGATTCGCAAAATTAAGTCATAGAACTAGCATTTGCACAGAGGAACAATGAGAAATTGAAAACTTTTTGAGCTGAGAAAGCTGCAGCCAGTTTTTACAAAATTCCGAAAAAGAAATGCTGTTAGTCTGCGATGTGTCTACAACCACATCTTGGCCGTTTCGTTACATCCCAATTCTCGCGAACAGCATTTCATCAGCTCGCCCATTCGAAAGTTAATGTGATGGACACAGCATGTTTGGCCGTCGATTAAAATAGACTATCAAAATTAGATTTGTAACTGTTTGCAATACTAACAAGTTAAGACAACTAGGCACGTGTCGACTAGTCCAAAAACTTTTCGGCCACCATTGAGACTGTTTCTCACGCTGGTAAAAATCCGCACTCGTAGAAAATCAGGACACTCAATCCGTTACTCACGGGTTCTACACTAATTTGATTATCAGATTCGGCGCACTGCTGCGGCTTACTACCGGTTAGCTTAATTTAGACCTACTTATGAAATTTAATTGCTCAACAAATACAAGTTAACCCTACAACCATATAAACTATATAATTATATAACAGCCAACTATAGATAGCCATAATTTACTATTCCAATTCTTAGTGGACAAAAGACCAAATTAATAAAACACTAAACAACAAAAAGTATTGCATATTAGTATTTTAGACGTTAGTTAGGCCTTCGACAAAATGTGGCACACTGGCTTACTGTACAAAATCTTCCTATAACCTATTATTGTCTTTTAAAATTATATATATATTTTTTTAAATCACTAATCCTAGTCGTAGGCGACTAAGCAATAATTTAATTATGGCCTTATAATCCTAATTACTTGCTAAAGTCCCATTGCTCTTTACCTAGTTTCTAAAATGTTGACACTATTTTCAAGTATCACTATATCTGATATTCACTGTAATTGTTGCACTAATGCTATTTCACTCTTACACTATACTAGTTCAAAGGGCTTAACACTTTTAAGCCTGCATTCCATATTGGTGTTGTCGAGCATTTGTAGGACTTCAGGGTTGATGTGACCATAAAGTCTCTCCTCATGTCGTGTTGCAAATGTCTTTATTTCTCTATTACTGTCGGATCTTTAGATCTTTATGTATTTTATCATTCCGTACATGCCGTAGGGTAACCACAATATTTCTTACATTCTTATTTTAGAATGTCTGAATTTTATTTGCATTGGCCTTGCTAGCACATTCCCATAGTTGGATCCCATATGTCCAGATGGTTTTCAATATTTGTTTGTATACCACTATTTTCTTGTATATCGACAATTGAAATTTTATTCGAATAAGCCAGTACATTTTCTCATATTTAATGTCCAATTCTTTCCGTTTCTTTTTTACGTGCTCCTTCCATTTGAGTTTGGCGTCAAGATTTACTCCCAAATATTTTGCCATATTGCGGTTATTATTAATTGTTATTACATTCTGCTCATGCTTATTATTAGTGAGGTCAACATAAGCCGATTTGCCTTAAATTATTCTAATTCTCCACCTTTTAGTTTATGAGTTTATGTGTCACTTGCTATTTGTAGTTTTATGACTGCTTCCTCACTGCTGTTTCCAACTGCCAGGATTGCTGTATCATCCGGAAATGTTACTAATATTGTCTCCTCAGTTCTGGGCGTATCACAGGTGCATATTAAATAGAGAACTGGTCCTAATACACATTCCTGCGGTACTAGCGCTTTTATCTCTTTCAAACTTAATAATTCATTTTCTTGTTTTACCATAAACATTTTAATATATGTAGAGAAGAAGAGGGTATTATGGAATAGTCGGGAAATATAGAATACCCAGGTTTCGGCTCTGTTTAATGTTGCTAGCAAGTGAGAATACCATGAACTACTCAAGAAAGACTCCCATGATGCAGTGCAGTGAGAGTTGACCGCTTGTGGTATCACTCGCTACAAAATAAAGTGTTTTTGTAATTTTCAAGAGTTTTTGCAGGTAAGTTTACAAACATTTTAACCTACTCGTATACATGTGACTTGAACATTGATGTTAAGCATAAGCCACACTAAAATAATTGTAGTTTATTATATTGTGGTCCTTTTTTAGCTGATTATGTTTTGTCCATCAGTTTAAAGGTTTATTTTCAAGATGGCGTGTCGGGTATTATGGAATATCAGGTATTTCATAATACCCAAAGTAAAAGCATAGTATTCCAAATAACCCTACAAAATATACTGAATAAAAATAAAGTTAAAAATGAGTTTTGAGTATAATATTGATAGCTAAAGAGTAATTATTAATTATATGAATAGTAATATAGCCTAATTTAAAACCAAAGAACATTTTTTTAAAAGCTAAATCCATTGGAATGGAAACAAAATATAATTTTTCTGTTATTTGAAAATTATTTTATAGTCTAGACCTACAAATCATTTGTTTTCAGTTGTGTCTTGTCTATTTAAACCTAACCCCCTCTCCCCTTAGTTGCAAGAGTTTTAAATAGTCTGTGCTTTTTTTAGATATGCCTATAAAAAAGAAAAATGAGGGAAAGAAGCGAAAGCTTTGGTGTGAGACGCAAATGGCTAAGGCTATAGAAGCTGTTCGCGAGAAGAAGATGGGGTACCTTAAGGTGTTTAAGGAATTCCTGGTTCCCAGAGTGTCTTTCTTCCACCTTGTCAACAGTAAGGAGAAAATGCAAAGCTAGCAGCGTCAACTCTTGGCCGTAAGCCAGTTTTTCCTAAAGAACTAGAAGGCGAGTTATAAAAATATTTAGTTGAGATGTTCTATGGGCTCACAAAAAGAGATGCAGTCTTTCCTATCGACTTGCGGTTTGCAATAACATACCCCATCCATTTAAGGACGAAACTGCTGGCAAAGACTGGCTCTACGCTTTTATAAAAAGAAACCCAAAATATTCAGTCCGTAAACCCATGGGTACATCTTTTTCAGACCCAGGGGATTTAATAAAGAAGAAGTGGACAAGTTCTTTAACCTGAACGATGATTTTTTTAAAGACACAACTATTCTCCTAATAAGGTATTTAATGTAGACGAAACTGGTTTATCTGTGGTTCAAAGTAAAGTTCCTCATGTAGTAGGCCTAAAAGGAAAGAGACAAATTGGGTTCCTTACTTGAGCTGAAAGAGGTTCTCTAGTTACCATCATTCCCTGTGAGTGCAGGGGGTGGCTTTGTCTCGCCTCTAATATTCCCAAGGAAGAAAATGAATAAACAACTTCTTAGAGGTGCTCCACCAGGGACCATCGCATTGTGACCCGTCTGGTTGGATACAGACCAATATTTTTACTAAATGGGTTAAACATTTGCTTTTTCTTGATGGGCACACAACCCACAAGCGTAACATTGACGTAATTAATTTAGCAAAGAAAAGGCATGTTACGATTTTGTATCTACCTCCCTACTGTTCGCATAAAACCCAACCCTTGGATAAAACCTTTATGAGTCCATTAAGTCTCACTATAGTGAGAAGGTGAAATCTTTTTTAAGGCGTAGCTCAAGGTCCTTGAGTATTTTTTATATGATGGAACTCAAAATTAAAAAACCTCAAAGTACAACATGGGGACATAGCAGTAAACGGCTTCAAAGTAACTAGTATTTATCCTGTTAATAGAAGTGTTTTTAGTAGTAAAGATTTTATTGCTTCTACACTTACTGTTCCTAGGCCTCAGACTATGAGAATAACAAATGACCCCATTCCATGTTCATCTACAAGCTGTGATGCATAAAAGAGCATAATGTGGTTGTCTCTGATACGTCTAAATCAACAAATTTTGTCCTATCCATAGAGATATCACCACTACCTCCAAAAAAGCAAAAGTCAAATAGAGACGGGAAAGGTGGATCTTCTTCTATAATAACATACTCTATATAAAACAGTGAAAAGAAACTGAAAGAAAAGGACAAAAAGAAAGAACCAGAAGCTTTAAAACAACAAAAGAAACCAAAAGACCCCCCTGTAAAAAAATGGTTTTATAGTTAAAAATAACTATGTTTTATGAAGTCTAATTAGTTTTTCAATGGTTTAAACTACCTATTCCATATTACCCGACTATTTCATATTAACCTATTTGCAACTTTTTTTAAATAATTTTTTTTATAACAACAAAATAAATAGTACTTTTTTACAAGTGACAGTTTATTACAATTAGTTATAGTATGTACTCATGATGGTTTTGGAGATTTTTATTCAAAAACCAGTAGTTATTTTTAGAAACGTAAATGGTATTTTATAGTACCCTCCTTTCCTCTATATATTCTTTTGGAAAGCATTTTTCTAATGCGTGTATTAATCCCTCATGCTAAACTTTATCGAAATCTTGCGCTGAGCAGATTTTTTTCCGTCATAATTTTTCTATAATATTTGTAATTCTTTTGACCTGTTCTGTCGTTGAAACCAAACTGCTGTATAGAAATCAGTTTATTTTTATTTATTATAGGTTTTAGTTTTTTCAAGAGCAGTTTTCCAAATACTTTTGCTATAATTGGCAATAGTGATATAGACCTATAAGAAGATACTTCATTTTCTGGTTTACGTGGTTTGTGAATCATAATGGAATATTTAAGCGTCAAAATCACAAGTAACGGAATATTAACAAGGGGCTTTAATATGAGGCGCAAAAGCATAAAACATATCTACATGCCTAAATAATACCACACGGAACAACAAACATCTAAAAAGGGAAGCCAAAGTTAGAATATATTAATCTGTCACAAGGCCGATTATGACCTACGCAATCGAAACATATACGGTAAAAACCAAACAAATACTGGAAACAACGAAGATGAGGACATTTCGAAAAATTATGGGCGTAATTAAACTTCACCACATAAGAAGCGAGGAAATAAGACAAAGTGGTGAAGTTCAAAAGGTTGATAAATGGGCCAAAAGAAAAAGATCAAAATGAAATAGCCATATATCTAGGATGGAAGATACTAAAGTTAGAGACCTGTTGCTTAGAGAGACCACCGGGTAGACCGAGAAGGAGATGGAAAGATGTGCTGGAACAAAACAAGCTTTAAGTTTATAAAAAAAGTAGAAGAAGAAATAAATCATAATTACTTCTGCCGCTTTTCAGATATTAAAGACATGTTTTAAACTAAATGCTGCGTTAATAAAATTGTCAAGTTTTACGATTCCCTTTTTGAGTAATTGTTTAACTATTGTTCCTGTTAATATTCTGCTTAATTTCTTTGGCGACTTCTCTCGGGACTACTAGTCTGATTTCTTTTGATTCTATTACTTCCCTACGGAGATCTGTATCCTCCAATAATTCATTTGGCTGAAAGATTTTCTCCAAGTGTGTTGCAAAAGCTCCAGATTTTTGATGATTGCTTTTGGCAAGCTACCATCTGCCGTTCTAATTGCATGATATGTACTATTAGCTTTTTTAGTTTCTTGTGACTTTCCACAAAGAATAACCTGTCATTTTGTCATTTGTGAGCTCTTTTAAATAGTTACTGACAGAGCTATTCTTAAGCTGTTGCAAGAGTATTTAGTCTAAAGGGTCCGCCATCTAACGTTTTTTTTTTTGAACTAGCGGTTATTCGGTGAATGGCAACACTTAGCTCATGACATTTTTGATAGAAAATTAGTTTTATCCTTCAGCCGAACGAAAATGATTGTGTATACGCTTGAAGAACGCTGGGAAATATTGCGACATTACTTTGAAAATCATGGTAATGTTGCAGAAAGTGTGCAAAAATTACGTACGGAAATGGGAAGAAAAGAGGCACCGTCAGCTGCGTATGTGCCTTATCTTGTTAAAAAAGCGAGAGAAACTGGCATGCTTATTGACAAACCCACGCGTGAAAAACCAAAAACAGTGCGTACACCCGAGAATATCGCTGCTGTTGCCGAGAGTGTGCGTGAATCGCCAGGAACATCAGTTCACCGTCGTTCTCAACAATTGGACATTTCGGAGACAGCATTGAGACGAATTTTGCGTAAAGACCTTGGTATGACGCCGTACTAAGTCCAATTGGTTCAACAATTAAAGCCAACTGACCATCCAATGCGTTTTCGCTTCGCTTCATGGGCTTAGGATCGACTTGAAGAAAATGCCGATTTTGGGCGAAAAATCATCTTGTCAGATGAAGCCCGGCGGGTATGTCAACAAGCAAAATTGTCGCATTTGGGACACAGAAAACTCGCACGAAATCAAATAAAAGCCGATGCACCCACAACGAGTCACTGTTTGCCATTTTTCTTCGAAAATGAGCAAGGAGCGGCTGTTACAGTCAATGGTGAGCGTTATCGGGCCATGTTGAACGCATTTTTGTTCACAGAAATTGAAGAGGAAGATATTGGCGACATTTGGTTTCAACAGGACGGTGCTCCGTGCCACACAGCCAAGGTTACAATCGATCTTTTGGGCACTGTCTTTGAAAATCGCATTATCAGTCGAAATTCTGATGTCGTTTGGCCGCCTCGAAGCTGCGATTTGACACCGTTGGACTATTATTTGTGGGGAGCCGTCAAAGATAAGTGTTACGCCGACAAACCAAAGGCAAGTGAGGCTTTGAAGGACAACATTCGTGCAGCCATAGCTGAAATAGAGCTGCATACAATCGAAATGTACTCAAAAATTGGACCTATCGTATAGGCTACTGCATGGCTAGCCAAGGCAGCCATATGAATGAAGTTATATTCCATTATTAAACGGAAAGATTTTACTTTCAAATAAAAAAGAATTGAAAAATATTCTGTAGTTTTTAGGCTTATATTAAGATCAAGATGTTGATCCATATACTCTTTAAAGGCGTCCCAATCTGTGCGTCTGTTACATAACATTGGTTTGGCTTCTTTTCTAATTACTGTAACACTAATAGTAAGTATGACAGGTGTGTGGTCAGATGATAGATCATAACTGGATGTTATGTCTACGTAGTTAGATGAAACTCCTTTAGCAACGAAGAAATCTAACAAATCCGGAATTTTGCCACGGTCCGTTGGCCAGTACGTTGGGCTACCTGTTGAGAAATATGTATAATTATTATCAGTTATGAGTTTATTAAGTTCTCTGCCTTTTGTGGTTATCAGTCTACTGCCCCATCTGGTATGCTTCGCATTAAAGTCTCCGCCAGTTATAAATCCTGACCCTAAGGAGTCAAAGAATGGCTGTAGCATGAGTTTGGTTATTTGTTGCCGAGGGGGGCAATATGTTGTCGCTATTGTAATTGGATTTGGTAGTTTATTTACTTCAATCACTGTGGCCTGTAAGAAATTTTCTTCGAATTTTGGTAGTTCGTGATGTGTCATTGATTCACGAATAATAATGGCAGTGCCTCCATGTGCCGTACCATCCGGATGTTCGGTGTGGTAAATAAGATAGTGCAGTATTTTTATGTGGGTTCTTACAGTAAAATGGGTTTCTGATATAAGGAGGATATCAATGTTGTTTATACTGAGGAAGATTTCGATTTCTTGTTTTTTTGATTGGAGGGCGTTGGCGTTCCAGAGTGCAATTTTAAGGAATTTGGCCATTATCGAACTTTATTTATGACCGTCGTAAGCATGTTCAAAATAATGCTATTTTGTTGTATTAGTTGATTGAACATACCTTTGAATTCTTCTAAGAACTGTGTGAGTGTTAGGTCTTGAGGTGATTGAGGTGTATTTGTGTTTGTTTGTTCACAGTTAGTATTTGGCATTTTCCAGTAGTTCTTCACTGGCAAGGAGGAAAGTTTTGTGGATTTGTCTTGTAAGAGGCATGTGTGTTTTTGTGTTTGGGTGTTCGGTTTTATTTTGTTTTGTAGCTCTTGGTAGATTGAACAGCCCTTGTAGTTTGCGGATGTGCACCATTGCAGAGTGCACAAGTAGCAGGGTTTCTTGTTTTTTGCATGTAATAGAATTGTGCGGTCCGCCACATTTAACGCAGGCGTATGGCCTATTACAATATGACTTTGTATGGTTATAGTTTTGGGCTCTTGTGCACTGGACCAGGTTCATATTTCTGTGGGGCGGTTCAACAGAAATTTTTAAGTTTTGTAAGTAATTTATGTTATATATGTCTTTGTTATTGGTGGCTGGCTCCAAATCTACAAAGAATAGTAGTAATGCTTCTTTAGTTTTCTTATGTTTTATGTTAGTAATGTTTCTAACCTTGTGATTATGAGTAGTTCAGCTGTAATATCATCTACTGGAATTGTAGGATGTATGTGCCGTAGGACCACTCTGTATGCACGATCCTGCTTGATTTGGTAAATTTGGTGAATGACACTGTTTTCCTGGAAATGTTTTCTGTACATATCCGGGGAATGCACATTAAATTTGACTACGTTATTAGCCATACTTTTGGTGGTGTACTGTTCCTGTTCCATAATATCCTTCAAGCTGTTTATCATATCCTGATAATTGTTAACTTCATGTACGTAGATTGGAGGGGGTTTGGGTATTTTATTTGAGTTTTTGTTGGCACCGTTATCTTGATTATTGTTTGTTACGTCTGTAACTTCTGGTAAAATTGAGTATTTGTTAGTTTGTGTTAGATTAAATGATTATGGCGGATTTTGTGTGTTTTGCAATTTCCTTCTTTTTCTTTTTAGGTTATTAACTTTTGCCAAGCATTTTTTTGTCTGCAATGTTTTCTTCTTCCTCTGCGTCGCTAATAATAATTTCCATTGGTTTTGTGTCGTGATTTGTTGATGCAATGGTTGGACTTGAGGCGGCATTACAAATTTGAGACATTGAAGAGTGACCATATTGATAAGGTTGGAATGTTTGTATTTGTGGCGACATTGAGTAGCTATTGGGCATTTGCTGGCATTGCTCAGGTGTTATTTGTTGTGGGTTGTTATTTGGGATAAATGGGTATTGTTGGTAAAAGGATGCGTTTTGTTGCGTTATTGTTGGGTTGAATTGTTGCGTGGGGTTGTAGCCATTGCCAAATGGCAGCATGCTATTAGTTTTACTTACTGCATGCACTGAATTATGTAGTAAACAATACAAAAATGAAAACAGTTTATTCCAATTAATGCACTGTCTTGAAAATGGCATTATTAATCGAAATTTGATGTCGTTTGGCCTCGAGTTGCGATTTGCACCGTTGGACTATTATTTGTGGGGAGCCGTCAAAGATAAGTGTTACGCCGACAAACCAAAGGCAAGTGAGGCTTTGAAGGACAACATTCGTGCAGCCATAGCTGAAATAGAGCTGCATACAATCGAAATGTACTCAAAAATTGGACCTATCGTATAGGCTACTGCATGGCTAGCCAAGGCAGCCATATGAATGAAGTTATATTCCATTATTAAACGGAAAGATTTTACTTTCAAATAAAAAAGAATTGAAAAAATATTCTGTAGTTTTTTATTTATAGCATTTTTAAAAAAAAAGTTATATGGCGGACCCTTTATTTTTATCCTGCAATGTTCTGGTATGTTGTCATTTTTTGCGTGCTTTTCTTTTTTCTGCTACTAGATTTCTAATTTTCTTCAGGTAATTATTACCAATGGCTTTTGTCTTAATTTTGGGTGTATTTTTTCAGGCCGCCGGTTGTATATCTTGGGCAAACTTTTCAAACCAAAAGGTTTTGTAGCTGTTGTTTATAAGGGTACATTTAATTGGATTCGGTTATGTAGGCTTTTTGGAAAACCTTTCCAATCAGTGTATATGTTTACCAGACTTAGACTACACTTCTTAAAATTATACGTGAGTGAGAGAATTCAGGACTAGAGTAAATGATAACATATTCTAAATTTTGTCATCAAATTTGGAGTTTCTCAAGGCAATGTTACCGGCCACTTACTATATGCACTGCATATTAAAGACTTTTTAATAACAGATACCACCACGGGTACCTTTGCTGATGATACGGTTATCTTCGCATTCAGCAAGAATCTAGTCAAAGCTTCGAACTTCTAAATTATTCTTCGAAAACAAGATTTTGATTTACAGCATTATAATTAAACCAATCTGGACACATGGAATAGAACTTTGGGAATGTGGCAGCAAGTCAAATGTATCATTCAGAAAAGCAATTTAAAATAATACGTATGATCACAGACACTCCTTGGTACATTTCAAACTAAACCCTCCCTGAAGATTTAAAAATGCTCAATGTTAAAGAGGTATTTAAAGAAAACCGCATTAAAACACCACAATAAGCTGTAAAGCCAACTGCTTGGTTCTTCGTATTTAACCCGTCAAACGCTTCAACATGATGTATAAAATACAGAAAATACTCAGCAATAACTGTCGTATCACTTGGAAACAGTTCTTTATAAATAACCCTCTAGGGATGAGCATTGTTTTAATTTTTGGCTCTTCGAAACAAAGTTTTTCTGGATTTCCTTTATCTAGTGACCACCATACAGCACTTTGGCGTTTAATTAAAAACATTACGCCTCATCACCAGTTACAATAGTTTTAGGGAGTTTGTCTTGGAGTTCGCTAGTGATGCCCAACTTGGTATAATTTTTAATCATTTAGCTTCAAGAACCAAATTTTTGTCTTAGATACTTCAAGTTTTTTACTAAGGTTTTTTCTAATTTTTTTGTTGATTGTTTGCCTTGATTGGGCTAAACATTTGTCACCATCCATATCTTGTTTGCTTTTTCTAAATAGTCGATTCAACTTAACAACTTGGTGTTTCTAATAAAAAATTATTTTATACACAATTTTAAGTGTTTGTAGTATTCGTAGCACTTTTACCTTTTTTGACACAGAACTTGATGTTGATTCTTTGTTCTTTATTTATTTTTTGTCCGATGTATACAAATTGCTATCACGTAATGCGTTGAGAGATCTTCACAGATTATTAAAAAACGTTGATACTGTATAAATCAATTTTCTTATTGAAAAAGGGCCATTCCGTTTTTTTTTAGTTCAGCCAGTGCATAGTTCAATAATTTTTGAATTTCAGTAAATTTTCCTTTATTTCCGTTGGTTAACTCTATTTTTTTCTCAGCGGGGTTGCTAGATCCCCAACTGAGCGCCTCCCCAGGTGGCGGATAGGGGAACGCCTGCTAGATATAGCGGGTACCGGGGAAATAAAATACTCGGGGCGGACCAAAACTAGCAACAACAATGGCACCGATAACGCCGGTATAAGCGGTCTCCCTCAGCAGCCAACGGTCTGACAAGAGCGGATGAGTAACTGAGGTCAGGGCACTCTCTTGTCCCAGGGAGAAATCGCCCTAAAGGCAGAAGAACCAAATAGGTCAATGGCAGGGGAATGCAGAAGGCAAGGGAAACCACTGCATTAAAGATCCACAAGGATTTCCTAGTACAATCATCATGGCAAAGTTCAAATCGAAATTTTCCGGAGTTAATAGTCTCCCAATCGGATCTCGGGGAGACAGTTTTGAATAAGCTAACAAGTTAAACAACATAAACAAGAGAAGAAAAAGAACATCCTTAAAATCGGAACGTGGAATGTAACCAGTATGTACGAACCAGGTAAAGCCCACAATGTAGCGCAAGAGATGAACAGAATGGATATAGATGTTCTGGGCATCAGTGAAACAAGATGGACAAAGGAAGGAAGATGTCAAATTGGTAGCCAACATATAATTTACTACTCAGGTAGTAAGGACAATCAGCACAGACACGGAGTGGCAATCATGCTAAGGAAACACTTGTCCAACTCAGTCATAAACTTTATTCCGTTCTCTGAACGCGTGATGCTATTACAGATAAAATTAGAACACAGGAAACTAAATTTAATACAGGTTTATGCACCCACGGCGGACAAAGAGGACGAACAAATAGAAATATTCTATGAAGAAATCGACGATGCGATTAAGCAGACAAAAGTAGAGATATTACAGTTCTATTAGGCGACTTTAACGCCAAGGTTGGGACAGGCAGGGTGCAAAACGTTGTTGGAGATTATGCCTTAGGGGAACGAAATGAAAGAGGCCACCGACTTATTCAGTTCTGTCAAGAGCATGAAATGGTGATTACCAATACTTTATACAAATTACCGCCAAGAAGATTGTATACTTGGGTATCACCTCAAGACAATAAGGAAAAATTGTCCGTAACCAGATAGATTATCTACTAATTGACAACAGATACAAAAATAGTATAAAATCAATAAAGGCATACCCAGGCGCAGACGTGAACTCAAATCATAATCCTATAATTGCAAAAATGGAAGTTCGGCTTAAAAAATTGCCAGCAACATAAGTTCTAACTCGTATTGACTATAAGTGCCTAGAAAATGAGGCGTACAAGGAAAAAGTGAAAAGGATATCGATAGGAATCTGAAAAGCAGAAGAACTTCTCCAGATGATATCAACCTAAATTGGCTGTCATTCAAATCTTCTTTAGTAACACCAACAGAAAAACATTTACAGAAAAGAAAAGAAATAAAAATAAGGGATGGATGACAGAAGAAATCTTGGCACTTATGGACAAACGAAGACATAACAAAACAATAAGAACGAATACAAAAACACACAAAAAGAAATTCGCTATAAAATTCGACAGGCCAAGGAAACTTGGTTTACAAAAAATGCGAAGAGATCGAAAACTAGAAAAAGATCACGACGCACATAATCTTCATAAAAGATAAGGAAGCAACAAGACTTACAAGAAAACAGGAAACCATGTATTTATTAGACGAAAATGGGAAAATAATAGCAGATGTTGAGAGAAAAATAAAATTGTGGAAGGAGTATATAGAAAAACTATTTCAAGACAATCGGGTGAAAGACGAAGGAAGATAGAAGAAAGTGGCCCTGATATAACTGTAGAAGAAATAAAATATGCCATAAAAATACGAAAACCGGAAAAGCACCTGGACCAGACAATCTCCCAAGTGAAATTCTTAAGCTGCTAGAAGAAGAACATATTAATACGCTACAAAATTATTCAACAGTATATACACAACTGGCATTATTCCGGAAGAATGGTTGATCTCACATTTGTAGCCATTCCAAAAGAATAACGCCCGACACTGCAACGAGTATAGGACAATTAGCCTTATGTGTCACACACTAAAAGTATTTCTTAAAATTATCCACCACAGATTATATAGAAAACTAGAGGAGCACATAGGAACACACAATTCGGGTTTAGGAAGGGACTGGGAACGAGAGAAGCACTTATGGCATATAATATATTAATCCAGCGGTGTCTTGACATGAACCAAGACGTCTTTGTCTGCTTTATAGATTACAATAAAGCATTTGACAAAGTAAAACATGACATCCTAATGAAATTGCTGAAAAATAAGAATATAGATACAAGAGACCTCAGAATTATTGCCAATCTTTACTACAATCAAAAAGCGACAATACGTATAGAAAACCGAACATCAGAAGAAATCGAGATCAAACGAGGGGTCAGACAAGGGTGCGTCATATCACTAGTTCTATTTAACTTCTATTCAGAACATGTAATAAACGAAGTATTAGAAAATGAAACGGCGGGCGTGCGAGTTAATGGAATTGCAATCAATAACATCAGATATGCGGATGATACCATCATAATCACAGAATCCCTCGAAGACCTGGAAAGAGTAATGAGAAGAATCGCGGTGGTTAGTGACGAAATGGGACTAAGCCTAAACACAAAGAAAACAAAATTCATGATTATATCTAAAAGAAACTACTATAACGTTAACTTAAATATTCAAGGAGAGCAAATTGAAAGAGTAAAGAAATACAGATATTTAGGCACTATAGTCAACGATAAAATGATAATACCAGCGAAATAACCTCTAGGATAGAACAAGCAAGAAATGTATTCTTAAATATGAGAAATGTCCTATGCAGCAAAGACCTCTCCCTAACACTTAAATTACGAATAGTAAAATGTTATGTTCACTCCACACTTTTATATGGAATGGAAGCATGGACATTGAACAAACATCTTATGAAAAACTAGAAGCATTAGAGATGTGGACATATAGGAGAATTCTGAGAATCTCATGGGTCGAAAAAATAAGGAATACGGATGTCTTAAACAGAGTGAATAAAAAGGAAACGGAAATATTGGATGAAATTAAACGGCGCAAACTTCAATATTTGGGACACGTGATGCGGGGGGAACATTATTATCTGTTGCAACTTATCATGCAGGGAAAAATCAAGGGCAAACGTAGTGTGGGAAGAAGAAGGATGTCGTGGCTGCGCAATCTTAGAGAATGGTATAACTGTAGCTCCAATCAACTCTGTAGAGCAGCAGTTTCAAAAGTGCAAATTGCTAGGATGATTTCCAAACTCCGTAGCGGAGATGGAACATAAAGAAGAAGAAGAACTCTATTTTAGTCACACTGTGAGTTTGATAAAGTTACAAATAAAGCAAAACACAAAGTAAAGCGCCCTTATTTCACTTGATGCCCTAAAAAATAGTAAAGCATGTATAAATACAATTACTTGTTATGTACTTCTGATATTCCTGCTAAAATGTAATATATAATACGTACATTAGCAAATATTAAAAACGAAATATATATTTACAATTATGTTCAAAATAGAAATTTGCAAAATACATAAAAATACATTCATATGAAATTTGGTAGATTACAAAACAGGTAAAATTAGTTAATTTCTAAAGCTATGGCTGCTATCTACACTAATCTCCACTTTATTTGTGTTTTATTAATCGTAAATATACATTCACGGTCTGTGGCTGTAAAAACCAAACCCAAATATTGTCTGTTTGCCTGTGAAATACAAATAGGCTTTTACAGGGAAATCATGCGATGGGCACCTCGCTGATTGTCATTATTCTTGCGGTATATTGTATGTAGCATATCAAAAATATTTAAGGAGTGTTTTTTGTTTTATACGTTTTTTACGTTTTATAAAAGCTTTTTTTTATAAAAATCACTTTTAATAATACTCTATTATCATTTTTTAGAATTAATCTTTTTGGATTTCTTTTTACTGTATATTAATTTGATGATCAACTTGCGTGAATTTTATTGAATTGGCCAGCCATATCTTTAGATGATTTTTTATAAAATTTATTTTTGATTATTTTTAGGTGCTTCGAAACAAAAACAATATATTGCACTTAGACATGACAACATCCTTTGACAAAATCGGAGATAAGTATCTGATAGTACAAAACCGAAAGAAAAAAAGTGGATGACTGACGAAATCCTACAATTAATGGATAAAAGAGGAAAAGCAATAAATGACGACACCAGATACAAAGAATCCAGAAATTAATAAAATACAAAATAAGGATGGCTAAAGAAACATGGCTAACAACACAATGCAAAGAAATTGAACAATTAGAACAAAAACAGGATGCATTTAACATGTATAAAAAAGTAAAAGAAGCTGCAGGAATCTACAAAGTAAACAATACAACAAGGCTACTCAACAAGGACGGAAAAATAATTATAGAACCAGACGCAAAAATTTCTGCCTGGCAGAAATATGTTGAAGACCTTTTCGAAGACGTTGATAGATCAGATGAACCTCAAGAATATCCAGAAGTAGAGCCCTTACCCATCACCACCGACGAAGTGCATAAAACAGTTAAAAATCGGAAAGGCTCCAGGTTCTGATCATATACATACCGAATTTTTAAAAATGATGGACGAAGCGAGTGTAGAATGGCTAGCAAAATTTTAACATTATCTATACCACTGGAAAAATCCCTGAACCTGGTTAAGATCAACATTTGTGACAATCCCCAAAAACCAAATGCTAAATATTGCGAAGATTACCGCACCATCAGCTTATGAGTCACCTCCTAAAATTATTTCTAAAATTATGCACCAGAATTTTTACAACGTGAAGCACAAATAAGTAGAGAACAGTTCGGATTCCGCAATGCCTTGGGAACTCGCGAAGCTATTTTAGCCTACAAGTTCTATTTCAAAGAGCCAGAGATGTAAATCATGACATATATGCTTGCTTCATCGATTATCAAAAGCCTTCGATAAAGTCCAACATAATAAACTAATAGACATACTTCAAGAAATAGGCCTTGATAATCGAGACATAAGAATAATAAGCAACCTTTATTGGAATCAAAAAGCAGCAGTGCAAACTGGCAACATGATATCAGAAGACATCAAGATAAAACGCGGTCTCAGACAAGGATGCGTACTTTCTCCTCTTCTGTTCAACGTGTATTCGGAACACATCTTTCAGCATTGCTCTGGGCAGCGTAGATGATGGAATCAGAGTCAACGGAGAAATATTAAATAATTTTAGATATGCGGATGACACGATAGTGTTTACAAACGACATCACCAGTCTCCAACGAATTATGAACAGAATTACAGAAGTTAGCAAGCGGTTCGAACTGACCCTAAATACCAAAAAGACCAAATATATGATAATTACAAAAAATCACATTGTTGACACCGGATTAACGATTGACAACAACAGGATCGAACGTGTGCGAAAATATACTTACCTTGGGACAACAATCGATGAAAACTGGGACCACTCACTGAAATAAAGTGTAGAATTGAAAAGGCGAGAGCAGCGTTCGTAAAATGGCCAAACTATTCAAGTGCCATGAATTATCTTTACCCATTAAATTAAGACTACTGAGATGTTATGTCTTCAGCGTATTGCTGTATGGAGCAGAGACGTGGACACTGACAGAGGCATCAAGACGAAAAATAGAGGCCTTCGAGATGTGGTTGTACCGCAGAATCCTCCGTATATCTTGGACAGAGCATATAACCAACCACACCGTGCTGAGGAAAATGGGGGGAAACAAGAAACAGAACTCCTCACAACAATAAAAGTTCGTAAGCTGGAGTATCTAGGGCACATCATGCGCAACAATCAGAGATATGGGCTCCTACAATTGGTCCTCCAGGGTCCTCGAAGGAAAAAGAAGCATCGGCAGAAGACGCACACATCGTGGCTGAAAAACCTGCGAGTATGGTTAAATACAACAACAACTGGACTGTTTCGTGCCGCTGTTGATAAAGTCCGTATTGCCATCATGGTTTCCAACATCCGAAACGGATCGGAACTTTAAGAAGAAGATAGTTCAATAATTTTTGCATTTCAATAAATTTTTCTCTCTTTACGTTAGTTAACTCTATTTTAGTCACGCTATGAGTTTGATAAAGTTACAAATAAAGCAAAACACAAAGTAAAGCGCCCTTATTTCACTTGATGCCCTAAAAAATAGTAAAGCATGTATAAATACAATTACTTGTTATGTACTTCTGATATTCCTGCTAAAATGTAATATATAATACGTACATTAGCAAACATTAAAAACGAAACATATATTTACAATTATGTTCAAAATAGAAATTTGCAAAATACATAAAAATACATTCATATGAAATTTGGTAGATTACAAAACAGGTAAAATTAGTTAATTTCTAAAGCTATGGCTGCTATCTACACTAATCTCCACTTTATTTGTGTTTTATTAATCGTAAATATACATTCACGGTCTGTGGCTGTAAAAACCAAACCCAAATATTGTCTGTTTGCCTGTGAAATACAAATAGGCTTTTACAGGGAAATCATGCGATGTGCACCTCGCTGATTGTCATTATTCTTGTGGTATATTGTATGTAGCATATCAAAAATATTTAAGGAGTGTTTTTTGTTTTATACGTTTTTTACGTTTTATAAAACCAGTCAAAGCTTTTTTATATAAAAATCACTTTCAATAATATTCTATTACCATTTTTTAGAATTAATCTTTTTGGGTTTGTTTTTACTGTAAAATAATTTGATGAACAACTTACGTGAATTTTATTGAATTGGTCAGCCATATCTTTTAAGATTTTTTATAAAATTTATTTTTGTTTATTTTTAGGTGCTCCGAAACACAAACAATATATTGCACCTAATCTAAGGGACACTTTGACCTCAGCGTCAAGATTTTTTTTTTTATTTATTTATGGCTTAAAATCTGTCATAAAATTGACATTTAGTAATTGTTTTATCAGTATATATTACAGGACATGATGAAAAACGTTCCAGCGAACATTTTTCCGAAGTTAACCGTTACAGTTTGATTGCACTACACTTCACTTTTACGCGAATCGTGTTGGCAAATCAAGAGGCTTGAATCTCTTAAGCCGTGGCTCGTCATCGTCGGGATCCAGGAGGTGTTCTACTAATGCGTTTGGGTGAGCACTAAGTTTGTCATGATAACGAACACTACACTTGTGTATTTGTTCAGTCACAGTTGATAGTCCTAAATCTTGCCGAATTATTTCATTTGGTAGAAACCATGGGGCGTTGACTAAGCATCGCAGTACCTTTAACTGGAACCGCCTTATAATGTCGATGTTCGATCTATTAGCTGTTCCCCAGAGCTGTATCCCATATGACCAAATTGGAAGAATAATTGTCTTATAGAATAGTATTTTGCTCTCCAGTAACAATTGTGATTTCCGCCCCAGGAGCCAATACATTTTTTGGAGTTTTAGACCCAAGTGTTTACGCTTTGTAAATATATGCTTTCTCCACGTTAGCCTTCTGTCCAGGTGCATACCTAGGTACTTAACTGTTTCGTTCTGTGGGATTTGTTTGTTGTTTATGATTACAGTGGGGCAATTTCCTCTTCTAGTTGTAAACGTTACTTGGGTTGATTTTGATTCATTTATATGAATACGCCATTTTTAAACCGTTCAGTTAGATTATTTAAATGGGACTGTAATTTCTCGGATGCTATGTTTGGGTCAATTGATGATAATATTGCTGTGTCGTCAGCGAATGTGGCAACTGTAGTACTTGTTGAGGTCGGAAGGTCAGCTGTAAATATGATGTACAACAGCGGTCCCAACACGCTTCCCTGAGGGACACCAGCTTTGACAGGAAGCATCAAGATATGGCGAGTTAAAATCTTCTGTACCTGAAAAATAGCCAAACAGGTTTTCAAGTAAGGAGCTGTGGTCTAGTGGGTAAGGTGTTGTACTCCAGACCAGTTTTTTTTTTAATTTTATTTATTTAAATTTTTTTCGTAAATTATTTGTAATTATAAGTTTGCAAAATTAGAAAATTTTATCTATTTAATTATGATTATACCTATTAATTATCTCAAATTTAATTAGTTAAGCCTTCAGTTGAGTCGTTCATCCAAGTAGACTTCTAGGTATGTCAACATTGTCTATTCTAATCGACGAAGATCAGGGCAGCGTTTAAGTATGAAAATCTTTGCTTAGGATTTTGTTGAGTTTATTTGTATTTTCCATTTCTGGAACCAATCACAAGTAAAGTTTATTGCATTTTGAAAACATTCTATTCCTGTATCAATTGTAATACTCTGAGTGGGGATTGCGGTATCATCTGCAAACATCGTTAGTATTGAATTGATAGAAGAGGGTAGATCGAGGGCATATAGATGAATCGAGGTTGGCCCCAGAATTCTCCCTTGGGAAACTCCCCCTTTATTTTTTCATACTAGATAGAGTAGTATTGATTCTTACTTTGAATATTCTGGTGCTTAAAAAGGAGGCTATGATTATGATTAAATATGTCGGAATGTTTAACTTAATCATCTTATATAAGAGTCCTTCTAGCCATATCTTATCAAAAGCATTTTTAGATCCAAAAACATTGCTGGGGTGTGGCGAAATAACTTTATTTTCTAGAGAAAATTTTGTTGATGAGCGAGGATGACATTTTCCAAGAGCTTAGCACGGGTGGATAATAAGCTAATGGATCTGTAGCTAGCTATCAGGGTTTGGCTTCCTCGTTTTGTAGATTAGGATTAAGTTTGCAATTCGCCAGGATAACGAAGAATATCCGAGTCTCATGCAGTTGAAGATTGAAGTCAGGCATGCTTTTTGTATATACAACCTAAGTTCTTGAGGAGCTGCGGTCTCTTGCATCTGGAGGTTATCTGCAACATTGGCCATGTGGGTCGCAAAATGCGATCGTATTCGACTAGGTTTGGTGCAAAAACCTACTGTAGGTGCGTGGTTAGAATTTCTAATTTTTTTTCTTCGAAGGTGCAGATTATACTGTTTACAATTAATAGACAGATGGTCACATGGTTGAGTCTTGGGTATGTATTTCTTCAAAGTAACCATTCTTCTTCTTCACCTGCTTTGTCTGCTTTATCAGGCGTTCACGATCATTAATTCAATAATTTCTTGATTTATTCGATCTCGTGCAGCGCGGAATAGTCGTTCTGTTGTTATCCCAGTCCAATGGCGCATGTTTCCAAACCGTAACATTTTCCTTCTACCGATCCAATTCTTTTCCTTAATTTTTTCATTTAATATTAATTGGAGCAATTCATACTTCTGTCTTCAAATCACATGCTCACAATGCATTGTACGATATTTAATAGCTTCCCTTCCTTATTCGTTGAATTTATCACTTGTTTCCTTGCTGTCCAGGAAAATTTTAGGATTCTTCGATAACACCATATTCAAACGCTTCAATGCGGTTCATAGTATCGGCTTTTAACGTCCAGGTTTCGCACCCATATAACATCGCAGACCAGATGTAATATTTTGTAAATTTGGTTTTGGTGGATACCCGGATTTGATGATTACTCAGTATTGTTCTGTATTTCATAAAAGCGTTTCTAGCTAATTCTTTGCGGAATTTTATTTCTTCATCTGGATCTCCGGTTTTATTGAGCCAATAGCCAAGGTATTTAAAATCGCTTACTTGTTTATTATTTGACCTCATTAACTTGTAAAATTGTGGGCTCCATACCTATCTTGCTGGCTACTAATGGCTTGGTTTTCTTTATATTTATGCTTAACCAAACTCACACACTATGTCAGTTTACTTTGTTGCTGATTAGTTCCTCTAAACTAATGTATTATAAGGTATCAATTAATTTCATATGTTGAACACGGTCAGATGCTTTTGCACAGTCAATAAAGCATAATGAAACTGATTTATCTACTTCCCAGCAACGTTGCAATAATGTCTGCATACAAAATAGAGCGTCTCTGGTTTCAAAGCCAAATGCCATTTGCTCATTACTTATAGCTTCCTCACATTTTGCAAAAATTCTGTTTTGTATCACTCAAAGCAGACATTTGAAAGTGTGGCTCATTAAACTTATTAATCTAAAATCCCCACGTGATCTGGCATTACATTTTTTGGTATATGCATAAACGTTGAACGAAGCCACTCAGTGGGGTATTTGTCCTTTTTGGTAAACTTAGTTAAAAAGGTTTGTTAGATGTTTTAACCATTCTGTTGGAATCTGATATGGTCTGGGAGCTTTATTATCTTTTGCTTGTCTTATGATTTTCTTTAACTCTTCATTCATTATACTTAGACCTGTTTCAGTTGCTACGTTTTTATCTCTTCTTCTCTGTAGACGTCAAAAAGATTTGCAAAGCAATTTTTTCATTTATCCTTCTTTTTATTTTGGTCAAGTAACAACTCTCCATTAGAATTTTTTAAAATATAATAACATTTTTTACGGTGGTTGTGTGTACTTCTTTAACTTTAAAATCATTGTGTTTACGCTGCAATTCCTCCAGTTCATTAAGCTCTTGTGCCATCTATTCTTCTTTGAATACTTGGATGTTCTTTCTTATTTGCTTTTTTTGATTCTTCACTTCTTTAGGTTTTTCAAAGAGTTTTATTAATTCGTTTGTTATCCACGGTTGTTTTTTTTGGATTTTTTCTCCCTTATCTCCCTTATTTTTTTTATGTTGCTATCATTGCATTCTTCATCTATTACCACATCGTTTCTGCATTTTTACTTAGTATTTATTGCATTTTTTACATTTTCTTCATCTCTTGGCTGAGATTGTTGTTAAGTTTAATAGTAAATTAATTTTAAATGCTTTGGAATGGTTGGAAACGACATCATCTACCGGATAAGTTTTATCTGCCATTATAATATTTCTAAACCGTTTATTGACAAGAATGTCAATTTGGTTGCTAATAATTGTGCCCTAACCATCTGCTGGTGCCTTTCAGATATATAAAGTTCATTTTGGCAGGCTAAACCACTGGAGAGGCAGGCGTGTAAATAGCCGTGCCCTCGTGGTGCGATGTCGGGAACTAAGTACGGCCTGTTTTGAAAAGTAAAACGCTGAGGCCCAAATTGTCCCTTAAACGACCGGCGCGAAAGCGGATGGGGGCGGCTACCGATATCAACCGATGAGTAATTGTCAAATCGCTCACCTGTAATCGGCTTCGTCTTCGGCGGCGTTGGTTTCACGGTGGTCACCTTGTTGCGATGTCTTCGTGCCTAGAACACGACCGTACTGGCCGGGATGCGATGCGAAAGTCTTGCGGGGTGGTTAAATGTGGGTAAAATAAGCACGACCGCACTGGCCGGTTTGCGGTTCGAGTATCTCTTGCGGGTTGGTTAAACACGACCGAATTGGCCGCGTTGCGGGTCGAATATGTCACCGGGCTTCGCGCCTGGCTTAGCGGTAGATCATTTGCGGGAAATCTTAATTCAACAGCACTTTTCGTCTCAAAGGGTGTCGCCGACGGCGTGTGCAGACTCGCCGGTTGAGCAAAAGCCCATATGCCGTTTTGTGTGCGATAGCAGAACGTGGCGGCAGATATCAAAGCCATCAGCATACCGCCACGATACACAAGCGGTTCAAGGGCGAGAAGGCCGCCACACCACCCACGTTTTGGTAATTACTAATTGTTGTTCTTGTTTTGAGGTCCTTGTAAAAGACAACATTTTTTGTACCATGCCAAAAAACATTGGACGGTTTTACATGTTTCTACTTTCCTTTTAAGGGCTCGGCAATTTGTGTGTTCGCTTCGATATCGCTCGTTATAAATAATTCAGGAGGTACTCGAATATGGGTACCGTAGAGTATTTCAGCTGCACTCGCAATCGACCCCTGTTTAATTTTTCAGTATTATGGCATTTTATTCTTGCTTTGAGTATCCGGTGCAATATTTCGATCATACCGTTAGACTGTGAATTGTAAGCTATTGTTCTAATGAATGTGTCTAGACCCCAACAATTTACACAATTAATTAAATAAAGCGGATTCAAATTCACGTCCCTGATCTGTAGTTGTACGTAGGGGTATACCAAAACGAGATATCCAAATGTTGATAGTAGCAAAGGCTACGGTTGATCCTTTCATAGGTATAGCGATAGGTATAGCTTCGAATTAACGGAAAAAATGATCGATACACGTAAGACAATATATTGTAACCCTTCGAGTAATTCATAGCAATTATGTCTATATTTACGTATTTGAATCGGCCAACTAAATCTTTAAATTCATCGATGACTGGTGATATATGTCGCGTAAATTTATATTTTTGACAGGCGATGCAATGCCCATTTGCGGCACTTTTTATTAATCGACCTCTAGACAAACCTGCTCGTAATATTTCTGCATAGCCCATATACCTGGATGTAACAAATTGTGTAGGGAATTGAAAACGTTATGTCGCAAAGGCGTCGGTATGTAACAGCTCTTAATGCGTCACAGCAAATATATGCATTATGATCATTCAAACAAACTTTTTTAAATTTTAGTACATAATTTGGAAAATCAAGTATTTCGAGCAACTCGCTGTCGCCATTTTGTGAATTATATAGAGTCTGTCGATCTATGGGCCGAAAAATAGCTTCAATTCTAAACAATGCATTGGTAAAATTACTTTCGATACCATTAATATGACGAATGTCAATAGTAAATTGACCGATAAAATTGTGAAGTAGCTACATTTATCTAAATTTTGTTTAAATATATAAATTAGTGGCTTGTGATTGGTAACAATTGTAAATTTTCTACCTTCGACAACGTCTTTGAAACGTTTCTCATGATGTGCATCTTGAGTAATTGGCGATCGTACACATCATACTTTATCTGCGCCGAAAGTAAAGACTTTATGGAAAAACCTAAAGGTTGCCATGCATTTTCCACAAATTGTTGCAATCTACAAGCATCTACAACTAAACTAATAAGCGTATCTGTGCTAACATTGTTGCATTTGCAAAGGCAACTTTTATGTTTAAAAAAGCGCCCTCGGCGTCCTCATTTCATGCAACATGTGTATCGCCTTGCTTCGGACCCTTTAAAGGTTTAGCAGCTTTTATAATGGCAAGAAATTGTCGCAACTCCTTAATAGCTTCTGACTGCAAAAATTTTTTGCTCGAGAAAGGTTGGTTCACGCGCACCGAAAATACATTTTGCAGGATTAATAACAATTCCATATTGGCTTAATCAATCAAAAACAATTTAAATATTTAACAGATCGTCGATATAGGCAAAAATAAAATTTTAAATTACGAGTAATTTGATCGATGAAACGTTGACATATTTGTGCAGTTTCGTAAACCAAGACTGGTAAACAACTATTCTAGTAGGTCTAACGGAGTTATTATTGCGGTCTTTTCTGTCAGACTCTCGAATTGGTATCTGATTATACGCTTTTATCAAAATATATTTAAAAAAAATGCGACATACCCTCGATGTAGGGTGACGAGTAATTGCCGTAAATCGTCCTGGTATTGAGTGCTCTGTAGTCACCTCAGGTTCGCATACTTTCGTTCTTCTTTTGAGTAAGGTAGAAAGGCGATGCCCAAGGGCTTTTCGATGGGCTGATTACCTCTTGCTCCAACATCAGGTTAAATTCAGCCTTCACTATCTTAAACCGGCCAGGGGTTAAGCAACGGGCCTTCCAGCGTAGAGGGGGGTCGAGAGTTGTCTCAATGTGATGCTCCATGTTATGATTTATTTGTGCTCGTTAAATCCCTGGCTGTCGAATAAGGTCAGGATACACTATTAAGAGCCAACTGTAGATTGACATTTGCTAGACTGAACACATGCACAGAGACTGGTGATTGTACCTATTAAGCAGTGTTGACAAAGAGGGCGCAATGTAAGAGGAAATCCACGTCAATAATCGGCGTCTCAACATCTGCGACTATGTATTGCCATCTGAAACGTCAGCGAAAAGAAAGGTCCAGGTTTAATACGATTGTATCGTAGTTTGCAGTGCATGAGTTATTTGCTGCGAGAAGTTTATATTAATAATCACGAAGTTTTCTGCGAGACTATACATGGGCAATCTCGAAAAGTTTCGAGCCTCAACATAAAGATGGCCCTACTCGTCAAAACCATTCTACTACTACCATCGTGCATTTTCTGTGATACCTGTAAACATTTTAGCATTTTGAACGCTTAGTTGTTAGTTGAAAGTTGTTTGTATCAGTTGATATGAAAAGATAGACAGCTGAATTTGAACGTGATCGTACCAGCTTGGTAAATGATGAACATTCAGGGACGCCCAACAAGTGTGACCTCCACCGATAACATCGAAAAAGTTTATTAAATTATGCTGGACGTCCGTCGAATTAAAGTTAGAGAAATAACAGGCTGTGAACGCGTCATTGAATGAAGAATTGGGCACGAGAAAGCTGTTCGCTCGTTGGGTCTCGCACTTGATCACTTTGAACCAAAAATTTATTAAAATGAACATTTCTAAGACTCTGCTTCAAGCGGTTTTAGCGAAACGAGTTGAACTTTTGCGTCGATTTATCACTGTTGATTAAACTTGGGTCTATAATTACGTGTATATCTGTAAGACAAAGGAACACTTAAAACAGTGGACTGCAAAGGATGAACCTGCTCCAAAAAAGAGAAGACGGTTCCATTGGGCGGGAAGCTGATAGCGACTGTTTTTTGGGATAGTCAGGAAATTCTGTTCATCGAATACTTAAAAAGAGGAAAGACAATAACGGGGACGTACTACGCGCCATTATTGTTAAAAAAACAGCACCATTTGGAACGAAAGAAAATGCTTTTTTATCAAGACAACACACCAGGTCACACTTCGGCGGTTGCCATTGCCAGTTTGAATTGATTGACTATCCAGCATATTTACCAAATCTGGCCCCTAGAGACTATCTCTTGTTTCCTCAAAGTTTGACTTGGAGGACAGAGATTTTCATCAAACGTAAACGCCTATTTTGCAGAGCAAAATACCAACTACCATTTGGACGGGTTAAAGAGGTTGGAGTACTTCTGAAAAAAGTGTATAGATTTAACAGGAGATTATGTTGAAAAATAAAACTGAACTTGACAGAAAAATACTTGTTTCTATGTTAGACTCAAAACTTTTCAGACTGACCACGTATCCATAGATGGGCACCTGTAGCCACAGAAATAATATTTTGGCAAGGCGATCACTGACAAAAAGGCGGCGAGACCTAGAACTGTTATCCGTCAGCGCGTTCACTAACGGCTCTAATCGTTTCTTGCAGCCACTCGTTCCATTTCTCGCACTCCGGACTTTTCAGCGAATTTGTGGTGATACCAACGCAACTGTCTGTTAGGACTTTTGCCAAGAAAGCGTTTGATGTTGCGATCCTGCGATTAGTTGCAGTTTTTAGGCGGGACCTTGAGTATTCGGTCGACTATCTCAGCCAGATTTTTTATATATAGAAAATATGGGATGGAGTACAATCGCCGATTTCCTCACTTTCCAGCAGTTTTCGTATGTGAATATTGTTCTAGTTTGAAAGAATTTAATCAGCTTGTGTTTTATTTTTCATATTTGCCTTGCCCCGCCGAGCCAATGATAACCTCGACTTCGGATCCAGCTGAGAAAAAACGTGAATTTTATTATCCTATGTATGGTGAATTGAGTCTTAATTTGGTGGAACCACATTGTAACGCATGTTCGTTACGGCGCATGTGGCGTCCACTTTATCGTTGAGTCCCAAGCCCTTGTTTTGTTCGAAACATACAAATCCACAATGATTTACAAATACGTGCTTACTATTGAGAAACATATTTAGAAACTAACGAACACTTTTATAACAAATATCAATAAATGCGCGAGTGCTACTAACTACTCCCTCGGCGTGCGACACTTACACACACGACTTAAACACAAACTCCCCTAAGACTTATGAATAAGCTTCGGTGAATCAGATAACAATTAGCACGATAGATATAGAGGAATCCTAAATGGGATGTCCTCATTCCAGCCAATTCAGCCAGAGTTATTCTTCACGCAACTCAACCATATATAGCAACTGATTTGATCATCTAGTTTCAAAAAGAGGAAAAAAGCCGTTTTCACAGCATTTTCCGTTATTTGGTAATTAAATTCCCCACTTGTGTATAAAAAAACCGTACCGCACACTTGTGTAGTGGAGTACGACCTACACTGAGTAGCACCATATAAAATAAACCTGCAAAGCTTGCAACGCATAGAGAAGTGGCGAAGCAGTCTCCCAAATTTGAGAACCCTCTAGTTGATCTTTGACCAATCAGTTTCAAAATCACTAGCAAACAAGTCTTTTTGGTCACCGTCGGTTGGTGAAAACAGAATTTGGAAATTTCCAGCCGTTTTCGAGTTTTTGTTCGGACGGACGGACGGACAACATGAAGTTAGTAAGTGACTTCGCTTCGCTTCGCCTTAATAATGGAAACACTTGTCAAAAGTGAGTCATATTTTCACTGTGCTTGGTAAGATTGGGTACTGCGTAAATCAAAACTCTTTTGTTTGTTGCAAGTAGTATGAACTGAGCACTAATAGTAAAGTAAGGCAATATAATTATGCATGTTGTGCAGTTGTAATGAGTAACCTGACGGAGTTTCCAAGAAGTCTAATTGTTGATGTCCGTTTAGCTGGAACATCTGTGAGCAAAACAGCGACGTTATATAGTATAACATAAGACACGGTCTCAAAAGTCATGACCGCATACACAGTGAACGGTAAAAGAGTGGTCGAAAGACAAAGTTGCAGGATAGGGACCGCCAGACCTTGAAGCGTATTGTGACGCCGCAGAAGAAAACAACGACCGAAAAAGTGGTTACAGAACTTAATCGATACCTATATCATCAAAAACTACATTAAATGGGTATCCATGAACGTCTTGCTATTGCCAAGTCCCTGATAACAAACGACAATGTTCAAAGACGATGTGTATAGGTGCAATGCCCACAAAAATGGACATTAGAAAACTGGCAATGTGTTGTTTCACCGGATGAGACTCGTTACTCTCTTCCCCAACACTGAAAAACATCCTCTGGAGCATACTGTATGGACTATCTCCTCCCGACTATTAAACTTGGTGGCAGCTCTATTACATGGCATTCGTCAGTCCCTCTTATCACATTACACGATCGGGTCACAGCAGCAGTGTATAGAAAACTCTCAAGTAACCAGGTGTACCCAATTATGCAAACTTTATTTCTAGACGAGATGCCATATCCCAAGATAATAATGCCCCCATTCACTTAGCTGGCCCTGTTTAAGGGTAGTTTCAAGAGCATTCTGATGGAGTTTAACATCTTCCCTGGCCCGTCTAGTCTTTAAACTTGAATATTATCGAGCCTCTATAGGCTGTTTTATAAAACAGGGTTAATCGTTGATTTCCACTTTCTACATTTCTGCCTAAACTGAAGGCTGTGCTGCATGAACAATTCAAATTCAATGGTAAATAATCCATGCAAATCTACTTAAACTACTTATTATCCTGAATTTCCTCGCTGTCATCACTTTGAACTCGAACATCCTTACTGCACTCTGCTCAACATTTTAAGTAGCCAGACTGGAACTTTCTATAATATTCACCGCACCCGCGTACGGTAGCTGGATTCCTGGAAGGCATTGTGTCGCTCATCGAGCGTAATGAGGATGCGGATGTCTAGCAAATGCCCTACGGGGGCGTTTTTAAAATTTGTTACAATATTTTGTATCCCTGGTACGTATACATCGACAAACTTGGGTAGGTAGAAGCGTGCGTTACCACGGCTAACTACAATCTGACAATTTTTGTCGTTCTTAAATCGACAGTCGGCAAATCTTGGTGCATGTAGAGAAGGGAAAACATTTTCTATAATCTTGCCTAGTAAAAGAAACCTAATGCTTAAATATTTTGGTAAAGGATAATTAGGGTTTGTGGGGACCGACCTTAAAAGACTTAAAAATATGATGATTATAGGGATCTTTTTCCGAGGCATATTAGGTATAACAACAAGTCATAAATTTTGAAGTTAATTTTATGAATGAAATTGAATGTATAAATAAAATAGAAAACAGTAACAAACTTGGAAATATTGACCAAATCTGAAACGAAAGCAGGCATATATTTTGAAAAGGAAAGCTTGTAGTTAAATTTTTTACTGGGAAAATATACATTCCTCTTACAAGCGCAAATATTTGCAATATTGTAGTGTGCCAGGTTTACTAATTAAACGAATCAACATATCCACAGACAGTCAAGCATTCCTGAAGGCAATAAATAACCCGAAAAAAACATCCAAACTGGTATAGAAATGCTGAGAAAAACTCAGTGCTTTGAAAGTCCACAACAAATGAACTCTGTTGTGAGTACAAGGGGAATGTATAATTACAAGTAACAAAAAAGCTGATAAACTAGCATAGAAAGGATTATCAACTCCATATATAGTCCTTGAACGTCTAAAAGTATCTAAAGTTATAATACAAAGCCGGGCGAGAGAATGGGCCAAAACACAACACAGATATACTGAGAAAATGTATCGGGGCAAAGACATGGAAAAACCTTTAAAACGTAAACAAACTGAAGAACTATTAGCATAGAGCAGAAATCATTTACCAACTAATATAGATCTTCTCGCAGGACATTATTTTTTCAGAAGACATCTCAACAAAATAAGATTGTGCAATAGAGACCTAAGTTTTAAAAAGTATGACAGAGGAACAGAGACAGTCATTCTTATATTGTGCAAGTATGCAGCTTTAACTCACAGGAGGAAAACCAAGAAACGATAAAAAATGAAAACAATGAAATATGAAACAAGATGAAGAAAAATATAGTCCCAGCTGCCGATACAGTCATAGAAAGAAAAACACGTTAGAATAAAAAACCTTGGATCACAAAAGAAATAGTAAACATAATGAAAGAAAACGGAATTACAAAAACTTACGCAAAAAAAGGTAGAGAAAAGTACTAAACGTTAAGAAATAAAATAAATAGAAAATCTAGAAAGAGTAAAGACCATTTTATATCAGGAAAATGCGATAAAATTAATAAAGATCTTGAAGGTGGACGAATGAAAAGTGCATACAAAGATATAAAAAATCTGCTCAACAAAAATAAGACAGGGAATCACACGATAAAACATAAAAAAGAAAACATACTAATAGAACACAAAGATATAATTAATAGATGGAAAAGATACATCGAAAGATTATATAAAGGAGATAATGGTGAAGATTTTGCAATTGAAAAAATAGAAGACCTCCAGGAAGAAGAACAAGGAAACAGAATACTAAGGGAAATTTCCCAGTCTTGCGGTATTTTTTCCCCTCTCCAAGCTTTGTTATATATTTCCAGCAACCATTTCTTCCCTTTTTCACCCATTTATTTAACCATTTCCGATGTAACCTTATCGTATTCTGGGGCTTTCCCATCCTTCAACTTTTTTATGTCCTCTTCCATCTTTTCTTTACTGATCATGTCTTCATCTTCGATCTATTCGTTTCTGGTACTTTCTTCTTCGCTTTTTATATTTGTATTGTCTTCTTCTGTAACTCTTCAAAGTACTCTTTCCATCTGTCCATCGTTTCTTTACTGGTCTTTATTAATTCCCCCTGCTTGTTTTTCACTCTTGTTATTCTTTTTGTTTTCCCTTTTCTTAATGTTTTTAATAATTTGTAAAAGAGTTTTTGGTTTTGTCTACTCTCTTCTTCCATTTTCCTTCCGAATTCTTGCCATGCTTTCTCATTAGTCTCCATTACCATATTCTTCACTTTTATTCTTTGTTCTTTTTATATATAGTATTTGTTTTCTGTTCTGCTTGCTAAGTATTCTCTCCATACTTTTTTCTTTATTTGTATCTGTGTTTTTATTTCTTTGGTCCATCAGCTCGTCTTTTTGTGTTGGCCATTTCTTTGTTTACTAGTTCCACATGTTTTTATCACTGCTTGTGTAAGTATTTCTTTAAAGATATTGTCGTGCCAGCTATTTGTCTCTCAATTTGTACGTTCTTAATATTTCTTGGCTTCGGTTGCTTTTTCTTTGATCTTCTAAGTTTTCAGTCCTCGAATTTTTAATTTTTGCTTCTAGTAGAAAGTGATCACTGTATATTTCTGCCCCTCTTTTAACTCTCATTTCTTTAATGAGCTCCCTGTTTTTTTCTCTTCTAACACATAGTCTATTATAGCTTTTTCTCCTGTCGTTGGTTTTTGTCTTGTGTATTTATGAATTTGCCACTATTGGGTTGTATACTGTGGAGAAGTCTATTAATCTATATTCGTTATTATTTCTTGTGTTTTCACCGTATTTTCCTATTACTTTTTCCGCCCCATTTTTCCTTCTCCCTACTCTTCCGTTGAAATCTCCTGCGATATATGTTTCTCCTTTACTGCTGTCTGTTGTCCTTCCTAAGTCTTCTCAGAATTTGTCTTTTTCTGCTTTAGCATTGTCGTCGTTGGGTCCGTACACCCCTGCTGCTCTTTCGTTTTCTGGTACTCCGCTGTAGATTATCACATTCCCATGCTGCAGTTCTATTTCTCCTTTCCCTTTTTTCTTAGTCTCCGGTAGGAGTTGTATATCTAGTTTCGCCCGATTGAATTCGTCGTTTATCTCTTGTTCTTTGCCTCTTATACTTCTTGTATGTTCCTCGTTTCCATATTTTGTTTTTCCGGCGTTTATGTATGTCTTTTTACCCTTCTTCTCTACTTTTTCAATCTTGTCCGTTTTCATTGCCAGTTTCGTCATCGTTATTACAAAGCCTACCTTTTCTTATTAGTTTTTTCGTATCGTACGTGTTATTTTTCTCATCTGTTCTTTGAAGCTGCCTCCATCTGGTAACCTATCTGCTATTGTTCTTTTTTGTGAGTTATTTCCACTGTTGTCCTCCTTTTCTGATTCTTCCACTCTTTTTACATCGCTTATCTTATATGCTACGTTCTCGACTATTAAGTCCTTTGTTACGCGCTTCTTTCATGTGTGGTATTAACATTTTCCTATCCTCTTGGATTTCCTTGATGTAGTCTTTTTCTATCCACATATCCGTACCCTTGAGTTTTTTCGCGTTTGTAGCATGGCATATTTCGTAGACTCTTTGTTTAGTTTCATAAATATAAGTCTTATCTTGCCCTCTGCGAATCCTCCCATTCTTCTTATTTGGTCAATGTCCTCTGTCATATCTACGTTTGCGTCTATTTTCTGCATTATTGTAGCTATTTCTCTTTTGGTCTCTTCGTCGTTTTCCTTCTCCTCGTATTTTACTCCTTTTATTATGACATTCTTCTTTCTGATCCCTCTTTCTAGCATATCGATCCTCGCATCTTGTTTTGCGACTATTTTTCGTAGTGCTTCATTTTCACTTTTAACTTGCTTCAACTCTAACATTATTGAATCTAGCTCATTCATGTTTTTAAGCTCTCTTCTATTCGTTTAAACATTCCCTCCACACTGCCGCTCATTTCAACTTGTGTATTCGTAGCCTCGTTTGTATGTTTATACCTCTCACTAAACAGTTCTTAGCACGATGTGTTGCCTATCCGGACGTGCGCGCGTGTGCCGCCGTTGGAGGTCACTCTCGTTTATCTCTTATTTATAGGTTATTATTTAAATCAGTTATTATCCAGTCTAACCTGGTTATTCCGGTCTTATTTTTTTTTTGTTAGCATTCTTCTCCTGGCTACTTATTTCTCTTAGGTTCAATTTTGGTGATTTTTTTTTCTCTCGAAAACCCGATTTGGATTTATTTTCGGAGCAAAATTATTACGTTTACCACGTGTAGCACGGGAATTAAAGAAGTTATATTATTAGCGCCCAGATTAATTGTGGGAAAAAATCAGAAAAGGAAAACACATCTATATAACTTTTATAGATTTGGAAAAAGCTTTTGATAACGTAAACTGGCACAAAATGTTTCAGACGCTGAGGAACTATTGGAATAAAGCACAAAGATAGAAGAATAATTCACAACCTCTATAAAAATCAAACGGCAACGATTAAATGTAAATAAAGTGAGGCAACTGCCAATATCAGAAAGGGAGTACGACAAGGTTGTGCACTATCTCCACCCTTTTTAATATATATTTGGAAAAAGCACTAAATGATATAAAAGGAAGAATGAACTTGGGGATAACAATACAAGATGAAAATATTGAGATGCTGCGTTAAGCTGATGGCATTGCAATGATGGAAGAAAATGAAATATTCCTAGATAAAGCTCTAAACGAAATGCAACAATTTTTTAAACAAAAATATAAAATGAAAATAAATAAATCAACGACAAAGATAATGATATGTAGAAAACGTGGTCATGGACACACTGGAATAAGAATGGAGGGTGAAAGAATAGAAAAGTTAACGAATTCTGCTATCTGGGGAGCATTATAACGACGGATAGAAGATGTAAATGAGATAAGAATAGCAGAATAATACAAGCAAATACTGACATCAGATGACATTAAACTAGCAAGAAAAATCCAACTAATAAAAACATGTTTGGAGCAGAGCTTTGTATGGATGCGAAACATAAACCGTTGGGAAAAATGAAATGCGCAGACTAGAAGCAATAGAAATGTGGTGCTGCAGAAAATTATAGAAAATAATATGGAAGAATGAAGTTAACAAGTGAAAGGTGACATTGACGTTTAAAATCGCTCCGAAGCAATTTACCCATTTTGGGAGGTTTCGAGCAAATAATAATACTATTTAAAGCATAACGGTGAAGGTGGAAATAATAAAAATAAGAGTGCCAATTAAGGTAAGAGAAAACTGTTAATTTCTCAGTTTAATATTTAAGTACGTGCAGCAGAGGAGACTTGACCTCCGAGAAGTAAATTCGGGCAAGGCTCTTATCGCTGAGCACAGCTGTACATACAATATTGTAAATAGTAAATAGGGAACAGAGCCGCACTCAGAATTATTAAAACCAAACCTAAAATATGGATAGTTCTGAGAATGAGTTTAATACATCGGAAGATGGAACAAGGAAAAGGAAACCATCGGGACAAATAGACGTATTCAGTAGAAGTAAATTAACAAAGAGATCGCCAGAAAAAAAGGAAATCAAGACGATACATTACAAAAAATTTTTGTTATGATGCAGAACCTCACTACAGAAGTCAAAGAAATTCGTAAGAACCAACAGGAATATAAAGACGAGATCAAAAAATTACAAGAACAAAACGAAAGCATCAAACGTGAAAATGAACATATGGCAAGGGAACTAAAATAAATAAAAGGAAAAGTTGAGAGATTAGAAAACGAAAAAAGGAGAAATAATTTAGTGATACAAGGCTTAGAAATTGATATCGATGACCCTAAGGTTTTGAAAGAAGGCATATTGAATGTATTCAAAGAGAAACTGGGAATAGAAGTACCAATTAAATAAGCTAAGAAACTAGGCAAAAAACCTGTCTAATCGAGCTAGAAAATTCCAATGATAAGAAAGTAGTTATGATGTACAAAAGCAAACTAAAAGGGAACAAAGAGGTCAAGATATTTATCAACGATGATTTATCCAAGAAAGACAGAAATACAAGGCATAATCAGGAAAAGGGCCCAGGAAGAGAGAACACATGGAAAAACCGCTAAAATAGGATTTAGAAAGCTGTATATAGATGGAATAGAGTGGAGATGGGAAGAGACAAAGAAAGAGTTAAGAAAAGCAAGAGAAATAACCAACGGCGACCCAAAAAAACTGATTACAGATTTTGGATTGCACGACAAATATAAAGACGACGACCAGGCAATGAAATGGCATTTGAATAGGAAACAACCCAAACACCAAAAGACACAAAAACAAGAGAACCTAAAAGAAATTTGAAAAGAAGCATGAAACACGGAATTTAGCAACATGGAATGTAAGAGGAATTAGTGGGAAAGAGAAGGAGCTAGTAAATGAACTGAGACAAATTGAGATATAAATAATAGTAGCAACTGAGACAAAAAAGAAAGGCCAAGGAATGATTCAATTAGAAGATAATTATATTATGATATACAGCGGAGTCCAAGAAAATCAGAGAGCAAAAGGAGGTGTAGCATGCATTGTCAATCAGAAATGGGCAAAAAGAAATTGTAATTGGACATGCATAAATGAAAGATTAATGTCAGTAGAAATAGGGGAAGACCAACACAAAATAACAATAATAGCAGTCTACGGCCCAAACGAAGACGATAATGTAAACAATAAGGACCAATTTTGGAACGAACTAACATCACTCACAGAAGAAAGTAAAGGGACAGTAATCACAGTAGGTGATTTTAACGGAAGAGTAGGAGTAAAAATAAGTCAACGGAAGAATCACTAGGCAAATTTGGAGAACAAGAAAGAAACAATAATGGAAAAAGAATACTGACTTTTGCAGAGAGAACCAATTCATCGTCACAAATACGTTTTACGAACATAAGAAAATACATCAGTACACCAGGGAAGTTAAAAGTAGAGACGAAAAATCAATAATCGACTACATCCTGATAGAAAAGGCCAAAAGGAATATGATTCAAGACGTTAGGGTAAGAAGAGGTCCCGAAATTTACAGCGATCACTACCTGTTAGTAGGAAAAATAAGACACGTGGACAGAAAACAAACAAAAGAGAAGGAAAACTTGCAAAAAAAGTTTATGAGAAGATTAAGACTTACATGCTCAAGGAAGAACAATATCAGACAAAATACCAAGAACTAATACAGAAAGAAGTCGAAAAACTGGACAAAAGATTTCTACACGAAGACATAGACAATAAATGGGAAATATTTAAAAGAATTTGGAAATCTGCGGCAAAGGCAGTATGTGGGGTAGCCAAAATAAATAACCAAAATAAACAAACAGATTGGTGGAATGAAGATATTAAAAACGAAATTAAAACAAAGAAACGGAAATGGAAAAATTATTTAAATAAGAAAACTGAAGAAGCATACCAAGAATACAAGGAACAAAGGAAGAAAGTTAAAGAAATAATAGAGACAGCTAAAGAAAAGTCATGGGAGAAGTTCGGACACAGAATGGAACATAACAGCAAAGAAAACCAGAAGCTATTTTATAGGGTGCTCAAAAATTGTAGAACAGAGAAGAAAACAATACTAAACCAAGTCAAGAATAAAAGAGGTAAACTCATAAGTGAAGAAAATGAAGTGATAAAGATATGGAAAGAACACTTCCAAGAAATCCTAACAGCAGATGAAACGGTAACACAAAATTCAAGAGAAGATGAAGAAGGAGAACAAAGAGCAGAAAGAATGGAAGTAATAACGGATGAAGAACCCACAATGAAGGAACTATGTGAAGTAATAAGAACGTTAAGAATGGGAAAACACCTGGACACGACGGAGTAGAGGCAGAAATGCTGAAAACTATGGGAAAATATGGAGCACAAATATTCTTAGACATTTGCAAAGAGGCTTGGAGAACCGGTACCAAAAGAGTGGGAAGTGGGAATCATATTACCACTGTACAAAAAAGGAGATAGGCTTAGTTGTCATAACTACCGAGAAATAACACTGTTGAGCATAGCATGCAAGGTTTATGAAAGAATTTTAGAACAGAAACTAAGAAAAGTCCTAGCAAGACAACTAATAGACTCTCAAAGCGGATTCAGAAAGGGACATAGTATACAAGATCACATATTTAGCTTAAAAGAAGTAATAGAAAGAACACTAAAACAAGACAGAAGAGTTTACCTAGCCTTCATTGATTTAGAAAAAGCTTTTGACCGCGCACCAAGAAAAAAGATCTGGAAGAGCCTAATTAGAAGGGGTGTAAGAAAACAATTGCTTAATGCCACCAAAAGCATGTACCAAACTGCAGGAACTATGTAAGAACTAGATACTCACAATCGGAAGAGTTCATAACAAGCAATGGCCTAAGACAAGGTGGTGTACTAAGCCCTCTGCTGTTCATACTATTAACGCATGTAGGTCAAAAGTAGCGAAATTATGTGTAGGATACAGAAACATGCAACGAATAAACATCTCGGAATGTGCGTTTGCTGATGACGTTGTGATATTCGCACCAAAGGAGAGGGGCCTACAATACAATCTGGAAATATGGAAAGAAACGTTAGAGGACTACAACATGAAAATTAACATAGGCAAAACTAAGATCATGGCAATTGGTAAACAAGAAGAACAGATAAACATAAAAATCAACAACAGTAAATTAGAACAAGTCAAAAGTTTCACATATTTAGGAGTTACTATAGACAGCAAAGGAGGACACAAAGCTGAACTAAACAAACGAATAGAAAACACTGCCAAGTTGTACTACGCACTAGGAAAGACATTCTTGAACAACAAAGAGATTTCTAGGAAAACAAAACTCACCATATGTAAAACAATTTATCTACCGACATTGACATTTGGGGGGGAATCGTGGGTAACAACGAAGAGACAGGAAAGTAAACTACAAAGTATGGAAATAAAATATCTGAGGAAAGTACTAGGAGTAACCAGAAGAGATAAAATACGAAATCAAATAATTCGAGAAGAACTTAAAGTAGAACCACTGGAAAAAAAATAGAAACACGACAGCTACAATGGCTAGGACATCTACTTAGAATGGACAAAGATAGACAGGTTAAGAAAATATGGGAATCGAAAGTAGGTACTAGTAGAACAAGAGGAAGACCACGAAAAACATGGACAAGAACAATAGAAGAAAAACTTCTTCAGAAAGGAATAACATGGCAAGAAGCGAAGGTAATGGCACAGAACAAAAGGAGTGGACCAGATTAGTACATACAGTAGAAATCAAGAATAATTTTAGTTTTAAATATTATGTCAAGAATTAGTTTAGTTTTATTTTGTAAATACATACCTTTACACTGTATGGTGGAAAGGTCTTGATAATATATATATATATATATATATATATATATATATATATATATATATATATATATATATAATATGAAAGAATATGATATCCAACGAAGAAGTGCTCCGAGGGTTAAAGAACAAAGAAGTTTTTGGACACAGATACAATAAAGAAGAGCCAGACTAGTGGAGCATATTTTGAGACACGAAGGGATATTAAAAACCATACTGGTAGGAACAATAGAAGGAAAAATGGAAGAGAGAGACCAAGAATAGAATATGTAAAACAGATAATAAACGATGGCGGTTGTCAAAATTATAAGAAGCTAAAGCGATTATCTGACAATTGACAGAATCAGAAATCGGCGCAAACCAATCTAAAAATTGATCAAAGAATAGAGAAAAACCAATAATGGATCTAGATGAATATAGCAACTGTCCAGTAAGGAGCTTATACAAACCAGTACAGGGAACAATGGCACTGAAAAAATGCTGTAAAAACGAGAGAAGCATAATAACTCCATGAGATTGGAGTGTTACCGGAGACATTGATTAATCGGATCTCAACAAACAAAAATATGGCAGAAAACTTATAAAACATCCTTTATAAATAACCTGTAACAGATTTGTTCTTTATATTAATGTATAAAAAATATTTTAAAAATTCACTTAGATAATATAAAAATATTAAGAACTCTCCTTGTAGTAATAGGAAAATAAATGTCATCATAAGCCCCCCGCCTTTACGCTTCCCACCAATCCGTTCAAAATGAATCGAGTGTCGCTTAACTAATAACACAGGTGAATATGCACGTCCTGCAGATTTAATGTGCTCAATATTTTTCACGTACACGCCTGTAACTTAAGTGCGAATTAAACGCCCCGAGTCACTCTCTATTATGCCTTGTTAGAAGACCACCTGCGGGCCCACTCTCATAATCGAGGAATATATAATGAGAGAAATAAAAGAAGCAGGGGCTCCCGATTCAGGTGGTTTATTTAGATGGTAAGAGATATAACAGGTATAGGTGAACAGTGGCTGCATTCATTAGTCAAGTGGCTCGCGCCGTGTGCGGCCGCTCCTCGCAGCCCGTACCTGGCGGCCGGCGAGATTGGGCCCCGGCCGCCCGGCCGTCACTTTCCCGATAATAAAGTTGCAGGCCGACAGTTTATCCTCGGATGCGCGTTTTACGAGCCAAACGAGGTGATCTGTTTGAGTTATGTACTGCGATACGCGGTGCCTCGACAAACACCATAAACTAAATATTACACTTTACTGCCACTAAATGTCCGGCGCGAATAAGCCCGGCTTTGGTTACGGCGGTCCTTGCATGCGAGCTGCCCTTCGGCCGGCCAGGGTCGGGGACGCCGAGGTGGTGCGCGTTTGGAGGCTCGACCGAGCCGTGATTTGTGGCTCGTTTGGAGCTCTTAGTTTCCAAAAGGTGTTAGCTTATACTTTGTTGGCGGGTTGGAGAACTCGTTATGCAACGAATATTCGAGGTCAAAGTTCCATTCATGGCTCCGAGGATAACTTTACATCGATATGGAGCCGTGATTGCTGTTGAATTTGAGCTAACCGTTAAGTGTGAACGCAGAACAATCATAATTTTAAAGGAGCTATAAAAAGCTCTTGGTTAATAAGTACATTTATAGTAAAATTCACGGGATATGGCATCATTACAAACTTTATAGCATATATTAAATAATATGAATTTGGATACGTGAGATGCATGATGTTACCTACCGCACAGTGAATAAAACTTCAACCATTTTATTGTGGTCATAGTTTACTGGTCGTGTATATATATTTTTTTAAACTCCGCTATACCAGTCCCAAGCGTGGGGCCTTATCATGCAATGATAAAAAAGGAGGAGGGATCGAGGAGTAACACTTCGTTAAAAAACCTGGGTTCAGCTGACCCCGGCTAATAGAACCACAACGACGATGAAGGCGTAGAAGAAAAGCTTCGTTGCGGCAAATTCGGCGGAAGTCACAACCCTGATTTTAGGAATAATATGAAATCAACTGTAGCGTCTGATCCAAAATGGGCAGTTGAACATAACGTCCCTCATTTTAGGCCTTAGAATCTTGATACATGTAAAAACCTAAGGGAGAACGGAGACTTGATGCAGAATGAAAAGCAATAAAGATATTTCTCGGTGGTGATCTCATCAGAACCAGTTCTGCGAAATAAAATCCATACTTAAATCTCAATCGAACAAAAAACATGGCAAAGAACGACCAGAAGAGAAACATAAGAATAATATATGAGACGCAAAATGTACAGGGATGGAAAACAAAGGTAAAGGAGAATATCAATGTTGATATTCTGATAATTAGCGAAACCAAGAAGAAGAGAACTGAAACAGAAATGATAGATGGAGTCCTTCACTGTTGGACTAGCGTCCCGAATGAGGAGAAAGCAAAAACAGGCGTTAAAATCCCGACAAAAAATGACTAAGATCTGTACAAAATTGGGAACCGATCAACGAGAGAGTTTTAAGAAAAACTATGGAAGTATATGGGCGGCAGATTGTAATTATTGGGACTTATGCACCAAACGAAGACAGCCCTGTTGTCGAAAAAAGCAGTATACAGAAACCCTTCAACAAGAAATAGAAAGGTAGAAAACACCAAAAATTAATAATCGCAAAAGATAACAATGGTACTATTGGATGTTTCGGAGAAAATGTCGTGAATAGAAATGGGGAAATTATAATAGAAATGTGCGAGCTTAACAACCTCCAAATTATAAATGGATTTTACAAACATAAAAACGTTTATATGAACATATTTATTGCAAAAACTAGATATATTACAGTTTACTTCATCGTGAAAAAAGAAAAATCCCTATTGGTAAAAGATGTACAGTAAAACGGGAAGCGGGGTGGTAGCGACCACAAACTTTACTTATTTCAAGATGAATTTATCAAAAACTGAATGAAAGAAGACTTGGCCAGAAGCTAAACGAATTCCAGTTTGAAAACTTGGAAGAAACATATATGCACATAAAAAGTATAAAGGAAACGGCGATGGAAGCCTTGGGAAAGAAAGAAAAAATGTACTAAGAATACCTAGACAACATAAATGAGTACACTAAGTGTATATCTATGCACATCAGAAAAAAAGTGGCTCAAATGGAATGCATCTTGGTTACTAGAGGAAAAAAACGAAAGGTATGAGTCAGCATGCCGAAATATAGAACAAAATTTGGCGGAACTAGGAACACAAAGCTGGATCAAATGATTAAGAATAAATAATAAAGAACGGACGCAGATAAAATATATATAGGAAAAATACTGGCACGATTATTATAAAATAATATTTAAGATAACAGATGACGATCATAATCAACTAAACATAAAACAGTTAATAGTCACTTTAAAAGAAATAAAAGGTATAGTAAAAGCCCTGAAAAACAATAGCTCCCCCGAACCATATAATATTATAAAGCATGAATTCGAAAAACTACTACGTATGATCCAAAGAATGTTCGAGAAACCACTTGTGTATCGTGGCGGCGCATGCTGGCGGCTTTGATATCTGCCGCCACGTTTTGCTATCGTACACAAAACGGCATATGGGCTTTTGCTCAGCCGGCGAGTCTGCATACGCCGTCGGCGGCACCCTTTGAGACGAAAAGTGCTGTCGAATTAAGATTTCCCGCAAATGATCTACCGCTAAGCCAGGCACGAAGCCCGGCGACATACTCGATCCGCAACGCGGCCAATTCGGTCGTGTTTATTTTATCCACATTTAACCACCCCGCAAGACTTTCGCATCGCATCCCGGCCAGTTCGGTCGTGTTCCAGGCACGAAGACATCGCAACAAGGTGGCCACCGTGAAACCAACGCCGCCGAGGCCGAAGCCGATTACAGGTGAGTGATTTGGCAATTACTCATCGGTTGATATCGGTAGCCGCCCCCATCCGGTTTCGCGCCGGCCGTTTAAGGGACGATTTGGTCCTCAACGTTTTACTTTTCAAAACGGGCCGTACTTAGTTCCCCACACAGCACCACGAGGGCGCGTCTATTTACACGCCTGCCTCTCCAGTCATTAACGGAGAAAAGTTACCACAGGAATGGACAGACGCCTACACAACATTATATTTAAAAAAGAAAATAGAACAATATGCAAAAACTACAAAGAAATCAGTGTTATCTGCGCAATGGGTAGCTTTACTGAAAGTTAATTAAGAAAAAACTGAAAGAGGATACCTCGGATAAAATTGGTAAGGACCAGGGTGGTTTACGGCGAAAAAATCGTATGAAAACCACATATACAAAATCCAGCAATTAATTGAGAAAAAAATGACTAAAAATTGATCAGTAATTCTTGCATTTATAGACCTAAAAAGGCATATGACTGAATACCAAGAAAAAGCTCTGAAAATCTATAAAACAACTTAAAATTCCAAACAAATTAATAGCTGCAACCAAAAACTTATAGCGAGAAAACAAGCATTTAAAACCTTCAAAGAGCTACTACAGGGCTGTTCAATATTTCCTACTCTTTTGAAGATCTTTTTAGAAGTAACTCTAGAATCCTAGTTAGAAATGTACAGGTGGTAATGGCACCAGATGAAGAAGACCTTAGTTTCATGATCCGTAAATTTACTAAAGAATATTCAAAAAACGGACTGGAAATTAAATTTAGTAAGACATAATATCTGGTCACAGCAACGGGAAGTGTTACGGATTTGAAAATTACAGGTGAAGTTAAAATAAAAGAAAAAGAGCTTTAAGAACCCAGAATTTACTATTTCCAATAAGGTGACAACCACAAACGACATGAAGAACAAGCTGGGACAAACTAAATCGTGCATTAAACAACTAAACAACTTCTATGGGATATGCACATCACCAAAAATACAAAAAAGTTTATCGTTAAAACCGTAATTAAAAGTATTATGACATATGGAGCAAAGAACTGGGTTATAAAAAAAGATCAAAATAGAATTACAGCCACAGATATGAAATATTGGAGAAGATGCAACATGGTAACAAGATAGGCAAGAATTTCTATCGAAGGAATACGGAGGATGTCAGTGAAGGAAGACATACTACTGCCTATAATGGTGCGGCCGCGTCAGAAAAGCGGCACCCCAGCGATGGAAAAGAGAATAACGGAATGTAGTCTAACAGGAAGAATAACACGAGTGTTTTATGCATACCTCTAAGTCGCCTTTGGCCCTAATTCCATCTTTGAAAACAGAACGTAACTGGTCGCCAATCAAAGCTGACCATATTTTGACTTTGAATTTGTGCAAACCCAATAGCGCTCTTTGATTACGCTTCGTCTGTTGCCGTTTTTTGTGTGTTCTGCACCCGTCCGTGGTGCTCCAAGTTTTCTACATCTAGCCAAGTAAGAACCCACCCTCGGGTTTGACGCCGCCAAGCCGAAGTATGTTAACATCCGCTGCTAATTGTGATCCCAATAGCATTTTTCCTGTAGTCCGGAGAGTTCGCACAACTCTGTTTCTTTGTTTTGTGTGCATTTGAGTGAAATCTAATAGTGCTAAATATCAAGCAACAAGAAAGACGCAAAAAATCTTTCAGAAAAAAGATAGTTGAGACCATGGAAAGGAGAAGTCTGACAAAAGGAGACTAAAATAAGCCATTAATGGCGCTTAAAAATGCGAAAAATTTTAGTCTCTTTTGCCCAATACCAGTTTTCAGCTCCAAGTGGGTAGGCCCTAGAATTCCGAGCATTTTTGCAGAAGATTGGATAATCAACCGCAGTTGGAGGTATGTTTGGAGAAAGAGGTCTCTTCTTCAAGGAAAAATAAGACCCACTACGATATATGCAAGACAGGAATAACGCGACTGTTAAATGGAAAAACTTTTTCTAATGGGAAACTTATGAATTGCAAAAATAATGGATACACAACAGATAATAGTATGGAACTGTTAGATGAGTTAAAGAGAAGTAAGCACAAGAGATATGGAATAAAAGATTATTTGTATATGGGCGCTTGGAATGTACGTGTTACTATCTATTTGAATTCTTATATACATATATATATATATATAAAATACAAAATAACATTTACATAATAAGAACATAATTTTATAGAGGGTCAGTCCTTCTCACAACACCGGTTTTCGTTTTATACCTGTTTAGACAGTTACGTTGTCCTCGATTAGCATATGCAGCAGATTTTTCATCGCTTGTTTAATTGTAGATGTAACTGAGTACAGTGTAGACCTATGTTCTGTGTAGTTTGTTAATTGTTAAAATTTAAATTGGGATTATTTTAATTAATGCAAACTTTTGGAGAAATTATTACCAATGGAATGCACGGTAACTACAAGCATTTTCACTGGGCCTGGTAACACTGGGCACTGGGCAAATCAAGCGTCTCATTTTCGTTGCAGGTAGTGTGGACTGCGCACTAGTAGTAGAGTAAGGCAGTGTGGGTGTGGACGTTATGAATTTGTGGTGAGTGACCAGTATATCTAAACTGACGGGGTTTCAAAGAGGTCTAGTTGTTGGTCCCCGTCTAGCTGGAGCACATGTGGGCAACGTTATGCAATGTAACACAAGACACGGTATAGAAAACCATGACCGTATACAACAGGGTCGGAAAAACATAAGAGTGGTCAAAAGACGAAGCCATAGGATAGGAACTCCCGACCTTTGAAGCGTCGTGTGACGTCGTAGAATAAAACGACAATCGAAAAAGTGACTATAGAACTTAACCAGCATCTAAACATCCCAGTGTCATCCATAAGTAAGGCAAAAACTGCATAAAATGAGTATCCAGGGACTTGTTGCTATTGCCAAGCCCCTAATAATAGACACGAATACTCAAAGGCGACATATATGGTGCAATGCCCGCAAAAACTGGACGTTGGAGGACTGGTAATGTCGTTTGGTCAGACCCTTTATCTCCTCCCCCACTACTGGACATGTGTATGTCTAAATAACATCTTTTTAAGCATACGATATGGACTGTCTCCGCCCAATAGTCAAACATGATGCCGGTTCTATTCTGGGGCGATATATCATGGTATTCAACAGGCGCCTCTGCCACATTAAACGATCGAGTCACAGCAGCAGTGTATAGAGAGCTCTTAGGTAACCAGGTCCATCCAATGGTGGAGACTTTATTTTTAGACGAAAATGGCGCATTTCAGGGTGATAATGCCCCCATTCACACCACTGGCCCTATTCAAAAAGAATTTCAAGAGCCTGCTGATGCGGTTCAACATTTTCTCTGGGCCGTACAATCCCCAGACCTAAATACCATCAAGCCTCTGTGGGGCGTTTTGGAAGACAGGATTTGGTGTCGATTTACACCTTTGTCTATAACTGAGCTGTGCTGCTTACGAATGGCTTTAAACTTCACTCATCATTCTTTAGGACCTGTATCGGTCTATTCCGTTCCAGAATTCAAGCTGTATCGCGTGCTAAAGGTAGACCAACACCGTATTAATGCAAGATGTTCCGGCTTCCACCAGTGTTTTAATTATTTTGACGACTATTCGTATTTTCGACGTTACAGATCTGAACAGTTCAATGGAACCACAGTTATACCATTTTTTTAGATTACTTAACTAAGAGATCCGCCTTCTTCCCTGTATTTTTTCTTCTATAATGTTTTGTAGAATTTCATATTTTCTTCTTTGCATTATATAGCTCAGATATTGCAATTATTTTATTTTAACTGGTTTGCTACTTCGTTTTCTTTTCTCATTCTTCTAAACACTTTATTGTTTGTTACACTTTCTACTCATCTTATTTTCAGAATTCTTCGGTCCACATCTCAAATCATGGTCTAAGCCTCCATTCTATAAAATACTACTGAAAATACATAACATCTCAGCATTCTGATTCTAAGTTGTAGATTCAGGTCTCTCCTGCATAATACATCGTCCTGCTTTGTCTAATCCTTGCCTTAATGTCTTCTATGTATACATTATTTTCATTGAAAGTTGTTCCTAAGTATTTATATTTTCTCTACTTGTTCACTTCCAATCCATAAATTTTTTTGTGATCGTCATAAATTTGATCTTTTTAACATTGAGTGTCAAAACCGTTTTCCTCGCTGCTTTATACTACCTCATCTAATATTCTTTGTAGATTTTTTAATGACTCCGCAATGAGTATAGTGTCGCCTCCGTACCTGATATTATTTATGCGTTTTTCGTTTACTTTTGATTATTTCTCTGGATATAGGTTAAAAAGCAGAGGGGAAAATACGCATCCTCGTCTCACTCCTCTTTGGATTTAAATTTTTTCTAATTGCTCATTATCTACTAATATATTAGCGGATTGGTTAAAATATAGATGTATTATTCTCATATCCTTTTATATCTATGTTTTGTTTTTAAGTAGTTGAATGAGGTGATTATGGCAAACTTTACCAAAGGCATTATTGTAATCACAGAGGCACATATATATTGAACAATTAACATCCATACACCTCTGAGCGAACACATTACATGCAGACAGATCCTCTCTGTGCCCATTGCTTTCCTGAAGCCGAACTGGATTTCACTAAGGTCCTGTTTTAACTTTTTAAAAATTGTTTGGTGTATTATCTTTAGGATCATTAAGCTAATTGTCCTATGGTCATTGCATTCCTTTGCATTCGCCTTTTTTGGTAAAGCTACAAACAAAATATTATAACGTGTATTTGTTCTTCTTCAATTCATTTTATTATTTCAACTGTAATTTCATCAGAGCCTAGAGATTTATTACGTTTTGCCAACTGTACTACCTGTATCACATTTGCATGGTACTCAGAGCCAGTTTAGTTCTAAACTGCTTGCCAAAATTATGGAGACTTACCAGAGCGGTATTTATATCAAAGTTTGGTCAGGCCCACTATTTGCAGGCAAAAAGCCACAGACCAATTAGTCTTATGTCTTTTCTGCTTAAGTCGTTAGAAAAACTGCTCGATAATCACATTAGGGGAGGTAGACTGGTGCACCAACCACTATATGAGAACCAATTTGCGTATTAGGCTGGTCTTTCAACTGAAACAACACTTCACTGACTTACCTGGAGAGTAGAGAAAACGCTGGACAACAAGAGATCCTTCTATATGCCTTTTTAGATAGAAGAGGCCTTTGACAATATCTCTTTCAACTCCATAACCTCGGTCCTAAGAGGGCGTGGCCTGGAAAAGATCTGCTGCAGGTGGATAGACTGCATGCTCAAAGGAAGGATGGTTTATTCGTCTGTGTATGACAAAACTATAATGGTCTAGGTAGCAGGGGGGTGTCCTCAGGGGGGAGTTTTCTCCTCCCTGCTATGGAACCTGGTAATGGATGGACTTTTAAAGAACTTAAAATACGAAGAATTCTCTTCTGTAGGTTAAGCCGATAACCTAGTTGTCTTGGTTTGAAAGGAAAATTTGTAGGCACGATCAGGGAACGGATACAGAGAACTCTGTGGTAACTGAATGAATGAACAGAAAGGCCTCAAGGTCAGTCCCGCAAAAACCACAATTATACCCTTTAGCGAAGAAAAAACTTGGGGGGCTAACACCTCTCTTCCTTGGCGAAAAAGAAATTACCATATCGGGAGAAGTAAAGTATCTAGGAGTCGTTTTCGATTCTAAACATACATATTAAGAAAGTGGTCAACAAACTGGTGACAACTCTAGCAGTTGTCAGACGGATGTACAACAATTCGTGGGGGTTAAAACCAGGAATGGTCAACTAGTTGCATACCAAAGTGCCTAAACTCTCTCCTATATATTCAGCTTTGATCTAGTAGCCCAAAGTTACACAAGAATCCATCAAACTAAAACTAGGCAAGGTACAAAGACTCACCTGTTTGGGCATTACAGGGCGATGAGAACCACGCCCACTGCAGCAATAGAGACTCTTCCAGACCTCCCACCTCTGCATATAGTGATTTAGGGAGAGGCAAGATTGGGTCACTACAGGCTACATCATTCACTGTACAAGACACATGCGGGTACAGGCTATATTAAAATAATTGATAGTCTAGGAGGGGAGGGCTCTGCTTGAAATGAGGACGGATTACATGACCTCAAAATATGTGACGACTCTATATTCGAGGTGATTATACAGGATCGAGTTAGGAGCGAGATATTTAGACAGGAAATTGCACCTGGTAGCTTAATCTGGTACACAGATGGTTCTAAAACCGAGCTGGAATATATGCTGAGGCTCCCAGGGTAGAGCTAAGCTTTCGTCTAGGCTAGTACACTTCTGTCTTTCAGACAGAAAGACACGCCATACTACAGTGTGTGCGTGAAAGCTGTAAGAGGGCTTACAGAAGCAAGCGGATTTATATTATATCAGACAACCAGGCAGCTTTAAAGTCTTTATCAAGCACTAAAGCATCATCTAAACTGGTATGAGAATGCATCAACGAACTTAATGCACTGGCAGAACACAACACGGTGAAACTGTTATGGGCACCTGGGCATTGCGGTATTTACGGCAATGAGAAAGCCGATGAATTGGTTAGGCAGGGATCTGGTGAGGCTTATATCGGCCCAAAATCTGCTTTAGGAATTTCACGAACTGCTGCCCGAAGCTTTACTAAGGAGTGGACACGCACTCATCATCGAATGTACTGGAAGAATCGACCAGGACATAATTTCAGCAAAACTTTCAATAAGGGATCTTGCCAAAAGAGAATTGCAGAACTTCTTAACCTAAGTAGGCCACAGCTAAAGATAACCATAGGGTTTCTTACAGGACATGCTCCTGTAAAAAAACACTTCTGGAAAATTGGTAAATTCAATGGTGATCTTGCATGCAGACTTTGTAGCAAGGAACCAGAAACAGTCTTACACATCCTATGCAAGTGCGATGCGCTGTGCAGGAAAAGGCAACATACTTACATTCGGGAGACCAATCCTGGAACCGGAAGACTTCCAGACACATCCTGTAAAGGACCTCTATTTGCTGATTCAGGGTACATCAATTACAGATTGGTTACGAATTCACTATATTTAGTCCAGGAGCCCTATTTGTAAAATAGGTGTTTCATTAAAAACCTAATTCAACAATTGTTTGATGAAAAAATATAATCACCTCTTCTTTTTTTGTACTTAAGCCGCTATCTTGTTCTGTATTTTCTTGTGTTGCCTTTCGTCCTCAAATAGTTTCTGAATATATTCTTTCCATATTTTTAATTTTACTTGTGTGCACCCAGAGATTTTCTTATGCCTGTCATTTTATTAACCACCATGTTTTGTTTGTAATTGAATACCAAGTTACTCACACACGAATGACAGTGTTTTTTGAAATTGTTTGTCATTCATATCTGTATGACAGACGACCTTCCTTGGGAAGTCGCGGTATTAACATATGCAGAACGACAAGCTTTTAGAGTTTGGCCTGCGGAAGTATATACATAGTATGCCCATAAATACTGTTACACACTGATTCGAACCACAAAATAAAACGTTTAACTGTTTATGCACAATATTTTTAGGATTTATCAAATTGTTATTGGTTAGTATAATTACAACGCATTTATTTAAAATTTCCACTTTTAATCTCTACACAAAGTATTATCTGCAGCCATCGCAGCTCTCTTCAAAGAATCAACATTAGATTTTTTTAAGCAAACTAGGTTCACAATTTGTAATCTAAGAGCTTTACTATTAAAAAATTAACCACATTGTTGCTCAGCCAACTTTGAGTTGACTGTGCTTTGTGGGCGATACGGAGTCTTGTTGAAAATACGAGGCTACCTTGAAAAAGCGTGTAATTCAGAGGTTTTTTTCTTGATACGCAGCGGCCTAAGTTTTGCATCTTTTTTTACAAAAATAAATGATAATTACTCCACTACAACACCCTCCACACCAAATCATTACAGCTGCCGGGTGATGGCTCCTTTGGATTCTTGGCACTAGCTGAGATAATTTTTTGGACGACCTAATGTACACCCTGTCATTCTATCTGCTTAAGTATTCCTCCTCTGTACAAAATTTCCAAAGCCATTATGCGCATACGCACTCAAGTTCTACTTTCCTTTCGAGCATCTCTAGGTCTTGCTTAATAACATGGACTTTGAAGTTTTGGAAATATGCATCTATCAAGACATATGTAATCTCCAGTCTGATTAAACAATATTATAGCCTTACCTACAAACATACAATTAATACCGAAAAGTTGTAAAGACTTAAAGATTACACTTTTTTAATCTGCACACATATGTAATGCGATTTTCTTATCACTCCACTCCATTGACAGAAAACAAAGTTTAATTAAAAACCTACTGTAAATTACAACTTTAAGACTTGAAAATTAAAACCATATGTTATACAGTTTAAAACAAGAATTATTTAACAGTATTTAGAATAGTAGTAGTAACATCAACTTTATTCTAGTGGGATCAAATGTTAGGGCAAGAAAATATTATTTAGTTCCATTCATTTTAGTTCGCTAGCTATTGTAGTAATCATTATTCCCCAGTGGACATAGCGTTAATATATTTGTTCCATTCTTCTTGTTCTGCTATTGGTTAAGCTGTGCATAGTCTCCATAGTTCTCCTCCATAGTTCTCCTCCTGTTGTTTCGGATACCCAACCTTCCTCCTCCTTTGTTGATTCCATTGCAGCACACTTCTGCAAATTTCTTTGTTGACCCAGCCATCCATATTTTCTTCTTCTGATTTCTATATTTACATCCTTTTGGTCCGTTCTTTTTCATAATTCTTTATTTGTTATAATTTCAGGCCACCATATTCTTAAAATTGTCCGCAAACACCTATTTGTAAAAGTTTGTAACTTGTGCTTTATTACCTTTGTTAGCGACCATGTCTCTGAACCATACAACATCACCGGTTTTACCATTGCTTCAAACACTTTCACTTTTGTTTTTAACATAATGCGATTGTTACTCCAAATATTCCGCAGTTTAATAAACACACTTCTAGCTTTATTAATTCTGACTTTAACATCCTTTAGCACTCCCTCTTCACCCGACACTACACTACCAAGGTAAGTAAATTCTTCCACATTTTTCTACTACTTCAGTTGCTTTGGTTCTTCAACGTTTATACACATCATTTTAGTTTTTCCAATATTTATTTTTAATCCAACTTTCTCTCCCTCTTCCTCCAGTAAACTTACTTTTTCTCGCATTTGCTTAGCATTATGCGACAAGAGACATACATCATCTGCAAAATCCAGGTCTTCCAATGTATCATTCAAGCTCCAAGGAATTCCTTTATTTCCTCTCTTCATTGTCTTTACTAGTACATCATCAATTAGTATCAGAAAGAGTAATGGCGATAATATACAACCCTGCCTTACCCCAGTTTTAGATTCAAATGTAGGCGATAGCTTTTCTTCATGTATTACTCTACATCTATACCCATTTTATCCCTCCTTTATTAGGTTAATTAATTTTATTGGGAGTCCTCTGTTTCTAAGTGCTGTCCATATATAGTTTCTATTCAAGGAGTCAAAGGCTCTTGTAAAATCTATAAATAACATGTATAGAGGCGTTTGGTACTCTTCGGCTTGCTCTATTATTATTCTTAAAGTATTAATCTGGTCGATACACGATCTTCCAGATCTAAAACCACATTGTTCTTTTCGTAGATTTTTATTCATTTCTAGTATCATTCTGTTCAGTATAATTTTATAAAATATTTTGTTGGCAATACTTAACAGGGTAATTCCTCTCCAATTTTTGCAAATTTTCAGATCCCCTCCTTTCAGTATCTTAACGATGAACCCCTCTTTCCAGTCTTCAGGAAATTTCTCCTCTCTCCAAATTTTCTCTAGGAACGGTAACAATACATCTGCTACAACATCTGAATAGATTTGCAGAATGTCAGCCGTTATCTGGTCTATCCCTGGCGCTTTCCCCTTTTTGCATTTCTTAATGGCCTCTATTATTTCCTCCTTTGATGCTGGATCTATATTTAGTTGCATTTCCGAGATACTCTCATCCCTTACTCCTTCTGTGCTATCTGAGTTGCTCATTTCATTGTTCAATATTCCTTCAAAATATTCAGCCCATCTGAACAACTGCTGTTCTAAATTACATAGTATTTGTCCTTCTTTGCTTTTTATCATTCCATATGACTTTTGCCCTCCACTTAATTTCCTTATATTTTTAAAAAGATCCCTTGTATCTCCTTTATTAGCAGCTTCTTGTGCTTCGTTCGCTATGTTATCAATATGATTTCGTTTATCCCTTCTACATGCTCTTTTTACATCTCTACTTTTTTTCTCTACCTTTCCTGTAGCAATTGCTTATGTTGTTGTTCTATTGCACTTAGACATTTTTCTTTAAGCTCTCTTCTTTCCCTTATCAATTCCCATGTAGCGCAACTCATCCTTTGTTTCCTTGCTCTGTTTGATAGTTTAAATTTGTCTACTGCTGTCGTTAGAAATACTTGCTTGCACTGTTTCCATATTTCTTCTATTGATTTACTGTAGTCAATATTATTTGCTTTTTCTCTTATACTTTGTATAAAAGCTTCCTTACACTTGTCGTTTTCTATTTCACGTATATCGTACTGCATTCTTTTGTAATGAATGTGCTTTACTTTTGGTTGTTCCCATTCCATATTCAATTTTGCAACTATTAGGTAGTGATTCGTGTACACATCCGCTTTCCTTTAAACATCTTTTCCATACTCCTATTGATACATATGTGATCTATTTGGTTCTATACTGTTCGATTTGGAGAGATCCAGGTTACTTTATGACAGTCTTTGTGCATGAATAATGTTCCACCTATTTTGAGGTCCTATATTCCACAAAACTCGACAAACATTTCTCCATTTTCGTTCATTTTACCTGTTCCGTGTTTACCCATAATATTTTCAAACCCCTCATTATTTGTTCCCACCTTAGCATTGATATCACCCATTAAAACAATTACATCATTCCTATTTACTGTCTCCATGGTTTTATTTAGCATAGTGTAAACAAGTTTTTTTTGTTCTAGGTACGCCAATTCTGTAGGTGCATACACTTGTTTCTTTTCCCCAGGTTAAATTTTTTTCTATTAAACATGTTCTCATTTCATTACTCATAGCTATGCCCACCCCATATTGGTGTTCATTTGTATCTTGCTCTGTTCCCGAGTATATGAAGCTATATCCATCAGCTGTTACTTCTCCGCTACCTGTCCACCTGCATTCGCTTACTCCAAGTATTGCAATATTATACCGTTTCATCTCTTTTATTAACTGTGCTAATTTCCCTGTTTGATAGAGTGTTCTCACATTCCACTGTCCTATTTTAAATTTGGTTTTCCTAACACTTATTATTATTTGTTATTGCATATTTTTTTGGGTTTTCATATTCTTTATAAATTTTCAAGTTTTGTAATTTGTTTATTATTAATTCACAAGGCTTATGTACATTTGACTGTAAGTTTATATCCAGTATCATTTCCGTTGTCATGCCCGTTTTCGTTATCATTATGCCATCATTTACTATTTTTAGTTTTTTGACGGAGGATCTTCAATTCTTATTAAGCTTCCTTCTTCCTCATCGCTCCATTTGTAACTGATGTCATCTATTTCCACTTTCCTGTACCCAACTCTAGTTTTCTTCCCTTTGTCCTTTTCTTCTCTTGCAATCTTCCTAATAACTGCTTGTACTTTCCGTTCTTCTTGTCTTAAATCACACTCTATGTATATTTTCCGTGGTCATAATTTATTTTTGTGCTTGAATATTTCAACTTTCTGCTCCAAACATTGTAACTTTATTACTGTCATCTTCATTTCCTCCTTTCCCACCCTGTAAGCTTCACTAACCTCAACCATTACTCCTACTTCATCCCTCATAAATTTCTTCACTTCCTCCTTTGTGTGCTCTTTATTAAAGTCCTTTCCTTTAATAATTGTACTGTTTTTCCTTTCTCTTCTCTCCTGGTCCTCCAGTTTGTTCTTCACTATTTCAATTTCACTACGTAATTTGGTTTTTTCCTTCTGCCATTCTACCTCTTTTTTTATTGATTCCTCCTTTAAAACTCTTATCTCCTCTCCGTAGTTTTTCAACTGCTCGTTGATACTACCAATGGCCATATTTGTACTACTGGTATCCGCCTTTATTTCTCTTATCTGCTCTGATAGTCCCACTATCATCCTCTCTATGTCTATTTGTCCCTCTTCAGCTTGTACTACTGCAGTCGTTTCCTTTTTTTGAGGTGATTTCACTGTTTTCTTACTCCTTTGAAATACCTCTACTTCTGATTCGTCCTGTGTTTCTTTTTGTATTCTTTTTCTTTTGTTTAAATATTCTGTTATTGAATCCAGACTATTGGCTCTATTGCGGTCTCTTAGCATTGATAACGTTTTAATAATCTTTCTTAAATTTTCTCACAATGCTAAGGGCGTCTCCCAGTTCAACACCTCGAAGGAAACACCCTTGTTTGTGCGAAAACTTGGGCTTGTAATAGTTCTGCAACCAATTAATATAATTCTTCTATGCACAATGAATAAATTTTGAGCGTCACCCTGTATCACACCTTGTTTACTGCTTCTCTAATATCTTATCAATGGATGCAATTTTCATTCCTATTAACACTATTCTTAACCTCAACTAATATAATTTTAAAACTGTTTTGTAATCATACCACCCATCTTCTTGCGTAAATTTCTAGCTTCACGTATTACTGCTCTTCTAGTTATTATTTCAGTGTTTCATGTACATCTCGGCTAAATTGGCTCTTACACCGGAGCTTCCCAAAAACACATCTGTTGTAATGTAGTATTTAAGTAAAATATTTAAATAGTCTAAACACGTTCTGACGTTCTTTTTCTCGTTGATGTTTTAGCAATACTTTACCATCGTCATCGATATTCTGAATCAAATGGTGTGTGTCAAAGGTGATGGTTGTCGAAGAACTACTCCATTTTAAATACTGGGAATTTTAGCTGCCACCTCTTTTAGAAAATACGAATTTGAATATACTTTGTCATCGCTCTTTCCAATATTATCTATACACCAAGTTTTCTAAACAATTTTATTCTTCTAAGGATATTAGTAGCAAAAGAAACCATCTGGTTTGACAGGTTAATACCAGATTTTTTCTTCTTGTGCATTCAGTTAAGTAAAAGCGTGTTCGTGTTAATGTGAAGAAAAATTATTTTAAAACATTTTTAAATACATGGGTACATTGTACTCCATCAGAGCAAAAATGCTATTGTATTAATAATGTGTCCCGTTACCACCGGCGTCGATGATTGCCGGGCGTATTTATCCAGCAAGGACCTCCAAATGCGACGAATTTCTTGTGTTGACTGTTTCAAAGTGAACATTTTTTAACGAAGTTTGTGCTTGATGTATGCATGCCAACAGAGGCAAGAAATGCACGATGTAAATTAGTCAAACTTAACCTATTCGAGGTATTTTAGAGAATGGTCAGTTTACTTATTATGATGTTGACAGTTGTAGATTGCAAATAAGCAATAAATTTATATTAAAAAAAATTATTTGAAAAGTAGTTGTAGGCCTCTAGGGAAATGTTTGACAAAAATTAACTTTTTACTGTAATTTAGATATGATATGTCGCAGACTAAATGTGGAAGATTCAAATATAAAGCTACATGCTTGTAATGACATACACTACAGATGTGCTTTAAATAATTAAGTTAATTTCTTTTGCAACGATGATTTAATCTAAACAAAATTTAAAGGCTTGAAGGTAAAATTACCCAAATGTAGCTTAAATAACAAGCTTACGTAGAAAGAGATAAATATAATCCAGCAAAAATGTAGTGGCAAAACATAAAAGCTTAGCAACAATTGTTTTTACGTGCACACTAATCATATAAGCAAACAAATTTAGCAACAATATTAGAGTGTCAACAACAAAGTATTTTTGGACTTCCCCAAGTCACGATAAAGTCCTAGAAAAAATTATTAAAAGTAGCAGCAACGAAATTGTTTACCAGATAACACGATATTTAATCACATTAAAGATTCACAAAATACTCGTTATGGTAGAATTGAGTTTAAGCTCAGGATCATCCTCAATTAACCAAAATAAAAATGCAAATCTTGTGCATTAACCTTGCAAAACCAGATTTGCGTTTTAAATACTTTTGCTAACAACGAGGCTATCTTTAACATACGTTTTGTTAAAATATATGAAATATGAAGTCCAATTTTAAGATAACACTGATAATTTATTAAAAAAATAAAACATTGACTGCTACATAATGCGGTAAGACTAAGTTTTGGATTACAATAACCTTACAAGGAGCTGAAAGTGTTTAAATCAATAAACTTTTAAGCGAAAGAGATTCTAAAAATCCATAAAGCCTGACAAACCAAAAAAATTACAGAATAAACGTCCAACCTATGTTTTGACCTTGCAAACTGTGTGCTACAACATTTACGTGCTTGTGGGACTCAAATACCACTTTGAATATACATACGTTTTACACCCAAATATGAAAGGGGCCCTCAAGATAGTCAGCAGAAATCATTTATAAACAAATTTTAAAATTCAATAGTATTTTCGACGTAGTAGAGCTGAGTTTTGGCTTATAGTTAGCTTACCAGGAATTGTAAGAGCAAAATCTTAATCAAATTTCTTAGTATATATCGCATTTTAATTGCAGTTGGCTTTAAACAGATCTCAAAGGTGATAAAACAAAGTCAAATGTAGTTCATAGGTGTACTGCCTTTAAAGACTAAAAAACCACAACATTCACGTGTTTAGCCTATAACACTGGTGCTAGCGGTGTAGCTACTTTTAAAGTTTTTGTGGCATTGCTATGTATGGAATGTAAATAGAGACCTCAAATTAATTAACACAGATAATTTATAAAGAAATAAAAGCTGACATGAGATAATAAGAGTTTTGTCTTATATAACTTTAACGGCAGTTAAAGCAGTTTAAATCTAGTGAAATCTATGGATCTTGGAAAGTTTTAGTTACAATGGACTATTTGAAACTAGAGATTCAAAAACCTACAAATTTATTGAAACAAAACTTCTAGTTTTTGCTTAATTTGTATAGACAGCCTTTATAAATAGAGAGCAATCGGTACAAATTTGCGATTTGGACCTGACACGTTTATTGGCCGTCGCATTCATAATAAAGCAAGAACACTAAAGTGGTAAAGCAATCTTTATTACTATCTTGAGTGATGAACGTTAAAACCCAAAGACATTTTAATACGCGTGTAACTTAAAGGATGTAGCAGCGTATCAGTTGCTTCTTCCCCATTAACGTTTGTGAAGATATGATTTAAACTGTTTGTTAGATACATCTCTGATGAGAGTTATATTACCATAATAGTGATATAAAGAATAACTCGGCGTAGGGAAAAACTTTTATGAGACGGTTATTTATTGCCGTTGTTAAGACTGCAAATTGGAAATATAAAACCAATTTTATATTCCGTACAGAACACAACTTTCATTTTAAACGCCGGCCGTAACAATTAAAAGACACGATGGTATCTACATCAATTTGTCTTAACACAAAGCAAACTTTAAATTTATATGGATGCAAAATAGATTCCGCAGAGTAAAATCTTATAAGTTCATAATTAACGTGTGACTTGTTATCTTTAGATAATTGTACAATAAAGCCACTTGAACCAAGATTCCTACCTTTTTAAAACTTATTTTGTTTTTGTGATCTGTCAACGACAATTCAGAGCAGAGTTCCAGAAGACAGCACCAGTTTTCAGAAGGTAATATGTTACGTATAACATGGTATACTTAAAGCTGCATTAGTATTTCTGCAGTGAAATGCAAAAGAGTTGAAAGCTCTCAAGTTTGCCTATCTCTAGTGACAAAGAAACGTTTTTGAAAAGGTAAATCGGCACAATCTCACCTAACATGTCTTTTACGCTATTTCAAAAGCAATGTACGGATATTTTACTTTAAAGAGGCTACCTTCACTGATATGATTTGCTTGGATATAAAAAACTGGCTGGTGCTACAGTTGAATGGAGACAATAATGATTACATCTTATCTTACTACCACATATCATGCAAAAGTATCTCAAGTGAAATTTGGTGTTAAGATAGATTGGGTCCAGAAGACAAGAAAATAGATATTACACCAGCGTCATCAGCAAAAGTAACCATTAAGGTGTTTGGTGATGCGAAGATATCGGCTATGTATATAAGGTAAAGCACAGGACCATGTATACTACCCTAAGAGACACGGACCGCATAGGATAAAGATCGGAAGGTAAAATCGATCTGCTAGGTAAAATTTTATTAATAAGTAGTACGTACTTTGTGAAGAAGTTTCTATTTTAGAAAGCATTCTAGCATGCCATACATTGTCGAAAGCTTGAGTGACGTCCAAACACACCGCAGTGCAACATTTTTATCCTCAAGATTTTTGCCAAGTTGATTTGCAGTCCTATGTGCTTGGTGGATCGTTGAATGTCCTTCGCGGAATCCAAACTTATCATTAGGCAGTACTTAGACGCATCTTCGATTGTTCTTACAGGTAGAATGGAAAGTTAGGATCTCTTAAACATTTTGGTGGCCCTCTAGGCGGAGCGATCGTCTTTATTTAGGTTGCAAAGGTATTCTTGAAATCTTAAATTTCTAAATTCTTCAAGAGTTAGATGGATCTTTCTAACTGATCTGTTGTAAGTTCGTTTATCTTCTGGGTTTTTTTTGTTCTTTACCTTCTCTTAGCTCTTCTTTTTTGTTTATCAGCCGATTTAAATTTTCAGCCTACCAATGGATGCTTTCACTAAAGTACGTCTAATTAATTTTACGATGTTTTTTAGAACTATGAGAACAGAATACCATACTTTGGCCATTCCTGCTCAGAAGTGAGTGGTGCTAAGTGAGCTTTTTGACCACTCTAGGCTTCAGCATTTGTTTAAGATTTCAAAGCAGGCAATCAGCAGGATTATCTCAAAGATAAGTTTAACATTAGTCTATTCAATTTATTTAAACATTAATTTTATGCATATTGTCTTAATTCCTTAATGAATTTTTTAGAAGAATGTGCGTCAGTGCTTGGACAAAGTAATACCTAATTTTTAACATTATGCAACAGTTGGAATTGGTTTGTATATTAGGTGTAATATAAGTATTAATTCAAATTTTTGGAATTGAGATTGAGCTGGAAGTTAGGTAGAAGAACAGAAAAAATAGAAGAGCCAGAATAATTACAACCTAAATGTTCGATTACCAGACTAGGCAAAACAGCGACTCTGTTGTAACAGCCTACAATTACATGAGTATTTTCATCATAGATAAGGCAATAACTAGAATAATAAGAGTCATCAGTAAAATCTTCAAAAACTGTGCTTCGCAGATGTTTATAATTATCTTTTTTTTAATACCTGGGGGTATTAGTGGCTTAGAATACTTTATAGTTTGCAACATCCATGAATTTACCACAAAAGTTCTTTTACAACATAACAGATATAGATGAAAAAATTGACATAAAGTGTGCAGGCTCTACATGGTAAATACGTTACACTTTAGTATCTTATGCAAGTAGCAGCAAATACATCAAACACAAAGAATTTTTATTATTATTTGTTTGCTTTGGTTATTAAGATCTACAACTTCCTGTTTGTGGACGTAGATTGATAGGGATATCCTATGTTGGCCTATTCTTTAATAATAAATTGTACAAGTAAATGAACAAAAATTCTTAAATCTTTCTAAACACCCTTTTCTAAATGGGGAAGAAAAATAATTGTTAAGGCAGAAAGTTTGATGAAAAATTATCTTAGTCATTAGGCAAATAGTTCAAAAAATAAATTTTTAACTACCAACTTGAAGAGCATGTTGTTACCAGGTCGGACCCGATCGGTGATATATCGGGCGTCGGGACGCTACGACCGGCAACGCGTGGGGCACGGAAGGCTAAAAAACAAAGCGTCGGCTTCAACTTACAATTAGAATTATATTTACTACCTTACAAACCTAACCTACCTTACGAGAACTTAACCTACGACTTAAAATATGCGATGAAACGGGCCGCGAGCTAGGTGCAGCAGCGGGGCCGGTGGCGGAAGCAGGCAGCGAGCAGCAGGGGCGGCAGCAGATCCGGGAGACGGAGCCGGAAAGCGAGCAGCGGGTCCGGAAAGCGAGCAGCAGGTCCGGACAGCGAGCAGCAGATCCGGGCGGCGAGCAGCAAAAGAAGCCAAAAGGGACTCACCTGATGACACTTGATGGTTACTTCTTAAGGGGCTGACGACTGAGCACGAATTCTTTGATTGCTCAGGTTTTAAGGGCTCAACCGTGCCCCACTCTGCTAGTAGGGTGCAGAGTTCAGGGTGGAAGCACGCTGAGCCCGCTGGGGAATGCAGGGCTTGCCCAGGATTGGTGGACGCCGGGGGCGCCTTTGCTCTGATTGGAAAATGCCGTGGCGGCTATGGTCGGTGGCGTTCGGGTCGACTCGGGATCGCTTAGCACGACGCGGCGCGGCGGGTCAACTACTCCGGTGTTGCACACGGCGCCACAAAGTCGGCCTCAGGTAACATTCCTTGGGATTACAAATTCCAAAGAATGGCCCTTGTGTTGCCCGAAAAATTCCGGGGCAGGTAACATCAGCCCTGGCGAAATCGGGGCCAGGTAACTTGTTGAAAATGTCTTCGACTTTATTAATAATACTAATAGTTCTTCTACTATATGGAACTTCATATTCCATATGGCATATTTGATTCAGAAGAAACAGGCGTCGTAACAAATGGGTCTTAAACATACTTACTTACCTGATTCTAAGGTGTTTCTACCCTTTCTGGTGTAAAGTGGTTAGAGTTGGATCATTGTCTCTCCATTACTTTCTGTCTTGTGCCTTTTGTTTTACTTTATACCAGTTAATGTTACTTTCACTGTTCTGTAACTTTCACTTTTTCTATCCACGTTCTTCTTCAGTCTTCCTTTGTTTTTCATTTTATATAGTTTTGCTTCGAAAACACTTCTTGCAGTTTTGTCTTCCTCTACCCTCATTGCGTGCCCATTCCTCTAGTGACTTCTCTAAAAGTATTGTTTTTTTATTTTATCTTTTATAGTTTTTCCTTCTATTTTCCGCAAGAACCTCATTTCTTGGTTTTAAATTTTGCTTATGTGGTTTTGTGTTAAAGTTTATGTCTGGAACTCATAAGGGATGATTGGAGTAACCACTTTCTCTGTTTTTACTTATTTTGTTTTTTGTCGAAAATGTGTTCTTTATGCGTTGAAGAACCTTCCTTGCATTTATTTCTTCATCTATTCTTCCGTTTTGTAATATTGTTGTCTCCAAGTGCTTAAACTTGTTGACTGGTTCCAATTTTGTTTCTTCCTATTTTATCTGACTTTGTTCTCTTGTCTACCTACAATCATCCCTTTCGTTTTGAGTTTATTTATCTTCATGTTAATTGATTTTAAGCTGTTGTTTTGCAATAATTACCATATCATCTGCGTATAACAATTCTGAAATTTTTATGTTTTATTTTATCTTGTTTTATTTATTTTTTTACCTTTTTAATAGCTTTCCAAAGCTAGTGCGTACAATAAAAGGTTTAAGATGCCCTCTTGTCTTACTTATATTGTTGTTTACAATATTTGTGTTTTCTCATGCTTGAATCGAGTCGAAACGTAAGCGGATAATGAGATGTGTTCACTTTATCCATTGAGAAGAGTTGCACGTATAACCAAATTTACATGTGTAATATAATAAAGGAACTAGCTGACTATTCTTTTAAACAATGATAAACTAATCTAGCAGAATAATTATATATAGTTCATGTAGTTTTATGTTTTCTTTTTTATGATTTAACTCACATCTTAAGTTGCTTTAAATTAATTTCAAAGATTTGCTTATTGTATTTAGTGCAAATCTAGGCTTACTCTTGTTTTATTGTGAAATGCAAACTATAAGTTTTGTAAATCCTATATTTCTGTGCAGTTATTTAATTCAACTGGATTTTATATGCTTCATTCAAGTGAACTTGTCTTTTGCTGTACGTAACTTTTTCAGTGATGGGCTTTCTATCATTTTCAATTTTTTTCTCGCAAAATCTGCCAAGAGACAGTCAATTTTTCTTATACCCACCTATCACTTTTGACTTGCTTATTAATTTTTTACGCGTTTTGCCTCGAAATTTCTTGTAATAATCTGGCTGTTTCAATTCACAAAGTGTTTCACGTTTACGGTGTATTTCTATAAACTTTATAGTATTTTCCTTATTCCATTCCATTAGTGCACCATCAATCGCAATGATGCACAAACAACTGTTTGAGCAAAAGAAATTGCAATTACAAAATTATAAATATGAACATCCAAAACTGAATTAAGAGCGTGTATATTTTTCTGCCAAGTTACTCAAGCTCAGGTAGTTTGAGGCCAAGGAGGTGAAACTTAATGCTTTTTCAGCACTTTTTAGATTTAGTCGCTTCTAATTAAACAACGGCGACTTTCAAAAAGCTGCACGTGACTGATTGGGCTCGTTATGTCCAAAGACGTATATTTTTATTAAAACACCTCTTGACTGCTATAATTTGTTCCAATTCTGCTGAAATTTCTTGTAATAATCGCTGTTTTTAAAAATAATCACGATTAAAGCTCTGTTTGACATAATTGTTATGCCGTTCCATGACAACGCATTTACGTATACAGTTAGAGTAGAACTTTGACCTTTGACCTTTGACTTGTACACATCATAAATTATAATATAAACTTTATTAAGCTCTCAATACGAAAATTTTCTATCGCTTGCGGTTCGGAAATATCACCTCGGTCGCGCCTCCACCAGCCAAATTTAATCTTGGGCGCTTTACAGGCGGATTCAAAAGTGCCGTGTTGAACTTTGACCTGTGTGAGCAGCAGCACTATAATTTTTTATATATATATTAAACATTTGCTGTATCCATTGATACACCACAGGGATGAGATTAGTAAAATTAATACAATTAGTGTTAAAACTACAGGGGGTTATCGCTTCTGCCCTTGTTCAGAGGTTGTAATAGAATCTTGTTATTTATTATAAATATAGACAAAATAGTCAAGAACAAACATAACGGACAATATTTCTCAAATTTTATTTGCTTCCAAATGAATCTTAAAAAAATAAAAACAAGGTTATCAAAACTAGAACAATGGTATTTAGTTTATCAAAATATTTTTATCACAAAACAGAACAAAATTGGCAGTTTTAAAACAAGTAAATACTTAATAGCAACAATAAATGAAAATATTGCAATTAAAGAAAAGATAGAAATACAAATCAGTTATTTTATGTTTTAAAGGAATTTTTTTTGGAGAAAAGAACTTAAATTAACAAATCAACAGTCGCAATATTGACATAGATATGTGTAAGTAAATTACAAACCTTAACAAAAAAGACGGGTAATAAATTAAAAAACATTAAAGAAAATATATAAATAAAGGAGCAAGAAAACAAGATGATCGTTAGTTTCTATTTATACAGAGAAATTAAATGGTTCTAACTAAAACAGTTAAAATAAGTAAAAGAAGAACCAGAAATGCTTTCGGGTTGTAGTCAAACAAAACAGGAAAGGAAAGAGTTTACGAAAGACAGAGTACGAGTACTAATTTACGACAGGATGGCACGGAAAAAGATGTACAGAGTGATCGGAAAATGTCTGACCAATATTTAAAGGGGGTTAGAAGAGACAAATATAAAAGGATTCGCAGCACAATGCGTGTCCGGAAACGCCGCGTTAAATTTTTGGAGAGTAAAGAAATTGGAAAGTTAAAAGGGAAGAGACACAAACAAATGTAACAACCCCTTTATTAAATCAACGTGTCACAGCAAATTATTGAAAGAGCAAACACCAACCATAATATAAGCTTGACATCGCCGCCGCATGGAACGGCGTACATTAATTATCATGAACATGAGCCATGTCCTGCACATCTCTAGTAGTAACAGCCAATCTTGCAACGAGATCGACTTTGGAATCTACAGGGGTATCGTAGATTATGCTTTTCAAGTGGCCCCAAAGAAATAAATCAAGCAGACAGATCTGGTGATCGTGGCGGCCAGGGAACAGGTCCATCTTGACCAATCCTCTAGTGTGGATAAGTGTGGTGGCACTTCAATTGTGCTGGAACCAGATACGTCTCCGGATGCAACTGAAGCACAACGGCCAGCAATTTGGGCAAAACCTATTGCAAGAAGATGAGGTATATCGGGCCGTCCAAGTGATGAGGTAGGATGTACGTCCCAATCACGTATGAGGTTTTATCGCATGCGGATTGTCATATTTCCAAACATGGCCATTGTAACTGTTAAACATACACTTTCGAGTAAACCTTGACTCATCCATGAATAACACGTATGAAGAGAGTCGGGCTGTACAGCAGCCTGTTGCAAGTACCATCGTGAAAAGTTGACACGGAGAGGAAAATCTGTATCAATGCCTGCACTCTTTGTAAACAGTACGGGTGCATACATTTGCCATGCAAAATGTCCGATATAAGTGACTGCCTCACACCCAGTCTATGAAAAACAACTATCGTGCTTGTGGAAGGATTGTGCCCAACCTCACGTAAGATATCTTCCGTTCGCCGAGCAAGACCTGCCCACATCATGTCTGTTAGTATTGAAGGACCCGCTTTCACAAAGCTGTCTGTGCACTCGCTCGAAAGTTTGACGATTCGATATTTCTCTGTTTGGAAATCGTTCCCTGTATAACCTTTCCGCAGCTCCATACGTCAGATGAATATCTGCTAGTTCAGCATTTGTAAAGGGCTACATGCTGTATGAAATCACAGCAAGGAAACAAGGCTAATGACAGTCTCCCGTTGTCTTAACTCCATTACCAAACTTCGATAGAAAAAAAATTCAATTACGCAAACCGTTTTTTAAATTGCAGAATTTTTAAGTATTAGTATTAAGTATTAAGCAATTAATCTTCTGCATACAAAGTAAGTATTGTTTTTACAATAAGTGCTGCTTTTAATAGAGATTTAAAGAGGTGTCTTTGTGTCACATCTTTAAAGTTCTATAAATTAGTATTGCAGCGCCAGTAGATTACATTCACATGTTTTCTGATTTTGTACAAAAGTAGAAAAGGCAATGAGTTTCCCAATTACGAATAGAAACAAGCAGCTTCGTCAAAAGACAAGTGATAAGATTATTTAATAAAACCAAGCTTAGTTAAGTTCACTTAAAACTTTCCAAAAAGAATGTTATAGTAAGGCTTATAATAAACAATATTTTGGTGCATACAATATTATATAGAAAAGTATGAACGTGGACTTGTTAACTTCCAAAAAGTACTTGGGAAAAATTAATTTTTCTAACCATCGTTTTTAAGCTTCGTCGCCTTTAAAACGGCCTTGAGATGTATGTGAGAAGAAACACTACAGTGCTTCGTTAATTTACATGTTTCGTCTGTTTTAATAAATGAGAATGAATATGAAACACCACCTCATTTTACAGAGAAGATGAACACAGAAAAGATGGTAAAAATGAATGAAATATTGCTACTGTTGTGGTCGAAAAAGTGGACTGTATAAGTAATTTTAAAATTTGAACAAAAGGAAACTTGAAAGCTAAAGCTAAAAATACTAACCTGTGGAAACGGCGCTTTCCTGCTGTCGGTCCTGGGAGTTCCAGAAAAAGGAAATAAGGGTGTGGGTAAAAAGATAGGACAAGTTACCCTAATCTCACAGCGGACCCGAACGGTAGCGTCTTTCCTGGTGCAAAGGTTTCTTTGCCGTTCTTTGCCGAGTCACGGCAAAGAAAATAATGGACCGAGTTTTACCAGCAGATTTCAACACCGAAATGCAATCGGGTAATAAAAGGACCTCCGGGAAGAGGTTAATCTGGTCGGCAAAATATTGAATTTCACCACAAAATTAGCTTTTAACAAAAGCCTCGTAGAAATGAAAACTTCCTCTGCCAGTTAAATACGCCGGCGAACACTCGGTTAAAATGCTCTTGACTTACGGAAAGTTTAAACTATCGCAAATTAAATTCAAAAAGAACGACGCCTGCAAGAACAGAGCAAAAGACCGAGCCCGAAAGGCCAAAAAGCGCGAACAAAAGGCGAATCGCACGTTGCAAAAGGCGAAGCGCGAACGAAAGGCAAAGCACGAGGTAAAGCCCGGCCCGCGGCCCAAATCGCCTATATATCAGCACTTGACGTGCTCGTACAAATTCGTGGCGATATCTCAGCTCCAAAATATACAAGAGGGAATCAAAATACGGCCGACCCTAATTTAAAAATTAAAATAAAAGGTAATTTGAGATTGGCGCGAACAGCTACAGTCTGGAGTCAACCAATAGACGTGTCTGTTATAAGAAAATAACGACTCTAGACATTGCACGACTTGGAAACAAAAAAAAATGGAATCAATATATTGAATTGGCAATCACAATCTGTATTTTTTTGTACCAAGCTATGATGAATAATTGTATGAAATTTCAAACGACTCAAAAGTGTTATGATTGCTTTAAGGTATCTTCAAACTCTTGTATTTTATATTATTATTGCACAAATATCTTAAAACTAAAACATTTTTTGTCTATATTTAAACTTATATATTTTGATCAGGATAAGTGGACTGTATTTTACTGACAAACCTTGCAATTCACTATATATAGATAATTATGTAACGATAATCATGGGTTTAATGGCCTGACATATCATTGCCAACGACAACATCCACAAAGCTACAGTTAAAAGGAGATTAAAGAAACAAATCTACGCTGGAGGTCAGTTCTGGATACTTTTTATTTTTACTCCGAGATCCGCCTAAAGACCTTACCACGGTTGTGATTGAATATGTGAGAATTTACAATAACACCTCCTCTCTTTTTATAAGGCATAAGCCAGTTATAGGGTCAAAATGGATTTCAAAACCCCGTACGACAATGTAATCTAAAGTTATATTTTATATAAGCTTCATATAGCTCAATCTCCAATACTTGCTAAAAAAATTCTTTTGTTAATATCGAGTTCCACAATAACTATTTATAGATTCTGGATTCAGGATATAAAGTGGAGGGTAACCGAAGTCACGCGCACTTAAGTCTTAGTTGGGTTTATTGTGCTACCTCCTCAAAGAACGTGCTCTACCATCTAGTGTTTTAAATTGCAGCTTCGGCAGGATGGGTCCGCTACGAGATCCAATCTGTACATATTTTCAGTTTACAGTTTTTCAGATAACTGTATGCAAAAATTAGCTATTTGCGTCGCTGGATTTTGAATAAGCAATTTTGCATGTTGGCATATCTTCATATTGACTCATCTACTACAATGTCGATTATGGGCTTCGTGATCTATTAGTGTGCAGAGTGCGATTGATGATAGTGGGAGTGCAAGCTTAAAACCACAGAATGGTTGTTCCGAGTCTTGTCTTGCCGCTCGTTACCAGCCAGAATGCCCTTTAACCCAAACGAGTTCCAGGGCATAGTTTATCGCGACTTAATCAAAAGTAATCTGCACTGGAGGATTATTCCAGATACAATTTTGTGGTTGTCTATGCTAGACAGCAGCTCTGCTATCGCTAGCAATTCTGATTGTTTTGTTCTTAATGCTTCTTTCGAGGATCACATTTGCACCTTGCATTATGGCCAATACTTCCGCTTAAAAGAATGTGGTTAATTTACCTAATGCTATTTTTACTCGGAGGTTCAGATTATCTAAATAAATAATCCCGTACCCTCACTCGTTTTCGACCCATCTGTAAAGATGGTTATATTTAGTTCTGTTGTTTTTTCATCATTGAGAATGATTCTGAAGAGCTTCCTAAATTTATGGAAGGGTGAAAGAGAATCCATATATGTGCTTCCAAAAAGGGAATTCATTGTATGGCCTCACTTAGAATAAGATGGTGTCTTTTCCCCTCTCCTTTGTCGTCTCAAAGTCCCTTTGTCTGCAGCTTTAGAGCTGATCTTAGTGTCACTTTATTCACACAGATATCTTGTGGAGGCTTTTATAGCTGCCGTTGGAGTGAAACGCATTGCTCCTGTAGTACTTATGCACACCAGTCTTTAAACGTGTGAGATCTTGGTTGGTACAGTGACCTGTCTAGTTCTAGGCCACCAGACCAATGAACCATAACATGGCATAAGTCTAATTATTGAAGTGTACAGACATAACTTTGGTGAAGGATACCAAAGTTTGCCCATTGCACAGCGACATTACCAAATGCTATGTACGCTTCTTCGGTTTTAATCACTATGCGACTTCCCCAATTCAGTTTTTTGTCAAACATTACTCCTAGACACTTGATAATATTTGAAAAGGTAAGGAATATTTAGAACGGTCTAGGCACCCTATGAGAGGTTGATAGATAATGAGCGTTCTATATACCACTCCTTAATCATTCTAAGCCCTGTTTGCATCAAGTTACAAATCACTTGATACTGTGCTTTTATTGGTCTTATCTCCCACGGTAATTTGTACAGCGATGTGATACAGAAGTTGTAGAATCTACTCCCGTAGGGTGTTATTTATATCAATACTATCCAAGGTTGCATTGTCAAAGGCGTCCTCTATGCCAATAAATACGGTCAGGGTGAACATTTTGTTGTTCAGCGATCTTTTTATCCGCCCTACCACCAAGTGTAATGCAGACTCCGTAGACTCCCTTGGAACGTATGCATGCTGATTAGATTATAGTAGACTAGTTACTAGTGTAGTATCTCTTATTTTTCTGTCTGATGTTTTTAGAAGGAAAGACATAAGGCTGATTGGGCGATAACATTTGCCCTGAGAAATGGCCTGGTTTTAGGGTAAAGACTACTTTTACTTCCCTACCTTGGGAATGTACCTTAAAGCAATACAGCCTCTAAAATTTTCAAAGGAAATGGTAGCAATATGTCATCCGACCCTGGCGATGTGCAGGGTTGAAAGCACTTAATTGCCCAAATTACTTTATCTTCATCTACCACATAGTTGGCTACTTCCCAACTCTTCTTGGTGAAAATGGAATTAAGAGTTTTACCCCTCATGGGCAAATTTCCGACTTAGCAATCAGGGACTTGTGTACTCGTGAGTACTTCCGTTATTTCTTCAACGTTGGTGGTATAAGTACCATTCTCACGTTTTAGGCTTGCTGACTACCGCTGAGGTTTCTTTGACAGAATTTCATTAAGACTATCCGCGTCTTTTATAGTCACGATTGTATTACAAAAAGACTCCCGTGACCCTCTCTACCTCAAATCTTAGTTATTTTTTAAATTGTCTTTGGCGATGTTTACACATTTCCCAATCGACTGTCAATCTCGTTTTCTTTGCTTTATTGAACAGTTTATCCACTTTAGATTTTAGCTTCACAAACTGGTTGCACCACCAAGGGGTGGTATTGCGAGTTAAAGCATGCCTGCTAAAAAGGTTCTACAATAGAGTTGAAACCTTATTAGAGGTTGGTAGCAGCCATAGTCGCTTGACTTCCAGATGTTCTGAATATAGCAGTCTGTCGTACCTCAACCTCAATGTCTTTCAAGATAAATATTATCATTCTGTGATCTAATAGGGTTGCTGTATTCAATACCTACCAGTAGGTTTCTGTCATGCAAGTACTTCTTCTAGTAATCCAAATAAGTTATAGTTAGAGAAAAATAAGTGCAAACTCTGGGGAAGGTGTTGTAGTGTAGTCCAGAATAAATCTTCAATTATTTGTTGAGCTTAGGCAGCTGTATCGAGCTGAACATACTCGTGAAGTAAAATAAGGCCTGAGATTGGAAGTTTTGTTTCATCCAAGAGTTGACGGAAGCAATTACAGTAACTTTAAATCAGCGATTCTATTCGAGAAAGAGAAGAATAATCTGAATATTCTCCTAAGTTACGTTGATCTTCTGAATAGATCGGTGTCCAAATAATTGACACAAAGTAGTTATCAACTGAGCAATTTGACCTGATACCACTTAGAGTAAAAGCAAAACTTTCTTTAGTAATCGAGTACTACAGCGGCATAGTTTATGCACTATCTTTCACCAATTAGCTGGCTAATGCTGTCTACAAACGTCGTATTCCGAGGCGACCACTTCGCCGCCTAAACGCTAGCGTCGTCAACGATTACGAGCGATGTTACGCTGTTAATAACATCGTCCTACCACTGTTTCTTCTTTTTATTTTGTAATTCTTTATACAAAATTTCAAATAGTAAACTTTTAATTCTTTTTAAACTAAAATGTTGTTCTTTGAATTGTTAATGCAACTTTATTAGCAATATAATTTATATTATCATTATTGCCTGTCATTTTCTAGTCAAATTGACGTTATAAGAAAAAATAACAGAAAACATTGCTAACAATTAAAGGATCGTCGAGGCAAACCCGGAATTTTTCGTCCGCTAATTGAAAGAGATAATCAATCAAGATCTTGAGCGTAACTGAAATGAAAAAAAAATAGACATGGCAAGGTCGACGCTTACTCTAGCAGTATACCAGAACTTACACTACTCCTTCGTCCTAAGAAACCGCCAACTGTTGACTGAAGATGGTGGACCAGACATTAAAAGCCCGAGTGCTGCTCAATGACATCAATAGTTTCCTAAAACTCTTTTCGGACTAAAAGAACTTCATCCAGAACATGAAGGTTAATCGCCAAAATGACCGTTGGATGTGCAAATATGACTCTGAAGTGCCACCATCATACATTCAAAGTAATGGTTCTTTAAGTAAGGCTTAAAGGTGACCATTAACAGCTATTTCAACCTGCTGGAGACAGTTGTCAAGTCATGGAGGTCACCTTTAGACGGAAGAATGTGTTTCAGCAAAACCCCGCTGCAGCCCACAATAAAAGAAGACTTAGACATGGCTATATAATTTAAATTACTTCTGGTCCCTTGACTTATGATCACCCTCTGGGCCCGACTACAATCCCTTTGTCTACTACATGTGGGGCGTAGTCGAGGTGAAGATCAGTGAGAGACAGCACAACATCAAGCACAATTCAAGAGCCTCCATCACGGAGGTAATGACACACACGGATAAGGAGGACGTTGTGTTGGCTTGCAATAGATTTAAGTCCCGGTTCAAGACGGTCATGGCCTATGGTGAAAACTACATTAATTATGTTAATTTTTCTTGTATTTTAATGTTATTTTCATTGTTTATTTATTTTCTGGATTTGAAAAAAGTAAATTTTTATAACACTTCTTAGCATTTTAATCATTGCATAGAGCATTGTTGTACTTAAATCGTTAATTTTTCAATTGTCAAAGTTAGAAAATCAGAAAAAAGCAAAATGAAATTAGAAATAAACGCGTTATACCTGAAAATGCGGCGGATGTTGTGGACAAGGACAACAACGTAACATATAAGCAAATGCTAGTCACACTAATAAATAGCAGGACGTTTAAGTTTAGCTTCCACGATGGGACGATTACAAAATGTTTATAATTGTTGTAGCAATTTATGAGATAAGGAAGCTACCAAGTAAAGCTTTCAATGCCATTCAAACGCTTAATTACTATTCAGCGATTATTCACATCAAAACTGCCAGTAGATATCCCATTTCTAAAACTAGTAACGGCTTGTACCTGTAAAAATTCTCTACAGAAACAAATAGCGATGTCATTTGAATTAAACATCTAAAAACGTAAATGTTTCAAGCATTATAAAACAACGTAAAGTAAAAAATCTGCAAATAATGTAAAAATCGCTTCTGCAGAGCAGAGCTAAAGCACCAAAAGAATAAATAACAACATGCCGCAGGTTTGGTGAGTTCTATGTACTACTCAAATTGCTAGAATAAACTTCAATTTTACAAAAATATTGCAAAATATCGAAAGATGATTTAATGTTTCAGATTTTCTATTTTAGTACATCATCGTTTAGTTTTCAATTTAACACCTTAAACTATAAAATATGGTTTTAGCTCATGACTTATATACATGAAAACATAATTAATGTAGTCAATCTCAAGCTCTAGTAGAAAACTTTAAGTTGTAAGACAAAGATTAGGTTTATAATAAGCATTTCGACATTATTTAAGGTAAAGCAAGATACAAGAAGAGTTTTTCTATTCTCAAAAACTTAATAATAAGTGATATATCTAAGTGAGCTAGTAAATAGGTTTTAAAAAGATCAGAAGGGTTTTTAGATTGAGAAGTTAGAGTAAACAAGTCTATAATGATGCTTTGGTGGGAGGTGCTGGTAAGAACAAAAAAAAACAAAGTTCTTACAATTTAGCCCCTTTATTATGTTTGACTACTAGAATGGCGGATTAAACCAATGAGTTAGTTTTTGGATTTTCACTTGCAAGGTCATAAGTAAAAGTATTAACTGCATGAAGTGAGATTTTAGAGGAGAGTAAATGTTAATGGGTAGTGTGCTGCTAATAAGATTTTCTTCTTAGGCTCTGATTTATCCACTAGCCATCTACGCTGCACATTTCGAGACAAAAAATAAAGACGTGTCAACATAAATTTGATTTGATTTTGTTGTTACGTTGACAAAAAAAAACAGTATTTATCATTGGCTTCACCAATTTCATTAAAGTTGTCACTAGCCCAAGATATTGATGACTGTCTTTGGTTCCCTGACACTGTCTGCAACTCAGGTTTCCATTGAGCCACCCTATTTTGTTGAGGTGTCTTCTAAGAAAAACTATTCGTCTGCGCAGTTGATCTCACCAAAAACTAAAAAGCAAAACGCATATTCACATTAAAAGCATTATTCTACTCCATAGTAACCGTTGAAGTAAAAAGAAAATCCAAGACCATACCCCAATGGTATAAATGTCAACAGTACGGGCACACAATGAATTACTGCAGCCAAAAATTCGCATGCGTCAAATGTGCAAGCAATCATCTACACACCGAATGCAAAAAACCGCCCAATGGTCCGCCAAAATGCACAAACTGTGGAGGAGACCACAGTGCAAATTATCATATTCAACTACTACAGCAACTTAAAAAACCCAGACGTCTATTCCCAAAACTAAATACATCCGAAACTCGTACCTTAGTAGCAAACCGACTTATGCAGACAAAATTAAAAGCAAAGCCAATCTCAACGTTAAGATGTCAACCCCAGCCAACAGCCCAAAACTTTCCAATAACATTATTCAGTTCCTCCTCAAACTACTCACACCTCACCTAAACCAAATTAATTCGTTCTTTACCTACACCCTTCTACTCATGCTTTTTAATGGACCATAATCAACAAAAACCTACTCAGTGCTTAACAATCCTCAATTGGAATGCTAATGGGCTCCTAAATCAACGCTCCTTACTCGTTGCCTTTTTAGCTAGACATAAAATGGACGTCGCTTGTATTACTCAGACACACCTAGACGAGACAATCAACCTCAAAATTTCTGGTTACCTCGTCTATCGCAAGTAGCGAATTTCCCCGATTGCGTCAGAAAGGGCAGAGATTCTAATTAAAAAAGGTCTAAACACACGTTGATATTCCTAACTTAAACTTTGAAAAGGGGACTGCATGACAAAGACACCGTTCAGTGCGGATTAGTGACTATTGTTGTGTTTGCGTCCTCTTGTGCTGTAAGGGCGACTGCGTGTGGGCCTTGGGGAAGGAGTCACAGAGCGATCGTGATCCTTCTGCGGCGTAGCGCTACGCGGCAACGTTTGGCGCCCGAGATGTCGGAACGCGTTTGGGCAATTGGGGTCCTTGACCATTCAGCGCTCCTGAGCCCTCAGCGGCCTGGACCGTCTCGCTGGTCATCCTCCCTGGCGGTGCGGTGACCGTGCGGGTTCATAGACGGTGCGGACCACACACACGTCCAGGTAAGACAGCTCTCGTTGCGTGCGAAGAGGTATCTCGCGGCTTAGCGTAATTGCGTTCGCGCCTTAGCGGCGTTGCGACACCGTTGGTTTGTATTGTAATTTATTATTGTTCTTTCATTATAAGTTTGTATCTAGTTTAAGCTTTACAACTATGAATAAATACTCTTCTTGCCCCGGCTTTCCTCTCAACGAGAGGTTTTAGGCCTAGACAAGTAGTAACTTTCGCGTAATCCTTTGTGTTTTTATTGTTTGGACCTGCTCTCACCCAATCCTTAACTAAATGTCACCCTTACGGTAATTTTAATTACCAATTTTTAACTTCAGCAGGGCTGGGTTCTGGGTTGTAAAGTGAATTGTTCAACTTGATAACAGCAGTGTAACACTAGCTAGCGCTTACAGACAGCCAGATAAAAAATGAGTACCTGACGACATCAAAAAAATATTTAATGCAACCTAGCCGCTATTGGTCATTGATAATATAAACGCTAAACATACTTTATGGGGCTGTAGAGCATCCAACTCCACGGGTAATAAACTCGAGAATCTTGCAACAGCTAACTCCTTCCAGATCCTAGTACCAGATAAGTAAACTTATCGAAGAGATTATGAACCCGACATACTTGACATTGTTCTGCAGAAGAATTTTAACAAGTCATTACAAACGCGTCATAATCGAACTTAACTCAAATTACATCCCTGTTCTAGTGTCCTTTACAAATAACTTAGCACTTAAATACTCAATAGCCAATCTTACAAATGGCAACACTACGATTGCTAACCTCACTACATCGATTGGTGACAGTACACGCCTAACCACTTTATCAAATTGTGACCTAATCAACGAGAAAACCAACTTAGGCGCCAGTGGCAAAAAACTAGAATCCATTAAACAAAAACCGACTGAACAACCTTGCCCGTTGGATCAAAAAAAACTCGTCTTTTTCAGAGTCAACACCTATAAACGGCACATAGTTAACTTTAGCCCAGAGACGGGGCTTATGGAAAACCACTGAAAAGATCCTAAACCAAGGAGAAGAACTGCCTACGCTCACAACAGGTACCGGTAAAGACAGCTATAGTTCAGACGAAGAAAAAGCTTCCGCTTTCACTTTACATCTTAAAATGACCTTTACTCCCATAATCACTTGTACTCCTACACACTTTAACCACGTGATAATTTATATCGAAACAAATGTTTCTCATCTTGGTAGAATTAAACCTAGCTCCCCGAAGGAACTTAAAACCTATGTAGATACACTTTCAACAAAAAAGTCTCCCGGACATAATCTTATCACAAAATCGATATTTCAGTATCTTCCCAAGAAATCCAAGCCAGTATAAGTACAATCTTTAATGCCTGCCTAAGGCTAGGTTTCCTCAGGCATGGAAACACGCCCAAATTCTAATGTTTTCAAAAACAGCCAAAAACAAAACTAAAATTAGCAGATATAGACCAATAAGTGTGGTAATTGAAAGTCTTAACACAATTCTCACCTTCTAGGTTGGATTCAAAAAAGGACACTCCACATGGTACCAATTACAACGCATAAGTGAATATACTGAGCGTGGTTCAAAAAAAACTTATCTCTTGATATCTCACAGACAGATTTTGGCTTGAAGGTTTGAAAAAGAAAATCCTGGATATTAACTTACCACTCTATCTAAAAGCCATCTTATTTTATTTATTGAAAATAAAACTTGGTGTCCAAGTGAACTCAACACTATCAAAACCAAGAATACCCACGCTGACGTGCCGCAAGGCAGCATTCTGGATCCAACCCTATTTTGCATTTACATATCCAACCTGCCCGAAACCAAGGCAGCTCTTGCTACCTTTGCGAATGGCACCGCCATCTTCACTCAAGCATCGTTATTGGATGAAGCGGTGCTAGCACTCCAACAAGCTACAAACTAACTTCTTGGCGGTTCCAATAGTGGAATACTCAAATAAACCCAGAAAAATGCCAAGCCAAATTTTTTACGTTTAGAAGATTCACAAATCCTAACTCCGTATATTTAATAACTAATAATAAACCAATACCATAGTAATCAAATGACTCGGCAGTCAAATACTTTGGCATCTACCTCGACACACGGCTGAGTTGAGGCTTTCATATTAATCAGAAATTAATCAAGGGTCACACCAGACTCAAACAGTTGTATCCACTAATTAACCGTAAGGCTTCCTTAAAAATTAAATGCATTGTCTTACTATATAAAAGCCTGCTACAACCTTTAATTCTGTATGAATCACGGATATGGTGTAATACATCTCAAACCAAGATGCAAAAGCTACAGAGGTTTCAAAACAAAGTGTTGCGGATTGCAGTCAACGCGCCCTGGAATTTTCGAAATACACAGCTCCATCATTAATTATGCCCATTGAAAACCATACTAAAAAAGTGCAAAAAGCTTATAACCAACTTAAGTACGTGTAACGGTGTGGTTCATTCTAATCTTTTTCGAACAAAAATCAAACATCAAATCACAGAAACTGCTATTGAAAAATATTAAATATATATATTAAATATTATGGGGTGACCTGTAATAGTTCGTAATTGATTCGTGTTTTGCACTAACAGGTTATTCAGTTCGTTTACGAGATGGTTCTTTTATAACTGTTTTTCCATATGGAGTTGATCAGCTTTCTTGTTACTTTTAATACCCTGGTATCCACAAAAGAGAATTTATTGTAATCTCCCATATTCCTGAATTCTTCACAGCATTTCCATACTAGCCTGGATATTACTAACAGACTCCTTAATACCTTCAGAAATGTTTGGCTTTCCGAATACATTAACTTACATATTTCGATGGGCTCTCGAATTGTTTTGCTTGGCGCTCTTCACATAGCAAACATTTTCGCTTAAAACGCAGATGTATATTTTGCTAGTGAAAAGATTAACTGCAAGTTTTTCGTTTTGTAGTATATATGCCTGCCCCCGTTCCAAACTTAGTCGTCGGTCCATCTGTATACCAGATAATTTTTCCAAGTCTATTTCTGTTACTTATTTTTTTGCATTCTTTTCGATCCATAATATTAACCTTGAAATTTATGTGAATGTTGTAGTCATATGGTCTATTACCGTGTCCAGTTTGCCTCCACATATGTGTCCCACTTGCACACTTTGTCTGTGAATGGGTACGTTACGCAGTCTATAAAAGACTACTCCTGCCTCTCTCATTATTTTGAAATAAAGAAATGAGATGTTAAGCAGTATCTCCATTACCGCTGTTTGTGTTGTTTTTATAGCATTCCAAGCAAGCAAGTCTTTGTATCTTAATACGATTATAGTGATTGTTTGTGTCATCTTTGTCTACAGTACCAAAGTTCCATATGTCATCATGGGTTTTAACACCGCGGCGTATATCCAATACATCAATTTCGGCTTAAACACAATGTTTTTCCGTAAGGTTGTCTTGCTAAAACTAGTGTTGCCTCCGTCTTCGTTTTGATTTTTTGAATGTGTTAATTTCAGGTGAGTTTTGAGTCTAAACTCACTCCAAGATATTGTACCTCACCCGATAACTTTATTTCTACACCTCCGAACCTAAGAGATCGCAGTCCATTTAAGTTTCTTCTCCTTATAAATGCTACTATAATAAATTTGGACCATATTTACTTATTTTTCTAATTAGTGATGTTACAACCCTTCGCTTTTTGAACTCTTTAATAACTAGCCATAATGTGTCGTTATCTTTTAACAAATTGGTGAGATAGTATGTGAGTTGTTTTATGGTTGTAGCGTGATTAATTATATTAAAAATTATGGCTTCCAAACTATATTATTATGGGGCCTTAGACAGTGGCGGTGGGAGCAGTTCGCCACGGGCGGTGGACATGCCGCCACTCAGGGGCGTCCGAACTGGAATGCATTCGCCCTTTCTCATTTGCACTTTCACTTAACTAAAAAGGGTAAGGGCAATTTAACTATTATATATTATAGGGAAATTTCGGAGCTCAATAATTGCCAGCAATTTGTAAAATCTTATAATTGAGCAATTAGTCCATAATTTCGAATTCTCGGCAAATTGTTTTAAGGAACTTAACATACATTTTTCAGTGGCTATGGAAATACCGTGGCTAAGCCACGTGATCCCTTCTCAATTTTGGAAATACCTTATTGGTAAAATTTCAACTTACCACCAACTTCGCACTCATCAAATTATGTGTCACTGGCATTAGCAGACAGTAGGCACCTGCTGTACAGCCTGTGAAATTTTTTTTTGTGTTTCCAAATGAAATGTTTTAAGAAATCGGTGCCTTGTACCGAAAGAAGAAAAAGCAAAAGAAGATAAAAGAAGGAAGAATGAGGGGTCGTTGCTGAAATATTTTGGGGCCGCTGGAGATGAATCTGCGAGTCGTGAGAGCATAAGTTCCATCGTAACAGAAAACGGAAAGTTCATATATTCTCTATTTTTAAACACCTATAGCGTGCTTTATGTTTTCTATTTTACCCTTCATGATACTTACAATTTCTTCTATTTCTTCTTTTGTTAGCTCCGGTAATCCCTCATCTTCGCGTATTATTTTTTTTTGTTCTGGGATACGGAGCTCTTTTCTTTTTCCTCGTTCTACAACTCATAGAACGCTCCTCCTCTTTCCCTGACTTTTTCTTCTTTCCCTTTTAATGTACTTTTCTTCTCTCTAATACATATGTCATAGTTGTAGCTTTTTCCTTCTTGGTTTCTCTATAAAAGTTTTCAATTTTCTGTTTCCTATAATGTGATTCTATTTGAGTCGCTTCTTGTGCGTTTTTTGAGAGACACAACTTGCCCACGGCTTTGTTAATTATGTATTCTAGTTGCTGCCAATTGTCATTTATGGTGTTAAATTTCCTCTTCCCTAATTCTTAGCAGCTTTCTTCAATTTTCTTTTTATACTTTTGTTAGGCGTCTGTCTAAAAGTTTTCCTGTATCAAATCTTCTTTTTGTTTTTGCTTTTTCTTATTCACCTTATTTATTTCTAATTACATTTTTAATAAAATGTGATTTGAGTTTCTATCCGTTCTTCTATATGCTATCTTTATTATTCTATGATGTTTTCTGTATATCTTTACATGGTTTGTCTGGTTTGAATATTCTCCGTTTGGCCGTCTACATGATTTTACAAATCTTCTTTCTTTTGAATTGTGCGCTCATTATCGCGTTCTTCTACAAATTCGATATTTCTTCTATTGTTACTTGTAAATTTATGTTTACTTTCATTCCTAACAATGCCTGTACCCGTATTCTTCGTGTTCTTTATTGTGCTTATGTATTTTGCTATATCTCACTTCCAACCTTTCATCAAATTTATCTTTAGTGTCTTCAGATTTCTCTTTTGTCGAAGCGAGATGTTTAATATGGATAATATTAATTTTTTCTGTATTTTTATACAGCAAAGTTTGTAGGAAATTGGCTGGAATTTTATATATTTATTTTCATTTTATCGCTTACTAAAAAACCGATTTCGTAAGTTCTTGTTTCTCATCCGCTTGTAAGCAGTGCGTAATTCTTTGACTGTGTTGTTTTATTTTCTTTTATAGGCGTTTATTGTCTTTTTTTAATTTGATGTGTTTTCACTACTCGTCTCCCTTTTCTTTGCCATGTTCCTTTCTTACTCATTTCCTTATCTGCTTGTCTAGTTTTTTCTCATATACGTTTTATATGCTTTACTTCTGCCTCTTTCAATTGCGAAATTAGAGATTTTCTTTTAAAATAATCTTAATCAACCCATATTTTTTTTATTTTCTTTTGTTCGTGTTTGTGTGTGTTTTTTTTAGTTTTAACAGGATTTATTTCCTTCTGGAGGGTAAGGGGTGGCACCAACATCCAGTCACCCAAATCTCAACCCCACCTACACGTGGTACCCTCTGCTAGAAAACGAACGAGGCTCTGACGACCCAGCATTGGGGGGTATAACCTGATACCAGTTGTCCCGAGGTAACGGGGCCCTCGTCGTCGGGCTAATCACCCATACGAGGTATACAGATTCAGAGAAACACAGAAAGCCTCGGACATGGACGGAAAGATGGAAAACTACCTAAGCGTGCACAAAGGACAAGAATTGGAATATGGAACGTGACAGGACTAAATGGGAAAGAGATAGAGTTAGTTGAAGAAATGGAGAGATATAAAGTTAAAATCCTAAGACTTTCAGAAATCAAAAAGAAAGGAATCAAAGAACATACACTCGAAAAAGGATACAAATTGTTCTACTCTGGAGTTCAGTTAGGAACAAGAGCAAAGGAGGGAGTAGGAGTGATAATTAGCGAAGACCTAATCGGAAAGGTGATAGGATGGGAAGGTATCAGTTCAAGAATAATGACAATAGATGCCAAGCTAGAAGAGAGAACTACATTCATACAGATTTATGCACCAACAGAAAATGACAACATACTGGAAAAGAAGAGTTCTACACATGCCTACAACAAGTGCTCGACAAAGCTAGAGACAGAAGCAGACACACATTTATACTTGGAGACTGAAACGCCCGAGTGGGAAAGAACCCAGAAAAAGGACATGGAGTTCTAGGAAGATACTGTACAGACACAGTGCTAAACGACAATGGCAATAGGATGATAGACTTCTACATAAGTAACGAAATGCTAATAGGAAATAGTTTCTTCAATCACAAACTAATACATAAAATAACTTTCATTGCAGAAAACAGAGAGGCCAAAAGTGAGACTACTTCATATACACAAAGGGAGCAAAGTACGCAGTATTAGACGTGAAGGTCATCCGAGGGGCAGAAATCCACTCAAATCACAAACTAGTAATAGCGGACACGAGATTCTATGTAAGAAAGGAAGTACCGAAGAAAGGCTAAGAGAAAATAAAAATAACTGAATTAAGAAAGCCCGAGAAAAAAACAGAATACGCACAAGAAGTAGAGCGCAGATTACTAGAACATGAACAACAAGAGCACCATCAGGAGGTAGAATGGAACGTAGAAGAGAGATGGACAAGACTTAAGGAAGTAATACTTGAGACAGCAACAACAATCTGTGGGAAAAGCAAAATATCACCTCGATACCAACGCACGAAATGGTGAAATGAGGAAGTAAAAAGGATAATAATGGAAAAGAAAACAGATTGGAAGAAATATATAACAAGGAGAAATGAGGCAAAAGAGGTAGTGAAGAGGGCCAAAGAGGAAGCTTGGGAAGAGTTTGGTAGAGAGATGAAGCAGAAATTCAAAGACAACAAAAAACAACAAAAAGGACTTCTGGAAAACAGTTAAAGGCCTAAGGGGAATGCACAAACAAAAGGTGTGGAGCATTAGGAACGAAGAAGGAGAAGTCTTTACAAAACTGCCACAAATATTAGAAACATGGAAGAGACATTACAGCACAAAATTCAAAGCACCAAACATACAAGAACAATAGAACCCCATCAGAGTAGAACAAGAAGAGACAGAAAACGAAACAATAACTTTGGAAGAAACAGAAGAAGCAATAGCACACATGAAAGTAGGAAAATCTGCAGGAAAAGACGGAATAAGCCCTAAACTAATCAAATACGGAGGGGAGTGTATAAAGAAATGGACACACAAGATATGCCAGCAAGTATACGAAGGAGAAGGAATACCGAGGGATTGGGAAGAAAACATAATAGTACCAATCCATAAAAAAGGTAACACAAACGACTGTGGAAACTACAGAGCAATATGCCTGGCATCCTGCGTACAAAAGATCTACACCAGGATACTGGAAAAAAAGATAAGGCATCACATTGAAGACGAGCTATTAGAGGAACAAGCAAATACAGAAAAGACAGACAGACTCAAGACCACATATTTACGCTTCGCACAGTAATAGAAAAGACACTTGAAGAAAACAAAGAGCTACACCTGGAATTCATAGACCTCCTAGCAGCCTTCGACACGGTGCCAAGAGGAACCCTGTGAAATTCAATGGAAAGAATTGACGTCCCGAGAAAACTTGTAGAAGCCACAAAACGACTATACGGAAGAACGAAAGGAATAGTAAGAATACCAGGACAAGAATCGGGGAAATTCTTGATGGAGAGGGGGATAAAACAGGGAGACTCCCTCAGTCCACTACTATTTATTATCATGATGAATGAAATAGTTAAGAACAGCAGGAACCCAACCCTGAACACTAAACTAGGACACTGGAACATGGGGGCAATCAATATACAAAGCCTCGTCTTCGCAGATGATATACTACTCGTAGCCGATAGCCAAAGGAAACTACAACAAGCAATAAATAATTGGAACAACGAAATTAAAATAAAAGGAATGACAATAAATGCGAAGAAAAGCAAAATAATGAGAATAAGTAAGAACACAGATGAAGAACAAAGAAACCTGAACGTAAGATGTGAAGGAGAGCAATTGGAACAAGTGGAGAGCTATGAGTACCTTGGAGTAATAATAAGCCAAGACGGAACAGTAACAGATGAATTAAGGAACCGGACTTCCAAGGCGACTAGAGTATACTATCAGATAAACTCAACATTAATCAACAAGAAAGAGCTGAGCAAAGAGACTAAGCTCCACCTGTATAAAACAATATACTTACCTACATTAACATACGGAATAGAAAGCATACCGCTACAAGACAAGAGCAAAAGTAAATTAACGGCTGCGGAAATGAAGTACCTGCGACGTATAGTCGGAAGAACAAAGAGGGACAGAGTGAGGAACATCACAACAAGAGAGGAGTTAGACCTAGAACCGCTAGTGGAAACACTACAGAAAAGACAACTAATGTGGTTTGGGCACATGACACGAATGGGCGAAGAAAGGCTGCCAAGAAGGGTATTAGAGGCAAGAAGAGAAGGAAAAAGAGGAACTGGAAGACCAAGGCAAACATGGATGGAAACTATCAGTAAGAAAGTGGAAAGGAGGGGGAAAAGCATGGCAGAAGCTAAACAAATCGCTAGGGATAGGAAGAGATTTCGAAAATGGATGAGGACCCGACACCTTAGGGTGTAAGGGATGGACAAAGAAGAAGAAGAAGAAGATTTCCTTCTTTCGGCTCTGCATTTGTTCATTCTTCTTATTTTGTTTATTTTCAAAATTGCATCCAATTTTGTTGTTATTTCTTGCATTATAAGGTTTATTTTTCTTGTTGTTTCGTTTTCACTGTCATTCTTCTCATCTCTGATTCTTTTCAGCACTATATTTTTGTTTCTGTTTTCCCTTTCAAGTTGTTCGGTTCGTTCTTCTTGCTCTTTTGTCTTTTCTGCTAGTTGAAGTTTTTTGCTTCTATTTTTTTATCAATTTGCCAAATCATCTAACTTTCCATTTTTTCTACTCTTTCCATTTTGCTTTTCTTTGTGTACAGCTGTTGATCGCGAAAAAAGTCAGACGCCGGTCTACCCGTTGGAAGAATTTTAACGACATTGAGCTAAGTTTTCTATCTGTACATTACCTTTCATTAATTTCTTTTGTTTGTCGTTTTTGTGGATCTGACAAAGTTTACTTTACGACAATATTTGATTTCCTCTGTACCGCTTTATTTGCAAGTTAGCAGAAAAAGAAACATGTATTCACACTCATCTTGAACTCCTCATTCGCCCAGTTGTAATTATATCCCTAAGATAAATTTTGTGTTTCACACAATGCATTAGGACTTTAAATTACTACATTGCGGATAAGCTTTCTGCACTCTCTAAAGCACACGATCACACTTAACTTTAGTGCATTGAAAACAGTGAACAGCTTTGTGCTACAAAAGTCAAGCGACCAAAGTTTGAAAACGATTGAGGAAAATACTAAAGTTGTACATTTGCGATCTACAAATTTTTCATTGGGACAATTTAGTTCTTGCATTTTGCGCTAAATGCAATATTTTTATAATCTGCAAAGTTGAATTTTCGATAATACAAATGCTTGGATGTATTAAAAGCAAAAGAGATAGAAAGCATGAACAGATTGTAAAAAAATATTTTTATTGTAATCTTTCGATAGATTTTGCAAATCTAACATTAAAAATGTGGTTTTGGCTCTTTTCTTGAGTGTTGCATGTTCATAACAATTTTTTAATTAATTCTAAATGCAATTATATAAATCACATTTGAACATTTTAAAGTACACTTCGTGCGACCTCAACTTCAAATTTTATTGCAACTGCAAGCGAATCTTACCCTCAAATTAATAGGTGCTGTAGCCTCTCCCAAGATCCTTGCATGTAGCCCACTCTGGCGAGAGCCCGCACAACGTGCTGCAGCATTATCCTGCCTGTAGCCTAGCAACCGGCCACGGCCTACTTTATCATTGGCTACCGTCTGCCGTCCAATAACAGTCATTAGAGCATTAGAATCTAATTGACTTTATAATGGGCATTCAAATTAGAAGCGGCGTTTGAGTCGCCCTTCTGCGAACGGCCTTCGCTTGATAAATTTCATTCGCTTGCATAATCGCCGTTGCGCGAGACTCATAAAGCACAATTGCGGGTACCGAGAAGCAATTTGAATTTAAAATGGCAAGTAATTATGGATATACATTTTGTATCTGTTTATGCAATCCGATGTGACGGCGCGTGGGAAGTTAACGGAAATGCCAGCAATAAAAGACAGGAAAAGTAATTTACCAGACGACATTGTTTATTGTTAAACTAATTTTACTTTATTTATAAAAATAAATAAAACTTGTTTCTGATTAGCTGGCATTTATTAGTAATTCATACCAAAATATTGCGGAATTGATGATTTACAACGTTATATTTCTTGTACGGTTGCCTAGCGAGTAAAATCCTTTGGCAAACGAAGTGTTTTGCTCGCTTACCTCCTTTATTATTTGCGAGAAATAATTCAAAGAGGTCAACAAATTATTTACTTCCCTCATACCAATGTCCCATCATCTCGGACGCTGAACCTACGTAAATGGAATTTGATGATTTTATTTGTTCTTTAGACGTCAATGGTAGATGACTTTGGGGTAGAGCATATACATATTTACAATCAAGACCAAACATTTTCCTTACTCCGAGATATAAAATCTATGTTATCCTGTGGATGTTGAATGATTCGATTGAATTCGTAGTGTTTTATACAAAGTCCGCAGAATAAACTTGCCTTTTAGAATTGACCTCTAGACGCACTGTCTTGGTAGAGGAATCGTACAACTTTGAACAGCACAAGGCATACTACTTTAGTGCGCATCGCGACGTGGAGTGGTAAACATCGTAAGTTTGTTTTTAAAAATAATGATTCTGTAATTGATTTTTGGTAAAGAAAACCGTAGTGTTGTAGGTACACAAATTCTGATAGTCTGGTTCAGAATTCAAATGGAAATGACCCAGTGAATCTCGTAGCGTTCGGACACCCGAGGATATCGCAATAGTAAGGCAGGTTGTTGTTACAACTCCAAAACATTCTGCCACTAAGCCTTGGGAATATATAACCGAAGCTTAGGGATAATTTAACAGTGTGATTTCATGTTCTATCTATACAAACTGTTGGTGGTTCGCCCGGTAGGATGCATGCTAGAACATGTTGGCAAGTGTTCCAGCTGATTTCAGGTTGAATCAAAAGTTTTTTCGCTTTTTTAAATTTGTTTATGCGCAAACTAATAACAAAAACAACATGGAGTACATTCCATCATTATCAATGACTTTTGCCAACGATCTGCAAGCTTTCGAATCTGCCCAAAGTACCAACTTGCCGGCTTCGAATCGAAAAATTCTTGGCATCCTTCTTTAACTTCAGTGAATGGCCCAAAGCGGCGACTTTTCAGAAAGTGTTGCATGGGGCGGTACCAGCCGTAAGAATCTCAACTCCGTCCAACTCTTCAAACTTCTCCTTAGTCTTTTTGGCTGTGTGAGGCTCGGCATTGTCTTGCTGAAACAAAGCGCGCTTTCAATTAGTCAATGTCGGGTACTTTTCTAGCAACTCTTCTTCGTCCAACACGATCCCTAACGTCAAAATCGCCCCTTTTAAAAGTTTGAACTACATTTGAGCAACACGCACAGAGACCGTATCTTCTTCAACACTGCAAATTTCCCGCGTCGCTTTAATTGCTTTCAATCTCTTCTTTCAATAATGCCTCAAGAAAGCTCGAATTTCAATAGTTTCCTGACTGATGATACTGCAAAAGATAAAGTTTAGTCAATAAGCTTTCAAACAATACCAAAATGACAAAAAATATTCACAAAAAAAGCAAAAAACTTTTGATTCAACGTAGTACTATTGAACTCATTTTTTAACAGAATTTTTGGTGTTAGGCCACACAAAAGCCTTGACACTTCAGTGAGCGACATCTCCACATTCAGCACGTAACTGTTTGGTGTACTGCTGCGGACTTTGGCGTCACATGGTCGTATTTTTTTTTTTGAAGAAACAGGATGCGTGGTGACTATCACATTAACCCGCTATCTTGCGATGTTACAAAATTTTCCGGAGCCCAGATGCAACAAACATGGAATTGCACCTCTATGGTTCCAACAAGATGGCGCTACCGCAGACTCGACGAAAATTTCTCATCTTTGACAAATGTTTCCAGGTAGCCACATCTTATTACATAGTGACATCCCATGGCTAGCTAGGTTACCAAACTTAGCCCCTTGCTATTTTTTTCTGTGGGAATAACTGAATGTTAAAGTCTTCCAACGTAAACTGCAGGCTATCGAGAAATTAAATCATGCTATTCACAACGCGATCGCAACAATATCCGGTGGAAATAACTTGACAAGCAATGCCACAATGTAATGCTGCGGAAGTGTATTAGACATGCGGGCAAGAATTTGAACGATATAATATTTAAAACTGATGACTAAATGACAAACGTTGTCCTATATGATAGTAGCCGGTGTCTTTTCCGTGGTAAAAATAATATTTCATGCAAATTTTCCTGAAGAACAACTACGGTGAGCAGACAAGTTTTTTGTAAAGTTCTTCAACTTTTCAAGGCTTCTTTGTCAAGGTGCACAATGGTTTATTTATCCATAATTGGAAGAATGCGTAATAGTACTTGTCATCTGAGGTCGATTGGCCAATATATTTTCAGTCTTCTATTATCGGGATTGTGTAGAAGTGGTTGTAAGGGAAGGTTGCTGTGGACTGCAATCTGGTCATGTTGTTTGTTACTGCAGTCTTGGATAACCTCAAAAATGAATAGAATGAGATCGGTATGGATCATTTGATTGGAGACATACCAGGGCGCATTTACTAGTTTACAAAGAATTTTGGACAGAGCTCGTTGAAGAATGTGTGTTGAATTTGCTGGCACAACTGCATAATTCGATACCATAAGTCCAGATGGAAATTACTATAATCTTGCATAAGAGAAGTGTGTCTTCTAGTGACAAATGCGACCTTCGTCCAAGTAACCAGTATAATTCCCTAAATATTTTCTTTGTGATACGGATCTTCCAGTTGAGTTAATGATCAAGATGTAGTCCTAAATAGCAAACTGAAGCGGGTTGCGGGATAACGGCATTTTTTATAGATACTGGTGACCTTTTCTAAAAGTGAAAGTTAATTGCGTTTGGAATCACCAATTTTAATTTTTCACTTAGGAATCCAGTCTTGTAGAACATTCAGATGATCTTGTAGATATAAAGATCTTATTTCAGACTTTTCATGGCTATCAGGAATTCCGATTAGGGTAGCACAGTAGATAAAACGTGAGGCCCAATACACTTCTTTGTGGTATTCCGCATTTTATTGTGAAGAATCTGAGGTTTCACGATTGACTTTGCTTCGAAACTAACGATCGCTTAAATAGGACTTTAACAAATTAAAGTATGATAATAGAGAAAGCCAGCATGCCTTGTCGAAAGCTTGACTTATACCTAAAAACGCCAAGGTACAAAGTTTTTTGTTTTTCAGTAAAAAGTTTATTTCATAAACGATATAGTAGCGCTGTTAAGTCGTACAGTAATGATGCCGGAATTCGAACTGGTGATCAGGAATTTCATCCAGGAGTGGTCTAATTCTGCAGAGCAAGAGCTTTTCTAGTAATTTAAAGTTGGTTGATAGTACACTTATGGGTTGATCATGTTGATCTTGGAAATCATAATTATCTCCGGCAATTTTAGCTGCTGAGGCCAGTACTGTAGTCGTAAGACGACGTTAGAGGTATGTACCACAATACCTTTTCTTCGAAATTCCTTCAACATTTTTCAACAATTTAATTTACTGTTATTCACGCGAATGATTTCATGTTTGAGTTTCGGGCTAAATGCGCTCATTGGATCTGTTCGAGGTAAAGTGTTGTTGAGAATGTCTTGGACTTCTTGGTGTGGCACGTCCTCATTAGGTGTAAACGCTTCAGTGAGGTGATGGGCAAGAAAATCAGCCTTTTCTTTATTTCTTCGTGTCTATGGGCGAAGCGTGGGGTTGAGTTTACGAAGTGGGGATATTCAAAACTAAATTCGTTCCTTTGTGCGGTTCGTAGCACAAAAAGTTTTTCTCAAAACCCAGTTTTCCATTTTATTTTATGGGAAATCAATTAATACGTTTCTGTATATACAAACTTCGGAAAAATAAAAGCATGCATTTGTGTACAATTATTTTTTTGCTTTGTATAAAAATTATCTTCCACTACGTTAGAAAAAATAAACTTTTTTGTGTCTGTCGCCTGTTTAACACTTTTCTAATGTGATTAATGCTTTTAATTTGCCACACTACAGTATTATTATATGTCACTTTTTCTTATTTATTATTTGAAGATATTTGCTTTCTTCTATGTCCTGCTTTCTTTTTCATTTCCAAACGTATGGTCTTGTTAATATCAATTTTGTTTTCAGTTGCTTTTAAAGCAGTTCCTTGAACAACAATTTTCAGTCTAACTTTAGTGATCTCACGAAAACATATTCCTATGTTAAACTAATAAAACGCAAACAACGAAGAATATTGAAATGGGTTTTCCAAAATTCCTCAACAGTTAATTCTGCAACTCCAAAACATCTTGGAAAAAAGCTTTAATATAGATATTTTTGAACTTGGCAATAACATATTGATCTATTTTTTATAGGAACGATGTGGTATTAAGTGACAAGAACTTAATTTTAATGAAATTAAACTCTTCATTCAAATTTTTTAACTGTGGTAGATGTACCAAAGCTAAAGCCAGCGTGGTCCCGTGGTTGAGGGGCGGGCTACGATGCTGATAGACCCGGGTTCAATTCCCGGTGCCCTCTGATGCCTGGCGGGTGGCCTACTCAGTCACTAAAAATAATTGAGTACCTGCGTTCACTCGAACAAGGGGTAATAATGGCGATCGTCTTAGGCGCGGTGCTTGCCACACCGCCCCGCACCAGAGATGGTGTGCAACGACCGGGCAAAGAGAGCGAACGTATGAGAGCCTTAACCTCTCAGTTTGCAGGCCGTTCTCCCACGCGGGGCGTAGAGCCCTACCATTATTATTATATATATTAGATGTACCAAAGTATCATCAATCAAAAGAAAAAAATTTCAAGTAAATTAATTTTTTATAAATACATTTTTCGATGAGGGTGAAGAACTGCTTGGGCACCAAGGCTCGTCTGCTCTCTACGTAACATCAAATTTGCGCCTATTAACATTCTGCTTTTTAACAATTTGAGGAACAGAGCGGTAAACCAACAAAAGTTTTATTATTAGGCATTTGTACAAGTAAACAAAGTTAATCTAGCTTTCGGTAGTTTGTGTCCTGTCAATCCAATTTTTTTCTAAGCGATACACATCCTTTTATGCATTCCTATTCAAAAAATCCCAGTGTTATGGCAATTAAAACATATTCAGGGTTGTAATCTTTTAATTCCATCAAGTTCTGAAATTTATTCATGCCGTTTTCTGTCAACAGTAACATCTTTTCTGTGTCTCGACTTTCGCAAAACATTTTTCACTAGCTGTAAATCTTTTACTGGTAACTTTGTTACCGCTAGTGAATGTAAGATCTTTATAAATAACTCGAAATTTTAAATTTTGTTTTAAAATACATCATATATAGTGCGTGTTATTAATATAGACGAGTAGTAAAGTCTCCGCTTCTTTGTAACTTTATTTCTGCAAGATGAAACGATAGATGCTCCTTTATCCGCATTTAGTTAATTATAAAAAATCTACTTTCCTGGAAATTGTAGCTGTGGTGGATTTGGTCAAGTTATATTGCCTGCATAAATCAATTTGCCGAACTTGTGTTTATATATTTTTTTAGAATCTCTTTTTACTTTTATTATAATTTTCTTCTTTTCCTCTTTTTCAGTTTTCTTTGATAAAATTATCGTTTATCGCATATATTACACAAGCCTGCAAAAAAATATTTTTAAAAATGTTTTAACTTGAGTCACTTATTTTGTGTTTTTCAGTGCTAAACTCAAAAACGAAAACCGTTTTTTTCTATCGCGAAGGTTTTTCTCAAAAAAAGCACATGTATTTTAGGAATAGTAAGCCAAGTACGAAAAAAATATAGAAGGTATATTTTTTACATTTTATTAAAATTCTAAGTAACCAAACATTTTTCATAAAAACAACACAAAATTAGTAAAGTAGTACATGTAGTATCGTTTTCGCTTCCCATCAAAACTTTTTTTTATGCTTCTTCTGCTGTAGGGTCGCTGGGGATCGTCTCTTTTCAACATCCACCAGTAGTCCGCTATCATGTTAACATTCCACCTTCTTGATATCGCTTTTCCATTTCCTTTATATCTTGGTAAAATTTTCACTTTGTTTTCGCTGCAGAACCAAGATTGTCTGGAAAGTAGTCTAGGTGTGAGTGGAGACTCATATGACAGACTAAATTCTTGAAGCTTTCCAACATTTCAGTTACAATAGCCTAGTAGTCAAGATCCTTTTCGTTTCGAAGAAATCTGGTTACAAGTTTAAAAAATACCCATGCTGCTTTTTCTTTTAGGCTCATTTTTCTTCTCAGAGTTGTCATTATTTATAAGTTTTCGGATGTCAGCTCTAACAAATATTCCTTATTTCAACTTTGCCTCAGATAAACCAAGAAACTGCTGATAAAGATATTAAGGGTATTCTCCTTCATTTGATAAGGCCTTAAAAAATTGGTTCATTAGACCCAATTTGATGTGAAGTGGAGGAAGCAAAACTTTTTTGGGTCTAAAAGACTCGCCCTCTCAATATTCTTTGTGCCGACCTCTAAGGTTTTTCTGACTGGCCACTCTTTCTTAATGTAATGCTGTTTTCTATCATGGCTATCCCATTTATAAAGAAAACATAGATACTTTGTGTATCCACTCTGTTGACCAAGCAACCGTAAAATAACTTTTAAATCGCCACAAACAGTCCGTTTATAGCTTGAATAGCTAAGTTTATTGAAGACCACTTCAAAGTTTTGGTATGTTTCCTTTAAGTGAACCGAGTGACCAGGTACTGAAGCATACTTATTACTGTTGTGTAGAAGAACTGCTTTGAAGCTTCTTTTTGAGGAGTCAATAAAAAGTCTCCAATTTTCTGGTACATATTCAACATTGAAACCTACTATAACACCAGGGCCTTTGTTATAAGAAACTAGTTCACCTTTTTGAGCAAAATAAGATACGGAATCCTTTTCTCTATGTCGATAGCACCAAAAAGACGTACCAGAAGACACACTGTATGAGCTAAGCAAACAAAGCTTTGACAGCTACTCAGTGTTGCCATCCGACTAAACTGTGCGTAATAAATTTTTTTATAATTTTTTCCTTAATCAGCATACAAAAAACTACAAAAATCACTAATTATAATTTATACAATTTTTCCACCGCAGGCCTGTGTTATCAAAAAATAAGCCTAAAAATACAATAAAACACGTAATTAATAAAAAGAAATGCTTACGGCACATAGATTTTATAAGAAATTTACGGAAACTAGATTAAAACGATAATATTAAAAAGCATCATGGTTTAAGGTTTGTATTTCTAAAATTCGTTTACTAAAGGGTTCACAATTGCAAGTATCAATGTATTTTATTGATACTGGTACTCCAAATAAGCTACAAATAATCATAAAGACAATGTTTGTTATAAAATTTAGGATCTTCTATAAACCGATACTTTGTAACATGTCAGGTCAGTTTAAGAATGAACAAATAAAGGAAACAGATATGTAAGAATATAAATTTTCAAACGTCATAGCAAGGGCTTCACCTTTTCTAATTTGACTTAAAATAGAATATTTATTCTCTCTTCAAAGATCGGATTTCCAAAGGTTTTGAGAGTTTTATTTAAAACTCGCATTTCTGGGCATATGGCTTCGAAATGGAACACGTCAGCACTAACTCGAACTCCATAGTTCCCACAATTGGACGTTTGGTCACCTGAAGCTAATTTGACTACAGTTCTCTCCTTGTTGGATTCTATTTTTTAACAAAATAATATTTTTTATATAGAATAGATAGAAGAGTTCTTTATAACACTGACTCAAAAAAAAGAGAGTCGTAGTTTTTGTCGTGGTTAGTAACACCATTTACGTATGTTCTGATTACATGAGCAACACTTTCGTATCTTCATTTTGCAGCTATGCCAAGCTAATGAGATGGTAAATGTAAGAATATCTCCAAATACAGGTTTGTGCAAGCAAATTTGGTGATTAATTGTTGAAAAGCATATCTAGCTGTAGTGAGATGAATCCCCCATCTCAGACGCGCCAAGAAAGATTGGTGACACTTCTGTATTAAGATTCTCAGTCATGAAAAGCCAACAATATGTTACAAGTTTCACTTATTGATTTGAAGATCAAGTCTTTGAGATGCCATGGTTCCATTTCATCAATTACCACTGCAAATTCACACGGAAAAGAATTAAATCATTGAACAGGGGCCACAAAATTTGTGACTTTTGTGCACGTAAAGGTAACCGGCGTACGTATGGAGCGCTCGTAACATTAAAAATTTTATTAGAAACTCTCTTTCCGAATACAATGCAGAAAAAATGATACGAAATATACTGTAATTTTCAAATGCATTTTCAACTCGATTTCGGAGCTCGGAATATTTTTAAGATACTGAAAGTTCCAAATGATGCGATTTTTATAGTTACAGAAACAGACTTACTGATCTGGGGGTCGGTCCCGTTGATGAGCCTGTTGCCAGTAGTCGAAAAAGTGCAAAAGGCTGACAATACGACGAACACTATCACCCACGTGGTCTATGAGGCCAAAGACGAAAAAGAACATTCTACGTTAACAGCTTTGGACCTAGAGGGAACGTTCAGTAACGCATTGTAGAATTATTAGAGAACTAATAGAGATTCTCCGCAAAACCTACTCTGGCTAATAAAAAACTACTTCTCATGGTCCGTGCTCCGGACCGGTATACTAAAAGGTGGTATACAAATGTATACTTAAATTCAGTTGCCGCAAATATACCATATCGTAGTATTCACAGATGGCACCACGTTAATAGTTCGGGCGGTGCAATTTAAAGCTTAAAATCGTGCGGAATAAGATACTCAAAATGCAAAAAACTGCGATGGTATTGGCAAGGATATGGTTAGGGTAAAAAAATTTTAATTTTCGTCCTCAATAGCGAGCATTACGTACCTTGGAGTAGATATTAATAATCGGCTTTAATGAAAGAGTTACATGCGGACGGTTTATGACACAGGAAATCAAGTTGCCTGTTGAATCAGAACGACGTTCTAATTAACGTATGGTTTTCGAACCAAGACAGCGGCACGCGTATTTGAGAGAGTAGCACAGCTGTATATGTTGTATGTAGCCGAGATACGCATGGGAAAGTGCTAAGTCAGAAAGACTATGAATATAGCGTACAAAAAATACTCGCAGTTAAGATGACAGATGCTTATAAAACGAGAGCCATTGGGGTGTTAGTATTGAGCCAGTTATTACCTTTGCATTTAAATTTGCAGAAGGCGGTTGACAACCGGTTCGAAACAGCAACTTTGACAGGAGCTGGAACTGCAGCCAAACGTGATTGAGTGAAATCGATTTATAGAGAAAACGGGACATCCAAACAAGCGAGATGGCATCCCATTCGGCAAGAAAAAGCCTGAGACATGACAATTATTCTGCTATGTGGATGGACTGCGACATGCGTTCGTAGATCTACAAGGAAAACAGAAGGTCTACCATAGACGTGCCAAGCGCCGTTTTTCATTGCATACTGATAACCGTTCAAGAACATTTGACAAGCACAAGCGATCATCTTGAGATACTCTTTAATACTAGACATTAAATTATTACTACTTACTTTCAAATGCATAAGAACACCAATAAATTTGGATTGAAACAAGGTACACGTGATGACTTCAAAAAATGGGCGTTCGAATCAGCTGGTCAAAAGACAACATCAAGATCAGGACTATCCAATTTTGAGCCGGTTCTGTAGAGATTCGTAAAAAACCGGTTACGAACTAGGGTTAGAGTAAAGTGGGAGCAGAGATTAAAAACAGCGGAAATAGGGCGATATGCTGCGAGGTGCATTACACTGTCCACCTTTTTTTTAACATGGAAATATCTAGTCCACCTCATCAGAATCCGGAAACTCATAAAGAACTAAAACAACTGCGTACGTGAGAAAGTCGGCGGCGCCATGCAAGTCCTGTTGACCTGCAATGTAAAGTAGGAGACCAGATCCATAGTGAAACAGATGCTTGAGGAAATAATCACAAACGAGCCAAACGCCCAAATGGTGGATGGTTTTTGCAGAATTTTCAGACCGACGCGGGCTTATGATAGGCTTACAGAAGTTGGAAAAATTAGAGCTGCTGCACAATACAAACCCAAAAGTCTATAAAGACTTAACAAACAGAGACTACGGTATGGACTAAGGTAAAATAGTTTGCTTTCTTGCATGGAATTGCAACTAATAGAATGATTTTGAGCTACGGCAATAAATCGTTAATGGGTGTCATTAAGCCTTCCCATGCTTGTTAGAGTGTTTATCGTTCAAGATAAATACGTATTCGGTAGTTGCAAAATCTTTGAATACGAATGTTGTTTTACTACCATGTCTGGCGTCATTCATTGCTATTTGGTGTCTCTTCTATCTTATTTTAAGGCATTAGAAATTATTCGAAAAGGTAACGTAGTTCTTCGTATGTACTCTCTGCCACTGTTGTTCGAAGATAGTTTTTCTACGTAGCAGGAACTCATACTTTGATTTATCAAGAGTTACCAAGGCATTGAGTTGCCAATTAAAGCTCTCCAGGACACTGTTGTGTTACTAAGTAATGTCTTAGTCATAAAGAGATTTAATGTTTTAAATGAGTATGACTCGAATTGTCTTTTCTAATTGGTTGCAAGTCGCAGCTTTGTACCAAATCTAACAACCCAATGAATGTGTAATGGAGAGCAATGGTTGAAGTCTCTTTTAGGGGTATCGTTTCCTATTGTCGTAAGAAATGAATACCAGTTATGCAATATCTGCAACCTCAGATCATTGGCATAAATAAGATGTTGGTGTACACGTGCATTTTAATCAACGGCCACGTAATACGTTAACCTTCTGAGCAATTTTTAAACTGTCACCATAGTAATAATTACTTATCAGCTCAGAGAATATATAATTTTTTAATGTTCCTTGACCTTAATAAAAATCCAGCGGTATAAACTGCAGCTCGAGGGCTAATGAGTTCCTCTTTATTTTCGTTTAAAATCCATGAAAAAGATGACCACCTCATATATAAGTTTAGGTCTAAAGTCATAAATGCAAATTACAGTCAAGGATTAGCTTAGATATTTGTACGAAATATATTGACCGTGGCACACTAATACCAAATATAAATATAGTTTTATATAAACGGCAATCAGTATAAAACTGAAGCTGAAAAAATATTGTTACAGAAGTCACTTTACCAGAAGCCAAGAATTTTTCATCGCTTTTATGTTATCACGGTAACATAAAAATAGCCGGAACGACTCGATTTTAAGAAAGTTTGGGGGGAAGGGGGCATCTGATTTATAGAATGTCATCATTCCTTAAAAATTTGGAAAATTTTATTACATTTCGTTTACTAGAAGCTAAGATATGGCTAATGTATACATTAGTCTAACAATGCTGGTATCGACAATTTGAAAGAAGGTAGAGGAGATATGGGTGATGATAAACGTTCAGACCAATTATATAAAACGATTACCAAAGAAAACGTATATGACCGTGTTTTTTAGAAATATTTGGTTTGCAAAATTTAAATTTAATTGATTGTTCAACAATATTGTTAAAGAAGCTCTAAGACAAAAACTTTTTAAAAACAATTGCAACTGATGATAAGACATAGTGTTTTTAATACGATCTAGAAACCAAGCATTGAAGTGCTTAATAGCGATCACTACATGAAGGAAGTCTAAAAAATCCCATTGGAATAAGTCAAACATAGAAACAATTGCAACTTATTTTGTTATCTATAAAAAATTGTTCCAAGTAGTACAACCGTTAATGGTGAGTATTATATTGGTGTACTGATTTGTTTGGTAGGCCCTATCCGCCAAGTTTGCTCTGAATATCGAGAACCAATCAGTGGATCATTGTTTTTGTAATTGCCCTTACTTCAGGATCTTTTATATCGATTCTTTCCTATTTTTTTAGTTGTATTTGGCGATGAAAGAAAACCGTTTTGCATCAATTGAAGGAATTCAATGCTTAACTAAAAGAAATCACAACATCGTTTCGATCAAACATTTGATGAACTTCTTAAACGTGCAAACCATTGGATTTCTGCCGATTGAGAATATTACAAATAAATTAAAACAAATAAAAAAACTTTTGTCAAAATGTATTAACTATTTTTGTTTTTTAAGCTACTTCGATTATTTCTGAGACAGAAATTATATATTTAGACCTTTACATTGCGACATAAATCATCTTTATACCAAGGTAATTCGGAAAGAATCATCTGTTTGGTTGTCGATGACAGAAATGCATAAATACAAAACCTTTATTACACACATTATAACCATAATTGTCATACAAATTGAGGCACTGTCATAACGTCTTATAAAGTATGAAATTACTTCTGCCAAAAAGTTTTGCACGTGAGAATAAAGTTATTTTATAACAGCATCGTAAAGCGTCGTATCATCGTTAAAAAATGTGCATATTGGACTTTTTTGCCAATTTCCTGCTGACTATAGATGGGTGGCTACTTCTTGCTTCATCGTGCACGATCATTTTCATTCGTCATGTTTGATCCGTAAACATTACGCAGTTCGCGATGAGTCTCAGCTGGCGAAAGTTTTTTATTGTATAACTGCACCCACTTCACATTTTGCGGAATTTTTATAGCAGAACTCATTTCCAATGATCTAGATACTGCGTACAGCGCTACAGAACGGGCATCCTTATCCCCTCCTATTTCTTGCGTATGCGCTAAAAGATTTATTTTCTAATTGCCCTGGTACTTAATAATTACTACTTAAATAAAATGTGTAAAATATTTTTTTTTATTATTGTCTGCCAATTTAACAATAAAAATAACACGACAACAAACCTAAATACTGAAGTTTAAGCACTTTTGTTGCAGACTATTTGTGATCTAAAATCTTATTTGATTTAGAAATGTGAATTTAAAATTACCGTTATGTAACACATTATAAGTTGATCTATGATCGAAGATCAGAATTAATATTTAATCAAAGATTTGTATGTAATTGTGCTATAAAGACTAAAGAAAGAAGCGTCATATAATACAAAATTCAGGCTAGATAGACATTGATGCTAACTATCTCCATCGTGCATATACAACTATAAAAACTAGCGTGGTAGCAGGTTTATTTTAAAAATTCTCTTCTGTAACTTTTCTTCGCCACAACTATTTAAAAAACTCAAAGAATCTTTCAAATTGCAAACTTGGTTTAACAACCCAGGAACAGCCAACATAAATTTCTAAGGTAAAACTACACAATAATCATAATAATGAACAGAATAATAATCCTAAGAGAAAAATTTAATTATTGGGAATTAATTTCAATATGTACGTATTACATAAACAACGCCCACAAAAGAGTGACCGAATTGGTTTAAAAATTAATAAAATCCCAGTCACAACAATCAGAATACGACCGCAAAAATTGGATTAGAAAAATTCGTACTTGGGTAAGCGGTAGACCGCAAGCCACAAACGGATGCGCTTACACACATAATGCTTGGAAAAAATTGCAAAATAGGCCAGCATTAATAGAGCGGTCACCAAAATAATACTTGCGTTTTTTCAATTCTTTATTATACAACCTGTCTAATTTACAAAAAACAATAAGCATTTAGTGTGTTACATACAGGGTCTGTGTTTTAAGTAATGAGAATAAATCACAAAACAAAATTTATTACAGATATCACTACAAAACTTTAGTAGTCTTCAAAGTATGCTCATTGAGCGTCAACACACGTCTGCAGGCGAGTTTTCCACGCTTCGTACGCTCCCTGAAAGTCAGCAACTGAAACATCCTTCAGAGCACGCGTGCAAGCCGCTTTGACAGCATCCAAGGTTCCGTTGTGGCGTCCTTTGAGGGCGGTTTTCACTCTGGGAAAGAGGAAAAACCTGCAGGCGCAACGTCGGGGCCGTAAAGAGGCTGAAGAATCGTTGTGATGCCATTTTTTGTTAGGTACTCTGCAACCACGAAGCAGGTATGACATGGCGCATTATCATGATGGAGCTTCCAATCGGTGGCAATTTCTTGTCGCACTCGGTTGACCCGTCTCTTCAATCTTTTTAACACTTCCTCGTAGAAGGCACCATTGACTGCCTGTCCTTCAGGCACAAATTCCAAGTGGACCACATCTTTCTTGTCGAAAAACACAATCAGCATTGCTTTAATTCTGGACTTGGATATGCGAGCTTTTTTTGGTCGAGGCGATTGTGGTTTTGTTTGGGGGTCGTATTCAAAGATCAAACTTTCATCTCCGATAATGACATTGTCAAAAAACTGAAGGTTTTCTGCAATGCGTTCCAAAAAGTTTTTCAAAACGGCCTCACGGTTTTGCATTTACTCGTTTGTCAAAACTTTCGGGACGAGCTTGGCGCAAATCCTCCTCATCCCAAGATCCTCGACGATAATTTTGTAAACAACCATTTTATCGATTCCCAGCTTATCTGCGATAAAACGAATACCTAAACGCCGGTCCGAGTTCAGCAAATCTCGTACATATTGTTCGTTGTCTCCAGTTCTTGAGGTTGACGGGCGACCTGTGCGGGGTTCATTCTCCACGCTCTCCCGGCCTTCTCGAAACATTTTGTGCCACCTAAAAAGTTGAGCTTGTGATAAGCATTGACTGCCATACGCCTGCCGAATCATTTCCAGCGTTGATGCACCAGATTTTCCAAGGAGAGCACAAAATTTGATTGCATAACGCAGTTCAATGCTTTGCTGCATTTTAAGCTTGCACATACTTCTTTGCAGGCGACTACCGATTGGAGCGTATTCAAGGTCAAACCCTCTACCGCTTCCAACCGGTCCCAGCACCCTCTGACTTATATTTGCGTTAGGATAAAATATTCTCATTACTTAAAATACAGACCCTGTATAATGAATAATGTAAACAGCAAATAAAACTACTAAATGCTTATGGCCATGTAGAGTCCTCTATTATCAATTTCACTTGCACTATTACAAGTGAATGTTTGAACATAAGTATAAATTTTAAGATAAAAATTTAAAAGTAAAGCGCATTGGCAGTTCGTTGGGTTTAAATTGTTTGAGACGTTTTTGTTTATCGGATTCATCCATTAAAAAATTCACTAGTAGGGTAAGATGCACTGAGAGTCTGATTTTATGTTTTAGTGGTTTTTCTAATTTCTTCTTTCGAGGTTGGTATACTCAAGTCGCTTAAGATCATTCTGTTTGGCACATACCACGGTCCATTAACTAACACACGCAGCACTTTATTGGAGTTGTTAGTGGTTCCCCAGAGGGAGAGACCATATGTCCAGATAGATTTCAGCGTGACCTTATACAACAATAATTTGTGCATATCTTGTTGACATCATTCAATAGATTTCTTGTATTGTAACCCAAGCTGTTTGCTTTTATTAAAGACATCCAAATAAAACCCCAGGTATTTTGCGGCATTGGTGTTTTAATTGCTGTCTGTTAAGCGAGACAGCTGGATAGTTATCACGGTTTATGGTGTTAGGATTTGTTTTATTTATTTTGATTCGCCATACTTTGTAGCCATTGTTGGACTTTATTGAGAGCGTGTTGGAGGTTGTGGAATGCTGTAGTAGGATTAAGATGTGAGGCTAAGATAGACGTATCATCAGCAAAAGTAGCTGTTGTGGTCAAATTTGTAGTTGATAAGTAAATGTAGGATGGGTCCTAGCACACTACCCTGGGGAACTACGGATGTGACTGGTTGAAGTCACGTATTCGCCGATAAGTATTACTTCAATATTTTGTATAGTTGGTGTGGCAGACACTTTTTTAATTTACCGAAGGGGCCCAGATGCTACACCTCGTCAAAGGGTTTGAAAATGTTTATAAGCACGCCCCTCAAATGTCCAACATACAGCTGCATGTCATTTGTGGTGCCAATAGTTCGGTCCCAGCTTTCAAACCGAGCGGATCGTAATCAGATCGCGCTGTGTGTGACAGTGTTAATTTGATGGTATTCACAGCCGTATCTTGTTAAACATAGACAATTTCCGCCATCGGACTTGCGACGCACCGATGCGTGGATGGGATCCAGCGCCCGTCACCAGTGTGGCCTAGGCCGCCTAGCCTGCAGCTCCTTGCCGCTCTTCTTACCACCACTGCCGCTATTCTGAGAGAAAGAAGCATTGCAGTGGATTCCTCGTCGTCGCAGCGGTGTCGGGATAGCAGCCCTTATCTAGTGTCAAATAACAGGAATTGCTATTCCTGTTGAACTTATACAACGGTACGGTCTTATTACCTGCGCTATCGTCCCAAACGCATTTGTTTAACGCTACATCGTTCAATAACGCGGCTGCGGCCGCCTGATCTCGGGTTGCGAACTACGGTTTAAAATATACAAAAACGCCAGGTCTCGAATTAGCACCGCGTCATCGGCTGTGCCCAACTGTAAGTGCTAGCCAGTATGGCTGCCACTAATCAAAATTATTACTCTACGCCCTACCTACACCCATCAGAGATGCAGCAGTAGCTCCAATACTTTCCGCTCTCGGGTAACACGTTGCAGCCTTTCCAAGCATTACAGCATCAGCATCAGTATTTACACTCCGAATTCAACCATCAGGTAGGTCAACCTGTAGAGTATCCATTTCCAGCTACATAGTGGCAACATCCTGCCTACCAACCAACAAGCTCCAAGATGGACCACAGTTACTTCAAAACACAAGAGGCGTAACAGACAAGAAGAAGTTACTCGCATAGTGAAGCAAAAATCCGCCACAGCACAATCGCCACAAATCAGCTTAGATAATAGGCACTGCCGGATCCTGATAACGCAATGAAAGCCGAAGCAGACAAGCCGCCGCCAATTTTTATTACAGATATACTAAATATTAATCCGCTGACACAAGAACTAAATGTTATCGCCGAAAAGAAATACACCTTCAAAATTATCGGTAGAAACCAAGAAAAATCATGAATGAAAACTTAGATATCTATAGAGCTCTTGTAGCTAGACTAATACAAATTAAAGTACAATTTCATACTTTCCAAATGAAAGAAGAACGTAACTTCCGTGTAGTAATAAAAAACCTGCATCACTCTAGCGATACAAATGAATTAATAGCTGAAATAGAAAGACAAGGACACAAAGTGATGAACATATATAGCGCAAAGCATAGAATTACAAAAGAACCACTTTCTATGTTTTTCATTGATTTGGCCCCTTGCGAATCTAATAAAAAAATCTATGAAATCAAACACTTATTACAAACAAGCATCACAATAGAGCCACCTCGCAAGAAGAAGGAAATCCCGCAATGTGCAACCTGCCAAAGATATGGCCATCCTAAGAGATTCTGCACACATCAAGCTAGATGTGTAAAATGTGGTGCAAACCATCAAACTAATAGTTTACCATGATTTAGACATTGTCTTAATCTCAAAAACTCATTTTACGGACAGAAGTTACCTTAAAATACATAATTATAACGTGTACGACACACAACATCCTGACGGCAAGCTTACGCGGGTACGGCTGTAATCATAAAAAGCTCTATTAAACACTACCAAACAGATGAATATGCTCAAAAACACATCCAAGCTGCAAGCGTGGTTGCAGAAGATTGGTTAAGATCACTTACAGTTACAACACTATATAGCCCTCCCAGACATAATATAAAAACTGAACACTATACCCGGTTCTTTAGTACACTTGGCACACGGTTCATCGTCGGAGGAAATTACAACGCCAAGCATCAGCAATGGGGTGCGAGAGTAACTACCACCAAAGGGCGAGAATTGCTTAAGTCACTTATAACCAATAACCTCAGCTATCTTACTACAAGGCAGCCCACATACTGGCCCACGGACAGGAGAAAAATTCTTAACCTACTAGATTTTTGCGTTACGAAAAACATCGCTGAACTACTTAAAAATTTAACAGTGTCTGGATTTATCATCAGACCACTGACCTATTATAGTTACACTTAACGCCCAACCAGTACACCTACCTAGACTACTTACTCTTAGTACAAAGGCAACCGATTGAGAATCGTTTAGAGACCTAGTTAACGAGAACTTAATAACAGAGATACATCTTCAGACCCCAGATAACATTGATGAGGCTATAGAACACTTTGTTCGCACTACACAAAGCGCAGCGTGGGATTCGACCCCTCAACTGGAGTTTTTAAACGCAAAGCCTACTCTACCAATCACGATAAAAATAGCAATAGCTGTAAAAAGAAGGCTTTGCAGAATCTGGCAGAACACCAGATCAACCAACGATAAGAATCGCCTGAATGTAGCATCATCAATCAACTCTCTCTCTGCTACCGAAGCAATTGACTTCTCTCTATGGAACCATTACGAGTGATACCTCCAATTCGAAAACCGGGCGGAACCTGGGCCAAACATGCCCAAGAAAAAGCCGATACTTTTGCAACGCATTTAACGAACGTATTTCAGCCCTTTACTCCTGCATTAACCCTAGAGGAAATAGCCGAAATTCACCAATATCTCGAGTCACCAGACCACCTAAGCTTACCAATAGAAAATTTTACGCTAGCTGAAATTAAAGCCTTTATTAAATCTGAACTAAACCCAAAAAAGAGTTTAGGTTATGACCTGATTACGGCGAAAATTCTACAGGAACTGCCAATGAAAGGTTTTAAATTATTAACAGCGATTTTTAATACTATAATAAGATTAAGTCATTGCCCGGCTCAGTAGCAGGTAGCACAAATAATAATAATTCAAAAACCAGGGAAGCCCCCAGACGAAGTATCGTCCTACCACTAATATCTAAAGTGTCTGAAAAACTGCTCCATAAACGACTCAAGACACTTCTCGAAGAACGTAAACTCATACCTGACCATTAATTTGAATTTAGAGGAGAACAAATCCACAGCTTTTGAGGAAAGAAAATATTGTTCTGCCGCGTTCTTGGACGTAACACTGGCATTAAATATTGTCTGGCATCTGGGGTTATTGTTCAAAATCAAGAAGAATCTTCCACACAGTTACTACCATTTGTTGAGATCATATTTCACTAACCGATACTTCTAGGTAAAATTTCAAGGTGAACTCACAGAGCTATGCCCCATAAACTCTGGGGTGCCACAAGGAAGTGTCCTGGGACCCTTCCTGTACCTACTTTATACAGCAGATCTGCCTACTACAAACGATACGACAACAGCTACGTTCGCAGACGACACTGTAATCCTAGCCTACCATGACGATCCAACCATTGCTTCACAACACTTACAACTTTCCCTGAACCAAGTGCAAGACTGGCTACGGAACTGGCGTACAAAGGTTAACGAATCCAAATCAGTCCATGTCACCTTCACACTTCGAAAAGGAATTTGTCCGCCGGTATCTCTTAATAATACACCATTACCTCAAGCTGAGGACGTTAAATACCTTGGCATGCACTTAGACCAAAGATTAACATGGAAAAAACACATCTTTACCAAACAACTGGGTTTGAAATTTTTCACACTACATTGGCTATTGGGGCGTAAATTCAAACTAACCCTAGATAACAAGATGCTGCTGTACAAAACTCTATTAAAGCCCATGTGGTCATATAGTGTACAACTATGGGGAACTGCAAGTGACTCTAATATAGAGATACTACAAAGGTTCTAATCCAAAACATTAAAGACAATAGCGGATGCCCCTTGGTATGTGCGAAACGATGTTATTCACAGTGACCTACAAGTGAAATTAGTGAAAGACGTAGTGCAGTGCGCGAGTGCGCAATATCTTCTTAGACTAGAATTTCACACCAATACCCTTGCCGTAAATCTGCTGGATAACAGCCAGGCAACACATAGACTGATGCGTCGCAGTCCGCTAGACCTACCGGACAGATTTTAATGTATTAAGCGCTGTCTGTATTTTGTAGTTTTCCTTACTTATTCTTATATTTAATAAGTATTGTTAGTGGAACCTTCCGCTGGGAAGTATCCAACATGTAATCTGTAACATTCACAACACTTACTTATTGCTCTTTTTGAGCAGATTGTAAACAAAATTCCTGTTGAAATAAAAAAAAATAATTGTGGTGCCAATCTACAAGTCTATTGTGCAGTGTCCTCTCTAAGAGCGAGATTGTCGAGCGGAAATGAAGCTTTAGTAGGAATCCGGTTAGCTGATCACATTAAGAAGAATTTAGATTTGAAGATCAGCACAACGGTGATGTGAATGCATGCTCAAAACGTTCTTTTTTAACTACGTGTTGTGGATCCTAGTCCAGTACATAGCATACCGGATTGGCGAAATACTGGGGTAGACGAATGTTGGTAGAGACGGGTTCCAAGAAAAATGTTGCAGATGATGGAACTAGGAATGCGACTCCTACAGACATTACTTCAGAGTGTAGGTAGTTTAATGGGCCATCATTCTTATTGCTGCCTGAAGACAAGCGACCCTAAGAAAGTTGAGACAGAAAATAATTGCTTACTCGATATCGATAAGTTCAGCTGCTTCATGAAACTTGTTTGAGTCACTGCATGGGTCAGAACATGCGCGAGAAATTTTGCTGCACCGCATGAAAAATGTGACAGAATTTTAAGTTGCCTTACTCTACTAGAAACAAAGAAAGCTGAAAGAATTTTTCAGTGGCGGCTTACAAAATTTGAGGGCTGGAAGAAAGGTAAAGCACTCTTAACGCTTAATCAGAGTTTTTTCAGGTCTAAAGGATGGTGTCATTTGCGTTGATAGCCGCATCAAGAAGTCTCCTAATGTGCCAGTTGCAGCTAAGTATCACATGATCTTTTATCCGGCACATCGCTTCACCAACTAAGATACATGGATATTATGGTAGTGACAAGATATCTAACAAACTACGACAGCGTTACTGGATTCTCGAAGTGATCTGAAAAAAGTTGCAAACGAGTGTTTGGATTACTGCATGAAGAGATCCAAAATAGTTCCACCAAAGAAGTTCCAGAAGTACGGGTTACTGTAAAACATTCACATTTATGAGACTGGATTATTTAGACATTTGGAAGTGAAACACAAAAGGATGATACAATAATGGCCATCCGCCGAGGAGAACCAGTTTTATAAAGGAGATGAATAAATAAATAGCATGCGTTTAAGTCACCTAACTTTTTGAACAGAGTATATGCAGAATTATTGTGTTTCGTGCGATCAATTGAACTCACTGGTTGATTGCTCAGTTCATGCTCCACACAAGAAGTATATAAAGACATTAAAACGAATATAATCTTTTTTAATATAATTTTAGAATATTTACGAGAATTTGAAAGCGACTGTCACTTACAAATTATAGTTACTGTTGTTCTATCATATTTAAAAGCAAATGAAAAACTTAGAGAGATTTTAGAGAAACAACATAAAAACGAAAATATTAGCCGCTATCACATAAGCTTTTAAATGCGCCAGCATTTTTATTGGCAGTCCTAAGCCTAACGAATGGCAATGCTTGTCTAATTACCATCTGCGTCTAAGTTTAGTGCGTTCATATGTCCATGTCTAAATGTCCGAGTCCTTTTTAACCCGACACCTATTTGGTGTTGTAATTTGCATGGAAATAGTCACTGACGAAAGCCGGCTCTTTACCCTATTTTCTTTCTAATTTCTCCTGAGCTAAAACAACCAACAAACTTATTTGATAATCAATTGCAATTTAATACGTTTTTAAGGCCCATATCAGTTTATAACTTATTTGTGTGTAATTTTTTTTATATTAAATAAAAAGAATTGTTTATTATCTTCTAATAAGAAGCTTAATATTTAGTATTTTTTTAATAATCCACATTTTTAGTGTCTGAAAAGCAATTCTAGTGCTTTCAAATTATGTAATTGTGTAGCCGCCGTCCGGATTCATTTCTTCCTGTCCCTCTTCTGATAAGAAGGAATTTTAATGGCGCTGAAGAAACGAGAAATTTTGGTTTTGTACTGGCTGGCGGCCGCAATATGACAATAAACTCCGATGCCCCCTTCTTATTTACGACATTTATGACCTTGTTTATTCTTCCATTTCGTAATGCCCGGCAAATGCGCTGTTCTTGCTGTATATTTATTTAAATGCAAATCCAAAACCGTAAACGGCATAAACAGGCCTTACATAAGCGCTTTGGAATAAATTATCTCGAAATAGCCTAAGTAAAGCAACAACTTGATATCTTCAACAATGCCCAGTATTTATTCGCGATGCAGTGCTACATGTATCGCACGCTTAATTAAATGGAAGTTTAGTGCTTAAAATGGTCCCAATTAAAATTGATTTGAGAAAATTATATGAAGGGCTTGGCATAAAAAAATGGATCGATCAGTTTACAAAACAGCAGTTTGTTTAGATGAATATTTACAACACATTTTTCGTTATTTCTTGGCAATTCAAGATGCCAAATTGTACAAGATAACAATGTAAATGCGTTTTCAAAATGTTAGTCAGATACTCAACCTAAAGTTCCATAAATTTTATTTTTAATTAATTTTTTGTTAGCTTTGATTAATAGCCTGGATTTGTTGTAAAAGATGTTGCAAGCAGAATGGGCCCAATTTTGCAGTATTTCCTTTCAAATTCTTAAATTTCTCCAAATTAATACGCTTTGCACTTTTGTAATTTGGTAAATTGTCCAAGCATTACTTTTGTACTAGCAGCTTAGCTGAAAATAAAATTGAACAATACCAAACGGTACTTACTTTATTTTTTAATTGTATCAAAAACCATAACAAAAGATAAATTTCAATATCGTTTAATAATTGTGTCTGCTGTGACAGTAGCGCCTATAGATACTGATCATTCTGAATGTTAAATGTATTTTGCAAAAAAAAATTTTTATTATGTAATTATTTAGCAATCAGGACAAGGTTACATTCTATAAGCTAAATGGTTAACAATCATTATAGATACTAACGATAAGAATAACATGATGAGGCTTGCATCCTACGATACAACCTACGTAATTACAGTTTTGTACTTCGAGAGTATTAGAGTCTAATAGATATTAGGAATACACTACACACACACACGAGTTTGTTGGCCATACCACGACACTCACACTAGGTTTATTGGCCATAGTTTCTTTAGTCTGTGGTTGACCCTGGGTTCCAGCATCTGCTCCAGTAAGGGGTTTGAGTGAGTTTCTAGGGTTGCATGGTACTTGATAGCTCTCTCCTGGATTACTTCCTGGACCGTTGGGAGATGTAAGTCCATATGCAGCGTGTTGTTGGATACATACCACGGCGCATTTGTAATCTGACGTAATATTTTTGATTGAGTACGTTGGATTAATGCGATGTTTGATTTGGATGCACAGCCCATAACTCTACTCCATACATCCAGATTGGTTTTATAACAGTCTTATAGATTAGGGTTTTGTTTGCAAGCGATAATTTTGAATGTCTTCCAATTAGCCAGTTGAGTTCCTTTACTTTTAGATCTATTTGTTTTTTTTCTTCTTGAGGTGTTCCTTCCAATTTAGCTTATGATCTAGGTGTAAGCCTAGATATTTTGCCGTTTCCAGTTGTGGTATTTGTGCATTATTTATTACGACTGGTGGGCATATCTGTTTTTTGAGCGTAAATGTTGTGTGTACCGACTTGTTTTCGTTAACTTTGATTTTCCATCTGTGTAACCATTGTTGAAGGAGTACTAAGTGGTTTTGTAGGTTGGCCGATGCAGTTGCAGGATTTTCATGTCTGGACAGTATAGCAGTGTCGTCTGCGAATGTTCCTATTGTTGTATATTGTGTCGTTGGTAGATCCGATGTATATAGGACATAGAGTAAAGGCCCCAGAACACTGCCTTGTGGAACGCCTGAGTTGATAGGGTGGTAATCTGATGTTACTTCATTAATTTTTATCTGAAATGTTCTATCGCTTAGATATGATTTTAGTAAATTATAGTATGCCAAAGGGAACGTTTGCTTAATTTTGAAGAGTAATCCGGTGCCACACTTTGTCAAATGCTTGACTAATGTCGAGAAAGACAGCTGAACAGTACTCTTTGTTTTCTAGTGCTTTATTTATGGTTTGTGTAATGCGGTGTACTTGTTGCACGGTAGAATGAGCCTGTCGAAACCCAAACTGATGAGAAGGTATCCAATGTTGGGGCAGTAAGTCTTCATTAATTCGACGAAGTATGAGTTTTTCTAACAGCTTTGAGGTCACCGGGAGGAGGCTGATAGGTCGATAGGATGTAACGTCGGTTGGTTCTTTTCCGGGTTTTCCGACCATTATGATTTGTGCAGCCTTAAAGCATTTTGGCCAATATCCTAGCCTCAGGATTGCATTGTAAATATAAGTTAAGAGCACTAGGCCCTTTTTTGGGAGTTCACGCAGCATTTTGGCAGTTATCAGATCAGTTCCTGGGGTCTTCTTGAGGTTTAGCAGATTTATTTCAGATTTTATTTCGTTTGGGGTAAAGGGTTTAATTTCATGACGTATGTCAGGAGGGATGGAAAGACTTCGCTCTACTTCTTGGTCTGGTGCGCTATCAAGTGGTTGAAAGACTGAGGATAGATGTTCAGCGAAGAGTCTGACTTTGTCTCTATCGCTTTTTGCCCAAGGTTCGGTGTTGCTTTTTCTAATTGGTGGTATTTTGAATTTTGGTTTCTAGCTTGTTTGATGGGTTTCCAGATAGAATCATCAGTTCGATTTAATTGAGATACATAGAGCTCAAATTTCTCATTTCTGATTTCTTTGAGTTTTGTTTTAATTTATTGGTCATATGGTTGTAGGCGTTTTTGGCAGCAGGTGTATGATTTCGTTGCCAGTTAGCTCTAGCACGACGTTTTTCTGCGACCATTCGTTTAATTTCCAGTGGTATGTCAATGTTTAGTTGCTTTTGTGAAATGGTTGGTGTAGCTTGTTGCGCAGCTTGCTGGAGTTTTGTTGTGAGTTCTTCAGTAGCTGTTTCAATTTCTTCGCATTCCTTGAGTCGAATGTTTAATTTTATGGTTTCGCTTAGAATATTACGATATGTAGCCCAGTCCGTTCTAGAGTTGTGTAATCTGGTTGTGAGCTTCTTGTTTACTATACATGCCCCAATTGTTAGTATGATAGGAGAATGATCGGAAGTTAGGTCATAACTGGGTATTACAGTAGTATATGCCTGATTGATTCCATTTACGACGAAGAAGTCTAGTAGGTCTGGTAACTTGTTTGCGTCGGTGGGCCAATAGGTTGGTGTTCCTGTTGATATAAATGAGTATTTATTGTCGTCCATTGACTTAAGGAGTTCTCTACCTTTCGTTGTTGTTAGGCGTGAGCCCCATCTAATATGTTTACTGTTGTAGTCTCCTTCCGCTACGAATTTATGACTTAGTGTTAGAAAGAATTTGTCAAAATCTGCTTTTTTGATATTATGTCGGGGTGGGCAATAAACTGCAGCAAGTGTCAATTCATATGGCAATGTTTGTACCTTGATTGTGGTGGCTTGGATAAAGTCTTCCTGATATTTTATTTCTTCATGGTGTTGAATTGTTTGCTTAACAAGAATGACTGTACCTCCATGGGCAGTACCGTCTGGGTGATTGGTATGATAGAGTTCATAATGAGGTATTTTGAAGTAAGTCTGTTGTATGAAGTGTGTTTCACTTATTAGCAGTACATCTATGTGGTTATGTAATAAGAACAATTTTATTTCTTCTTTATGTTGCGTTAGGCCATTAGCGTTCCACAGAGCTACTCTGAGAAACTTACCCATAATTAGGCTAGTATATTTATTAGCGTGCTAAGCATGTTTAGAATCATGCTATTTTGTTGAATGAGTTGATTAAACATGGCTTTGAATTCAGTTAAAAACTGAGGGAGAGCGTTGTTTAACATTTGTGTTGACTCATTGTAATTGTTTAGGGGGTTGGAGTTGTTGGTTACTGCATTAGCGTAAGATTTATGATGTTGACTAAGATTCAGTGACTCTGTTTGCACTGCGGTGTTTGCATTATTGGTTTGTGGATTGGGGATAACATTTATTTTTGATAGTTGTGGTGCGAAGGTTCTAGTCTTGCTTTGTGGATTATTTCTACGAATTAGTTGTTGATAATGATCACAACCTTTATAGTTGGCTGGGTGGTCTCGCCCGCATAATGCGCATAGCTGGGGTGTCTTTGCTTTTTGCAGTTGATTGTATTATGTGCTCCACCGCATTTGACGCATACGAAGGGCCTGTTGCAATACGTCTTGGTGTGGCCATAGAGTTGGCACCTCGTACACTTGTACAATATTATTTTTGTCTTTATTCGGAGGTTCTATTATTACTACGCTATTTTGTATTCTTTCAATTTTATATACATCTTTGTTATTGTCTGCTGGCTCTATGTCAATGAAGAACATGTTTAAGGGTTCTTTGTTATTCTATGCTTCGCATTTATAATATTTCTAACTTTATGTCCTTTATTTTCTAATTCTTCTGAAATGTCATTTGTGTTCATTGAGTGATGAATGTGTTTGATAACAATTCGGTATGCTCGTTCCGTCTTGTGGTGTATTATGTTTTGTTCCTTGAAGTATTTTGTTAATTTTCTGTATCCATCAACTGTATTACAGTTAATTTTAATTGTATTATTGGCTAAGCTCTTTGTACTATATTGTTCATCTTCTAAATGATCGCGTATTTGGGTGAGCATGTTTGGAAAATTTACTACTCCGTACACAAAAATCGGAGGAGGTTTGGGTATTTTGGCTGATTCTGTAGTGATGCTGTTGGTAGTGTTGCTTTGTGGAGTGTCATCTATTGTATTTGTTAATACGCTATACTTGTTGGAGGTTTGTGTAACATTTTCGTCACCATTTTGTTGTGCGTTCGTCCTTATTTTTCTGCGTTTCATAGCCTTAACAGTTGGCCAAGAGTTTTCTTTCGATGTTGTAGGGGTTTCCATTTCATCGGCGCTAGTTGAATACATTCTAACAAGTTGTTGGGGATTATTAGTTGGATATGCTCCTTGAGGCTGGTAAGTGATTAATTGTTCTTGATTTGGAGGGGAATAATTACTGGGCCCTGATAATAATTGAAGTGATTGTGTGTTGTATGGTGCAGGAGTTTGACTGTTTATGAAACTTTGAGTTTGATACGTATTTGGAATTTGTAACTTTTGGGCACTTAATTGAGGTTGACACTGTATATTTGGTGAATATGGTTGGTTATATATGTAATTAAAGCCAGGTCGATTGCCTGCTGGAAGCATTTTGGTAATTTAAAAAGAAAGATTACCTAGCTGGATGTTTTCTTTCACTAGAAGGTTTTTAAAAGTGAAACAGTTGTTTGTCACTTGAGTTAAACGTTGAAATTAAATTAATAAATATATAAACTTGCCTGACCTTAAGCAAGGCTAAGGCTGCGGCTCCGCCGTTGTGATAACTCAGGTATAACTCGGCACGCACGTTCGGTCTGCTTGAAGGCACTAGCAAGAAATATTTTGCAAAATAAAAAACTTTTTATAAGAGAAAGCGATATAAGAATTAATGTGCTAATATAATGCCTGCTTAAATATGTCACCGTTTGATCCTTCTTTATGCTGGTAAGTCCACATTTTTTTATTTGTCTAGAGCTGGAAATGTAAATTAAGTGTTGAGTTATAATTAGAGAGATTCTATGCTAAATGCATATTGCCTACCTATTCTGCATATTTACGCACTTTACCCAATTTTTGCATTTTTATAAAAAGAAACTTGCACATTGTGTGCTTATTTGAGAGAATTCCTGTCGACATGACTAAATTTTCGTTGAATTTCTTAATTTGTCTGAAAATGTGGTTGTAATTACGAGTTCTTTTGCGCTCCTTTTCGGCTTAAGCAGGCAGAATATTCCAGGTAGTGAATCAGCAATTAGGGATTTCCAAATCAGTGACCATTAGTCGTTCATTGCGAACATTTCGTTCTTCCGCAAAAGTATTTTGTTTAAGAGAAGTGCAACATGCCAAAGACAATTCGATCCTAGTTAATTCCTGTTCAGAACTATCCCGAGCTTCTGTACACCAATGAAAACATATTCTGCAAAGCCTGTAGTGAAAGGGTGAGTTGTAAGATTGTTTTGTTGGGCGATTGTAAATTGCTCCGATAATCCGCTAGCTTACTAATCCCTGTATGTAAATTGCTCCTTTAGTCCAGGTAAACAAATTTGTAGAAATGTAAATTGCCCCGCAAAAATTAAAATCTCATTATCTCTTAATCTCTCACCTACACTTTTCCCCGAAATAGGTATAAATACTTTCTTAGTAATACCCCGCCAAATATTTAGGACAAAATATATAAACTGCCCTTAAAAATCAAATAATCAGATCTTTGCTGTAAAGATACGAGTGCAGTCGAAAGATGGCCAACTTTAATATAATTTTGAGTGACAAAAATCGACCGATGTTAATAAACGACTACAAATTTTTTAATCATAGTCAGTTGACTACCGGGGAGGTAGAGTGGAGGTGTATTAATCAAAAGTGTATGGCGAAGATGTACATCATTGGAGAAGATGAACAAAAAATAATTACTAAAAGCGAATTAACGCATAATCACGAGGTATGTGTGCTACTTTATTGCATTAAAGTGTCATTCGAATACTTAAATTTGCCAAGTTATTGATATTTTAGGCAGATTTGAGAAAAATACAAGGGCAAGTACTTAGTACTGCATGCCAACGAAAAGCGGTCGAAGACATTTGTGACAGACCATCTAAAATTGTAGAAAAAGTCCTTCTGTCAATGGATTCGTCCAGCTTATTGCAACCTTGTGTGAATTATGGCAAAAGAAAGAAAAAGATCTGTTTTGCCACCTTTGCCTCGATTCCTGGAGGGTGTTCATAAAGTGACAGAAGAAATTAACTTAAAAACAAACAAAAATGAAAATTTCCTATTACTTAACAATGCAAATGAGAATATAATTATTTTTTCTTGTTTTACTAATTTGAAGCGACTGTCCTTAACGGACACTGTACGTAGATGGCACATTTTCTTATTCGGCTAATTTTTTTAAACAACTGTTTACTATACATGCTTATCTAAAAGGAATTTACATACCTCTTATATACTGCCTACTTCCTAACAAGACAATGCAGTTATACAAAACAGCTTTTCAAGCTATTGTACATGAATGCCATAAGTTAAATTTACATTTCAAGCCTCTTGAAATCGTAATTGATCTCGAAAAAGCTATACATCTTGCAGTTTTAAATGTATGGCCTGAAATTAAGATCATTGGATGTCGGTTGCACATCACCCAAGCATAGTAACTTTCATAATTCATTACACTGTTGCAACATGCGGTTAATAATTTAATTTCTGGTCTATAGGTACCGGAAAATACAGCAGCTAAGTTTGAGTTGCGAATATAAAGACAAAACTTCCGAAATTAGAAAATGGCTACACTATGTTTTCGGTTTGATTTTTTTGGATCCTTTGGATGTTGGAGATTGCTTTGCAATGGATTTAGCAGCAATACAGCCAGGTGAACAAAGCATCACAAAATTTGCTGATTATCTCGTAGAGACCTATATTGCTGAAGATCGTTGTTTTCCGCCAACAATTTGGGCCGCAGCCTCAGCGTCTACTAATAGAACAACAAACAGCTATGAATCTTGTCATTCACATTTTAATTCTTATTTTTTTTAATTCAGCTCATCCATCTATATATCTGTTCACGGATGTCTTATTAAAACTTCAAACAGAAGTATACGTAAATAATATGGCGTTTTAAAAAAAATTGATGATCTTTTAAAGCAGGAATCATTACTACTAGGTCATAATTTATAAAAATTGTTTCTTATTATTTTAGCAAATAAGGTGAGTAACATGTAGGTAACAATAATAAAATATTTCCTTGTAAGAATTTTGTAATCAATATTTTTACCTATCCTCCAAACTTTTCTAGTTAACAGGTAGTTTATAAGATTAAAAGATTACAATCGGAGGAATATACCATTTCTTGCTCAGGTAAGAAAACAGCCCCGGAGGAATTTGCACATTTTTCAGGTAATTAGTTTGGGTCATTTCGGATTAAGGGATTATAATCGGAGCAATTTACATGCAGCCGTTTTGTTCCTTCTTTAATAAGTATTTTGTAGGTTTTTAAATATTCATAGTTAAAACAGTTTGTAAAAATGCATGTTTTTGCCGTAGATACTATCTCAGAGGATATTTTTGGTGGCACAACATGTCGGGACAGAACTACACAAATCAAAATGCAAGAAGATGAATGTATCGAAAGTCGCTCAATTACCCTTAGACGGGAGACCGGCGTTGATGACTTCATCTAATGAACAATATGAGTTTAATTCTGATTTATGCAAGGCCATGATCTGTGCAAAACGTACCTTTGGAAAAACTCCAAAATCCTATATTTAAATTTTTTTGGAAAAATATTTGAAGGAAAATTTAAGTTGTTACTATAGAATAAAATTGTGACATACAAATCTGTCATTGGACCAATGCAAACCCATAGCATCAAGCTATTGGCAGGTCCTAGCAAATTTAATAATGCTATAGTTTGACAATTACAATCCGAATCCTCAAAGCCATAATTGAAGCACCATGCTATGTGAGTAATCAAATGCTGTACCAAAACTTATACATACGAATGTAATTTAAAAAAAAGCAACGGTTATCATAATAGATTTTAAATATATACAACCTTTTCTACAACCACTTATCGACGCCACAAAACCACAGAAGATTAAAACAATGCTGGGAAGTCCACCTATAAAGTAAGGTAAAAACGGTCTAGTCACTGGAAAATATCTCATCAAAACATTAGTGAATTTAGTAGTAAATGAATGCTAAATAATCAATATATAGAATATGTAATTCTGATTGCTGTTTTAATAAAGATATAAATTTTTTTAATAAAATTTATATTGCAAAAATTATTCTATTTTATTGTAGTGGGCTTTACATGATATTTAGCTTGACATTTACATAATTTTCATAATTTTTAATAAATTCAATACCAATTCAATTCCTTCCATGATTCCTTAGGAGCTAATAAATTTATGGCATACGAGAATTTTAACTGTTATGAATAAATATTATAGCTAAGCCACTTTACTCGAAACAATTTCAAAACAAACCTACTGCTAGTGAGTGTTTTAATACTGAGCTAACAAAAATGCCGAAATATTGGCATTGCTACCCCATATACTTACCTGCAGTACTTTTAAAATATTTTTCTTAAATTATGTACACAAGACTCAAAATAGATATTAATTTTAGGAAAGGTACATGCAATTCCCGTGAGGGATTGCTAGATTCCCCATCGGGCGCCTCCCCAGGTGGCGGATAGGGGAATGCCCGCCAGATATGGAAGGTACCGGGGAAATAAAATACCCGGGGCGGACCAAAACTAGCAAGGGGCACACTAAAACTATTTACTAATGAAGTACCTAAAGACTAGTGAGCCGGATACCCTAGAGCTGGGAGGTATAGACAGGAACGGTGGCGGAAGAATATATATAGGTTAACGGCAACGACTAAAGCACGAGAAAGATGGGACACAGCTCACTCACCAAGATTCCCGGCCACCGCGGTGTTTTATAGTCAAATTTCCCCCCGCTCATCAAAAGAAATGAAATGTCAGTTAACAAAACACAAATACCCCAGAAGGGTAGGGCTACAAGCCCTCGCTGAATTATCAGCTTGTCTCAAGGATTCTGGAGGAGGCAAAAAACTGACGAGAACCCAGTTAAGCCGAAATATAACACACTTTGACATCTGCACATACAATATAAGATCTATGCTACAAGATGAAAAACTATACGAATTGCAGGAAGAACTAAAAAGAATAAAATGGGATATTTTAAGTATAAGCGAAGTCAGAAGAAAAGGTGAAAAATTGATAGAATTACCATCTGGAGAAACCCTATACTAGAAAGGAGACGACAACATAACAGAAGGAGGCATTAGTTTTATAGTGAAGAAAAAAATCGCCAACAACATCAAAAAATTTATAGGAATATCGAATAGAGTAGGATATCTGATACTTAAAATTAATAACGAACTTAACCTAAAAATTATACAGGTACATGCCCCAACATCTACATGCCCAGATGAAACAATAGAACTATTTTATGAACAAATCACGCAGGCGATAAGAGACGACCATACCCGATATAGCTTAATCATAGGAGATTTTAACGCTAAAATAGGAAAAAAGCTAGAAATAAAAGAAGAGAAAATTGGAAAATTTGGACTAGGGAATAGAAATAAAAGACATGTTAATACAATACCTAGAACAAAATAAATTGTTTGCAATGAACACTTTCTTTAACAAAAGGCCAGAGAGAAAATGGACTTGGTTGTCCCCAAATGGGGTAACCAAAAATGAAATTGATTACATCCTATCCTCTCATAAAGAAATAGTAACAGATGTGTCCGTAATAAACACATTTTCTACTGGAAGCGACCCCCGACTAATAAAGGGGCACATAAAAATAAACACAAAAATGAAACGAGTTAAGATGGTAGCAAAAAACACCATAAAAATAGATACTTTCCGATTACAGGAAAGGAGCCATGAATACCAACAAAAGTTATCTTATAAATTACAACAAAAAAATATGTCAGAAGATAAAAGTATTGAAGAAATAAATACAATCATAACAACATCACTAATAGAAGCAGGAAAAGAAGTAGCGGAAAAACAACGAACTAAAACAAACTGAATAAGTGACAACACAAAAAACTGTTTGAAAAAAGAAGAAATCAAATTAGGAAAAATAAACGTGGAACCGTAAAATTTGCGTAGCTAAACAAACTGATAAGAAAAAAGGTAAAAGAAGATAAGTACAAGAAAACCGAAGAAAAAATTATAAAATTTATAGAGCGTAACAAAGGTATAAAATGTCTAAGAATGGAAAATGAACGCGCGCAAATAACATCAATTAAACACAATGGAAAAGAAATAAAAGACAAATGAAATTATCTCAGCAACTGAAGAATTCTATACAATTTTATATAGATTAACAAAACATCCAACAACAGAAATAAAGTAACAATTAAAAAAGAAAATTATGAATTTTAATTCAGAAGTACTACCAGATATTCAACATGAAATTGCAAGCCCACTAAACAACATCAACAATACTCCGATACCTCAGAAGACGGACATCCAATATCTGGGACTACACCTAGACCATAAGCTCACCTGGAGCACTCACATCAAAGCCAAACGAAAACAAATAGACCTTAAAATTAAACAAAAAAATGTAAGTACTTAAATTACAATTAATTTATCTAAAAAGTAAATGTTACTTGCATTTAGTAAAACATTAACAGGCTTCACCAATGTTAATTTTATATATTGAAAAATTTAACTAATTAACAAACTGACTATTAACATAAACTTATAAAATACAATGGGTGGTAAAAACACTTGGCTTTTGTAGTCAGTTCGATCTTTCAAAACAGAAATATGATATGATGCTAATAATGCAAACATGCGAAAAAGTTCCGGAGTAGCCCCCCATCAGCTCTCCAAATGCAAATCAACATAAATGTCGTGTTCCGTGCTATCAAGTTTAATGTGTCAGACAGCATGCGGAAAATAATAGGGATTTCTACCTCAACATAAACAATACTAAACGCACGTGTATGGATTTTTATTTAACAAATGTGAGGTTACAAACAATACCTTGTTAAACCACTATACCACAGTTATGAGTAGGAATCTTAATAATAACTTATAAAGTTACTAACAAAAACACGAACATTAGCACGAAAATGAACAATTGTTAATATAACTAAGTAAAGGATCCAAATTTTTATTCAGAAAAGTGCGAGACTAAAAATACGGCTCTGCGTCTTCCAAATTAGGACATTTCTGAGACAGTTCTACTACAGCCTCAGCAAAAAACAGAGTGTGAATAGTGAATGATGTAAATGTTCTGTAACAATTTAAAATTATTAGAAATACAAGGCACGTTCGGAAAGTAAATGGTCAAATCCAACTCATTTGCCTTGGAGCCTTAACAGAACACAGATCGTTTGCAAAGTGGGCAGTTTTTAGAATCCGCTAAAAAGCTTGCTATAATACAAAAAGTTTACGGAAAGAATGCTTTATCGAAAGCACAAGTGTTTAGGTAGTACGAAGCGTTGAGATAAAAAAGAAAAAATGTTGAGGGCGAGCGGTATTGGACTTTAACTGACGACTAAGTGTTTGATGGATATCAAATAAAGTCAAATTTCCACAATTCATTTTGCGTTAAACAGCAATACGCTCTGCCATGTATGACTACTAAAGAGATTATGGCAAAACAAACTGTGGCAACGCTGTCCCAAACTTCGTCCAATCTAGACCTAGTCCCATTTGATTTGTTTTTGTTCCCTAAAATTCAGCTTAAAAGTACACCATGTTTAAACCATTAAGTACTCTGAAAGAAATTCCAGTTATGTTATTTCGAATAAAATTAAACGAATTTTTTTGAATTAACCTCATTACTTTTCAGACATACTTTGATAAAAAAACAATTTACCGCACGTATCAACTACAGTAAGAAAAATCCTACAGAATTGTCATAAGGAACCTTTACTATTCAATCCCAATTGATAATATACAAGCAGAACTGGGAGAAATTAAATAAAAGGCACAGAATAAGTAAAGAACCTCTTTCGAAACTCCATGTTGATCTAGAACTCATAGAAAACAATCATAAAATCTTTGAATTGAAAGTCATCCGTGGTACGATAATAACCGTCGAACCTCCTGGAAAGAAAAGTAGAATGATTCAATGTATTATATTCCAATACTATGGACACACTAAGACATATTTACTAAACTATTCAACTGCGTGAAATGCGGTAGGCCGCACAACATTTTCACATTTACGAGGTGTGGCAGAAAAGTAATGAGACTGGCAACACTGCAAGCTACGCTGTTGTCCTTGATAAAGCACATGTATAAATACCCTCCCATAGCTCAGTGCGAGTTTCAACTCGTTCCGTTAACTACGTGATTTTTGTGACTGCTATTAGTGAAGATGTATTTTGGTTGTGCGTCACGCAAAATGGAACAGTGGAATTTCAGGGAGGCCTTCGACTCCGAAAACTGACGAAAACATCGAACGTGTGAACACTCTTGTGAGATCAGACCATCGTTTAACATTAAGAATGTTGAGTAAACAATTAAATTTGAGCAGATTTACCGTTCATCAAATTTTGACTGAACTTTTGCACATGCGAAAGGGACCTCAAAAGGCATTCCTGTGGTTCCCCAGCCTCCCTATTCACCTGACCTCAGTCCCTGTGAATTTTCCTAAACTGAAAAATGTCCTCAAAGGACGTCATTTTGGGACTTTAGAAAACATCCAAAAGAGTGTAACGGACATGCCGAAGACCATACCGGTTGAAGACTTCCATCGCTGCTACCAACAGTGGGAACAACGTCTCGGTCGGTGTGTAGCTGCCCAAGAGAACTACTTTAAAGGAAAATAAAAACTTTGGTAAATAAAAAATCAGTCTCATTACTTTTCTGCCACACCTCGTATTAAGACAAGAGATACCACAGCAGAATGTGTACTCTGCGGCGGCGACCACTCCGGCCAGCTATAAAGGTTGCAAGGTCTATCAAGATCCCTTGTACTTGAGAAGTAAATCAAGCCACACATTCCAACATAATTTTAATGCCACAAGATCACGTACTAACATCCTTCCTAAAACCCGTTTTATCGCTAATACCCCTGAGACCATAAACAATAAATACATGAACACTCACAATATGTCTTATACGCAGGCAACTTCTGGAACAACAGGAATCGGTACAAGTGACTCTCCATGATTACTCAGCAATTGACTCCGTCTTATCAGAATTCAAAACCATGTTCGCCCAGATAATGCAGCAGAACTCCATGATGATTTACTAACAAGTCTCGTCAACAAACATTTAAAATGGTTAAGTATACAAGAATATGCCACCTGGAATTCAATTGGTCTTATTAATCATAAACTTGAATTAATCCCATTTCTACAAACCCAAAAAATTGATATGCTTATTTCGGAGGATCACGGCAGAACGAAAATTCAGATTCCTAACTATACCGTGTACAGCACCTATCACGTTGATAGTGCTGCGCATGGCGGCTCCTTAATTCTCATTCGTAACAGAATTTTGCTTCACAAGCTTTCTAAGTACTAAACAGCACACATACAAGCTACTAGTGTAAAAATTGTTGCTTCACATTAGAACCACATTACAACAGCCATCTTTCTCCAAACACTAGGCCAAAAATTTATTGTTGGGGGTGACTGGAAAGTGAAACATACGCACTGGGGAACTAGATTAATCACCACCAAAGGCCGCAACCTGTTTCGAGCAATGAATGATAACAACTATACACATCTTTCAACTGGTAAACCCACCTACTGGTCTTCTGATAAACAAAAAATCCCTAACCTGCTAGACTTTCTCATAGCTGCAAGAATCTCTGAAAACTACTTTTATGTCGAAGATAACTATGACCTTTCATCCAACTACTCTCCTGTCATTATAACCCTTGGCACAATAGTAATACTTAAAATTCTACTTTTTTTACTCGGCTAACAAACTAGGAGCATTCCAAAACTAGTTGTCCACACCTAAACCCAATGTAATACAAGCAAAAACTAACATAATACCCCTACAAATCTGTGAACTAATTGCTGAGAAAAGACAGACCGATGGAAGATAAGACAGATCTCGTAATCCTACAGATAAACTAATTTACAACAGTTTAACCAGAAGACTCAGTAACCTACTAAAATAACATCAAAATTTCAGCTTTGAAAACTGCATTACGAAGCTAAACAAAGAAGACCACTATTTGAAAAGCACCAAAAGGTTTTAGCGTTCTGAAATTAAGGTACCATCAATACAAAAACCTGGGAGAGATCCGATATCGAAATAGCCGAAGAATTCTTTTACTATCTCTCAGAAATTTTCTCACCATTCGTCGAAGTACTAATTGTAAACTCTAAGGAAATGGCTAACTTCTTGGATATTCCTTGCCAGTTGTCACCACCAATCAAGCCGTTTACACCTAATAAAGTCAGTAATGGCACTAAGAAATTAAATAACCATAAAGCGCCAGGTTATAATTTGATAACAGCACAAATCTTGAAGCATCTTCCAAAAAACAACTGTCGCTTTTCTTACCACCAGCTTCAACCGAGTGCCCAGTCTAACTTACTTTTCCATACAATGGAAATACGCACAAGTCCTAATGATACTTAAGCCGGGTAAACTAACACACTTAACTAGCTCATTTCAGTCTGTGGCTCCTCCCTAGAAAACTATTTAAAAAGCTTTTCCCAAATAAACTACACGACAATTTAAACATGACCGCCCTGACATCAAGTCATAAATTCGGATTAAGAAAACACCACTCAAGAATTCAACAAGCCCACCGAATCGTCAATTTGATAGCTATATGCCTCAAGGAGAAAAAGTTCTGCACCGCAGCCTTCCTGGACGTCAAACAGGCTTTCGACAAGGTGTAGCATGTCGGATTATTATATAATTTAAATCAACGATTATCAAGCATCTATTATCTTTTAATAAAATTATACCTTGCCGACTGCAACTATACCGTAAAACGCAACAATCAACTTTCTACATATCACCCAATAAAAGCAGGTGTACCACAGGGCAGTGTCCTTGGTCCCTTCCTCTACACATTTGATATCCCAGACACCAAAAATACCCTAACAATACCACGATACCTTCCACACATTACAACGTAGACCAAGTATGCTGGACTTTACCTAGACAGACAGCTAACCTGGTCCCCATATCTTAGAGCAAATAGGAAGCAGGTTAATCTAAAATTTCAGCAAATGTATTGGCTGCTAGGGCCTAAAACCAAGCTCTCAACTGAAAGTAAAGTTATGATATATAAAACAATCTTTATGACCATCTGGATACGTGGTATCCAACTTTGGGAGTGCACCAAGAAAACAAATATAAATATTATACAACGAGCACAAAGCACAATTCTTCAAGCTCTTGTAAATGCTCTTTGGTTTGTAAGTCATTGAACCCTATAGAAGGACCTCAATATACCGCTCGTGATGGATGTAATAGAAAACTCAGCTTCAGACTACTTTGCAAAGCTACCCAGACATGAAAACCACCTCATTCTATAACTCATAGACCTTCTACCAACAAGAAAGCTGAGCAAACAATAGCCTATAGATTTGAATTGATGAGGAATGCAATTCAAGTTATCCCAGTAAACCCCAAGGCAATCATCGCTGGATGAAGACCCTCACATCACTCAACGACAGCATACTTAATACTCCTATAACACCAGACTAGATTATATATTTGCGATATTATCAATAAAAAAATGTTTCACAACATTTTTCAACCTAACCAACGTAAACCACATCTACTATTCAAGAATAGTATTTTCTTGAAACTAAAACAGTTTTCGAGTACTTCTAGTGTTTCGATGGCCAACCTTATCCTCACCATTTGTTTTAACATAAAGTGCAGGTAGCATTGTCGTTAGCTTTAGGCTAAACATTTTATGAATACAAATTACAATACCATCATTTGTGTTCTTAACAAATTTATAAGGGTTTTTCAATTATCTGTGTGGTTTCACTTAAAGGGCACTACGTATTTACGGTATTCAGAACTAAATTAAGTTACCTACCTGAAAATCTCTTTCTTTGATTTCAGTGTCGCATTTAGTTTCTAGAATTTGAATGTTTATATACGAAGGTTTTAAATTGTACTGAGCTTTCTTCCTACTTGGCACATATAATTATCTCTGTTGTAATGCTTTCTCCAAATATCTGGTCTTAAATTGAAGATTTTACAACAGTTCGGCCTTTCTCCATTAGTGTTATGAAAAGCAGATCAGTAAGGTCATTAATAACAGGTAGATCTGTTACTTTCAGTCTGATTAAAGTTGAAATACATTTTGGAGGTTATTTATCCATCGCCCAGTTTATCTTTTTTACTATCCCATGTCTATAAATACAAACGGATTGTTCTAAACTTAATAATTATTAGTACTTGCAATATATTCTGGAGAAGCATTAATCCAACACTACGCCTCCGGCGTAAGTAAATTTTTGAGATTTTCTTAAAACAACAAAACTTTTGAACAGAGCAATTATGTATATTTTTTGATTTGGTATGATGCATTTTTCAAGTTGTGTTCAGTCTTAGAAAACGAATCGATACTGACAATACTGGCACATTTCTTATGGTGCGGCCTATATTACGTTTTCTTTTTTTCGAGAAGAATGTTTTGACGCACACAACTCACATTTTTAGTATAATCGACAAATTCTTGAACGTTATTTGATTTACAAGATTTTCTTTTAATTGCAAGTACATACATTTATTTCTAACTTTTCTAATTTCTCCATTCTTTATTGTTCTTCTTCCATTCTCTTCTCAATTAGCATGTAGAATGTTTTTCCTTAGTTGCTTTTTACTGTACTTCAAAACCTCTGACGTGTTTTCTCGTAATTTTCTGCTCTGCTCCGAAGCATCTAAAACTTCCTCGTGCTTTTTGTAGTTCCCCACCCATATTTCCAAATCTTTTCTTTGTTGTTGTTCTTACTTCTACCCTCAAGTTTCTAAAATTTTTTTTTGCATACATCTTTATTTCTTAATTCTTTTTTAAACTATTCTTAAACATTTTTAGAGTCTTCTCTTGCGCTTGTCCCTAATTTTCTTCTCACGCTATTAGACGTTCCTTTAATTGCATGATTTTTTCTTTTAGAAATGATTAAGATAATTCTACACATTTGCTGTCAATTGTTTTGGTTTGCTTTTGACATTTTGGAGTGTTTTTCAGATTATTTTTAATTTTTTGGCGCTGCTTTCATTCTTAGTAATGAGCATAGGCATTTAAAGGTATGTCGCAATTCTTTTATTGTTTCTAAATTTTGCCATTTTAAATCCACCTTGAAGCTACCACATTAAAGTAGTATTAATTTACCACTAATCTTTTATTAGAAGGAGGCAAGTACACATTTTATTAAAAGCATTTGTTATCAATGCCTAAACATTTTTACTATGACTCCTGCAGTTGCTATAAAGCTGTTACAAATCATATTTGGGGGATAAAAATACACTATTTGAAGACAGCTAACAAAAGCTTATCATTAAAGGAGAACTTTATACTATGCATTGATTCTTCTTATCGTGTTAAACGGAGCGTGGTGGATCAGCATAAGATTTGGTGAATATGAGGCGTAAAGCATTATGGTGCATCAAGGAGACTGTAGGGTAACAATTGTGTGGCGACTGGCATGTGGTTTGCGCATTTTTATGTTGAAGCAACTATCCGTAGCAGCGACTCTGTTTCAATAACTCACAGTACCATTCACAGGTAATTGTCTCACAAGAGAGCAGCTAATCTATTGGTAAATCCCCTACTGATACCAAAAGACCCTATTTGTCTTGGAATAAACAATCGCGGTCCGCAGAATTCACGGCCCGGTCTTTAATGTGTTGCTATTTTATAGATCGGCATTCTTTCACCGCCTTTTTGTGCTAGAACTACAGTTTGCCTGATATAAACAAACACTTAGAAATGTCTCAAGATCCACGTTATATACTTTTACAGACGTCTGCTTTTGCTAAGCAATTGAACAGTGAAAGTATTGAACACCCTTTGTGCACATATTTTTGTTATCTTCCAATCGTTATGGATACTTACATTCAAAGTTTGGCTAAACAGATTTTTTGCATTCATCAGTGCATCGAATGTTATTTGTCTGTTTTTCTATTATTAAGTCAGACACACGCTGTAGCTTTTCAATAGAATCCTTATCATTTTTGAACTCCAGTATCTAGCAAAATACAGCCCTGCAACTCGCTAACAACGATGCTGTTTATTTACATAAAAGCACTAGTCTTTCTATAGTTATTAAAACTATAGAAAGACTAACGCACTAGCAAAAATTACTTTCATACCAGACAAAGCTTTGCAGTAAACTTATAATACAAGGTACAATTACTTGCACGTTATTCTTCAACGTACTTTCCTCCGAAGTCAACACATTTTTCCCACATTCTGAAAGCATCCTGATACCCTTATCAAACAAGGATTTTGGGTGGCGACTTACCTACTCCCTCCGATTTTAGCTTTTGAACAAATCGCTTGGGGCAAAATCGGAACTGTATAGCGGACAGCAGATACCATTTTAATTTTCGATGTGTTTTTATTAATCTCTTGGCTGTATAGAGGCGTGCATTGTTTTGAAGGAAGACTCCTCACTCTCCACTTGTCTTCCGTTTGGATCGGATCTTTTCTGAGTAGTAAGAGTGACGGATATTTGCGGCCGACGATCATGCGCCTCATTCTCCACACGCTCTTTGCCCTCTCTGAAACACACGTGTGAGTGAGAAACACTCTTTCCCATACTGTTGTTGGAGTCTGTGATGAATTTAAGCGAACGAGATATTTTCTCCAACGAGAAATTTGATTACAATAAGTTGTTCTACGCTCCGCGGTACTTTCTGTTCGCTTGTTACTCTAGCAACTCTCAATCAAAACTGAACAGGTTCTAACCCCGACAAGAGAGAGGGTGGGTGAAGGTTGTGGCTTTACTCTCTCAAGGTCGCACAGCTGCTGCGCAGTGCAGTTTGTTTACACACAAATCAGTCCCGGTCATGTACGAATCACCTTATACAACTCAAACTTTGTTTCGTAAATGCGCTTAAATAGCTATACGATGCGAATGTTGTATTTTTTTTAGCATTTACCGCGCCAGTCCTACAGTCTCTGCATTCGACCTCCGATCAACAGAGAAGCTCGACTTGTTTAAGTCAGTCGTTACAATATGATAGTAGAAACACTTGTTGGTATTATTTTCGCTTATATTCCATTTTTCGAACATCCACGGGTCACAGATCAATTTTATGATGGGTTTTGTTTCTTCACAACAGCTTTCTTATAGAAATCCATCAACTTATCTATAATTTGTAAATTGAAAATAACTGTAACATAACTGAACAAAGATTGCATAAGAGAATGAAGGAATAAAACTTAAGTAGCACAAATTCCATTCATATTTCGCTGTATATTTTTTTGTTGGTAAAATCGAGAAAGAAAACAGTAATAAAACACATCAATATTCATTACATCAGCTCTCCAGCAAATATTGGCAAAATTAAACATGGATGGAATCTCTAAGTTGGAATATCGTGCCCAAAGAGCGATACCCAAAATGAAAATTGACTAATCAGCTAAGGTTCACGGAATTGCAAGTAGTCCTAAAATTAAAAACAAATTATATATGTCTAATTGCTAAAACACATTTAACCAAAGGATCATACGTTAAATTTAAAGGATATAAGGTGTGTTATACTATTCACCCAAATAATGCAGTAATTGTAAAAGAATGTACTTTACACCATCAAGAAATAGAGTAACAAAGAGAAGAAATACAAGCAACATTGTTAAAATTAAAACGTACAAAATTATCATTACAGCGTTGCACTCTCCGCCGAGATGTAATAAAGAAAAAATACATTAACTTTTGAAGCAGACTAGGGAATAGATTCATAGTTGGAGGAAACTACAATGTGAAATACATACACCAGAGATTTAGGCTAACAATGACTAAAGGTAAAGAACTTTTAGAAGCTTTTAACCAACTAAAGTGTGAAGCATTAACAACTGGTAAACTAACCTATTAGCCTACAAATCTGAACGAAATCCCAGATCTCATACGCTTGTTTGTAATCAGAAATGTTTTATCGAATTACTTGCATGTCCAAAAAGCATGAGACATAAACTCGGATTATTTCCCAATACTTCTTACCTTAAGTGACAGTTATTCAAAAAAAACTTACCCATTAACAAACTGACGGTCTGAAAAAGCTTCAAAATCAGTATTAAACTCCCGGTCTCTTTAAAGACGAAAGAACGGATAGACATCCAAACAGAACTATTTGTCAAAAACATCCAGCAAACTGAGTGGGAAAATACCCCAATGAACAAACCTATAAAGAAGGGAAATGATTATTTAAAAGAGATTAGAGTAATTAAAAAAAAGAAAATGGCCAGACCAGATTACCTGCAGATAAGGCAGCCTTAAACAATGCTGATCAGCAGTTAAAACTAGAAATACATGATATTAAAAATATTTGAGTGAACTTACTAACAACAATTTTCTATAAAAAGTCCCAATATATTAAAAAGGCCTATACTACAAAATCCATAAATTAGAAATGTTGGTGAAAGATCGACCCGCAGAACACTTAGAGATGACTTTTTAACAAAATAATGGAGATGATCCTCATTTTGCGATCGGACCCACCTCCCTAAAAAAATTAAAATAAAACTAACATTAGTCAGCAGAAAGTCCCGGATGTTATCTAATTACCGGAGAAATCTTGCTGCAACTCCCAAGGAAAGCTTTCGTAAAACTGGCCATTATTATCAACGCATCATTTAGGTTAAAATATGATCCTAAAATGTAAAAAATAGTTAAAAGTTAAGAGGATCTTCAATCTAAGAAAGTCTTCCTATAAAGTGACATTACACAGACCAACCTCTTTGCTACCTGTTATCTGAAAACTATGAAAGTTGCTTCTTAAGAGTTTAAAATCGATAATAGAAGAAACAGAGTCGATCCCATCTCGTCAATTTGGATTTAGAGAAAAGCACTCTATAATTGATTAGACACATAGAATAACTGATGTAATTGAAAAATTACTAAAAGAAAAGAAACCACCATTTCACTTGAAGTTGCCCAGGCTTTCGATAAAGCCTGGCATGAAGGCTAGTTTCTGCCACGACAGTATCCTCAACTCTTAAAATCTTATTTGACAGAAAGATACTTCAGAGACAATCAAGGGGAGGTGGTGTGGCGGCCTTTCGCCCTTGAACCGTCTGTGTTCGTGGAGGTGCTTGTGACTTTAATATCTGCCGGTGCTTTTTGATATCGCACACAAAAAATGGCAGATGGGCTTTTTTCGCTCGGCCTGCGAGCCTGCATACGCCGTCGGCGGCACTTTTTGAAACGCAAAGTGCTGTCAAATCAAAATTTCCCGCAAATTAATCCACCGCTAAGCCAGGCGCAAAGCCCGGCGACACTTTCGAAACGCAATCCGGCCAGTGCGGTCGTGTTTAATCCACCCGCAGCTAAATCCCCCGCGAAGCCAGGCACGAAGACATCACAGCACGGTGGCCATCAGGAAATCAACGCCGCTGAAGCCGATTACAGGTGAGCAATTTGGCAAGACTCGTTGGTTGATATCGGTAGCCGCCCCCATCCGCTTTCGCGCCGGCCGTTTAAGAGACGATTTGGGCCTTAGCGTCTTACTTTCGGGACGGGCCGTACTTGGTACTTAGTTTACTCGCCTATCTCTCCAAGAGGCTTATTCTAAAATAAAAGAAATTAAGGCAACAGTACCGCAAGAGAGTGTATTGGGCCTAATACACTATCTATTATATACTAGAGGCATTCCTAACCCTGAACAGGAAAAAATAACAACATTTGAGAATAATACAGCTGTTTTAGCTGTGGGAACAATATAAAGAGATACACATAAACTTCGCTAACAACAATAGAGTTCGGCCTGTGCATCGAAGCATAGTGGACGTGTGCGAACTAATACTACCTGCGATACCGCCGCGGTCGAGACCGCAGCCTTAAGGTCAGATGTATTTATTTATTTATCAATTTAATATCAATCAGGTGGTCCAACTAATTTATTTAAATATAAAAATTATCTCTGGTGGTTAATTTTTTAACTTAACACAATTTTTACAGTGTGTATCTAACGTACGATTATTCATATAACCATAATTTTCATCCCTTGGGTGTTGAGTAATTATAATCATAGAGAATTAATATATCGTGGGTATCAATGAAAAGCAAAAATTATATCAATTCACACATAGTAATAAGGTTATAAAGCGCTATTCCTGGAATCCCGAAGATCTGATCAGAAACAATCCATAGTACCCATTATCAATGCAAAACACCACGTCAGAGAATGCCTCGCCAACGATATTTCAAAACGCAAACAAGCCAATTGAAATTCTACCAATATTCATACACAACGTAAATAACCACCAAGAAATAATCAAGAACATAAAAAATAGGATAGGCAATTCAGCACTGCATATAGCAATAAGTACCTTCAGGTTAACTTAACATCAGCTAATGACTTCCGTGCACTAACCAAATTTTATCCCAGCAATTCAGTTTCACACTTTTTGTAATTCCAACGAAAAAATACTTTCCGTAGTTATGAAAAATATGCCAGTTTTTCTTTCTGAGGCAGAAATAAAAGGGGAATTCCTAAACAACAAACTGCCAATAGTAAGCGTCACCCGACTTTTCGACAAAAATAAATACCCAATACCAATCTGTACAGTTATCCTAACTGCAAACGAAGCCGCCAAAGAAATTTTTGAAATAAGAACAATTTTCTTTATTATAACAGTGAAAGTTCTAATAAAATCTAACGACACTCCACAATGTCACAGACGCCAAAGATTTAAAGCACCCATACAATGCATGTGAAAAACTAATTTTCCAATCCTCCTAAATGCCTAAACTGTAGAGGAATCATCCAATTAGTTCCAGAGGCTGCCCCCACCACCTAAAACTGCTCAATCAATTTGCGCCATTAAAAAACCCCGAATATGACATACACCCAAGCAGCACGATCTATTTGCCACCAAGAAACTCAAAACCATGGATCATCTTCCCAACCTTCTCAGCTTTTGAATATCGGCACAATCTTAGAATCCCCTAAAAATAATCATTCCTTTCCTGCCACAAATGAAATTCTTTATAATAACACATTCATTACCCAACAGTCAATGGATAATAAACTTCCAACAATACAGAAATTAACAATCGAAAACTGGAATTCTAACGGAATAAAATCACAAAGAACAATCTTCACTTCATTTATAGCAAGATATTTATAATGTGGATATCAGATGCGTTACCGAAACCCATGTATCTGAAAGAAAAATATTAAAAATTAGCGACTACCGGAATTATCGAAATGACAAACACAAATGGTAAGCATGAGGAGGAGTTGCCGTTTTCATCAAACAAAAATTAAAGCATACTAGCCTTAATGAAGTTATTACAGACCACCTGGAAACGATTACCCTTACCATAAACTCCAGCAATTTTAAACTTATTCAAATTACAATAGCCTACAGGCAACCTACCAACGTCTCTTAGAAGCGGAAGTATATTTAACACCACCATGCTAACATTGGTTCTAGGTGACCTAAATAGCAATTGTAATACCAGAACTAAACTCAGATCATCTGTATGTACTCATAACATATGCAACCATTACGTCTGATAAAGGGGGCACGTCAACTGGGAACTTTTCAGAAAAACATAGACCTGCAAATTAGAAATCCTACCCAAATACACGGCACCAAACAAATTGATACAGCAATTCTAACTTTTACAGATGCTGTAAAGGACTTTGTAGAAAATAAAACTATAGCTAAAGATAGAAGAAATATTAATAAGCCAAATATTCCTCCAAGCTACATACTAAAGTTAATGAAACAAAAGAACCAATCACGTAGAAGAACTAAGTATGTGCTCGTGGTGGATTACAAAATTAACTAAATGGAGACTAAATAGCCGCTCAATTAAACAAGAATTGAACAACCGCCGATTTAGGCAATATCGTCTAAACGGCGTCTTACAGAACGTACCGATATGCAAACCAATGAACCAAATCAGCTCACCTGAATCGGCGCTTCGGCCGTAATTCCAAATAAACTGATGCGATCTGTATTGAACACGACAATTGGCTGCGATGCGTGAATATTTCTTAATATGAATGACTTAAACACGACTTCCTGGGAATTGAATTTGACAAAGACCTGAATTGAAGCCGGCCCAAAAAGTTGGGATGAAAAGATTACGTGCGTGAAGACTGAGAAAGCCCATTTGTGTGGGCAAAACATATAAACCCATGGCCGCGATATAAAGGGTTAATGAAAAGCCACCAACAAAGAATTAAAATTTTAAAAAATTTAAACAAACTAACACATCAAATTAAACAAGAATTGAACAAATTTAGAATATTCACTTACAGAAAAAATGCAAACAGAACCAAACAGCACCACGCTGTGGCAAGTCACCAAAAACATTACCAACAATAAAACCGATAATGCTACGAACACATCTGATAAAAACAAATGCAACTTGTTCGCTGAACACCTCGAAACTACATTTATTCCCACTGTTTCTGATGAAAATAGACTTTATACAACTCGAACAGTCTCATACATCGAAAGTTCCAACCGACTTTGACAAACCTGCTTTACCATCTGAAGTGGAAGATTATATACGTTCATTTCCCATTAGAAAAGCACGAGGACACGATCTAATACCCAACGTGATGCTAAAAGACCTAACGAAGAAACCAATAGCCTACTTGGTCACGTTTTTTAAGCGAGTTATTTTCCTACAATCTGGAAGCATGTACACATTCTCATGTTCTTTAAACCGAGAAAAAATAAATCTAATTGTGGCTCCTACCTCCCTATAAGCCTTCTTCCTACCATATCCAAACTATTAAAACGAATTATTCTCAAGCGTATGAATGAAGTACTAGATGAACATCAGATAATCCCAGCTATACAGTTTGGATTCCGATAAGAACATTCGGTAGTTCAACAACCATGGAATATGACTTCAAAAGCAAAAAATATACTGTTGCTACCTTCTTAGACATAAATTACTTCACTTACCCATCCCAAAATATTTAACAGCTATCGCCTTTTTTCCAAAAAACAAATAATTCGCTGTAAGGATAAACAACGCGATATCCATTACCAAACACATTAACGCAGAAGTTCCACAAGGTAGTGTTCTTGAAACTACATTCTTCAATATATATAAAAATAATAGTTCCCCGTAACAGGCCTTGAAGGCCCTTTGGGTTCGTAACAGGATAGATCTGCTACAATCTAGAGCCTACGGTACACAAGGGTAGTAACGTGGCTAGCGCTACATACCGACCGCCTATTATTACCACAGAGTTTGACCTCCAGGTACAGATTGCAGCCTGAGTCGAGCTGGGCCGTAAAAATGCCAGCGATTGAATTGGCGAGAGCGGGATTCGAACCCGCAACTCTTGGTTTCGTAGTTTAGCGATCTATCCACTAAACCACCACGGCTCTTCTTCAATATACTCTTCTTCTTCTTTCACCCTCATTGCGCCCAGTATTGGGCATAGGTCTCCCTCAAATTCTTCCATGTAGCGCGATTCTGTGCGACTCTCATCCATGGCAGTCCTGCTACTCTCTTAATGTCGTCTTGCCATCTCATTATTGGCCTGCCACGCTGTCTCTTGCCTGTCCATGGTCTCCATTGGAGGATTTTAACGTTCCACCTATTGTCTTTGATCCGAGCTGTATGTCCTGCATATTCCCATTTCAATTTCGTCACTCTTTTCACTACATCCGCGACCCCAGTTCTATCTCTTATCCATTTATTTCTTTTTTTGTATCGTATTGTAATTCCAATCATTGCTCTCTCCATTGCTCGCTGGGTGACTTCCAGTTTTGTTTTACTTGTTTCGTTAATGTCCATGTTTGAGCGCCGTATGTCATTATGGGAAGTATACATTGGTCATATACGTTAGTTCGCAAGCGTTGGGGTATTTTGTTGTTTATTAAAATAAAAGCTAGCTTTCCAAAAGCTGCCCACGTCTTCTTCTATCTATCTCGTGTTCTCTGTTTTCCTTCCTTAATGTTACAGTTTGTCCTAGATATATATACTCGTTGACATTTTCTAGGATAGTTCCATTTATGTTTATTTGTGGGTTCTCAAGACACATTGTCTTCGTCTTATTCAAATTTACTTTTAGACCTATTTTCTTAGACGTTTTTCTAATTCGTTTATCATAATTTGTAGGTCGTCTTTGTTGTCTGCAAATAGAACTACGTCGTCGGCAAATCTTAAATGATTCATTTTTCCCCATTTATATTAATACCCTATTTGACCAGTCCAGATATTTAAATATTCCTTCAAGTGCCAAATTAAATAATTTTGGAGACATTGTGTCTCCTTGTCTAATACCTCTATCAATTGAGAATTTATTACTATATGCATGTAATTTAATTGTTGCTGTAGCGTGTTTGTATATATTACTTATCAGTGCTGTATTATCGGGAATCTATTCTAGCACAATTAAGTTCCTTCATTATTGCCCAGTGTTCAACGCAGTCAAACGCCTTCTCATAATCAATAAAAGCCATGAACAAAGGCAGGTTATATTCGATGGATTTCTCGATTAGAATTTTAACAGTAAGTAAATGGTTACAGGTACCATATCCCTTTCTGAAAGCTGCTTGCTCTACTGTCTGATAATCATCTAATTTTTGTGATAATCTGTTAGTCAAGATCTTTGTTAACAATTTATACATTTGAGAAAGTAGGCTGATAGGGCGGTAATTTTGTAATAGTAATGCGTCCCCTTTTTTAAACAAAAATACTATCACGGCATTATCCCAGTTATCTGGTATTCTCCCTTGTTGTAGGCACATGTTAAATAGGATTTTTAGCTTTGGGATTACTATTTCTTTGGCTTCTTTGATCATTTCTATTATTATATTATCATCTCCCGGCGCTTTATTGTTTTTCATCGTCTGCAGGGCATGCAAAATTTCGTCTTCACTGATCTCCGGCATATCCTCAGATCCTACATTTACTATTTTAGAATTCTCTTTTGGCCCCTCCGGTTGTTTAATGTGGACACATATAGTGTTTTATAGGTATTTCTCCGTAGTTTTAGGATCTCGTCTGTGTTTCTTATTTCTGTTCCGGCGAAGTCTTTCACTACAATGATTTCTCGTTTCCCATATCTTCTTTTCAGGCACTTCATGCTTTTGTTGTCCTCTATTACTTGCTCTATTTGTTCTTCATAGAATTTTTCTAAATCTTTTCTTATCATACGCCTCGCTTCTTTTCTCACTTCTCGATATTCATCAGTTGCATATTTTCCTTCTTTATATAACTCTCTTCTTTCTTCTATTTTTGTTTTGTTTGTTGAGTAATTTTATTTATCTTTTGGCATGTCGTCTTTGTGATTTTTCCGACGCTTCTGTTAATGCTAGTGTCAGATCACGAGATATTTGGTTTAGATTGTTGTCATTATATTCCTTTAATAGCAATGATTGTCGTATGTACTTTTGATAGGTTTCCCTGTTTTGTTTGAGTGTCTGGGCATTTATCGTTCTTTTATATCTATATTTATATCTGTTAAACTTTTGAACAGTAACCTTTGCCCTTACGAGCCGATGGTCGCTTCCGTGTTAAATGAATTTAAGACTGTGACATCGTTTATGCTTAACTTTTGGATGAGAGTATATAGTCAATTTCATTCTTGGTCTGCCCATTTGGGCTTATCCACGTCCACTTGCGCTGGGCTTTTTTACTGAAAAAGGTGTTCATGGCTTACAATTTTTGATCTGCCAAGAAAGCTGCTAGCATATTTCCTCTTGGGTTTCTTTCGCCCAATCCATATTTTCCGATGTATTCTTCCTCCTCTTTTATATGTCCTATAATCGTATTGAAGTCGCCCATGACTATATCAAGATTAGAAATTCCCTCTTTCCTCGCATTTATAATGTCCTCGTATAATACTCCAACATCCTCGTCAGTATATGCCGAAGTAGGTGCATAAACTTGTATTATTTTTATGCGGTAGTTCTTTCATGTTTCTATGATCATATACGCTACTCGTTCAGATATTCCTTTGAAGCTAATAATATTTGGTATTATTGATTTCTTAACAAGGAAACCTACTCCTCTTTGACTGTCGCTTTCATGGCCGCTATACATTAGTGCATTTCCTGATGGTAGAGTGATATAGCTTTCTCCTTACTTCTGCAAGTCCCAATACGTCCCAATTAATTTTACTTGCTTCGTTTTCCAGATCGTATAGTTGTGAATCATCTAGTAGGGATCTGCAGTTATAGGTGGCTACCAGGAGTGAACATTTCTTCTTATGTATCAGTGTCTTGTCCCCCTCAGAATCCTTGGGACAAACTGAAAGATCAGTGTGGGATTCTGAGCTTTGAGCTCTACCCACCTGGGGTAATTTTGTTTTGGATACTGACATTACCATAGTTAAAGAGAATGAGGAGTATTGCAAGCGTGGGTTTTAATGCCAAATACCCCTCATTCTCAATATACACATGTATAATATTTCCAAACTAGAGGAAAGCAAAACTGCACTATTTGCTGACGATACAGCTATTTTTACCCAAACTGAAACCTTCACGTAGCTACTAAAAGTCTACAGACCGCAATTAACACACTTAATAAATGGTTTAACAAATTGTGCATCACTCTCAACTCAACTAAATGTACAACTAAAATTTTCACGCTCAGAAAAAATCAGGAACACCACAGTATCCGCATACAGAATAAACGAATTGCTTGGACTCCTAAAACCAAAGCTGTAAAACATCTAGGAGTTTATTTGGACAGCAGACTAACTAGGAGTTATCACATTAATATAAAACTTAACCAAGGATATAATCGATTAAGGTTACTATATCCACTAATTAACAGAAATACCTCATTGAAAAACGAATGTACCTTACTACTATCCAAATCGCTTCTTGGACCTGTTGTAACGTATGTTTGTCAAGTATGGAGTATGGCATCCAAAACTAACTACAAAAAGCTACAGATATTTCAAAATAAGTTCCCACGCATGTCGACAAATGCTCAATGGTATATACGTACCCAACAAATCCACCACAAATTTGAAATTCACACAATTAAAGAATTTGTCCGGAGAACAACAAAAAAACACAGAACTAAACTTCACACAAGTAATAACAGTATTATGAAACAACTAGGTATGAAAAATATCCACACCCGTGTCAAGCGAAAATTACCCCAAGACATACCAAGCTCCGAAGACGATGGCGGTACTGATAATGAGTGAACAGTGATTAATTTGAGGGACTCATAGCCTTACATGACATTCTAGTTACCTTTCAAAATATATTCTCTCAAAACCATGTATAACATTTTTTAAGTGTTGAGCTGGTTACCAAAATAAAAAAAGGCAACAATAAATACCTAGCAGAATAAACGACAGCTCTAGATGCCGAAACCGCTAAATATCTAAGCATGAATCTTGACTTGAGTTGAAGAAAATATATTTATTTCTTGGAAAAAATTCGAAGTTGTCTAAATATAATAAACCGCTACGATACAAGGAAATTTTGAAACCTGCGCGCGCATATAGCATCCAATTATGGGAGTGAGCTAGTAAGTACAACACTCAAATAATTTAACAATTTCAAAACAAAGTACTAAGAAACATTGCTGATGCACCTTGGTACGTCCGTAATAGTGGCCTACACCGAGACGTGAGGCCTTAATTTAACATTATATCTGCAGTAATTTAAAACAGAATAAAATTATTTATTGGTCTATAGACCAGATTGTAATATTAAAATATCACTTTAGGGGTATTTTAATAAAAAAAATATCGTGCTATAAAAATTGTATTTTTATTCTAAGTAAAGACTGTAACAGTTATCAAATTTACCAATATTAAGCAATTTTAATTCCTCCAAATTAATTTATATTAATTAGTGCACCCTTCAAAGAATGTAATCTTAGAAAACGGGTCCAGGACTTTTTGCACAATGCTGACCTTTCAGCAAATAGAGTTACACTGAACTGTCAGATTAAGCCCATGTAGCATTAATTAAGTCATGCTAATTGGCAAATTACGTAGGAAATACGTTGTGTTAACTATAATTACGTAAGCACTTTCTGCGCCTTTTTTGTGTTTGCGAAAAACGCTCAACTGGTATTAATAATAACCTAAATAGCTATAACTTCAGCCGACCGAATGCTGCAGCAGCTCTTGACGGATCAATTAACGCCAGTTTTGTTTCACGTGTTACACAACTGCAAAAAATTGTGTGGTACGTGAACAAAATTAGGACGCGAGAAGGTAGTCGCTAACTGATTAATTTATTTTATATCATTTCACTTTTCATCTACATTTTATTTAATAACATATAGAAGTATAATTTGGATGACAACCAAAGAGAAAAATATAGTTTACGGTGATAATGCCCTACAGGAGCGTTAGTGTCAGAGATGGTTCGCTAAATTTCGTGCTGGTGAGTTTGACGTCAACGATGGTCCTCGCAGCAAAAGGCCCATTGAAGTTGATGACGACTAAATAAAGACACGAATTAAAGTAAACCCACGTTCGATCACTCGTGACATCGAGGAACACTGAGCCTTCATAATTCAATCGTCCGTGACCACCTCAAGAAGCTGGGATTTATTAGCAAGCTCGATATATGGGCTGCGCATGAACTTAAAAAAGTCCATCTCATCAACCGCATCAATATCGCCGATCTCATCTCAATCGCAAAAAAATCTACCCGTTTGGAAGCGCCTTGTGGCCGGCGATAAAAAACGGATTGTTTACAACAACATGCAACGTTAACGATCGTGGCGCAAAGATAAAGAGCGAGGCAAAACAACATCTACAGCCGATCTTCATAAAAAAAGTTATGCTCTCAATATGGTAGGACTACAAGGATGTGGTATTTTTTGAGCTTCTGCCGCAGAATCAAACGATCGATTTTGTTGTGTATTGTCGTCAACTAGATTTGAATACCTCTACAGAAAAACGACCAGAACTCGTCAATCGCAATTTGAGATCACACACAAGTTTGGTACCTCTCCAGACGTTTCTGCAGCTTGGATGGAAAGTTTTGGCCCATTCTCCTTACTCGCCAGACCTTGCCCCATCAGATTCCAATTTATTTTGTTCTTTGCAAAATAACTTGAATTGTAGGTCTTTCGATTCTGATGAGGCCATCAAAGAGCACCTCAGCCAGTTCTTCGCTGGTAAAGAGCAAACCATTCTACGAGCGCGGAATTATCCAACTCCCAGAAAGATGGCAAAAGTCATTAATTAAAGTGGCCAATATATTATTGATTAAACTTTGTTATGTTATTAATAAACAAGTCTTGAAAGTTACCCAAAAATAGGTCATGACTTTTTCGACAAACCAATATGATGTTAATAAGTACAAAAAACTGTAAAATTAATATTTAAGAGTCCCTTTAACTAGGAAAAGGTATACAACAATCTGAGGACAATAAAGACATCAGTAAAAATAAAAATTTTCTTATAAGCAAAAGCAAAGCTGATCTAAGAATAGTTTATTGTAGTACAAACACAATACTACAAAACCAATAAAAATTATTTAAAATTTACTAGAATCCACAAGAAATAGAACAAAATAAATCGGATAAGTTCTTAAAATGTTGAAATAGATCACAATTAAATATTTAGTCTTATTGATTCATTTAATATCATTTAGTGGTAAGTTCGTAAAAAATAAATCTTAACTAGTGCAACTTTAAGATTTTAAAAATACTTTTAAAGTAGTTCGTATGGGGACATACAGGTTTAAATTACTTCAATAATAAAATCGTAGATTTTCTGGAAAAGCATGATGATCAGCAAGGCAAACCAAGTTTTGTCTATTCTTTTAAAATAAAAAAAATTGCGATGGACTATCTATATATGTTTATTTTTTACTTTCCTTATCCTATAATAAGGAAAGTAATGTAATCGGCGGAAATTTGACCTACCCAGTTTTTTACATTTCTGGACGAAATATAGCCTCAGGACACAAAAAAAGTTGGTTTTAGCCATTGGTCCGTGTGTGTCCGTGTCCGTGTGTGTGTGTGTGTCCGTGTGTGTGTGTATGTGTGTGTGTGTGTGTCTGTCGGTCTGTCAGTAAACAGGATATCTCGAGAACCGTAAGAGCTAGAGACTTGAAATTTGGTATGCAAGTTACTTGTAGGTAGGGGACGCAGTGCGAAGCTTTTGGTAAAAATCGGCCGAGTCGTTTGGTCGCAAGGTCGCAAAATCGGTCGCAAAGCGGTCGCGAATCGAAACGGTTGAAGATACAAAAAATTCATGAGAATAAAAATGACTTCTTAGACATAAAGATGAATTTAAAATAAAAGTTGATAAAATAGGAACTCGAAAAAAATTTGAAGCTCAAGAATTTTAATATACCGGGTGTTCATAAAATGTTTCGGGAAATTTATATTGCCGGATAGATCAGACCGAGACGAACAAAAAATTATAATGGAATTTTTTAATCCGAGGTCAAATAAATAAGTTGTAGCCGATTAAAAATTAATTAAACGGACCAATCACAGCGCGCTCGGAGAGATTTCTGGCCTACTGCGGGAGAACGTGGGCGGGGGAGCGCTTGGCCGCTAGGAGGGAGCACGCAGGCGATTATGAGGAAGGCCGTGCAGCCGAGCTCTCACAATTATCTTCAGTGACGTAGTAAAATTTTATGTACGAGTCAATTATTGTCTTGTACTGTTTATTTTAATCAACTTTCGAGTGTTGGACTCGCGCCTAGTCCTTTTTTAAATTAACAAATTTTTAGACGAGAGCAGCGCAGGGCCGGGACGATGGACCCGGTATAATATATAATAATAGAATAAGGCAAGTCGTGTGATGTTCACACCAGATTTTTTCATTTTGAAAAAATAGATAAAAAAATTTACTTGACGATGAGCATTATATAGTTTAATTGATATTATTACTATTATATATGAGTTATAATAGTTAAGTAAGAGTGCGCTCGGCATTGCCCTAATTCTTTCGTGTATCAATAGAGTAAACCTTTGCCCTTGATGCTTTCTCACAAAAAATTCCGTTGACATTGAATTCTTGCTAGAGAAACGTCTAAAGCACCATGAGTGCCGCGTACGCGTCGCGCTATGATGTTGTGTGCCTCTGTGCCCACCCGAAAAGTCCGAAAATGTCTCATAAAACGGCTGCTAAGTACATGAACAAGTCGAAAACATTTGTCAGCAAGTGGGTGCCACAAAATGGTGGATGATCTGTCGGATCGGGGCTCGATAAGCAAAGTGCTCTCCAAAACCGAAAAACAGATCGTAAACCCCGGGTTTAACAGTGTGTCAAGGAGCAGCAAAGGAAAGGTAGATATATCGTAAGTAGCTATTCGAACTAAACTTTGTGCGTATGACATCAAATGCCATAGTTCAGTGAAGAAACCTTTGTTAGGTAAAAATCACGTGACGAAGCAACTTGATTGGGCAAAGCGCAATATTGACCGAGATTGAAGCAATTAATTTTTTACGAGCTTCTATTTGGGGATATGTTATCGCCCTGCGAGTCTGCTCAACGTCAACTGACAGGTTGGTACAGTGGACAATAAAAATGCATTTTTAGAGCTGCTTCTCAAAACTAGGCTACGGAGCGTTGCATCTGTTTACGTACAATCTAAATTCCCCTAAAATGGTCGAGATCTGTAAGAAATATTTGTTACCGAGTGATCAAAAAAAAACGAAGACTGGATCCTGCAGAAGGACAGCGACCCAAAACACCACAGCAAGCTTTGCATCGATGGAAAGAGCAGTCTGGCATCGTTACACTTGATTGGCCGCCGAATTCACCCGACGCAAATCCAATTGAGAATGTGTGAGCATACATCCAGCACCAGCTTCGTGAAAAACAAGCGTTTGGAGCGGTTAACACAAGAAATTCGTCGCATTTGGAGGTCTTTCTTGGATGAATATGCCATAAACTTGGTCGCAATTATCGATGCCGGTGGTGGCATTATTGGTACAATAGCATCTTTGTTCTGATGACATACGTAAATAAAAATGTTTTTAAATCATTTTTCTCACATTAACCCGAACACGCTCTTACTTAACTGACTGTAATATTTATATATAAATAAAAGATTTACAAATTTTTAGAAGAAGGAGATTTAAATTATATCATAATAGAAGAAGCAAATCAAATATAAACCTTTCGTGATCGTTGCACTATGGTTTTATAGCAAAAAATACTCTTATTCGGTGAGCAACAGAAAGCTTAAAATCGTAGAAAATTTTCAGATCATTTAAAGGATTTTTTTTGTTGCGGAGCATCTACTAGTACTGCAGCTTCAAGAACTACTAATATGCAACTTTAAATACTAGACGTACCATACATCCACGAGTTCCCAGCGAGACTCCGGACAGAAGAGCAATGCTCGTGACCAGTCTCCCAAAGTGGCGGCCCACACTTAAGAGATAGTTCGGAAATAGCACGCTTAAGAAAGCCCAAATGTGCACGTAGCATAAACAACTTTTGAGAGAATGAGAAGTAGTTGAAAATAAAAGTTATCAAGGTCGCTCAATAACCTGCGTACTGAGAAAAATATTCTTATTATTTTCCGTTTTTTCTATAACGACTGCCTATTAAGCATTGTTGAAATCCAATAGTTATCACATATGTTATCCTATATTACGGCAACGCTCAGCTGCAAAAATTCGGCAAAAAATTGAATATTTATTCTGATTATACCCTGTCTACAGTTCAGATTTGTTTCCAGGCGATTATTATTTGTTTAGACTACTAATAGAAGCACTTGGAGGACAGAGCTTTAAGGACGATGTTGTCGAAGTATCGGTCGTGTATGAGAAATGCCCACTGGGACTATGGTGGGGGGAGAGTATCAATTGGTTGTGAAAAATGAGTTTCTAAATCAGAAGATTATGTAGAATAATAACTTTGTATATTTGCAATTTTATTCCGATAAATTTAATAAATAATTTCGATTTATACTTGATTCATCGTTGTACTCAGAGCTTGTCTGATGAAAACACCCTGAGTTACCGTAAAGCTTCGAATAAATCAAAATGTTGCAGGTGCATTAATTTATTAACTTAAAGCCTAGGGCAGTCAGACTCAAAAACTGTAAAAAATATTAAATGTTATTTCAGAGGTTTCGGAGAGATTGGCCAAATTTGGGAAAATTGTTACCAAGTTCGACCAACATTTTTTGTGGTTAGCCTGAGTCAAAGTTTTGCATTGTTTTTCACGTGTATTAAATAGTCTTTCTCTTTTTAATGTTGAAAAAACCGTTTCGATTAGACAGTACGGAGTAAGAGAAGAACATCAAAATACAAAATATAAAAAATTGCACCAAGGGAAAAAACAAAATTAGGATAACCATGTAACATGGACGCATGACAAAAACCTAGCGAGAGATCTAGACCACAAAGAGAAACCCGGGACGTTCTTGTAAACGCTGGAATGATAATCTGAATGAAACAGGCTAATAATTTTGTTTATCCTGTTGTTTTAAAGTGAAGAGTGTGTGGATTTTTTTGCAGGTTCCGAAAATGACCTTCAAAATTCCGTATCACAAAAGTGTAATAATTTTGAAAAACGTAATTTTTTAATGAAATTGATATATATGGCAACGTTTGTTAACGTGTGAAAATATTTTCTAGGGGATGGAATAAATGTGTAAGAAGAGATAAATATAAATACAAGGCTGATAACGAAAATAAAACTAGAAAGTGTGCAATACAAGCTTCATGAATAGCACGTGTGCAAGGATTTTAAAATGATTGGAATATTGGTCGACTAACAAGCAGGCAACACCAAATTTCCATGCGTTTTGTGTAAACAGCAAATGCTTTCAGTATCTTGGGGCTAAGTTTCCATTAATCACGTCGAAAAAATGAAAGCTGACATATTTATAGGTCTACAAATACAAAAATTAATGGCGAACAACGTATTCGAGAAAACCATTAGTAAATGCGAGTTGTGAGCATTCAGAAATATTTTATAAAACTTTTTGGGGAACACAAAGGCTGCAAATTACACCGTTTTAGTCAAGTAGATGTTGGAATCCTATAAACTGCTTGGTTGCAACATGAGCGTCAAGGTTCACTTTCTTCATGCTCATCTAAATTACTTTCCTGGCAACCCTGGTGATTTTATGGAAGAAAATAGTTAGCGCTTCCATCGAGATATTAAAGTAATGGAAAGAGACATCAAGAAAAATGAACTGTACATATGATGGCCGATTATTGCTGGATGTTGAAAAGAGACTGTACGGACAAACGCCGAAGACAATCCAAGAAGACTAAGTTTTAAGGGGAGCCCAGTTAGATGTCTGCTTTGTGTTTATCTATTCTTTACACTTTGCGTCTCACCAGAAAACATTTTCACACCTTACAAAAGTTGTCATAAATCAATGTCATTAAATAATTATTTTTTTTAATTTACATATTTTTGAGATTTGTAAAAAACCTGACGTAATACAGAATTTGAAGGTTATCCCGGTACACTTCTTCATTTCAAAACAGCAAAACCTTGCATATTAGTGTAATAGGACGAAGATGAAGGAAACGAAAAAGTTAAAATTCTAGATTTTTTCTAACTACACCAAGTGGTCCAGGTTGAATATGTAATATATCATAATTAGATTGAAATATAAACTATCTATTACTTTTGTTTCAGTTTTCTTGTACACAAGAATTTGGTTAAAAGATTCACAAACTTCTTGAAAAATTGAATTTTTACTTTCATTTTAATTTATTCAACGACTGGTACTTACGGCACACGGATGGATGATATTATAGATCTGTACGGCCTTAATACACGAGTGCCATTTCTGATGCTAAACCGGTGAACCTAGACCATAAAATGCTTCTATCAGATAAAGGCCGGAGGAAATAATTTTTTTGAGTTTTTGGAACTAATGCTATTATTTCTGAATCTGAAATTGTAAAATTCAACTCTGGGTTCTATTTGTTCTTTCGTAGCATATAAGAACCTGATGCTTTAAATATTTTCTTGACACTAGTTGTAAAATGATTGAGCATTCTGAGTAGGAAATTTATTTTTCAGACAAGCCTTTATAGACAATGATATCGAGTTGATTAATAATAGTCAGTTACTTTAAATATCTCTTTAAAATTTGTGGAACTTTCATCATTTTAACTACGTTATACAGGTACTTTATGTTGATTTTAGTTTGGTTGCGACCCCTAATATATTTGCGTTAAGGACGTGAAATAGGAGGAAAGTTAATTGTAAGCAGATTTCCAAAATAAAAGAAAAACGCTATATTAATAAATTGATTTACGTGTATATCTTTGACAAGGTAAAAACTTTACCATACAAAACTAATGTCTGCTGAACATGTACAAGGTGGTTCAAATATGACCACACTGCGCAGCATCTTGCGACCTTGAGAGAGTAGAGCCAAAATCTCCACCCTCCCTTCCTGCTTGGGTTAGAACCTGTACAGTTCTGTTTGGGAGTTGCTACAGCGATGAGTGACCAGAAGGTACCGCGGAGCGTGTAATAAAATTACTCTTTGAAAAAACGTCCTATTGGTTGAAATTCACCACAGATTTTAACAATAGTATAGGGATAAGTGACTTGAACAAAATGATGGGTATGCAAGCTTGGCAGTCGTCTTCTACAGCAGTTTGAAGACAAAGGTAATAAATTTTTGAAGTCTAGTGACTACCGATGCAACGCGGTGCACTATTTTATTCCCGAGTCCCAGCAGTTATCACGCGAATTCCGGAATACCAGTTCTCCTAAACTCAATAGAGCGGGGAGAAGCTGTTCCACAAGAAAAGTGATAGCAATGTTCTTCTGGAACTGGCAAGGGGTTACCCAGTAGACTTTCTGACGGATGCCAGAACAGGAAATGCAGCTTATTACTTAGACCTTCTAGCAACAGACGTAAAGGAAAAAATCTGATCCAAACGGAAAACAGATGGAAAGCGGGTAGTCTTCCTTTAAGACTATGCACCCCATATAGCCAAAGCAACAGTTGAAACCCTCTGGAAATTGAAATGGAACCTTCGTCGTACAGTCCCGAAGTGGCCCCAAGTAATTTCTACCTGATCGGAGGCTCAAGACATGCGGTTTGCGGACAACGACACCATTATCAAGAATTTACTGGAGCGAATACGCCGTTAATCAAAATCCTTTTTGAAATAGAACATCAGAATGCTTGCAGAACAAAAAAAGTGTTGTCTTTGGAGGGGAGTACGATGAAGATTAACATGTGCAAGTGTGTCTAAAAAAATCAGTCTCGATCATATTTGAACCATCTTGTACATATGTTATTAATTCAGAATTATGACTTTTTCCATCTTGAAAAACATTAACAACTTTAAAAACATAAAATTAAATTACAAAATAAAAATATTAATACGACTCACGTGCCTATTTTTCAGAAACTTCTCTTCTTTAAATCTGGGCTATGCATTCGGTGAATACACAATTACGTCATTTTCAAATTCGGGAAAAGTTCGGCTCGTGCTTTCAAACGAAACGGACGTGTTGCTTGTTGCATCATTGGTTCGCGTCTCGTGTTACGAGTTACCGATTTGTCAGTGTATGCCGCCCGCGTTGAGAAAACTGGACGGTTTCTGCGATTGGAGACCTGCGACCTGCCGGTGTGTTGGTGGAACCCCGTGGCCGTCGTTTGGCCTACAGTTCCTCGCCGCCGTTTCCACCATCACTTTTACCACTAATCCAGAGGGTAAACAAAAAAAGTAAAGCGTTAAATAAATATGGAGGGGTCCAAGTATGTGAAAAGTATTTATAAATTAAAGCAACATTTAAAGTGAACAAAACGCAAGTGAATAGGGCCGCTATGTTTGGTGCCAAATTCTACTTCACAAATTTCACTCATTTGTGATGACCAGGGCCATAACAGTTGTATGTACAACAACCAAATTCTATGCAACCAGTACAGCAAACTTTTTTGTCTTAAGTCAAACTCCGCATCAAGTGCAATTGGTACACCAACCGCAAGTCGCAAGTCCGCAGAATGACAACGTTCTATTGCAAATAAATGGAGAGCAAGAATGGCAAACTTCAAGAAAATATAAACGCCCTAGTACGGATTCAGTACACACTAAGCAGAAAAAGCTAACTGACTATTGATTGGGTGCTCCCACAGTATCTAACAGGTACGAAGCACTATCAGACAATAAAAACAATCAAAGAAACAGTAAAGCAGAACAAGAAGTTAGACCACCCGGTCTATGGTGTCATCAATTTAAAAACGGTAACAGACATGCTAGATATCCAAGCCAAAGACAATTACTTTATCAAGTTAATAGGTAACACTCAACTACAGAAACGTTATAAAAATACTAAAGGATAAGCATGCGGATTTTAATACCTTCCAGCACAAACAAACCAAAAAGTTCAGAGTAGTGTTGTATTCACCAAACAAATTAATAATTATGTGCACAAGGTAATTGACATGTACAAAATTAGACATAAGGTCAACAAAATACTATTACCAATCTTCTTCGTAGAATTAAAACAAAACCAAAACAATAAAGATATATACGACAAAGAATTCCTGTTAAAATTAAGAATTATTTTCGAACCTCCACACGTTAAGCGTGAAGTTATAGTGTCAAAACTACCAAAAGTTTAGTCACTAAAAACTATTACCACAGATTAGAAAAAACTGCGAAAGGAAAAAAAGCAGTAAAAACGTCAAATGCGTTAACTGCCAAGGAAATCATCCCGAAAACTAGAGGTTGTCTACTGGCCAAAGAAATTCAAAACCTAAATTTTCGCTGCTGAGGCCTACTATGTTCACAATTGGTTCAACCGGGTATATCCTATTCATAAAAAGTTAGCGAAAAAGTCTCACAACCACAACAGGTACACAGTCAACAAAAAATTCAACTATGGAATTAACAGCAGGCAAATAACCAAATGAAAACAATGACGGTTAAGATTTGAGCTTGTCCTTGCATGAGTCTGTGGACAGTTGGCGGTGCTTCTCCTTGGATGAATATGTGAAGTGGTGACAAGTTTAGTAAACTTCTAGGGCAGCGGTTAGCGTGGTTTTCATAGCTCCTGTGACGATAAGGCAAACATGCCTTTGAACGCCACAAAGGAGCTCTTCCGTCTTTGCCTGTGGTGTTTTCGTCCAGCATAAGTTATCAAAAGTCTTATGACTTATCCTAGGGTTTCAATCCCCAGCTCTTACCACATAACCTTTTGCACCTTCCCAGTGCTATTTTGGCTCTTTGTGTAATCATACATATCTAAATGTCGATTCCATGTGAGTTTTTGATCGAAGATTTTTTTTACAAGGGACAATAAGTTCTTAGCGTGGCACATATAATAATAATGAATGCAAGCAGCAGTAGAAACTTCCAATTGCTTAAGGCATGTAGAGTAGGGCTACAATAAGCCACTCTTCATAAATTTCACTAGGCATAATATACAAGTGAGTGGTAGAGCTTACAACAATTTAGATTATGGGTTAAAGCTTGTTAGAAGTTCGTTAGGTTTAAATCGTTTTAAACGTTTTGGTTTATGGGGTTCGTCCATCAAAGTGTTCACTAATTGATTGGGATGTGTCAGTAATCGGTCTTTATATTTTTGGGCACTTTTTTCTATTTTTTCTCTGATAGTGGGTATACGCAAATCACTTGAGATAACTCAGCCGTGAACAGCAAGTACAATATAGGTCCCAGAACACTGCCTTGGGAACTCCAGATACAGCGGGCTGTAGATTCGTGAATTCGCCATGGTGGTTTACGTGATCGAAGATTACTCCTAAATATTTAGCTTCTGGAAGCAACACGGTGGGTTGTATCCCTCCTAACACCTTTTTTTTGGTAAACAAAACCCACAGTTTTGGGGAGAACTAATTTAAAGTCATTCCGTTGTGCACCACGTAATATTAAGGGCATATTGCAATCTTTCCACTATAATACCCGTAAAGCGCCCTCTACTACAAGATCATCTGCATATCCTAGAAAATAAAAGCCCTCTGCAGATAGATTATTAAGGAGTACATATGTAAAGATTACGCACAATAATGGGGAGAGAACTTTTCCTTGGGAGCAGTCTCTGGTTATTGTCACTTCAATAGTTGCTTCGGCCAGAATAGATATGATAATTCTTTTCCTTAGACTTTCTGCAATACATTGGCATAAAGAGTCGGATATTCCCTTCGCCTTAAGTGATTTAATTACGAACAAGGCTAACTGTCTCCTTAACTTGCATGGCCTTCAACAAAAGGCTGTTTAGGTCATCTAATTTGAAGACTGTTGATTTCTCTGCTTGCTGTGCAAACTGGCGATCACTGAGTGGAGACTTTTCAATGTTGTGCTTCTAACGTAGTTATCTATCAGTTTCTCAACAGTTTTTTCATAAAATACGTGAGATTGACAAATCTGTAAAAGCTTGGTGAGAGATCCATACTTCCGCCTACCTTGGGTATATACAACTCTCACCCTACGCCATACTTTGGGGGTGAGCCTCTAGACAATACAAGCTCTGAAGATCCTCATTATAAATAGCATTAAATATTCCTGACCCTTCTGCAGCAGAACTAGTGGGATTTCTTTGGAGCTAGGCGATTTGTAAGGAAGAAACCTTTTTAGTGTCCATCTGACTTTGTCCGGATAGGTTATTTTCGCCGCTTTCTTCCAGTCTCCTCGAGTTGGTTAATACCAAGTCTTTAGGACTTTAAAGTTTTCTCTTCCTCTGATGTTCTTATTGACCTAGACATGTGTTTTTCCAATAGAATGGCCAGACTTTCTTCTGCTGTTTCTAGGTACAATTTATTTTCTTGATGAGTACCAACTTTGGCTAAAACTCTCTGTATTATTGCACATGTAGGAACATCTATGACCTCCTCGCAGAACTTTCTCTAAGCGTATTTGTGAGTGTTTTTTTGTAAGTGTCCCATTCCTGGTTGTTTTTGCCTTTGTTGAACAACCTTCTCACCTGAGCTTGAAGTGTCTCTACGTGCCTATTTTATCAGACTGTCTTTGTATTGCCTTGTCTTGTAGTTTGTGGGCAATTATTCTTGTATGCCTGCAAAATTACTTCGTTTACATCCGGGACTACGCCATCAAAACTCTCCCTGTTGCTTATTGCATTACCTACTTCCCTCATAATGCTTCTTTCTAGTTTGTTTTCTGGAGTTGCGGTATGTTGCAGTTAGAAAGAGGAAAGTTATGATATCAAATCTTATATGTCTGAGATCTAAACACAAGGACTCCTCAAACACAAGCCAATTGTAAATTGTACCACTTATCTTATGATTATTTAGTGTGACGTGCAAGTCCTCCCTTCTGAAGCAAGTGACAAAAGTGAATTCTGAGTCTATATTAGCCATGTCTAAACCTTCACCATTAAGAAATTTTAGGGGTGAGTCACCTCTGCTGTTGGTATTTGTACTTAAACAAAACCTGTGATGATTATTTGCAGCACACCTAATTATTATGCCTAAGTTTTTGACCCTGCTATATTTCCCTACGCCCTTTATTAACTGAGGTGAGCAGTCCTCGTAGTCTGCAAAATAGGCAGAATAGAGTAGCCACCTTGTCTGTTCTCCTTTTGTTTTGGTTGAGAGAGTTGCTGTAACAATATCGCCAGGGCAAACTCCGGAATTAGTCTTAGGAATAGGTCTTAATGCTTTTCTGTTATACATTATCTTACTGTTGTTTGCCATCAGCCTTTTTAATTTTCTACCATTGATCCAGAGTTCCTGTAGCAGGGCTATATCTAAGCCTTTCTTCTCGAACCACTTACAAAGCACGGTCGTGGAGGCCTTGATGTATTGGAGATTAGCCTGCAGAACCCTGAAGGGAGAGAAAATCCTTATTTTTTTATCAAATTTTGGTAGCTGTACAGAATTGAACGTTGTAAAACAACGTCATGCATTGAATTGAAAATTTGCGTTTTTTCTGGCGATGATACACGAGTAACTTTTCGTTTTCTCTATGATTCCTTATGGGCCAATTTGAATCTTTTTAAAAGTGTTCTCTCCAAACTATTCTTTTAGTTTTCTCAAAATTTCGGACAATTTTACACCTTCTATTGTAGGAAATTTAATAATAAATTATAAGTTGCGCAACGAACGAGGGTACCTCTTGCGCTGTCATTGTGGCACTGGCTAAAAAAGCTGTAGTCGATGTAATCTCCTGTTCTCATTACAATACGTAACACAGAAATTTTAGTTTATATTTTATTTATAATTATGAAAGTTTTTTATTGGTTTATATTTTCATTTGATGTTAAAATTTTACAGTTATTTAACTCAACACCACCAAATTTGTGTTGCTCTCAGGCTTTTCGGTGCATTTTAGTTTACTTCTGAATCTTCTGAATTCTACCTAGAGCAATTTTATTTGAAGAAACTCTTGAGAGTTTAAAAAAACCTGAAAACAAAACAAGTGGAAAGTTTTTATGTTGCTGAATTACTGAGTTAAAATAGTCGTTCTTATTCATTTTAAACCTTCTCTCTATAGTATACTTTCTGCACCGATTTAACCGTTTATTTCGGGGTTTTTTGCTTTATTTAAAATTCTAAAATCTATTTCTCATAAAAAAATTATGTTAAAATTAAACATTGCACTTTTATACTCTTGGATCACATTATTGCTCCATTATACACAACCTTAATTTATACATGGTGATCGGTTTCAAAACAAGCCAAGACCATTTAATTTATTTAAAATTCATTTACAACGAAGTTTTCTATTCTACACTTCCGTTTTAACAAAAAAAGTTATAAGAATCACAACCTTAATTTTTGATGAAAATTAAATGACACTGCAAATGTCTAGACCTACAAGAGCATTTCGCTTTGTTTCCTTTATTACACATCAGTTCTACAAACACATCGCAACCGTTAGTCGGGATTTCCTTATTTGACAGATCGTTTGCGTAGACATCTGCGTTACATGCACTGAAAGATAGCTTCAAGAATATTTCAAACTGTCCGTGCAAGCTTATCTCTACTACGTAGCAATTTAATCTGGGTAATTATCTACGAGCTTTACTGCTGAAGCAGTTGCGCTTATCGTTAAACGTCAAAATGTTTAGCTCACCTACAAGTTAAAACCAATTACTTTTTAATAAAAGAGGGCAGATTAACATAGTTACCTAATTTTTTTTGTAACAAAACATTGCTATTTACCAAAATCCGTTTAAATTTTGGCTTCTGATTTATTTGTGCAAACTTTTCCTTTCCATAACAAATTTCTGATTTCTGAATTCTTTTAAAATTCATACAATTACTTTTTGGTTATTTTAAGCATAAATTATTAATATTATGTAAAAAGAGAAATTATTGAATAGTCTACGACAGAACAAAAAACACTATCAGCCCCATTTTTAACAAACGCAAACGATATAATGGCTAGAAACTTTATGTTTGCACTTTAAGTTTCTTTGAATTATCAGTTTTGCTGATATAAATATTTAAAAAAAAATAATGAGCTTTGTTTTAAGTATTGCGTGTTAATAGCACACCTTGAAATAACAATACGCAACATTTTTTTCATTTATTCCATCAATAAAGTGAGTGTAATTTCTAAAGCGCTTTGATTATTGATTAAAATGCAAATAGCAAAGTTATGAAACCGCCCGGAATGCTAGATTTCGTAATACGCGAAGCCCACATGGAGCGATCCGAGAGACTCGAACGCTCCGTCGAGCGACGAACCCGCCTCCGTTACACATTCGCGGGGATTCAGAATCGAACTGCACCAGGAGGTTCGAAGTACGCGGCAGCTTTAAAAACGCCGACTGCGTTAAATTATTCATGCCGGATCGCGTAACAAAAAGCTTACAGCCGTAGAATGGTTAAACGAAGCAAATTATGTATAAACCGAATTCAAATCGGACCATAAAACAGCGATTTCCGCTTCTGTGGACGAACTAAATTATCAGATAATGGCTCTGACATTGATAGATGGCGGCGCATTGTGCGGCTTGCGCAACTCCTAATGCGCAGTGACCTATGATGTGCAACGACACTTTAAACGGATGACTTCATTAAAAAATGGCAGCATTGTGTCGCTCTCCGCTCACTTCCTGCAATTTACGTTCGTGGATTAAGCCCCGCGCCGGAGGCACAATCAATTTTTATTTAATCGCAGATGTCACGGTAAGCCCCTTAGTCCCATTTGTGCGTATTTATATCCGCTTCTGCAACAAATTGCAAGGTCACTATCTAAATCTGACATCGAATATCTTCAGTAGGCATTCTCATTCTTGTAGTAGGTCTTCAACTGTCATACAAAGCTCACTGCGATCAAGATAGCCTCCTGCAGCAGCCACTGACTTCTCAATGACCACACAATAGGGATTTGGTCCTTTCTTTTCGGGCGCACGGCCTCGCGCCTCCTCGGTGCTCTTTTTCAGGCGCGCGGCGCTCTGCCGCCTAGAGCAGGACGGGCGCACGCGCGTAAAGGCAGCTTTTGTCGGGAAAAGCGCGTCTCTAGTGTTTACAGTAATCGGATAACTCGGTAAACTTAATGAACCGGGTGTCTTAGCGCCTACGCGCATTTTCCTGACTTGCAACTACTGGTAGCCGTTACGGGAGATTTATTCTTCTGCAAGGATATGTTATCCTTATCTCGAGGTGCTGGTATGATTTACGCTGGAAAGCGGCCGGTTTCTGGAACGTCGATTTATAAGCGCCCGATTATGTAAAGCGACGTCGAGCGCGGCGAATTGTTGCCTGATTAAATACCTTTGAGTAAATACCAGACTTCCTCGACGTGCTCTTGAACTTTTAAGATGTTATAATATAGCGGAGCATTGTCTTCGCTGGACGTGCCTGATAGCCGAGTGCTGTTCGCTGAGAAATGATTTCCTACATCGTGTTTCGGAAGTTGCTACAGCTCGTT